>JARQOC010000006.1:255240823-255962405 GCA_033576535.1 Allobates femoralis
TCTTCTTCTTTTATCTTTACCTATCTATCTATCTATCTATTATTTTAAATCTACCCCTACCTTATCTTCCACTTTTTTTATCTTTTATCTAAAAAAAAAAGGTTCAAGCAGCCCCTCAATCAGGGCCAATATGGTGTTTATAACAAAGGAAGATAAATAAAGCCCCTATCTTTTGGGAAAAAAATTTTAAAAAACACCGTTTTTTAAAAAAAAATTTTAATTTTTTGGGGTTTTTTTTTGGGGAAAATTTATCTTTGTAAATTAAGGTTTTTAAAGACAATATTGGCCATAACTTTTTCCCCAAAACCATGACAAGGAAACCCCTTAGATTGATGGGCCCCTTTTAAAACCATCCCACTCCCGGGGGGGGGATTTTGATACAAAACCCCAAAAACCCTTTATAAAAAATATAGAGACTTTAAATTTGTTGTAAACTCAGGCCTTCTCAACTGATCAGTGACTTGCCCGTGGTTTTGGGCTTCCTGTATTTCATGTGTCTTTTCTTTGGGAGGGATTAAAATGGCTTAGGTGATGTCATGGAAACATGGCTATAAAAAAGGCCTTTGCTTTGTCTATTTTCTTCTTTCTTTTTCTTTTTTTCCAAAATCATCACCCTATCTATCCAACTCCCTATTTTTTTCCATTTTTTTTATATCTATCTATTAAAAAAAAAGGGTTTACAGCAGCACCAACACGGGCCAATAAGTTTTTATATACACAAATGGAAAGATAAAAGAAAAGCCCCCTTATTTTTTTTGAAAAAAAATTTTTTAAAAAAGGGTTTTTTAAAAAAATTTTAAAAAAATTTTGGGGATTTTTTTGGGGATATTTTATTTTGAAAAAAAAGGTTTCCTTAGTACACATTTTGGGCCAAATAACTGTTTCCCAAAAACCCCATAAAAAGGAAACCTTAGATCTGATGGGTCCCGTCCCCCACCCCACCCCGGGGGGGGGGAGCTTTGATACACACACATACACTCAGCTTTATATAAATAAAGATTTAAATTTTGTAAAATCGGGCCCCTTCAGCAACGTCATTATTCCCCTGGGTTTGGACTTCCTGTAGGGTCAGTGCTATTTAAAGGGAAAAAAATTTCAAAAAGGGCTTTTGTTTCAGGGAAACAGTGGCATAAAACCCATGCTTTTTCAATCGTCTTTTTTCCCTTTTCTTTTTTCTTCTTCTGTCTTCTACTATCTATTTTTATCTATCTATCCCCCCAAAACCCTTTATTTTCCTTTTTTTTATATCCTATTTTAAAAAAAAAGGTTCACACCCAACCTAAATCGGGGAACATGGTGTTTTAACCCCTAAAAATAGTTTTGAATAAAGCCCCAAACCCTTTGAGAAAAAAAAAAAAAATTTTTGGTTTTTAAAAAAAAATTTTTTTTTTGGGGTTTTTTTTTTTTGGGAATTTTTTAATTTTGTAAAGTAAGGTTCTTGTACACATTTTCCAGAAAATTTTTCCCCAAAACCCAGGGAAAAGGGGACCTTAAACTGGGGGGCCCCTGCCTCCATGCCACTAGGGGGGGGGACTTTGATCACAAAAACCCACTCAGTTTTTAAAAAAATAAAAGGGATTTAGAACGTTGTAAACTCAGGCCTTTCATAAACCGATCATTGATTTGCCCTGGGTTTTGGCTTCCTTTTATTTTCATGTTCTTTTCATGGAATTCACAATGGTTAAATGGATGTCAGGGAACGGGGCATAAAAAACCAAACTTTTTTCAATCTGTCGTCTTCTTTGCCCTTCTTCTTCTTTATCTATTACTACCCTATTATTTTTCCCCATTTTTTTTATTTATTTCAAAAAAAAAAGGGGTTTCACACACACTAACCCCCCCCAAATTTTTTTGTTGTATAACACATATGGATAGATAAAAAAAGCCCCTATGCTTTTAGAAAAAATATAAAAACATGCGTTTTTTTAAAAAAATTAAATTTTGGGATTTTATTTGGGATATTTTATGTTTGTAAAGTAAGGTTCTTAGTACACATATTGGCCAGTAACAGTTTGCCCATAAATTATGACAAGGTGACCTTAGATCTGATGGGTCCCTGTCCTACCATGCCACTACCGGGGGCGGAGCTTTGATACACACACATACACTCAGCTTTATATAAATATAGAGACTTTAGAACTGTTGTCAAACTCAGGCCTATCAGACAAGCTGATCATGTGACTTGCCCTGTGGCTTTGGACTTCCTGTGATGTCATGTGCTCATTTGCATAGGATGATGTCACAATGGCTTATGTGATGTCATGGAACAGTGGCTATAAAAGACCATGCTGTGTCAATCTGTCTGTCTATCTATCTGTCTGTCTGTCTGTCTGTCTAGCTATCTATCTATCTATCTATCTAACTACCTATATCTTTCCATCTTTTTATATCTATCTATCTACAAAAAAAGGTCACAGCAGCACTCAATCATTGCCAATCATGTGTGTATATACACATATGGATAGATAGAAGTAAAGCACCTATGCATTTGAGAAAAAATAATAAAAACATGCGTTTTTGGAAAAAATTAAATTTTTGGATTTTTTTTTGGGATATTTTATCTTTGTAAAGTAAGGTTCTTAGTACACATATTGGCCAGTAAGTGTTTGCCCTTAAACCATGACAAGGTAACCTTAGATCTGATGGGTCCCTGTCCTACCATGCCACTACCGGGGGCGGAGCTTTGAAAACACACATACACTCAGCTTTATATAAATATAGAGACTTTAGAACTGTTGTATAACTCAGGCCTATCAGTCAAGCTGATCATGTGACTTGCCCTGTGGCTTTGGACTTCCTGTGATGTCATGTGCTCATTTGCATAGGATGATGTCACAATGGCTTATGTGATGTCATGGAACAGTGGCTATAAAAGACCATGCTGTGTCAATCTGTCTGTCTATCTATCTGTCTGTCTGTCTCTCTCTATCTATCTATCTATCTATCTATCTATCTATCTATCCAACTACCTATATCTTTCCATCTTTTTATATCTATCTATCTACAAAAAAGGTTCACAGCAGCACTCAATCACTGCCAATCATGTGTGTATATACACATATGGATAAATAGAAGTAAAGCACCTATGCATTTGAGAAAAAATATAAAAAACATGCGTTTTTTAAAAAAAATTAAATTTTGGGATTTTATTTGGGGATATTTTATGTTTGTAAAGTAAGGTTCTTAGTACACATATTGGCCAGTAACAGTTTGCCCATAAACCATGACAAGGTGACCTTAGATCTGATGGGTCCTGTCCTACCATGCCACTACCGGGGGGCGGAGCTTTGATACACACACATACACTCAGCTTTATATAAATATAGAGACTTTAGAACTGTTGTATAACTCAGGCCTATCAGTCAAGCTGATCATGTGACTTGCCCTGTGGCTTTGGATCCCTGTAATGTCATGTGCTCATTTGCATAGGATGATGTCACAATGGCTTATGTGATGTCATGGAACAGTGGCTATAAAGACCATGCTGTGTCAATCTGTCTGTCTATCTATCTGTCTGTCTGTCCTGTCTGTCTGTCTATCTATCTATCTATCTATCTATCTATCTATCTATCTAACTACCTATATCTTTCCATCTTTTTATATCTATCTATCTACAAAAAAAGGTTCACAGCAGCACTCAATCATTGCCAATCATGTGTGTATATACACATATGGATAGATAGAAGTAAAGCACCTATGCATTTGAGAAAAAATATAAAAACATGCGTTTTTGGAAAAAAATTAAATTTTTGGATTTTTTTTTGGGGATATTTTATCTTTGTAAAGTAAGGTTCTTAGTACACATATTGGCCAGTAACTGTTTGCCCTTAAACCATGACAAGGTAACCTTAGATCTGATGGTCCCTGTCCTACCATGCCACTACCGGGGGCGGAGCTTTGAAACACACATACACTCAGCTTTATATAAATATAGAGACTTTAGAACTGTTGTATAACTCAGGCCTATCAGTCAAGCTGATCATGTGACTTGCCCTGTGGCTTTGGACTTCCTGTGATGTCATGTGCTCATTTGCATAGGATGATGTCACAATGGCTTATGTGATGTCATGGAACAGTGGCTATAAAAGACCATGCTGTGTCAATCTGTCTGTCTATCTATCTGTCTGTCTGTCTGTCTCTCTCTATCTATCTATCTATCTATCTATCTATCTACTATCTATCCAACTACCTATATCTTTCCATCTTTTTATATCTATCTACAAAAAAGGTACACAGCAGCACTCAATCACTGCCAATCATGTGTGTATATACACATATGGATAGATAGAAGTAAAGCACCTATGCATTTGAGAAAAAATATAAAAACATGCGTTTTTTGACAAAATTAAATTTTGGAATTTTGTTTTCGGATATTTTATCTTTGTAAAGTAAGGTTCTTAGTACACATATTGGCCAGTAACTGTTTGCCCTTAAACCATGACAAGGTAACCTTAGATCTGATGGGTCCCTGTCCTACCATGCCACTACCGGGGGCGGACCTTTGAAACACACATACACTCAGCTTTATATAAATATAGAGACTTTAGAACTGTTGTATAACTCAGGCCTATCAGTCAAGCTGATCATGTGACTTGCCCTGTGGCTTTGGACTTCCTGTAATGTCATGTGCTCATTTGCATAGGATGATGTCACAATGGCTTATGTGATGTCATGGAACAGTGGCTATAAAAGACCATGCTGTGTCAATCTGTCTGTCTATCTATCTTGTCTGTCTGTCTGTCTTATCTGTCTATCTATCTATCCAACTACCTATATCTCTCCATCTTTTTATATCTATCTATCTACAAAAAAAGGTTCACAGCAGCACTCAATCACTTGCCAATCATGTGTGTATATACACATATGGATAGATAGAAGTAAAGCACCTATGCATTTGAGAAAAAATATAAAAACATGCGTTTTTGGAAAAAATTTAATTTTTGGATTTTTTTTTGGGATATTTTATCTTTGTAAAGTAAGGTTCTTAGTACACATATTGGCCTGTAACTGTTTGCCCTTAAACCATGACAAGGTAACCTTAGATCTGATGGGTCCCTGTCCTACCATGCCACTACCGGGGGGCGGAGCTTTGATACACACACATACACTCAGCTTTATATAAATATAGAGACTTTAGAACTGTTGTATAACTCAGGCCTATCAGTCAAGCTGATCATGTGACTTGCCCTGTGGCTTTGGACTTCCTGTGATGTCATGTGCTCATTTGCATAGGATGATGTCACAATGGCTTATGTGATGTCATGGAACAGTGGCTATAAAAGACCATGCTGTGTCAATCTGTCTGTCTATCTATCTATCTGTCTGTCTGTCTGTCTGTCTATCTATCTATCAACTGACCTAATATCTCTCCATCTTTTTATATCTATCTATCTACAAAAAAAGGTTCACAGCAGCACTCAATCACTGCCAATCATGTTGTATATATACACATATGGATAAATAGAAGTAAAGCACCTATGCATTTGAGAAAAAATATAAAAACATGCGTTTTTTTAAAAAATTAAATTTTGGGATTTTATTTGGGGATATTTTATGTTTGTAAAGCAAGGTTCTTAGTACACATATTGGCCAGTAACAGTTTGCCCATAAACCATGACAAGGTGACCTTAGATCTGATGGGTCCCTGTCCTACCATGCCACTACCGGGGGGCGGAGCTTTGATACACACACATACACTCAGCTTTATATAAATATAGAGACTTTAGAACTGTTGTATAACTCAGGCCTATCAGTCAAGCTGATCATGTGACTTGCCCTGTGGCTTTGGACTTCCTGTAATGTCATGTGCTCATTTGCATAGGATGATGTCACAATGGCTTATGTGATGTCATGGAACAGTGGCTATAAAAGACCATGCTGTGTCAATCTGTCTGTCTATCTATCTGTCTGTCTGTCTGTCTGTCTGTCTATCTATCTATCTAATCTATCTATCTATCTACTATATCTTTCCATCTTTTTATATCTATCTATCTACAAAAAAAGGTTCACAGCAGCACTCAATCATTGCCAATCATGTGTGTATATACACATATGGATAGATAGAAGTAAAGCACCTATGCATTTGAGAAAAAATATAAAAACATGCGTTTTTGGAAAAAATTAAATTTTTGGATTTTTTTTTGGGATATTTTATCTTTGTAAAGTAAGGTTCTTAGTACACATATTGGCCAGTAACTGTTTGCCCTTAAACCATGACAAGGTAACCTTAGATCTGATGGGTCCCTGTCCTACCATGCCACTACCGGGGGGCGGAGCTTTGATACACACACATACACTCAGCTTTATATAAATATAGAGACTTTAGAACTGTTGTATAACTCAGGCCTATCAGTCAAGCTGATCATGTGACTTGCCCTGTGGCTTTGGACTTCCTGTAATGTCATGTGCTCATTTGCATAGGATGATGTCACAAATGGCTTATGTGATGTCATGGAACAGTGGCTATAAAAGACCATGCTGTGTCAATCTGTCTGTCATCTATCTGTCTGTCTGTCTTCTATCTATCTATCTTCTATTATCTATCTATCTATCTATACTACCTATATCTTTCCATCTTTTTATATCTATCTATCTACAAAAAAAGGTTCACAGCAGCACTCAATCATTGCCAATCATGTGTGTATATACACATATGGATAGATAGAAGTAAAGCACCTATGCATTTGAGAAAAAATATAAAAACATGCGTTTTTGGAAAAAATTAAATTTTTGGATTTTTTTTTTTAGATATTTTATCTTTGTAAAGTAAGGTTCTCAGTACACATTTTGGCCAGTAACTGTTTGCCCTTAAACCATGACAAGGTAACCTTAGATCTGATGGGTCCCTGTCCTAACATGCCACTACCAGGGGGCGGAGCTTTGATACACACACATACACTCAGCTTTATATAAATATAGAGACTTTAGAACTGTTGTATAACTCAGGCCTATCAGTCAAGCTGATCATGTGACTTGCCCTGTGGCTTTGGACTTCCTGTAATGTCATGTGCTCATTTGCATAGGATGATGTCACAATGGCTTATGTGATGTCATGGAACAGTGGCTATAAAAGACCATGCTGTGTCAATCTGTCTGTCTATCTATCTATCTGTCTGTCTGTTTGTCTGTCTATCTAGCTATCCAACTACCTATATCTCTCCATCTTTTTATATCTATCTATCTACAAAAAAAGGTTCACAGCAGCACTCAATCACTTCCAATCATGTGTGTATATACACATATGGATAGATAGAAGTAAAGCACCTATGCATTTGAGAAAAAATATAAAAACATGCGTTTTTTGTGAAAAAATTTAATTTTTGGATTTTTTTTTGGGATATTTTATCTTTGTAAAGTAAGGTTCTTAGTACACATTTTGGCCTGTAACTGTTTGCCCTTAAACCATGACAAGGTAACCTTAGATCTGATGGGTCCCTGTCCTACCATGCCACTACCGGGGGGCGGAGCTTTGATACACACACATACACTCAGCTTTATATAAATATAGAGACTTTAGAACTGTTGTATAACTCAAGCCTATAGTCAAGCTGATCATGTGACTTGCCCTGTGGCTTTGGTCTTCCTGTTATGTCATGTGCTCATTTACATAGGATGATGTCACAATGGCTTATGTGATGTCATGGAACAGTGGCTATAAAGGACCATGCTGTGTCAATCTGTCTGTCTATCTTCTTCTGTCTGTCTGTCTGTCTGTCTATCTATCATCTATCTATCTATCTATCCAACTGCCTATATCTCTCCATCTTTTTATATCTATCTATCTACAAAAAAAGGTTCACAGCAGCACTCAATCACTGCCAATCATGTGTGTATATACACATATGGATAAGATAGAAGTAAAGCACCTATGCATTTGAGAAAAAATATAAAAACATGCGTTTTTTGAAAAAAAATTAAATTTTGGGATTTTTTTTGGGGATATTTTATGTTTGTAAAGAAGGTTCTTAGTACACATATTGGCCAGTAACTGTTTGCCCTTAAACCATGACAAGGTAACCTTAGATCTGATGGGTCCCTGTCCTACCATGCCACTACCGGGGGCGGAGCTTTGATACACACACATACACTCAGCTTTATATAAATATAGAGACTTTAGAACTGTTGTATAACTCAGGCCTATCAGTCAAGCTGATCATGTGACTTGCCCTGTGGCTTTGGACTTCCTGTAATGTCATGTGCTCATTTGCATAGGATGATGTCACAATGGCTTATGTGATGTCATGGAACAGTGGCTATAAAAGACCATGCTGTGTCAATCTGTCTGTCTATCTATCTGTCTGTCTGTCTGTCTTCTGTCTATCTATCTATCTATCTATCTATCTACTATCTATATCTTTCCATCTTTTTATATCTATCTATCTACAAAAAAAGGTTCACAGCAGCACTCAATCATTGCCAATCATGTGTGTATATACACATATGGATAGATAGAAGTAAAGCACCTATGCATTTGAGAAAAAATATAAAAACATGCGTTTTTGAAAAAATTAAATTTTTGGATTTTTTTTTGGGATATTTTATCTTTGTAAAGTAAGGTTCTTAGTACACATATTGGCCAGTAACTGTTTGCCTTTAAACCATGACAAGGTAACCTTAGATCTGATGGGTCCCTGTCCTACCATGCCACTACCGGGGGGCGGAGCTTTGATACACACACATACACTCAGCTTTATATAAATATAGAGACTTTAGAACTGTTGTATAACTCAGGCCTATCAGTCAAGCTGATCATGTGACTTGCCCTGTGGCTTTGGACTTCCTGTAATGTCATGTGCTCATTTGCATAGGATGATGTCACAATGGCTTATGTGATGTCATGGAACAGTGGCTATAAAAGACCATGCTGTGTCAATCTGTCTGTCTATCTATCTGTCTGTCTGTATCTATCTATCTATCTATCTATCTATCTATCTATCTATCTATCCAACTACCTATATCTTTCCATCTTTTTATATCTATCTATCTACAAAAAAAGGTTCACAGCAGCACTCAATCATTGCCAATCATGTGTGTATATACACATATGGATAGATAGAAGTAAAGCACCTATGCATTTGAGAAAAAATATAAAAACATGCGTTTTTGGAAAAAATTAAATTTTTGGATTTTTTTTTAGATATTTTATCTTTGTAAAGTAAGGTTCTTAGTACACATTTTGGCCTGTAACTGTTTGCCCTTAAACCATGACAAGGTAACCTTAGATCTGATGGGTCCCTGTCCTACCATGCCACTACCGGGGGGAGGAGCTTTGATACACACACATACACTCAGCTTTATATAAATATAGAGACTTTAGAACTGTTGTCAAACTCAGGCCTATCAGTCAAGCTGATCATGTGACTTGCCCTGTGGCTTTGGACTTCCTGTGATGTCATGTGCTCATTTGCATAGGATGATGTCACAATGGCTTATGTGATGTCATGGAACAGTGGCTATAAAGGACCATGCTGTGTCAATCTGTCTGTCTATCTGTCTGTCTGTCTGTCTGTCTGTCTATCTATCTATCTATCTATCTATCAAACTACCTATATCTTTCCATCTTTTTATATCTATCTATCTATCTACAAAAAAAGGTTCACAGCAGCACTCAATCATTGCCAATCATGTGTGTATATACACATATGGATAGGTAGAAGTAAAGCACCTATGCATTTGAGAAAAAATATAAAAAACATGCGTTTTTTAAAAAATTAAATTTTGGGATTTTATTTGGGGATATTTTATGTTTGTAAAGCAAGGTTCTTAGTACACATATTGGCCAGTAACAGTTTGCCCATAAGCCATGACAAGGTGACCTTAGATCTGATGGGTCCCTGTCCTACCATGCCACTACCAGGGGGCGGAGCTTTGATACACACACATACACTCAGCTTTATATAAATATAGAGACTTTAGAACTGTTGTATAACTCAGGCCTATCAGTCAAGCTGATCATGTGACTTGCCCTGTGGCTTTGGACTTCCTGTAATGTCATGTGCTCATTTGCATAGGATGATGTCACAATGGCTTATGTGATGTCATGGAACAGTGGCTATAAAAGACCATGCTGTGTCAATCTGTCTGTCTATCTATCTGTCTGTCTGTCTCTATCTATCTATCTATCTATCTATCTATCTATCTACCTATATCTTTCCATCTTTTTATATCTATCTATCTACAAAAAAAGGTTCACAGCAGCACTCAATCATTGCCAATCATGTGTGTATATACACATATGGATAGATAGAAGTAAAGCACCTATGCATTTGAGAAAAAATATAAAAACATGCGTTTTTGAAAAAAATTTAATTTTTGGATTTTTTTTGGGGATATTTTATCTTTGTAAAGTAAGGTTCTTAGTACACATATTGGCCAGTAACAGTTTGCCCATAAACCATGACAAGGTGACCTTAGCTCTGATGGGTCCCTGTCCTACCATGCCACTACCGGGGGCGGAGCTTTGGTACACACACATACACTCAGCTTTATATAAATATAGAGACTTTAGAACTGTTGTCAAACTCAGGCCTATCAGACAAGCTGATCATGTGACTTGCCCTGTGGCTTTGGACTTCCTGTGATGTCATGTGCTTATTTACATAGGATGATGTCACAATGGCTTATGTGATGTCATGGAACAGTGGCTATAAAAGACCATGCTGTGTCAATCTGTCTGTCTATCTATCTGTCTGTCTGTCTGTCTGTCTGTCTGTCTATCTATCTATCTAACTACCTATATCTTTCCATCTTTTTATATCTATCTATCTACAAAAAAAGGTTCACAGCAGCACTCAATCATTGCCAATCATGTGTGTATATACACATGGATAGATAGAAGTAAAGCACCTATGCATTTGAGAAAAAATATAAAAACATGCGTTTTTGGAAAAAATTAAATTTTTGGATTTTTTTTTTAGATATTTTATCTTTGTAAAGTAAGGTTCTCAGTACACATTTTGGCCAGTAACTGTTTGCCCTTAAACCATGACAAGGTAACCTTAGATCTGATGGGTCCCTGTCCTAACATGCCACTATCGGGGGGCGGAGCTTTGATACACACACATACACTCAGCTTTATATAAATATAGAGACTTTAGAACTGTTGTATAACTCAGGCCTATCAGTCAAGCTGATCATGTGACTTGCCCTGTGGATTTGGTCTTCCTGTTATGTCATGTGCTCATTTACATAGGATGATGTCACAATTGCTTATGTGATGTCATGGAACAGTGGCTATAAAAGACCATGCTGGGTCAATCTGTCTATCTATCTATCTATCTATCTATCTATCTATCTATCTATCCAACTACCTATATCTTTCCATCTTTTTATATCTATGTACAAAAAAAGGTACACAGCAGCACTCAATCACTGCCAATCATGTGTGTATATACACATATGGATAGATAGAAGTAAAGCACCTATGCATTTGAGAAAAAATATAAAAACATGCGTTTTTTGACAAAATTAAATTTTGGGATTTTTTTTCCGGATATTTTATCTTTGTAAAGTAAGGTTCTTAGTACACATATTGGCCAGTAACTGTTTGCCCTTAAACCATGACAAGGTAACCTTAGATCTGATGGGTCCCTGTCCTAACATGCCACTACGGGGGCGGAGCTTTGAACACACACATACACTCAGCTTTATATAAATATAGAGACTTTAGAACTGTTGTATAACTCAGGCCTATCAGTCAAGCTGATCATGTGACTTGCCCTGTGGCTTTGGACTTCCTGTTATGTCATGTGCTCATTTGCATAGGATGATGTCACAATGCTTATGTGATGTCATGGAACAGTGGCTATAAAAGACCATGCTGGTTCAATCTGTCTGTAATCTATCTATCTATCTGTCTTCCTTATCTATCCTATCTATCTATCCAACTACCTATATCTTTCCATCTTTTTATATTATCTATCTACAAAAAAAGGTTACACAGCAGCACTCAATCACTGCCAATCATGTGTGTATATACACATATGGATAGATAGAAGTAAAGCACCTATGCATTTGAGAAAAAATATAAAAACATGCGTTTTTTGAAAAAATTAAATTTTGGGATTTTTTTGGATATTTTATCTTGTAAAGTAAGGTTCTTAGTACACATATTGGCCAGTAACTGTTTGCCCTAAACCATGACAAGGTAACCTTAGATCTGATGGGTCCTTGTCCTACCATGCCACTACCGGGGGCGGAGCTTTGTTTACATCATACTAAACATTATATTAGAATAGAAATTTTAGATACTTTGTACAACTCAGCTATCATAACGACAGTAGTGACTTGCCTGTGGATTGCTTCCTGTGGAGCGTCAAAGCTCATTTTACAATAGAGAATGATCACAATGGCTATGTGATGTCATGGAACAGTGGCTATAAAAGACCATGCTGTGTCAATCTGTCTGTCTATCTATCTGTCTGTCTGTCTGTCTGTCTCTGTCTATCTATCTATCTATCTATCTATCTATCCAACTACCTATATCTTTCCATCTTTTTATATCTATCTATCTACAAAAAAAGGTTCACAGCAGCACTCAATCATTGCCAATCATGTGTGTATATACACATATGGATAGATAGAAGTAAAGCACCTATACATTTGAGAAAAAATATAAAAACATGCGTTATTTGAAAAAATAAAATTTTGGGATTTTTTTGGGATATTTTATCTTCGTAAAGTAAGGTTCTTAGTACACATATTGGCCAGTAACTGTTTGCCCATAAACCATGACAAGGTAACCTTAGATCTGATGGGTCCTTGTCCTACCATGCCACTACCAGGGGCGGAGCTTTTTTTTTTTTTTTAAACATTAAATTTTTATTGAAAGAAAAAATTTTTTGCATACATTGAGCAACAAACATACATAACAGTAGTGGTTCTCTGTCGAAATCATATCCGGGAGAACAGTCAGAAAGACAATATAAAATACCAAAATATAACAATCAAAGGTCATAAAGGGGATAAAGAGAATAAAAGAGATAAGAGAAAGCGAAGCAGAGAGGGGGGATGAGTTTTGGGATATTTTATCTTTGTAAATTAAGGTTCTTAGTACACATATTGGCCAGTAACGGTTTGCCCTTAAACCATGACAAGGTAACCTTAGATCTGATGGTCCTGTCCTACCATGCCACTACCAGGGCGGAGCTTTGAAACACACACATACACTCGGCTTTATATAAATATAGAGACTTTAGAACTGTTGTATAACTCAGGCCTATCAGTCAAGTGATCATGTGACTTGCCCTGTGGCTTGGACTTCCTGTGATGTCATGTTGTCATTTGCATAGGATGATGTCACAATGGCTTATGTGATGTCATGGGACAGTGGCTATAAAAACCATGCTGTGTCAATCGTCTATCTATCTATCTATCTATCTATCTATCTATCTATCTATCTATCTGTCTGTCTGTCTGTCTTTCTGTCTTTCTGTCTATCTATCTGTCTGTCTGTCTGTCTGTCTGTCTATCTATCTGTCTATCTATCTATCTATCCAACTACCTATATCTTTCCATCTTTTTATATCTATCTATCTACAAAAAAAGGTTCACAGCAGCACTCAATCACTGCCAATCATGTGTGTATATACACATATGGATAGATAGAAGTAAAGCACCTATGCATTTGAGAAAAAATATAAAAACATGCGTTTTTGGAAAAAATTAAATTTTGGGATTTTTTTTTGGGATATTTTATCTTTGTAAATTAAGGTTCTTAGTACACATATTGGCCAGTAACGGTTTGCCCTTAAACCATGACAAGGTAACCTTAGATCTGATGGGTCCCTGTCCTACCATGCCACTACCAGGGGCGGAGCTTTGAAACACACACATACACTCGGCTTTATATAAATATAGAGACTTTAGAACTGTTGTATAACTCAGGCCTATCAGTCAAGCTGATCATGTGACTTGCCCTGTGGCTTTGGACTTCCTGTGATGTCATGTTGTCATTTGCATAGGATGATGTCACAATGGCTTATGTGATGTCATGGGACAGTGGCTATAAAAAACCATGCTGTGTCAATCTGTCTGTCTATCTATCTATCTGTCTGTCTATCTATCTGTCTATCTATCTATCTATCTATCTATCTATCCAACTACCTATATCTTTCCATCTTTTTATATCTATCTATCTACAAAAAAAGGTTCACAGCAGCACTCAATCACTGCCAATCATGTGTGTATATACACATATGGAGAGGTAGAAGTAAAGCACCTATGCATTTGAGAAAAAATATATAAACATGCGTTTTTTGAAGAAATTAAATTTTGGGATTTTTTTTTGGGATATTTTATCTTTGTAAAGTAAGGTTCTTAGTACACATATTGGCCAGTAACTGTTTGCCCTTAAACCATGACAAGGTGACCTTAGATCTGATGGGTCCCTGTCCTACCATGCCACTACCGGGGGGCGGAGCTTTGATACACACACATACACTCAGCTTTATATAAATATAGAGACTTTAGAACTGTTGTCAAACTCAGGCCTATCAGTCAAGCTGATCATGTGACTTGCCCTGTGGCTTTGATCTTCCTGTGATGTCATGTGCTGATTTGCATAGGATGATGTCACAATGGCTTATGTGATGTCATGGAACAGTGCTATAAAAGACCATGCTGTGTCTGTCTGTCTGTCTGTCTGTCTGTCTGTCTGTCTGTCTATCTATCTATCTATCTATCTATCCAACTGCCTATATCTCTCCATCTTTTTATATCTGTCTATCTACAAAAAGAGGTTCATAGCAGCACTCAATCACTGCCAATCATGTGTGTATATACACATATGGATAGATAGAAGTAAAGCATCTATGCATTTGAGAAAAAAATATAAAAACATGCGTTTTTTGAAAAAATTAAATTTTTGGATTTTTTTTTTAGGATATTTTTTCTTTGTAAAGTAAGGTTCTTAGTACACATATTGGCCAGTAACTGTTTGCCCTTAAACCATGACAAGGTGACCTTAGATCTGATGGGTCCCTGTCCTACCATGCTACTACCGGGGGGCGGAGCTTTGATACACACACATACACTTAGCTTTATATAAATATAGAGACTTTAGAACTGTTGTCAAACTCAGGCCTATCAGTCAAGCTGATCATGTGACTTGCCCTGTGGCTTTGATCTTCCTGTGATGTCATGTGGCTGATTGCATAGGATGATGTCACAATGGCTTATGTGATGTCATGGAACAGTGGCTATAAAAGACCATGCTGTGTCAGTCTGTCTGTCTGTCTGTCTGTCTGTCTGTCTATCTATCTATCTATCTATCTATTATCTATCTATCTATCTATCTATCCAACTACCTATATCTCTCCATCTTTTTATATCTGTCTATCTACAAAAAAAGGTTCACAGCAGCACTCAATCACTGCCAATCATGTGTGTATATACACATATGGATAGATAGAAGTAAAGCACCTATGCATTTGAGAAAAAATATAAAAAACATGCGTTTTTGGAAAAAATTAAATTTTTGGATTTTTTTTTTGGATATGTAAGGTACCTCGGCTGATGCCGATGCCTCGGACTGACAAGCCCAGCTCAGGTTGTACATCGCTGCTCCTCGCGGTGGAATGGTTCCTAACTTCCCCCTCCTGTCCCTTTCCTCTCCCCCTCCCCTCTGAGCATTCCTCAGTGCCTACAGCCCGCCTCCAGGCTACATATTGCAAGCCCCAGGGCACATCCTGTCTCTTACCACTCTGCCCTCAGGGTGAACATCATCGACGATCACCATTGCTGACCAGACGATGGACGCCCTGAAAGCAGCGGTAAGGCAGAAGTTCGGACGTGAGGGAGCGAGTGGCTGGCCGCCCTGGTGACCGGTGGCTCCCTTCTGGCCGAACTTACTTCAGGCGGACGCAGGTCTCGCAGACCCTCCCGTCCGCCGCAAAGATTGAGCCCCTCTATGAGCCCTAGAGCCAGGACACGCACTACCCATTCCCCCCCTGTCCCCTCAAGTCACGCAGGGCCCCCTCTGCCTCAGAGCCAGTGCTTAACACTGAGGGCTTTCCCCCCTCAGACCCGATCACCAAGCCATCCCGCTCAGCACCGGCAAAGAGGCCAACTGCTCCGGCCCCGGCCAATGTGTCAGGGCCCAAATCATCAGGAACCCCCCCCCAATCCCCTGCACGGTGGTGCTCTTACCGCCGCGGGGCACCAGCAGCCCATACGTTCCACCATTAGGCGGTGCCGGCGGGCCGCTGCGAAGCCGGCCCCGCCGCCTCCAGTGACCCGGGCCATCGGAGCCCCCTCCTCCCCAGCTCGCGCGTGCACTTCGCCAGCGAGCCGGGAGAGGTCACGTAGCTGCAGGGTGCGCGCTCCGGCGGCGGCCGCGTCACAGGAAGTGACGCGGCGGTCAGCGGATCCCGGGGTGGGCCCAACATCGGCGCCGGAGTCGCACGTCATGACGCGGGCGGCACGTGACCGCGGGTCACGTGTACGCGCCCACGCCGCGTCACTTCCGGCGGCGTCACGGGGCCTCAATGCACCGCGTCAATCCCGGCGACGCGCACCACGCGCGTTCGCCGGTCACATGGGCCCCAGAGCGACGCGTCACTTCCGGTGACGCGGTCGCCCAGCGACACCTTAACACAGGCCCCCGCCTCTATGCTCACGAGGCGGCGGTCATCAAAGCACGGGGCACGTGCAGCTGCATCACTTCCGGTCGGGCGTTCGAAGTCTACCCGCGAACGCCTGGCCAGGAAGGAGCAGCGCACTACCCCCACGGCCAGCAGCCACAAACACCCCCAACTGGACATGGGCATGTCAGGCAGCTCCCTCTCCTCCGCTGAGGAATCCGCAGCAGAGGAGCTTACCCAAACAGCGGAGGACCAGTTCGCTGGCTCCACTGATCATCAGGGGACGCCGCAGGGCGAACCCCAGATGCACTTCACGGATCCCTCTCAACTTTACAGCCTGCTTTCCGACCACGATGCTCAGCTCCACTACGGCAGCGGTGCCACCCAGCAGCTCCTCACCCCACCGTCTTCACAGATGATGCAAGCAGAGGCATCTGTGGACCAGGATGTGGGGCTCCCTTCAGCCGAAGGGTTGCAGCAGGGATCCTCACACAGCAGCCGCCCACTGGTTTACCAACACACCGGGGCGGATCACAGAGGCAGGAGGACGTCCACATCATCTTCCACCTCCCACAGCAGGGAACGCAGGAGACGGCGTCGCAAACACCACTCTTCAAGGAGGCGTCACAGGCGCTCGCGCTCAGCCAAGCGAAGCAGAAGATCATCGCGCAGGAGGGACACTTCATCGAGCTCGTCAAACTCATCAACAAGGAGAGGCCGCTCACGCAGCAGGAGGACAAACAGGCGCACATCGGAGCGAAAAACGACCGACGCTACAGACGGGGATCTTCGGAACCAGCAATTGATGACTTCAACCCGATCGGCATCAGTAAACGGTGAGTACGGCTTTGCCAACTCTTGGGCAGGGGGGTCACAATTAGTTGCATCCCGGGAGGGTTCCATTTCTGCAGCAGGGCCCCCCCCCTTTGTCATACCGCTTACTGCGCACTCCCATATGGAGTACTGCAGGGTCGCACCACCCGGGTCTCACCTTCCCCAGGAGACGCTCTTAAAAATATGGGCGAATGATTACGTTGATATATGGTCGCTGCTCAAACCTGAAATGGCCACCATTGACAAGGAGAGGCGCCCGACCGAGCGCATGCCCGACAAAAAACCAAAAGTGGCTAAAACATTCCATAACTGGCTTCAGGCCTTTCACATACTAGGGTCGGTCATGGGTCAAAAACACCCAGAAAGGTGTACGGAGTTATTTACCTACTGCGACACCATCTTCAACTCGTATAAGACCCACGGAGGCTCTGCCTGGTGGAAATACGACGAGGATTTCAGACGCCAGTTAGCCACGCAGCCCCACCTGGGTTGGGGCATCAAAGCCACAGATTCATGGCTCACACTCATGCTGTCTCAAAGGACTGCTCAGTCCTTTCCAGGGAACCCCCCTCCCAGGCTAGGGCAGCACTACAACCAGCCCAGAAAGCAGGGCTGCTGCTGGCTTTTCAACGAGGGTCATTGCAAATTCCAAGGTCTATGCAAATACAGGCACGAATGCTCCTCATGCTGGGGCAGCCACGCATCCTCCAGATGTGACAAGGCAGCACACCGATCACTCCCCAAGCCATCCTCATCCAAGGACACCAGTGATCGTAGCAGAGATGGCCCCCTGGTTAGGGCGTTACCCCAATAAAGCGGCGGCTGACACCCTCTCTGACGGGTTCACCCACGGCTTTGTCATTCCTTTCATACCTTCCCCTTTCCCAAAATTCACACGCAACCTGAAATCTGCCAGGGATAACCCCGAGGTGCTGCACAGTAAAGTGAAGAAGGAGGTAGCCCTGGGCCGCATGGCGGGCCCATTTAAAACCCTCCCCTTCCCCAATCTAAGGATTTCTCCGCTTGGGGTTGTCCCCAAGAAGGAGGAAGGCGAATTCCGCCTTATTCACCACCTATCCTTCCCCCACGGGAGTTCCGTCAACGATGACATCCCAACAGAGGATTCTGCCGTTTCATATGTCTCCTTTGACAAGGCTGTCCTGATGGTCAGGGAAGCAGGGCAGGGGGCTCTCTTGGCCAAATCTGACATTGAATCGGCCTTCCGCCTCCTGCCGGTCCACCCCGGGTGTCAACACCTGTTAGGGTGCACACTGCAAGACCGCTTCTTCTACGACATGTGCCTCCCCATGGGTTGCGCCATATCTTGCTCACTTTTCGAGCTGTTCAGTTCATTCCTCGAATGGGTCGTCAAAGATGTGTCTATGGTTACATCCGTAACACACTACCTTGACGATTTTTTGTTCGTCGGCCCCCCGGAGTCCGACGCTTGCGCCCACGCGCTGCACACATTTCAAACAATAGCTGCCAAGTTCGGGGTTCCATTATCGGCAGCCAAAACAGTAGGACCCTCAACAACGCTCTCATTTTTGGGTATTGAGATCGACACGGCCGCCATGGTTTTCCGCCTTCCAGTTGACAAGGTTCTGAAGGTATCATCCCTAATTGATGGCTTCCTAGCGGCTCAGAAGGTGACACTTGCGCAGATGCAGTCACTACTGGGGTTACTTGCCTTCGCTTGCAAGGTCATGCCCATGGGGAGGGCATTCTCCCGCAGACTATGCCTTGCCACAAGAGGCATAACGGCCTCTCACCACAGGGTGCGAATCACCAGGACCTTAAAAGATGACCTAAGGGTGTGGAAATCCTTCTTAGCGGGCTACAATGGCCGCACTTGTTTTCAAGAGCCCGAAATATCCAGCTCCGATATTTCGCTTTTCTCGGATGCAGCCGGGAGTTGCGGCTTCGGTGTCCTCCTGGGTACATCCTGGTGCGCTGGCAGCTGGCCGGACACTTGGGGTCCGGCGGGCTGGACCAAGAACCTCACCTTGTTGGAACTTTTCCCCATAGTGGCAGCCACGGCACTCTGGGCGCATCAGCTCGCCAACAAACGCATTTGTTTTTGGACCAACAACATCAGCGTGGTGCATGCCGTCAACCGCTTGGCTTCGTCATCACCGCCGGTCATAAAATTGCTTCGCCACTTAGTGCTCAGGTGTCTCCAATACAACATTTGGTTTAGAGCACGACATGTCCCCGGGGTGGATAACAGCATTGCTGACGCGTTGTCACGTTTTGATTTTCAGACATTTCGAGCATTGCACCCGAAAGCAGACAGAATGGGCACGGAGTGCCCGAAGCTAATGTGGAAGCTGTTGGAGAACGACTGATGCCTCTGGTTCAAGCGTCACTAGCACCAGCCACCTGGCGCTCTTATGGTAAGGCTTGGAAAGAATGGTCCGAAATAGCGCCATCGCTGCCGCAGCAGGTAACACATGTCTTTCTATGCCAAACAATTGCCCAATATTTAGCAATGTTGCACGCCAGCGGCGTCTCCGGCAACGTCGCGCAGCAGCGTCTTGCAGGACTGGCCTTCCATTTTCGGCTACGTGGTTGGCCTGACGTCACTAAGAGTTTCCTTTTCACGCAAGCCATTAAAGGTTGGAAGAGGAAGAGAGTAAGCCTCGAAAGCAGAAGGCCCATATCTTTCCCCTGCTGTCCAGGATGATAGACAGTCTACCTAACAGCTGCTACACGGCCCACGAGGTGTTGCTTTTTGCCGGCGCATTCGTGCTTGCTTTCTTCGGCGCGCTTCGGGTAAGCGAGCTTGTCAGCAGTTCGGCAGAGCGCCCCGGCGGCTTGCTGCGCGACGACGTCATCGTTTGCAACGGCGGAGTCAGAGTGCGCATCAGGCGTTCCAAAACGGACAAGCTGGGTCGGGGTATCTGGATATGGTTTCCCATATTCCCATTCCCCGGACCGCTATGCCCCATCAAGGTCCTGCGGCGGTATTGGGATTACCGAACCCCCACAATTTTCTTTTTCGAGCACGCAGATGGATCCCCGCTCACCATCGCGCAATTCACATCCATGCTAAAGGCCTCACTCGCAGGGCTGGGGCTTCAGCCCAAAGAGTATGGCACACATTCTTTTCGCATAGGTGCAGCTACTGAGGCCGCCAGGGCCGGCCTCACAAATCAGGAGATCAAAAGGGTTGGGCGTTGGAAGTCGGACGCCTTCTTCCGTTACGTCAGGCCAGATTTAATTTAACATAACAACACAATCCCTCTCCCAACCCACATAACCCCCCCCCCCCTCCATTTTCTCTCTTTTTTTTTTTTTTTTAATCAGATAAATTTTTATTAATTAAACCAGTCAGGATTACACAAATGCATTGAGACAACATGTCCCATTTTCACATGAACAATTGAACTACAGTCCCAAACCTCACCCTCCCTTCCCTCCCCCCCACCCGACAGCTAGCACATTACACAGCAGCGTATAATGACATTTAGTAAGTTAATCATCAATAATGCACATCAATTATAACGCATAATCAAGTCAATTTGTATCCGGCACAGTTTAATGACACACTGCCTCCTCTCATCTAGAATTTATCCAGGGTAACCACATTTTCTCAAATACCGCTACTTTTTCTCTTTTCCCGTAGATACCCTTTTCCATATGCATTAGACTATCCACCTGTTTTATAAATTCCGCTCTACTTGGGGGGACTTCTCGTATCCAGAATTTTGCAATTAATTTCCTTGCTACAAAGAGCAATTTTGCAATCATTGTTTTGAATGTATTTTCAATATTCACTTCCTCCACATATCCCAGTAAGCAAACCACCGGTTCTCCAGGCACCTCACACCCATACACTCTATTTATTTGGTTAATTACTGCCGCCCAGTATGTGGATAATCTTGGGCAGGACCACATCATATGGTATATGCCCGCATCAACTCCTCTACATCTCGGACATTCCGAATCAGCCCTCAGACCTGCTCGGTGCATAACCATTGGCGAGCGATATACTCTGTGCACCACATAAAGATGCGAGAGCCTCGCCGATTCACAAATAGATAACTTAGGTATATATTCCAGGATGCTAGTCCACCTATCATCCGATATGTGTCCCATTTCCTCCTCCCATTTCGATCGTGTCTTTATAGGAAATGAAAGGAGGTATGTATGCAGGAGATCCCTGTATGTGCATGATATCACTCCAGTCGAGAGTCCCTCATGACAAACATAATCCAGGACAATATCATCTTGTATTTTTAAGGCACCGGACGCACCCTGTTTACCCACTGCATGCTGTATCTGTAAATACTGAAGCCATCCCGATTCCGGGAGTCCAAATTCCAGTTTTAGTTGTTGAAAGGTCTTTAATCCCTGTCTATCCATAATTTGATGCATATATACAATACCTCTATTTTTCCATTCCGTGAGTCGACCCATTTTAATTAATTCCGGGAAATTCCCATTATCCCATATGGGAGTGTACTTAGTCAGATTTGTCACTCCTCTCAATTGTTTAAGTTTCGTCCATACCTTCTGTGCAAGGTCAAGCGTAGGGTATGTCTTCCCAAGTGTACCTACAGACCCATCCTCAAGTCCATCAGTCAACGGGGATCTACCAGTTATATTTCCCAATATTTGCATACCATGGCTGTTTTCCGATTTACATGCCCAGCCCCTCAAGTGTTGACTTTGAGCTGCCAAAAAATAAATCCCAGCATGAGGCAGTGCCAGTCCCCCATCGTCCTTTGGTCTTTGCAGTGTTTCTAGCCGAATCCTAGGCTGTCTCTTCCCCCATATTAATTCCCGGAAAATGGCATTAATAGGCTTAAGTCTGCGTTGAGGAATCCATAAGGGCGAGTTGTGTAGTATATATAGTAATTTGGGCATTAAGATCATTTTGATCAAGTTAACTCTCCCCACCACGGATAAACATAGCTTATTCCATGTTGTGATCTTACGTCTCAGCACCGTCAGTAACGGGACAAGGTTCAATTGCAAATAATCCGTAATGGGTAAAGACACCCAAATGCCCAAATACTTGAACTGTTCCACCCTACTCAGTTCTCCCGAGTCCACTTCCTCTTCCATACCTATCTCCTCTTGGTCTACTTTAAACAGACTGGACTTATTCCAATTAATAGTAAGTCCCGAATGCTTCCCAAAACTCTCAATGGTCCGCATGGCATGGCGCAACGAAGCCCCGCTGTCCTCCAGAAACAGCAAAATGTCATCCGCGTATAACGCGACTTTTTCCACATATTCACCGAATTTAAACCCCTTTATATCACTGGAGTTTCTTATGGTAGCGGCTAGAGGTTCCACTGCGATGGCAAACAGCAGGGGTGACAGCGGACACCCCTGTCTGGTACCTCTCTGTAGGTCTATCTTTTTTGAGATGGCTCCATTCACTCTAATTTTGGCAGTAGGTTGGGCATACAGGAGTTGTATCCACGATGTAAATTGCGGTCCAAATCCCATATACTGTATCACCCTCCACAGGTACCTCCACTCCACACTGTCAAAGGCCTTGCGGGCGTCAAGAGACACTATAGCCCTTCTACCCATATTGTCCGACGGCAGCTGCAGATTCAAAAATAACTTCTTTAAGTTAGTCGCCGTAGATCTGTTAGGCATAAAGCCGGCCTGATCTGGGTGTATTAAGTGTGAAATCACCTTCGTTAAACGATTAGCCAGTACTTTTGCAAGAATTTTAACATCTGCCGTCAGCAATGAGATAGGTCGGTATGACTCCGGGCTCGCAGGGTCCTTACCTTCCTTAGGGATTACTACTATAGTCGCCTCTCTCATGGATGTGGGTAATACCCCATGTTTCTTAGCCTCCACATAAACCTCCAGCAATCTAGGTAAAAGAATTTCTTCTAATCTCTTATAGACTTCCGCTGGGAGTCCATCAGACCCCGGGGCTTTTTCATTGGCCATGCCATGCAATGCCACCCCTATTTCGTCCACCGTTATAGGTGTCTCCAAATAGTCCCTATCCTCCATGGACAGAGTGGGTAAAGATGCTGCAGTCAAAAATGCCTCCATCTCTCTTTCATCTGATCCTTCTTGTGAAGTATAAAGATCCCCATAAAATTGCACAAATATCTCCAAAATGTCCTCTATGTTCGTTTTTCGTTCTCCCCCCTCTCCCACTAAGCAATGGACAAACTGGTTCCCCCTCTGTGCTGCTGCTATGATGGATAATAGATGACCCACCTTCTCCCCCTCTTCAAAGAATCTCAATTTCTGAAATGCCAGTTTCCTATCTGCCCTTTCCATAAGGACTCTATTCACCTCCTCTTGTGCCTCCCGTAATATTTTTTGAGAATGTGCATCATTCAGACTTGCCGCTTCCATTTCTGCTCTCTCCAACTTCTGTATACTTTCTTTTTCCTTCCGTTTATTTTGTGATTTACATCTGCAAATATCCCGAAACAGAATCCCCCTTAGGTATGCCTTCATGGTTTCCCAGACTATCAGTGGATCCGCACTTCCCTCATTATAATTATAAAATTCCTCTAATTCCCTTTCAATTTTGACCATATCAATAGTGCGCAGCCACACTGGGTGTATTTTCCAGTCTCCAGCCATAGTCCCCACTGATCCCGGTCGTCTAAGGGAAACAAGAATCGGCCTGTGATCTGAAACCGCTCTGGCTAGGTATTCCACTTCCCCTACTAGCCCATCCAATAGACTGTTTCCCAGGGCCATGTCAATACGTGAAAGTGTGTCATATGATGTCGAAAAACAAGAGAAGCATCTCTCCTCTACATTTCTGACCCTCCAAAGATCCGTCAACCCCATTTCTTGTATCAATGAACCAAATGGGGTCAGAGTATTTCTACTAACCCCCCCAGAAGTAGCGCTCCTGTCCCACCGTGTATCCATCACATTATTGAAGTCTCCTATCAACAGAAATGGCATTACCCCTCTCCTTTCTGCCGTCTCTCTTATCCTCCTCAATTTTGTGCTAGAATATGGCGGAGGGATATACACTGCCACAACACATAGTAATTGTCCAGACAGTCTACAAACCACCATCACATATTGTCCATCATTATCTGTTTCCACTTCTATCTCTTCATATTGTGCCGATTTATGTATTAATATTGAGACTCCCCTAGCATATGAAGAGAAAGTGGAGTGGTATGCCTTCTGCGCCCACCTTCTATTCAAGAGATCTACTGTATCAGCTGTCAAATGAGTTTCCAGAAGGCATATCACTGATGGCTTACAGTCCAACACATATTGAATAACCGCTGCTCTTTTTGACTTATCCGAAAGCCCTCGTACATTCCAGCAAATAATATTATTTCGTTCCCCCATCAATCAAGATAATTTGCATTCGTTTTGCCGCTGTCTCTGTGCTTAGCTGTCTTCCCCCTCTCTCCCATTTTCCCCCCTCTTTCCTTACCCACCCTCCCCTTTTGCTCCCCAACCGTCTGTGTAGTACTCTCATCGAGAGTGGGGTCTCCGAACCTTGGACCCAATACCACCGAAGGACCCAGTACCTTCCATCTCCCATCTTGCAATGAGTATGGACAATACCTTTTCCACACCATCTTGGTGCGTTCTTCCCCCGCCCGCCCGTGCCCGCTTAAACAGCATTTCCAACCTGTATACCTGTAAATGTAAATATTCTAGTAACAGTTATTACCTTAGAACCGCATAATATTTAAACAGCAATATTTATCGAATATTCCCAACATTCCCCTATCCCCCTATTACTCCATTATCTTCCCCCTCTCCATGCCTATCACACCGTTTGTCCGATAAGACCAGGGGTGCAGAAAAATAACGTCCAAAAAGATAAACAAGAAAGAGGAACAAGAAGAGTCATCAGATCTATCGCCCCCCTGCTTGTCGTCTGTCCAAGACAAAAAAAAAAACCCACAGTTGCAGAGCCAGTAACCAGGCGTCCATCTGTGTCATCAACACCTTGTCAAAGTCACATCCAGGATTCTCATAGTTCAATCACATTCTTCAGCTTCCCTGATGCGCCTTGTGTTAATATCCAGCCATTGCGAGGCTTCCTCAGCATCCACAAAGAAGGAGACCTTTCCCAACGCCGTCACTCGCAGTTTTGCTGGGAAGATCATAGAATATTTTACGTTCATCTCTCTCAAACGCTTCTTTACAGTGGAGAATTTCATTCTTTGCTTCTGTACCACCACCGAGTAGTCAGGATATATGGCGATCCTGTTACCATTAAGTGTAAGCTCCTCCATATCTCTGGCCTTCTGCAGAATGATATCCCTGTCCCTGTAGTTAAGGATCTTTGCGAGAATTGTGCGGGGACCCTTACCAGGCGGCTGAGGCTGCATAGGGACCCGATGCGCTCTCTCCACAGCAAACAGTCTCGTCAGAGTTTCAGAGCCAAATTTCTCTCCAAGCCATTTTTCAATGAACTCAGTGGGGTTTCTCCCCTCAGCCTTCTCAGGGATGCCCACTATTCTCAAATTGTTTCGTCTGGAGCGATTCTCCAAATCATCCGTTTTTGCAGCAAGCTCAGACATTTGTTGAATATACTTTTTCTCCATTTTCTGCATTTTTGCTATATGATCCTCTGCTGTGCTCACTCTTTCCTCCACAGCTCCAGTCCTAGTGTCCACTTTCTTTAAATCTTTCTTAATTGTGGATATCTCTCCCTGCACTCCTAGGACCTGCTGTGTCAGTGTCTTCAGGGCTTCCTTGCAATAGGACACCACTGCGAACACATCCTTCAATGTGGGCTCTGCAAGAATAGTGTCCTCTGTCTGGTTCTGCCCGGCTCCCCCATTTTCTTTCTCCTGTGTGAGCTCCTCCACTTCCTCCTCTTCTCCCTCAATCATGGGGGATTCATCCTCCTCCCCAGCCTCCTCACCTCTATCTTCCATTTCTCCAGCACAGCTCTCCTCTTTCCTTGCAAATTGGGCAAGCTTCTCTGCAGCCGCCATACGCCGCTGGCAAGCAGCGTTTGCCTTCTCCGCCTCCTCTCTCTTATCGGCGCCATCTTGGAGGCCCGCGGTGTCTCCCGCGCCCGCGTCTTTCTGACGGCGGCGGGTCATATTAGCGGCTCCGGTCTGCTCCCGCTGCTGTGCTGTGTACCGGGGATCTCCGGGCACCGTTCCAGGGGGTCAGGGACTTCTGCACAGGCTGTGTAGCAGGATTATTGCGGGCACTCGGCGGGAGCTCTAGGAAGTGCGACCGCTTACATCTCCTTCCAGGCCACCCCATTTTCTCTCTTTACTCAAGATGAGAGCGACAACGCTTCTCCTTACATGGAGGAATTCAGTCTTATATAGGTCACTGCAGGCTTCCAGCCACCAGTCCCCAGCAAGACGTTAGACATTCTGGCCGTAGAGTCACATATAGACATGCGGGCCTAGAGTTACACAAAAAAAAAAAAAAAATCTTTCTTTTATATATACATACCCAGATATGGTAAAAAAAAACAAAAAACAGATATTTAGGCATAGCGTGTGATAGCAGCATTTTGCATTAGTTGGTAGAGCAAAAAAAACAAAAAAAAAACATACAGCGACATACCTCAGGTATTCTTGGGGAGGGGCACGCAATCATATAGGGATGTTGTCAGTGGACATTGCCTAACAGCCTTTCTTTTTTAGATCCGCCCAGACCCAGCGTCTGGATCTTGGGCCACTCACAGATTTATTGGGCAGCATTGCGAGCAGAAGCCAGGAGACCGGGAGGTGGCGACCTTGGATTCCGGGATATAGCCGTAAATTGGAGGGGCTTGCGGGGGCTACCGTGGGCACAGGTCCTGCCCGAGGCAGTGGCCATAGCTCGGCTAGTAGCAGGCCCCATTATACTAGTCATCCATGCAGGTGGGAACGACCTAGTGTCAGTCAGAATCCCAGAGCTTCTCGCGATAATGCAGGCAGACCTGGAGAGGCTCGGGGGTTTCTTCGGAGATCTGTTGATAGTCTGGTCCAACATGCTCCCCAGGGCTAGCTGGCCAGGGGCTAGGAATGTGGTGGCGGTCGAGAAAGCTAGACGGTACGTGAACTCGCGTATAACCAGATTTGTGTCAGCCAGAAGGGGCATAGTGGTCGGTCACGACATTTTGGAGGCCGACATCCACCGGTTTTTGCTAGAGGATGGGTTTAGCCTTAATGATATGGCCTCGACATATTTCTGTCGGATGTTCAGGACGGGTAGAACAGGCCTTAAGCCGTATGAGTGGGGGTCGCAGCTCGGGCAACAGCCCTCGCCACTCCGTGGCCGGTGGAAGAGGGAGTTGGTGAAAGTCTACCTGCCAAGGACGGCCGAGGCATTCGGGCTTTCTTCCCTCAGGTGTAAGGCGGTTAATGCCTTGTGGTGAGCTGCGGCCATTTAACTACCAACCCCCTTTTGTGTGCAATAAATGAGTGGTGTTACGTTGATGCCCTCAATAAAAGTATTAAAGATATACATTGGTGTGGTCTGAATCATTACGCGGCGGGGAGAACCGGTGGTCGGGGTCTTGACAGTCTGTAAGGTACCTCGGCTGATGCCGATGCCTCGGACTGACGAGCCCAGCTCGGGTTGTACATCGCTGCTCCTCGCGGTGGAATGGTTCCTAACTTCCCCCTCCTGTCCCTTTCCTCTCCCCCTCCCCTCTGAGCATTCCTCAGTGCCTACAGCCCGCCTCCAGGCTACATATTGCAAGCCCCAGGGCACATCCTGTCTCTTACCACTCTGCCCTCAGGGTGAACATCATCGCCCGCCCTCCCTCCCTATAAGTAAGATGTTTTACAGGTCAAGTCGCAGCCGGTGGAAGAGGGAGTTGGTGAAAGTCTACCTGCCAAGGACGGCCGAGGCATTCGGGCTTTCTTCCCTCAGGTGTAAGGCGGTTAATGCCTTGTGGTGAGCTGCGGCCATTTAACTACCAACCCCCTTTTGTGCAATAAATGAGTGGTGTTACGTTGATGCCCTCAATAAAAGTATTAAAGATATACATTGGTGTGGTCTGAATCATTACGCGGCGGGGAGAACCGGTGGTCGGGGTCTTGACAGTCTTTTATCTTTGTAAAGTAAGGTTCTTAGTACACATATTGGCCAGTAACTGTTTGCCCTTAAACCATGACAAGGTGACCTTAGATCTGATGGGTCCCTGTCCTACCATGCCACTACCTGGGGGCGGAACTTTGATACACACATATACACTCAGCTTTATATAAATTTAGAGACTTTAGAACTGTTGTTTAACTCAGGCCTATCAGTCAAGCTGATCATGTGACTTGCCCTGTGGCTTTGGGCTTCCTGTTATGTCATGTGCTCATTTGCATAGGATGATGTCACAATGGCTTATGTGATGTCATGGAACAGTGGCTATAAAAGACCATGCTGTGTCAATCTGTCTGTCTATCTATCTATCTATCTATCTGTATGTCTGTCTATCTATCTATCTATCCAACTACCTATATCTCTCCATCTTTTTATATCTATCTATCTACAAAAAAAGGTTCACAGCAGCACTCAATCACTGCCAATCATGTGTGTATATACACATATGGATAGATAGAAGTAAAACACCTATGCATTTGAGAAAAAATATAAAAACATGCGTTTTTTGAAAAAATTTAATTTTGGGATTTTTTTTTGGGATATTTTATCTTTGTAAAGTAAGGTTCTTAGTACACATATTGGCCAGTAACGGTTTGCCCTTAAACCATGACAAGGTAACCTTAGATCTGATGGGTCCCTGTCCTACTATGCCACTACCGGGGGGCGGAGCTTTGATACACACACATACACTCAGCTTTATATAAATATAGAGACTTTAGAACTGTTGTATAACTCAGGCCTATCAGTCAAGCTGATCATGTGACTTGCCCTGTGGCTTTGGACTTCCTGTGATGTCATGTGGTCATATGCATAGGATGATGTCACAATGGCTTATGTGATGTCATGGAACAGTGGCTATAAAAGACCTTGCTGTGTCAATCTGTCTGTCTATCTATCTTTCTGTCTGTCTGTCTGTCTATCTATCCAACTACCTATATCTCGCCATCTTTTTATATCTATCTATCTACAAAAAAAGGTTCACAGCAGCACTCAATCACTGCCAATCATGTGTGTGTATACACATATGGATAGATAGAAGTAAAGCACCTATGCATTTGAGAAAAAATATAAAAACATGCGTTTTTGGAAAAAATTAAATTTTGTGATTTTTTTTTTGGATATTTTATCTTTGTAAAGTAAGGTTCTTAGTACACATATTGGCCAGTAGCTGTTTGCCCATAAACCATGACAAGGTAACCTTAGATCTGATGGATCCTTGTCCTACCATGCCACTAACGGGGGGCGGAGCTTTGATTCACACACATATGTAGCGGTGGCTGAGAGGACCACCGCAGTGCAGAATAATGTACGGTACACAAGATGGGAGTGCAAACCACAAGGGTGAATTTATTAACAGGCGGGGAAAGATGTGAAGAAGGAAGGTTCAAGCAGGGGTAAACAGTGGCAAAACGAGATTTAACAAAGTCTTCGTTTTCTCTAGCTGGTCCGCTCAATAGTACGGTTCTCCAGCTATCACAAGTTAAAATCACATAGGTAAATGCACAAAAGCAAGGTAAAATGCTACTCTACGTGTAACCTTTCTGGCCTCGCTACACAGGCCACACGGCTGTCATGTTCTACCTACTGAAGCCTATTCTAAACCCTGAAAGGTGCACAATATTCAACTCACAGTGATGCTGGGGATTTGGATGCAGTCCTGGGGCTGCAAATCTTCTCCTTGCGTCAGGCCCTCACTGGATCCCAGGCTTGTCTTTGTCTCACTGGATCCCAGGCTTGTCTGTGTCTCACTGGATCCCAGGCTTGTCTGTGTCTCACTGGATCCCAGGCTTGTCTGTGTCTCACTGGATCCCAGGCTTGTCTCACTTTTAGTCCACAAGAAAAACTCCTGTCCTTTCTCAGACACACAGACGGTGTGTTTCTCTTAACAAGTTCATAGGCTGCTCTAAAAACACACTCTCTGAAGGGGAAAAACAGGACATACCATCATCCCACACCTGGGGGGGGTTTCTGTCTCTTAAAGTGGCAGCGTGTTTCTTACTGTCCATAGCCGTGGCACCCCCAATATGCCTCCCTACTTAATGATGGTCGTCCTCGGCCATCACAACATCAGGCCCACAGTGTAATGACGGGATGTCAATGTGAACACAGCACCTGTGGAGGAGACAAAAATGGCAATACAGCAGACTGAGTACATTGTTCAACATATCGGATTGGTGGAACCCCTGCAGTAGACCTCTGAGACCTTCTAAGATCTTGACTATCAGGCCAGGCCTGGCTAGCTCCCGGAGGAACACTTGCTGCAGGAGCCACAGTGGAATCTTGACTATCCTCTTCTTCACGTGGCGGTAGGGGCTCATCCATGGGATCTCCGCTCCTGGAAGGCTGAGGGTCACCCACTGTGTTGGGGACTGTCCACCAGTCATCGTCGACTTCACACACAGGTGACGTGAGTTCAGGGAGCGGGGCAGAGACTGTAGGAGGTATTGGCGTAGGAAAAGCTTCGGACCGGCATGGCCGCAACATATTTCTGTGTAGTACTCTAGGGCCGGACGCCCCATTCTCAACTTGCACCTTGTAGACTGGGCCATCAGCATATACACGTCCAATTACTCTGTAGGGTTGTACTTCCCATCTTTCACTCAGTTTGCCCTTGGGGCGCTTCTCTCTGACTAACACTCGATCTCCAGGTTGCAGCGGTATTTCCTGAATCGGTTTTGAGCTCGTATGTTCTTTCTTCTGTAGCTGTTGACCGGCCAACCGACGGATCGTTTGTAATCGTTGTCGATGTTCTTTCACCCACGAAGTGACAGTTCGTTCCATGAAATCCTCTGGCTGCTCCAAATTCAGCTCGATGATCTCTCGCCCAGCTCTTCCAAAGAGCAACAGATATGGGGTGTAACCCGTAGTGGAGTGAACTCGGTTATTGTAGGCCCAGACCAATTCTGCCAGGTACTCCGGCCAACATGCTTTCTTATCTTCCTCCAATGTCCGCAGCATCTGAAGTAGGGTTCGGTTGAAGCGTTCACATGCTCCATTGCCTTGGGGGTGGTAAGGTGTAGTCCGAGATCGCTCGATGCCATACATACGATATAGTTCCTCCATCACTTTACCTTGAAAACATGCCCCTTGATCGGAGTGTATTCGCTTCGGGCACCCATACACTCGGATAAAGTCTTGGCAGATAGCCCGTGCCGCCGACTCTGCAGTCTGATCTCTAGTCGGGGTGACTACAGCGAACTTGGAGAAATGGTCAGTCATAACCAAGCAGTATTGTAGTCCCCGAGCTGAGTGTCCCACGAGGAGATAATCAATCATCAAGATTTCTAGTGGTTCGGGGGGCGTGGCCTAACTACTCATGCTGTAGGTCGCACAGCGCGGGAGCTCCTGACCCAGGAACCGTAAAACTGCTCATAACGGCGACTCTGCCTATCTGTTCCCACCCCGGTGTACGGATTCCACTTGCTGATCACCCGGTAAGGCTATGGGAAAGACCAAGTCTGGGCAGCGCGACCCTAATAGGCGCATTGCCGACTTCTTTGCGGCCCCCCTCCAAATCTCTCAGTGTGAGAAAATGGTGCCTCCTTCTCCCAGAGCGGCCCGTGCTGCTCGCAGAGACTTCCAGAGTGCACCTTCCTCTGGCGGCGGGGAGGACACCGCTGTAAGCCCTGAGGCTCCGGTCACAGCTGCCCTACTAAAAATCATGCTGGGGGAGCTCAGGTCGTCCCTCCAGGCTGATATGCGCCGAATGATGTCGGAGCTAAGAGGAGAGGTGGAGGAACTGGGCACCCGCACAGACAGGCTGGAGCGCAAAATGGAGGAGCTGGTGGCCTCACACAACGACCTATGGGATGCCCACGAATCGCTGCACTCCATGGCCACAAAGACCCAATATAAGACTCTGGATCTGGAAGACAGATCCAGATGTAATAATGTAAAGCTAAGGGGCATTGATGAAACTATACCGGCTCCCGACCTTAAAGCATTTCTACAAGACTTCATAATAGCTGTCCTTCCTCACACCACTAAACAGACTGTGGTTATTGACCGTATCCATCGCATTCCTAAACCCCCAGGCCTGGGTCCCTCGGTCCCTAGGGATGTCTTGGCTCGAGTGCACTTCTATGAAATTAAGGAGGAGTTCCTCTCAGCATTAAGGAAGAACCCCACATTGGAAGATCGATTTGCCAGCATTGCAGTTTACCCGGACTTATCTCCAGGAACCCTAGCTCTTCGTAGGGCATTTGCCCCATACACGGCGATTCTGAGGGATAAAGGTATCCCTTATCGTTGGGGTTTTCCTACAAGGCTCCTGATCAGAAAGGATGGTACTGTGACAACCTGCCTGACCCCTCCCCACGCTGCAAGGCAACTGTCTCAATGGGGACTGAGACCACCGGACTCTCCTTCCTCTGCAAACCCCCTGAGACCCACTCCTGAGAAGCAAACCAAGCGCCGTGTCAACCCTGACTGGGACGTCGCCTGAAAGAACAAGCCGCTGCAGGTTCCTGGTTCTACTTTTCCCGCCATATTTTTCTTTCCTTTTTTTTTTCCCCTCTGGTCTGCTGACTTTGGGACTTTCCTTGCACCAGACTAGGTTCTCATCAAGATTTTTCTTTTTCTTTTTTTTCTTGATTCTGAGCCTCCTCAGATCAAGGCCCCTCTGGTGAGACGGTTTCTACTCACCTAGGCATCCAGCCGAGGCTGAATGGACTACGTAAATATGACTCTATGTTTGTTTGCTAAGTTGATTATTTTTGTGCTCCCTTCCCTCCCCTCACCCTCCCTACCCTCTGGCAGGCAATATAATTTCTTATCCCATGGGCTTCCAAATGTTGCGCATATTCTCATACCCCACAACACTTTAAACATGAGAATACACTTGTACCATGAGTATTTCCCTAACCTCTATTAATGTGAATGGCCTCAATTCCCCGGGCAAAAGGTCACTAGTTTGGCGCCAACTAACTAAATCGCGTCATCACATAATTTGCCTACAAGAAACGCATCTTCTCAAACGAGATAATGATAGGATGCAATGCGGTTGGTATCCACACCAGTTTTTTGCTAACAATAACGCAAAGAAGGCGGGTGTGGCTATCTTCTTTAATAAATCTCTTTCCTTCCAGCTAGTAAATACGATTTCTGACCCACTTGGTAGATATTTAATAATTCTGTGTATTATCAACAATGTTCCATACACCATTGCAACGGTCTAACGCACCCAATATCGGCCAACACAAATTTCTTAGAAAATTTTTCCAGACTCTAAGTGAAATTCATCATGGCTACAAACTCATTGCTGGGGATTTCAACATCCCTATCTCTAAAGCTCTGGACTGTTCCTCCTCATCTGCTTCCAGGGGAGAGATAGGCCCTCTCGTTCACTCCTTTGGCCTACATGACATTTGGCGGTATCTCCACTGTGGTAAACGAGACTATACATACATGTCACCGAGGCATGGGTCCTATAGCAGGATTGACTTTGTGCTAGTGGATGATGTTGCTCTACCACATTGCCTGTCTGCATCGATAGGCAACATCTCATGGTCGGACCATGCCCCGGTCTCTGTTTCTCTGTCTGACCCCTTAGCCATTTCCCCCCCCTCACAGTGGCGTTTAAACGACCACTTATTAGTGGACCAGACTAATTCGTCCTTAGTCGAAAAATCCCTTATAGAATTTTTCTCTTTCAACGACACCAAAGAGACACAAATAGATAATCTGTGGTTTACGCACAAGGCAGTGGCCAGGGGAATTTTCATAAAAATGGCAGCGATAGCTAAACGCAAATACACCAAGACCCTTCAAGACGCACTCTCACTTTTAGCAGTGCTGGAATCTCGCCATAAAATAAATCCCTCACAAAAAAATCTTTCAGAACTCTCCACCATTAGACTCCAGGTACGCCAACTTCTGGTACAGAAGTCGGAGAATGCTCTCAGGAAATCAAGGGCTAAGTTCTATGCGATGGGTGATCGGGCTGGTGCATTGTTAGCCAGGCGTGTCAAAAAAAAAGAAGTACAATCCAGGATCCCTTTCCTGACCAAATCAAACTCCTCCCGTATTTACAACCCCATTGACATTGCGGATGAATTCGCCTCCTATTATGCCTCCCTCTACAACCTGAATTTAGACCAATCCATTCCCCAGCCTTCCCAATCCACGATTTCGTCATTTCTGGAAAGAGCAAACCTCCCCAAAGCCTCTTCTTCACAGCTTGCTTACTTAAACGCACCCATACAGAACTCTGAAATTCACCAAATAATAAAAGATGCCAAAAAAAAGACTGCTCCTGGCACAGATGGCTTTTCATTCTCCTACTATGACCAATTCCTCCCAATCCTTACCCCATACCTACATCGCCTATTTAACTTTTGGGCCACCTCTGGAACTATTAAATCAGAAGGTCTCAAAGCTTCTATTGCCACCCTCCCAAAACCGGGAAAGTCACCTACCTCCCCGTCCAACTTCCGCCCCATAGCCCTTCTCAATACGGACATAAAAATTTATGCAAAACTTTGGGCCAACAGACTCATGACTATTCTACCTTCCCTTATACACCCAGACCAAGTCGGGTTTGTGCCGGGAAGACAAACAAGAGACGGCACGAGGCGGTTGATTGATCTGCTGGATGTGGTGGAGAGAGGTCACCTCCCCAGTGTATTCCTGTCCCTTGACGCCGAAAAAGCGTTCGACAGGGTACACTGGGGATATCTACACAGCACTTTGGAGAAATTCGGCCTATCAGGCTTGATCTCTACAGCCATTATGGCACTCTACTCTAATCCTTGCGCATATGTTCGCGCATCAGGATTCTCTTCTCGAACCTTCCAGATTACTAATGGTACACGACAAGGTTGCCCTCTCTCCCCCATTGTCTTTGCCTTAATCATGGAGCCCCTCGCTGCTATAGTCAGACAATCTCCCCACATAAGGGGCATCCCAGTGGGAGACTCTGAGTATAAGATAGGACTATACGCAGATGACGTAGTATTCACTTGCATAAACCCATTGTCTTCATTAAAGGCTATCTCCTCCCTTTTGCAAGACTTCTCTGAAGCGTCATTTTATAAACTTAATTTATCCAAATCCACCCTTTTCCCATTATTCCTTCCCCGCCCTTCCCAAACCCAAATACAATCTCAATATTCGTTCATTTGGTCACCAGGGGGGTTCACGTATCTCGGAATAAAATTGACACGCCTGGCTGATATCATTAGCGTCAACTCCGATTCCATTGCAGCAGAATTGGACAGGGACATTGGAAACTTTTCCAAGGGCCATCTTTCTTGGATGGCAAGGATCCAGGCCACTAAGATGCTATTGTTGCCCAAACTCATCTATTTATTTAGGTGTCTCCCCCTTTCTTTCCCTTCAAAACATATATCCCGGTTCCAGACCATATTGGACAGATTTATTTGGAAAATAAACCTCACAGAATCAAACGCCAAATCATGGCCCTACCCTACAACGAAGGGGGCTTGGGCTCACCCAAAATAGCTTTATATCACAAAGCTGCCCTTTTGGAGCCCCTGGGTCAATGGTGGAATGGAGACTCCGCACTCCCTTGGCTTAAGATTGAATCTTCTCATACGGCGAAAGGGTCTCTTGTCTTGCTATTGGAAGCTCAGTTGCTTTCTCCAGATACCCTTCCCATTCCCCTCCGCACCATGGTGGCGGCGGTTAAAATCTGGGTAGCGGAGTGTCCCTCCTCCTTTCCCTCAGTGGCCAAATATGTTTCGCTCCAAGCGACTACATGTGTCATACCTAACCTGAATTTGTCGGTATGGCTGGAATGCGGGATTAAAAAAGTAGTGGACCTTTTCCACTCCACTGGTTTGAAAACTTTTCATGCACTAAAGAGCCAGTATCATATTCCTGACTCGGCATTTTTTGCCTATCTACAACTCCGTAGCCTCTTACGCAACAACCGTTTATTCCACACCTCCCTAGAATTGGTGGACTCTCCTGACCGGCAGTTCTTTAAACCGGGAACCAGAATGTCACATGGCCTATCGATATTATATAAATCCTTATTGTGTAAAGACTCCTCCCATAAACTCCAATATATCTCCTCATGGGAATCTCTTCTTTCCTTTGAAGCCTCCCCTGAGGATTGGCAATTTGCAATGACTCATTCAGCAAAATTCTCCTCATGCATAGCCCACTTAGAATTAACTAAGAAAATACAACTCCAGTGGTATCTAACCCCTGTAAAAATGACCAAGTGCCATTTATCCTCTTCACCGCTTTGCTGGAAGGGGTGTGGTATCAATGACACTCTGACCCATGTGTGGTGGGACTGCCCACAGATACTTACCTTCTGGAGACAGGTTGAGACACTTTTAAATGCTGTTTTGCCCTTCCCCTTCTCATTATCCCAACAACTGGCTATTCTGGGTATATCACTAGTCGACTACCCTTCTCCTCTACAACCTATTGTATCTAACACTCTGATTGCGGCTAGACAGTTGTTGGCCACTCACTGGAGATCGCCAAAAGTCCCATCTAGAGCAGAACTCATAGCTAAAATCAACCTTCACTTCTGCCACGAAATAGCAGCTGCGGACACCCTCTCGAAGAAAAATAAAGTCCTGACATGGTGGGACCCATGGACTGCCTCCCCTTTTGCCTCCGAACTACATCCTTCATTACTTCCCTCATGATTATACTGCTGATTTTATAATATTATAATTTAACTGTAAAATTTCTTGCTTATTATTACTTTTCTCCTGCTTCTGCAATCTCGACAAGGCGATTTTACCTGTATTTGGATCTCAGATTTGAACCTTACCATGTCTGTTTCCCCCCATATTTTCCCCCTCTCCCCCCCCACCCTCTGGTTTATACTACTTGTTCTGTAAAATTGGAAACTGTTTTGTTTTACCATAAAAATTTGAATGGTTAAAAAAAAAAAGATTTCTAGTGGTTCTTTGGTTTGTATGGTCTGAACGGGTGCTCTCTGTTCGGTGCTTTTAATGAGGTCGCATACTCGACATCGCCGGCAAAGCTCTTCTACCACAGACTCCAACCGGGGGCAGTACACATACCGCTGTAACCATTGGTAGGTCTTTGCAGGTCCGAAGTGAGCGCCAAACTCGTGTGCTTCCTTAGCTACCTCTTGAGCCAATTTTCCGGGGATGACCACCTGCCATCTTGCTTCTATTTCTTTTGGCTGTTGTCTCTTACGATATAACACTGATTCTCGAACTTCTAGTCTATCCCACTGGTGTAAGACGCTCTTCATCTCGGCGTCCAGGTTAGCCCTTTCTTGTTTGTCGGGCTTCCGCTTCTCAGCTACCCAGTGTTTCATCTGTTGTAGCCCTTCATCTGCAGCTTGAGCACGTCCCCATTCTTCATTGGTTCTTCCCAGGGACCGGGGCAGTGTGCAAGCCTCCCTACTTAATTGTGACGCCACCACCGGGGGCTCAAACTTGCTAAAGTCTGGCGTTTCTTCCTCCTCTAGTTGTTCATCGAGATCCCCCACTGGGGTATCCACCGTCACTCTTGACAGTCCATCCGCATTTGCGTTTTCGGTAGCGGGACGATAACAGATGGTAAAGTCGAACTTTGCAAGGCGAGCCACCCACCGTTGTTCCAAGGCTCCCAATTTAGTATTCTCAAGGTGGGCCAGAGGATTATTGTCTGTTCGGACTTGGATCTTGGTCCCTGTCAGGAATCCAGCAAATTTCTCTGTCATGGCCCACACTAGGGCCAGGAGCTCTAGTCGAAAGGAGCTATAATTGTGGGGGTTTCTTTCGTTGTCCCGCAGGGACCTACTGGCGTAGCCGATGACTCTCTCATGTCCATTCTGTATCTGAGACAATACTGCACCGAGTCCATGAAGGCTACCATCCGTGTACAGCAGGAATGGTCGGTCGAAGTCCGCATAGGCTAGGATCGGGGCTGAAGTAAGGGCATTCTTCATAGCCTGAAAAGCCTCATCTTGTCTCTGAGCCCAATGGATGCCCTGGTTCTTGACACTCCGGCGGTCCCCCTCAGCAGCTCATTCAAAGGACCCGCCACCTTTGCAAAGTTTTTGACGAACCGGCGGTAATACCCGGCGAGTCCCAGAAATGCCTTGAGTTCTCTCACCGTTTGAGGGACTGGCCACTTCTGGATGGCCGCCACCTTTTCTGCAGAGGGCAGGACTCCATCTTGTGAAACTGTATGGCCCAGATACTCGATCTCTCTCTTGAAGAGGTGGCACTTTATCGGCTTCACCTTCAGGTTATGAGACTGCAGTCTTCCGAGTACCTGTCCAAGCCGGTCAAGGTGTTCTTTGAACGAGGCCGAAAACACGATGAGGTCATCCAGATAGATCAGAGTAGCTTCGAAATTTAAGTCCCCCAAGCACTTTTCCATCAGCCGTTGGAACGTGCCCGGAGCATTGGAGAGTCCGAAAGGCATCCGGTTAAATTCAAACAATCCCATCGGGAGAATAAACGCGGTCTTTGCTTTGTCTTTTTCCGCCACAGGTACTTGCCAGTACCCGCTTGCTAAATCCAAGGTGGAGAAGTACTTGGCCTTCCCCAATGCCGTCAAGGATTCTTCGATTCGTGGTAATGGGTACGAGTCGCGAACGGTACAGGCGTTGAGTTTTCTGTAGTCTACACAGAACCGAATGGTTCCATCCTTTTTCTTGACGAGTACCACCGGAGCCGCCCAAGGGCTCTGACTGCCCTGCACTATCCTCGAATCCAGCATTTGCTTCAGTAAAGTCTTCACCTCTTGGTACATCTTGGGAGGGATCTGTCGGTACCGTTCTCGAATCGGACGAGCTTCCCCGGTCAGTATCTCATGCATGATAGCTTCAGTGCAGCCGAAATCTTCAGCGTGGCGAGCGAATGCAGCCTGGTTCTTCCACAACATAGCTTCTACTGCTTGCACACGCTCGGGGCCAGCGATTTCACATCCACTTCCATCTGATCAAGGATGACCTTTCCACTCCACTCTGGGGAGGGCATCTCTTCAGCCCTCGCAGAGACCGCTAGGGTCCACTCCGTACCTTCTATCGGCGATAGGGATATATCTTTTTGGCTCACCACTTCACCTTTATGTAAGTATACCAGGGCCAGATCTGTCCCTCGAGGCAAGGTGACCTCACTGGGGCCCACATTCAAGGCTCTGATAGGGACGCATCCTTGTTGGACCACAGCTACCGTACGAGCTATCATAACTTCTTGGTCCACTCTTCCGGTTGCTACAGGCTGCACAATCACTTCTACCCCATCGAGATTGCGATAGGTTCCCACTGGGAGGTGTAATATACTTTCTCGTCCGGGAGGCAGGATTATAGGCACCTTCCCAGGAGCCCTGATGACCCCTACCGTCTGATGAGATGGCACACTCTTCTGCGTCCCACAGACACGGATCAGTCGCTGAAGTGCTTCTTGCGTAGGCTTATGTGTAGTAGCCTGCTTCCAGTATCCGGGTCCCCGTTTGGTGAACATAATCTGATCTAATTCACGTAGGACATTCATCCCCAGTATTACAGGTACATCTTCTTTGCCGGGCTCGGGGACTAGTAGGATCCCTTTTCTCCCCACTTCTTGCCCACAGATACGAACATTCATCCACACAACCCCTGTGACCGGGATCGGTTGCTGATTAGCGGCAATCACCCGGATCAATGTCTCTTTCTCTGGCCTGGCCAGTGTCTGGAAATGTTGATTGAAGTATGCTTCTGGCATCGTCGTCACTTGTGACCCAGTGTCTATCAAGCAATCCACTGGGACACCCTCGAATTCAGCACGTAAGATGGGACACCCAGCGATCAGGTGTTCGTCATGATACGGAGCGGCCTCCCTTCTCGCCTCCCCCGCAGAGTGCCGCACTACTGCGGGGGTTGGTAGTTTAACGGAGGCTTCTGTTGGCCTTGAGTGCTATTCCGGCACCCTCTGGCAATATGCCCCCGACCTCCACATCCCCAGCATCGGATGTCTTCTCTTCGCTGAGGAATACCTCGTGCCTCTGGTGGCTGCCGAGAGGAAGCCTGCACCCTCCAGTTTTCTATTGGTAGCGCCGGGGAATTATTGCGTGCGTACGATGGGCCAGGTTGAAAGGAGGACGGTGCAGCTGGGTAGGGAGGTGCAATAGACAGATCCCCCATTCTTTGCTCCATCTGGGTCAGCTTCTCCTGTACATTGAGAACGGATTTCTGTAAATCCTGCACCACCTGGACCAGCACCTCTTGGCGGGTTGGGTCCACGCTGGACTTGGCGGCTTGGATGCGCACCACCCCAGAAGCGTAGCTTTCTTCTTTACTTCGGGCTACTGTTTCTGTCAGGATCTGACGAAATGTAAGAGCCGGGTTCGCTCGGACCCGTTCGGACAGGGCTCGCCTCAAGGATATGCTGTGTAATCCTAGAATAAACTGCTCTCGGAGTATCCGGTCCGTGGAGCCTATGCTGCCGAGTCCATCTGCCTCCTTTCTCTGCACCTCTGCTAACACTTCTTGTAGTGCTGTGGCATACTGAGATATCCCTTCTTCTTCCCGCTGCAGCCTCGAAAAAAATTTGGTGCGAAGATGTCCCGCACTAGCAGTCTCGCCATAGATTTCTTCCAGGAATCCAACTAACTCTTTCAGGGTACTACGGGTGGGTTCTGGTTGTAGACAGACGTTTCTACGGGCTTCTCCCTCTAGTGCAGTCAAAGCGATGTCTACTTCAAGCTCTGGGCCGATGTTATAAACCTTCAGGGTGCTCTGCAGTCGGGACACCCAGTCACACAGTGCCATGTTATTGCCGTCAAACTTTGGTAGTACACTAAATATAGTGCCCATTGGGAGTGTCCTTGCAGGGGTTCCACCATTGCCCACATTACCCCCGTTAATATTAGCATTCCCGCCGTTGCTGTCTGCTGCCTCCATCTTGGTGACCGTACCCTGCTCGCAGCGCCACTTGTAGCGGTGGCTGAGAGGACCACCGCAGTGCAGAATAATGTACGGTACACAAGATGGGAGTGCAAACCACAAGGGTGAATTTATTAACAGGCGGGGAAAGATGTGAAGAAGGAAGGTTCAAGCAGGGGTAAACAGTGGCAAAACGAGATTTAACAAAGTCTTCGTTTTCTCTAGCTGGTCCGCTCAATAGTACGGTTCTCCAGCTATCACAAGTTAAAATCACATAGGTAAATGCACAAAAGCAAGGTAAAATGCTACTCTACGTGTAACCTTTCTGGCCTCGCTACACAGGCCACACGGCTGTCGTGTTCTACCTACTGAAGCCTATTCTAAACCCTGAAAGGTGCACAATATTCAACTCACAGTGATGCTGGGGATTTGGATGCAGTCCTGGGGCTGCAAATCTTCTCCTTGCGTCAGGCCCTCACTGGATCCCAGGCTTGTCTGTGTCTCACTGGATCCTAGGCTTGTCTGTGTCTCACTGGATCCCAGGCTTGTCTGTGTCTCACTGGATCCCAGGCTTGTCTGTGTCTCACTGGATCCCAGGCTTGTCTGTGTCTCACTGGATCCCAGGCTTGTCTGTGTCTCACAGGATCCCAGGCTTGTCTCACTTTAAGTCCACAAGAAAAACTCCTATCCTTTCTCAGACACACAGACGGTGTGTTTCTCTTAACAAGTTCATAGGCTGCTCTAAAAACACACTCTCTGAAGGGGAAAAACAGGACATACCATCATCCCACACCTGGGGGGGGTTTCTGTCTCTTAAAGTGGCAGCGTGTTTCTTACTGTCCATAGCAGTGGCACCCCCAATACATACACCAGCTTTATATAAATATAGAGACTTTAGAACTGTTGTCAAACTCAGGCCTATCAGTCAAGCTGATCATGTGACTTGCCCTGTGGCTTTGGTCTTCCTGTTATGTCATGTGCTCATTTGCATGGGATGATGTCACAATGGCTTATGTGATGTCATGGAACAGTGGCTATAAAAGACCATGCTGTGTCAATCTGTCTGTCTATCTATCTGTCGTCTGTCTGTCTATCTGTCTATATCTATTTCTATCTATCACTATATCTTCCATCTTTTTATATCTATCTATCTACAAAAAAGGTCACAGCAGCACTCAATCACTGCCAATCATGTGTGTATATACACATATGGATAGATAGAAGTAAAGCACTATGCATTTGAGAAAAAATATAAAAACATGCGTTTTTGGAAAAAATTTAAATTTTTGGATTTTTTTTGTGGGATATTTTATCTTTGTAAAGTAAGGTTCTTAGTACACATATTGGCCAGTAACTGTTTGCCCTTAAACCATGACAAGGTGACCTTAGATCTGATGGGTCCCTGTCCTACCATGCCACTACTGGGGGGCGGAGCTTTGACACACACACATACACTCAGCTTTATATAATATAGAGACTTTAGAACTGTTGTCAAACTCAGGCCTATCAGTCAAGCTGATCATGTGACTTGCCCTGTGGCTTTGATCTTCCTGTTGATGTCATGTGCTGATTTGCATAGGATGATGTCACAATGGCTTATGTGATGTCATGGAACAGTGGCTATAAAAGACCATGCTGTGTCAATCTGTCTGTCTATCTGTCTGTCTGTTTGTCTATCTATCTATCTATTCCAACTACCTATATCTCTCCATCTTTTTATATCTATCTATCTACAAAAAAAGGTTCACAGCAGCACTCAATCACTGCCAATCATGTGTGTATATACACATATGGATAGATAGAAGTAAAGCATCCTATGCATTTGAGAAAAAATATAAAAACATGCGTTTTTGGAAAAAATAAATTTTTGGATTTTTTTTTTGGGATATTTTATCTTTGTAAAGTAAGGTTGTTAGTACACATATTGGCCAGTAACTGTTTGCCCTTAAACCATGACACGGTGACCTTAGATCTGATGGGTCCCTGTCCTACCATGCCACTACCTGGGGGCGGAGCTTTGATACACACACATACACTCAGTTTTATATAAATTTAGAGACTTTAGAACTGTTGTATAACTCAGGCCTATCAGTCAAGCTGATCATGTGACTTGCCCTGTGGCTTTGGGCTTCCTGTTATGTCATGTGCTCATTTGCATAGGATGATGTCACAATGGCTTATGTGATGTCATGGAACAGTGGCTATAAAAGACCATGCTGTGTCAATCTGTCTGTCTGTCTGTCAGTCTATCTATCCAACTACCTATATCTCTCCATCTTTTTATATCTGTCTATCTACAAAAAAAGGTTCACAGCAGCACTCAATCACTGCCAATCATGTGTGTATATACACATATGGATAGATAGACGTAAAGCACCTATGCATTTGAGAAAAAATATAAAAACATGCGTTTTTGGAAAAAATTAAATTTTGGGATTTTTTTTGGGATATTTTATGTTTGTAAAGTAAGGTTCTTAGTACACATATTGGCCAGTAACTGTTTGCCCTTAACCCCTTCCCGACCCAGGACGCAGCATATGCGTCCTGAAAACAAGTTTGTTCCCGACCTTGGACGCATATGCTGCGTCCTCGCCAGTTTCCCGTCCTGCGGCTCTATTAACCGCGGTCACTAAGGGGTTAATAGAGCCGCAGGTACGGAAGGACCTGCACTGTACCCCAGGGGGGGTGGCTTAGCCCCCCGGGGCTAGGACCGCTCCGATTGGCAGTGAAGTGAAAGTGAAACTGCCAATCGGAGTGAATGTAATATCTCACCAATGAAACATGGTGAGATATTACAATCCAGCCAAGGCCTGATACTGGATAGCATCAGGCATTGGCTGGATAAAGGGTCCTGTGTCACCCCCCTCAGATTTGATTGGAGAGAGCGTCTCCCTCCAATCAGATGTGGGGGCGGCATGACCGGCGGGACCCCTCCCTCCTAAGCCGCCGCAACTGTGCCGCCGATCCCGGGCCCTCTGCTCTCTCCCCTGGCTGCTAATGTCCCCCCCCCTGCCCTCCGGATCTCCCCCGCTGCCCTCTGATCTCCCCCCTGCCCTCCGGATCTCCCCCAGCCCCTCTGATCTCTCCCCCTGCCCTCCGGATCTCCCCCAGCCCCTCTGATCTCTCCCCCTGCCCTCCGGATCTCCCCCAGCCCCTCTGATCTCTCCCCATGCCCTCCGGTCCACTCCCCCCTCCCCCCGGTGATCTCCGCTGCTCCTCCATTCTCCCCTTCTCTCCAGGCCTCTCACCTGTCTTCTTTCTTCTCCTCTGTCCTCCGGTCTTGTCCCTCTTTCCTCCGGTCTTCTTCCTCTGTCCTCCGGTCTGCTGTGTCTTCTGTCTTCTCTGTTGCTGTCCTCTTCCTGCGGCGTCCTCCCTCTTCTGTCGGCTCCTCTGCACAGTCATCTCCCAACATAGAGATGAGTGTGCAGAGGAGCAGTGTCACAGCCAGGGCACAGCATCTGTGTGATTGCTGTGCCCTGGTCTGTGTTAACCCCCTAAGTGCTGTGATCTCATGGATCACAGCACTTTGTTTCCATGGTGATTGGATCCACTATCGCCAGAGACTTACAACAAGGGAGCACTTGATCCCTTGTTGTAGTCTCTGGGATCAGCGTCATGGTGCACAGTATGGCAGATCATTGCCATACAGTGCACCATGACGCTGATCCCAGAGACTACAATAAGGGATCAACTGTCCTCTTGTTGTAGTCTCTGGGATCAGCGTCATGGTGCACGGTATGGCACATCATTGCCATACCATGCACCATGACGCTGATCCCAGAGACTACAATAAGGGATCAACTGTCCTCTTGTTGTAGTCTCTGGGATTAGCGTCATGGTGCACTGTATGTCAATGATGTGCCATACCGTGCACCATGACGCTGATCCCAGAGACTACAACAAGAGGACAGTTGATCCCTTATTGTAGTCTCTGGGATCAGCGTCATGGTGCACAGTATGGCAGATCATTGCTATACAGTGCACCATGTCACTGATCCCAGAGACTACAAGGGATCAAGTGTCCTCTTGTTGTACTCCCTGGGATCAGCGTCATGGTGCATGGTATGGCAATGATGTGCCATACCGTGCACCATGACGCTGATCCCAGAGACTACAACAAGGGAGCACTTGATCCCTTGTTGTAGTCTCTGGTATCAGCGTCATGGTGCACAGTATGGCAGACCATTGCCATACAGTGCACTATGACACTGATCCCAGAGACTACAACAAGGGATCAAGTGTCCTTTTGTTGTAGTCCCTGGGATCAGCGTCATGGTGCATGGTATGGCAATGATGTGCCATACCGTGCACCATGACGCTGATCCCAGAAACTACAACAACGGAGCACTTGATCCCTTGTTGTAGTCTCTGGGATCAGCGTCATGGTGCACAGTATGGCAAATCATTGCCATACAGTGCACCATGACGCTGATCGCAGAGACTACAACAAGGGATCAACTGTCCTCTTGTTGTAGTCCCTGGGATCAGCGTCATGGTGCATGGTATGGCAATGATGTGCCATACCGTGCACCATGACGCTGATCCCAGAAACTACAACAAGAGGACACTTGATCCCTTGCTGTAGTCTCTGGATGTAGCAGAGGCGATCGAGCGTCGTGGGATCTTCATTGTGGACTACGTCGGAGGCGATCGAGCGTCGTGGGACCTTCGTTGTGGACTACGTCGGATCTTTATAATAAAGATGGAGTCCGAATTTCGTTTGTGTTTTTTTTTCAAATAAAAAGATTTTTCTCTGTGTGTATTTTCTGACTATTTACCAGAGATTCCTAATGGCGGGTCTAACATTGGCCCTATATTATGAATCTCGGGCTTAGTGCCAGCTGCCAATAAAAAGCTGGCATTAACCCCTTTATTACCCAGTTTGCCACCGGCACCAGGGCAACTGGAAGAGCCTGGGTACAGCGCCAGAAAATGGCGCTTCAATGAATGCGCCATTTTCTGGGGCGGCTGCGGGCTGCAATTCGCAGCATGGGGGGCCCAGAACGCTTGGGCCTCTCTATGCTGAGGATTCCAGTCCCCAGCTGCCTAGTTGTACCTGGCTGGACCAAAAATATGGCGGAGCCTATGTCATTTTTTTTCTAGAAATAATTCTAGAAATAAAAAAAAAATAGGCTTCGCTGTATTTTTGGTTCCAGCCAGGTATGACGAGGCAGCTGGGGGCTGGTGGCAGTCCGTAGCTGCCAAGTTGTACCTGGCTGGACCAAAAATATGGCGGAGCCCCATGCAATTTTTTTTTTACTTCTACAAATAAAATGACAAGGAGCTTTGCCTTATTTTTGGATGCCAGCCCGGTACAACTTGGCAGTTGGGGGGCTGCAATCCTCATCGTGGAGAGACCCAAATGTTGTGTCCCCCCCACGCTGCAAATTGCAACCCAAAGCCACCCCAGAAAATAGCACATTAGAGGTGCCATTTTCTGGTGCTGTACCCCAACTCTTCCAGTTGCCCTTTTGCTGGTGGCAATGCTAGTGGCACACAGGGGTTCTCCATATGCGACATGGAGTCCGCTAACAATTCCAATTGTTAGCGGACACCATGTCGCGTATGGAGAGCCCCTGTGTGCCTAAACATTGGAGCTCCCCCACAAGTGACCCCATTTTGGAAACTACACCCCCCAAGGAACGTATCTAGATGCATAGTGAGCACTTGAACCCCCAAGTGGTTCACAAATTGATCCATAAAAATAAAAAAGTTCTTTTTGTTTTCCACAAAAAATTATTTTTTCATTTTTACGGATCAATTTGTGAAGCACCTGGGGGTTCAAAGTGCTCACTATGCATCTAGATGCGTTCCTTGGGGGTTGTAGTTTCCAAAATGGTGTCACTTGTGGGGGAGCTCTAATGTTTAGTCACACAGCGGCTCTCCATACGCAACATGGTATCCGCTAACAATTCCAATTGTTAGCGGACACCATGTCGCGTATGGAGAGCCCCTGTGTGCCTAAACATTGGAGCTCCCCCACAAGTCACCCCATTTTGGAAACTACACCCCCCAAGGAACGTATCTAGATGCATAGTGAGCACTTTGAACCCCCAGGTGCTTCACAAATTGATCCGTAAAAATGAAAAAATAAATTTTTTGTGGAAATAAAACTACTTTTTTTTTTTTACGGATGAATTTGTGAAGCACCTGGGGGTTCAAAATGCTCACCACCCATCTAGATAAGTTCCCTGGGGGCTCTAGTTTCCAAAATGGGGTCACTTGTGGGGGAGCTTCAATGTTTAGGCACACAGGGGCTCTCCAAACGCGACATGGTGCCCGCTAACAATTTGAATGGAAAATCAGCTCAAATTGTTAGCGGACACCATGTCTCGTTTGGAGAGCCCCTGTGTGCCTAAACATTGGAGCTCCCCTATAAGTGACCCCATTTTGGAAACTAGACCAACCAGGGAACTTATCTAGATGGGTTGTGAGCCTATTGAACCCCAGGTGCTTCACAAATTAATGAAAAAAAAAATATTTTGTGGAAAAAAAGTACTTTTTCATTTTTACGGATCAATTTGTGAAGCACCTGGGGGTTCAAAGTGCTCACTATACATCTAGATACGTTCCCTGGGGGGTCTAGTTTCCAAAATAGGGTCACTTGTGGGGGAGCTCCAATGTTTAGGCACACAGGGGCTCTCCAAACACGACATGGTGTCCGTTAACAATTTGAATGGAAATCAGCTCAAATTGTTAGCGGACATCATGTCACGTTTGGAGAGCCCCTGTGTGCCTAAACATTGGAGCTCCCCTATAAGTGACCCCATTTTGGAAACTAGACCCCCAGGGAACTTATCTAGATGGGTGTTGAGCATTTTGAACACCCCAGTGCTTCACAAATTAATCTGTAAAAATGAATAAAGAAAATTTTTGTGGAAAAAAAAGTACTTTTTCATTTTTACGGATGAATTTGTGAAGCACCTGGGGGTTCAAAGTGCTCACCAGCCATCTAGATACGTTCCATGGAGGGTCTAGTTTCCAAAATGGAGTCACTTGTGGGGGAGCCCCAATGTTTAGGCACACAGGGGCTCACCAAACGCAACATGGTGACAGCTAACAATTTGAGCTGATTTTTATTCAAATTGTTAGCGGACACCATGTCGCGTTTGGAAAGCCCCTGTGTGCCTAAACATTGGAGCTCCCCACAAGTGACCCCATTTTGGAAACTAGACCCCCCAGGGAACATATCTAGATGGGTAGTGAGCATATTGAACCCCAGGTGCTTCACAAATTAATGAAAAAAAAAGATTTTGCGGAAAAAAAGTACTTTTTCATTTTTACAGATTAACTTGTGAAGCACCTGGGGTTTGAAAGTGCTCACTATGCATCTAGATACGTTTCTTTGGGGGTCTAGTTTCCAAAATGGGGTCACTTGTGGAGGAGCTCCTATGTGGAGATGCACAGGGGCTCTCCAAACGCAACATGGTGTCCGCTAACAATTTGAGCTCATTTTGCATTCAAATTGTTAGCGGACACCATGTCGCATTTGGAGAGCCCCTGTGCGTCTCCACATTGGAGCTCCCCCACAAGTGACCCCATTTTGGAAACTAGACCCCCCAAGGAACATATCTAGATGGGTAGTGAGCATATTGAACCTCAAGGTGCTTCACAAATTGATCCATAATAATGAAAAAAGAAAATTTTTGTGGAAAAAAAAAGTGCTTTTTCATTTTTATGGATGAATTTGTGAAGCACCTTGGGGTTCAAAGTGCTCACTATGCATCTAGATATGTTCCTTGGGGGGTCTAGTTTCCAAAATGGGGTCACTTGTGGGGGAGCCCCAATGTTTAGGCACACAGGGGCTCACTAAACACAACATGGTTACAGCTAACAATTTGAGCTGATTTTTATTCAAATTGTTAGCGGACACTATGTCACGTTTGGAGAGCCTCTGTGTGCCCAAACATTGGAGCTCCCCCACAAGTGACCCCATTTTGGAAACTAGACCCCCCAGGGAACATATCTAGATGGGTAGTGAGCATATTAAACCCCCAGGTGCTTTACAAATTGATCTGTGAAAATGAAATAGAAAATTTTTGTGAAAAAAAAAGTACTTTTAGCCTAAATGTTTTCGTGTTCTCATGGCAACTTGCATAAAATTCATCCTAAAATGTGTTGGACAATGTCTCCTGAGTACATCGATACCTCATAAGTGGTCATAAACCACTGTTTGGGCGCAGGCAGGGGTCAGAAGGGAAGGAGCGCAATTTTACTTTTTGAATGTAAAATTAGCTCCAAAATTCAAATTGCGCTCCTTCACTTCTGAGCCCTGCCGTGCGCCCAAACAGTGGTTTATGACCACATATGAGGTATCGATGTACTCGGGAGAATTTGCACAACACATTTTAGGATCCATTTTATCCTGTTGCCCATGTGAAAATGAAAGAATTGAGTCTAAAAGAACATTTTTGATAAAAAAATTAAAATATCCATTTTTTGTTTCCACTTTGCTTTAGTTCCTGTGAAGCACCTGAAGGGTTAATAATCTTCTTGAATGTAGGTTTGAGTAGCTTGAGGGGTGCAGTTTTTGGAATGGTGTCACTCTTGGGTGTTTTATGTCATGTACACCCTCAAAAGGACTTCAAATGTGATGTGGTCACTAAAAAAAATGGTTTTGTAAATTTTGGTTGAAAAATGAAAAATTGCTCATGAACTTTGAACCCTTATAACGTCCTAACAAAAATTTTTTTTTTTTCCAAAATTGTGCTGATGTGAGTAGACATGTGGGAAATATTATTTAATAACTTTTTTCTGTCACATATCTCTCTTGTTTATCAGAAAAAAAAATAAAAAATGTGAAAATTGTGAAATTTTCAAACTTTTTGCCATATTTTTAATTTTTTCACAAATAAACGCAAAAATTATCGACTTAAATTTAATACTAGCATGAAGCCCAATATGTCACGAAAAAACAGTCTCAGAATCGCTAGGATCGGTTGAAGCGTTCCCGAGTTATAACCTCATAAAGGGACACTGGTCAGAATTGCAACAAAGGCCAAGGTCTTTAGGGTCAAAATAGGCTGGGTCCTGAAGGGGTTAAACCATGACAAGGTAACCTTAGATCTGATGGGTCCCTGTCCTACCATGCCACTACCAGGGGCGGAGCTTTGATACACACACATACACTCGGCTTTATATAAATATAGAGACTTTAGAACTGTTGTATAACTCAGGCCTATCAGTCAAGCTGATCATGTGACTTGCCCTGTGGCTTTGGACTTCCTGTGATGTCATGTTGTCATTTGCATAGGATGATGTCACAATGGCTTATGTGATGTCATGGGACAGTGGCTATAAAAAACCATGCTGTGTCAGTCTGTCTGTCTATCTGTCCGTCTGTCTGTGTATCTATCTATCTATCTATCTATCTGTCCAACTACCTATATCTCTCCATCTTTTTATATCTATCTATTTACAAAAAAAGGTTCACAGCAGCACTCAATCACTGCCAATCATGTGTGTATATACACATATGGATAGGTAGAAGTAAAGCACCTATGCATTTGAGAAAAAATATAAAAACATGCGTTTTTTGAAAAAATTTAATTTTGGGATTTTTTGGGGGATATTTTATGTTTGTAAAGTAAGGTTCTTAGGCTGCCTTCACACTTGCAGATGCATCTGCAGCGTTTTGCAGATGCATCTGCAAGTATCAGCATGCAGACCGCGGTCCCCATGTTTATAATGGGGCGCACCGCGGTCTGAATGCTCTCATTCATTCCTATATGTGAGCCGTAAGCAGGCGTATGCCTGCTGACAGATCACACACTCCCGCCCGCACTATGGACGCAACATCTCGCGTCCATAGTGCGGGCGGGAGAGTGTGATCTGTAAGCAGGCATACGCCTGCTTACGGCTCACATATAGGAATGAATGAGAGCATTCACACTACGGCCGCGGTCTGCATGCTGATACTTGCAGATGCATCTGCAAAATGCTGCAGATGCATCTGCAAGTGTGAAGCCAGCCTTAGTACACATATTGGCCAGTAACTGTTTGCCCTTAAACCATGACAAGTTAACCTTAGATCTGATGGGTCCCTGTCCTACCATGCCACTACCAGGGGCGGAGCTTTGATACACACACATACACTCAGCTTTATATAAATATAGAGACTTTAGAACTGTTGTATACTCAGGCCTATCAGTCAAGCTGATCATGTGACTTGCCCTGTAGCTTTGGTCTTCCTGTTATGTCATGTGCTCATTTACATAGGATGATGTCACAATGGCTTATGTGATGTCATGGAACAGTGGCTATAAAAGACCATGCTGTGTCAATCTGTCTATCTATCTATCTATCTGTCTGTCTATCTATCTATCCAACTACCTATATCTTTCTATCTTTTTATATCCATCTATCTACAAAAAAAGGTTCACAGCAGCACTCAATCACTGCCAATCATGTGTGTATATACACATATGGATAGATAGAAGTAAAGCACCTATGCATTTGAGAAAAAATATAAAAACATGCGTTTTTTGAAAAAATTAAATTTTGGGATTTTTTTTTTTGATATTTTTTTTTTTTCCAACTATAATTTTTATTAACAATTTCAGGATACATAAGAAAAAACATATCATTAGATTATATCAAAACAATAGGTTACAGTGAAAAGTGTGAGTTAGAAAGCCTGGGTTATTGTAATTTTCGGCTACAAAGCCCCATGGGGCTCTATGCCCAAGTTATAATCTTCCTCGGCAGTCTTTGTACATATTGATTGGTGCCTATTCGAGGAGAGATCTGAGTCCATTGTAAAGTCCTTAAGAGGAACTTCCAGGCACGAAAAGGCAAGAATATAGGACATCTTTCTCAACAGTTATCAACAGACAAACCGGTAGGCAAAACCAGGGTAAAATGACCAGAAGTAGTCAAGTAGGAGGGGAGAACGAAGAACAAAGAGGAAAAAGAGAAGCAGATAAGGTACAGCGAGGGGTAAAATAAAGGAGGGTGAAGGAGCAAATTCCCCCAGGACCAAAAGGAGCCCCGTCCCGCTACATACCCTCCTGGGCTGCAAAATAGTCCCATGGCGCCCAGACCTGGTTGAATTGGTCTACCTTGGCCGTCATCAGGGCCGTCAGGTACTTCATCCGTCTAATATCAGTCAGCCTGGTGTACAGATCTCTTATGGAAGGCGGTTCCAGTCTTCTCCAGAAGAGGGAGATTAAACATCTAGCCGCAGTAAGAATATGTAGAAGGAGTTTGGAGGTCAGCTTGCCCACCCGTCCAGTATGTGCGTTAAGAAGGTACACCAATGGATCTAATTCTATCTCCACAAAGAGAACTCTCATAATAAGATCTCTAGTAGAGTTCCAGTATCCCTGGATCCCCCTGGGCATGCCCAGAAGATATGGAGCAGGTCCCCCACTCCTGAGCTACACCTCCAGCAAGTATCAGGGAGGAGAGGATTTAACTTGTGAAGGAATTCAGTGGTATGATACCAGAACATCATTAGTTTGTATTGGTTTTCTTTATACAACGTGCAAATGGAGGTCTTGGCCGCCCTGTCCCAAACATATTGCCAGGTTTGGGAAGTGATCTGTCTACCCAGCAAGCCTTCCCATTTCTTCATATATGGAAAGCTCACCAGACCTCCATCCGCAGGAAAAGTGAGGATTTGGTAGATCTCTGAGATCAGACCTTTGGTACTCGTTCCCCTCCTGCATAGTTTCTCAAACTCCGATGGGACCGATACCCCCAAGGTGGCATATAATTTCGTTGCGTAATCCCGAATTTGGAGGTACTGATAAAATATCTTATCTGAAATGGGAGGGATGGTTTTCAAGCAGTCAAAGGGTCGGATTCGCATAGTCCCCTTATCAATAATGTCTGCAAACCTAAAGAGGCCCGCGGACAGCCATGGATGTACCATGTCTGTTTCCAACCCACTGGGAAGGAGGGGGTGGTATATAAATGAGACCATTGGTGATGCTTGGGAGGCTAAAGCAAATCTCCTTTGACAGTACTTCCAAACATCCCAAGTCGCTTGCATAGGGACTAAAAGTGGGGTCTGCGGGGTTATCTGGGCTGGGGGCCAAAGCAAAGAATTAGGGTGGACAGGTGCTAGCCATAGTTTCTCAATCTCGGTCCATTTGTTATATGCCCATAAAGATGACCAGGATGGTATTCTGCGGAGGTGTGAAGCCCAATAGTACCTCACAATATCTGGGACCGATAGACCACCCCGTGATCTGTGTGTTGTCATAACATCTTTAGCTACCCTATGTCTTTTATTGTTCCAGATAAATTTCATAATGGCCGTCTGGAAAGATTTAAGGTCCCCCAGAGGGACCACTACTGGAAGGGTCTCAAAGTAATACAGAAGCTTGGGAATTAGCGTCATCTTTAGCGCGGCCACTCTACCCAGCCAGGACAGAGATAACGGCGCCCACTTGAAGAGCAAGGCTCTTAGCTCTTTAAAGAGTGGTGGGAAGTTAAATTTGTAAAGGGAACCATAGGAGGCTGATATATTAACCCCCAGGTATTTTATGGTATCTAGCTTCCATCGAAATTTAAAGTTTAGCTTCAAATGATCTAGAACATCTGGTGGTATATTGACAGGTAGGGCTTCTGTCTTACTTTGATTAACCTTGTATCCTGAGAGGGAGCCGTATAGCTGTAAAGAGGACATCAAGTTAGGTAGGGAGACGTGGAGGTTCGTCAGGGTGAGGAGGACATCATCAGCGAAGAGGGACACCTTAAATTCTTTAGTGCTAAGTGTCACTCCCGAGATATCTTTATTATTGCGGATATCAGCGGCCAGCGGCTCAATGCACAGGGCGAAGAGGAGGGGAGACAGCGGGCAGCCCTGCCTTGTCCCATTAGAAATAGGGAAAGAGGGGGACGTGATAAAGGGGAGTTTGACGGCTGCTGTAGGGGATCTGTAGAGAGCTCTTATTGCGCTAAGGAATCTTCCTGGAAAGCCAAAAGACTGGAGGCAAGCAAACAAGAAGGACCAGTCCAGACGGTCAAAGGCCTTCTCAGCATCTAAACTTAATGCTAGCATCTGTTGACTCCTCCGATTGACCACATCTATCAAGTCAATGACACGTCTCGTGTTGTCTCCACCTTGCCGACAGGGTATAAACCCGACTTGGTCCTTGTGGACAATCTGAGGGAGCCAAGGACCCAGCCTAACTGCCAAAATCTTAGCATAGATCTTAATATTGGAATTCAACAGCGCAATAGGCCTATAGTTGGCGCAATCCATAGGATCCATGGGCGGTTTAGGAATAAGTATAAGATGGGAATGTGACATAGTGCTAGGAATCTCTGCGCCATCCATGAAGGAATTGAACAAGGAGGTCATAAAGGGGAGAAGAGTTTTAGCAAAGACTTTATAGTACAGATAAGTAAGGCCATCTGGGCCCGGAGATTTGCCCTGCGGCAAGTCATGCAAGATCTCTTCCACCTCCTCGCCTGTGATCGGTTGATCTAGAGCCGCTAGAGCTTCCGCTGGAAGTTTAGGCAACTGGAGGCCAGCTAGATAAGTCTCCGTGCCCCTCCTTCTTTCAGACGGATCCCCCCTCCAGGGGAAGGCAGGTTATAAAGACGCTTGTAATAAGAGAGAAATATGTCAGAGATTTTTGAGGGGTTATAGTGGATCATGCCATCGCTGCCTCTCAGAGCCTGTGGGCAGGCCCCAGAGGTGCGTTCCCTAAGTCGTCGTGCTAGTAGTGAGTGAGCTTTATTTCCCCTTTCATAGTATCTTTGTTTGGAATAAAGGAGCAGCTTTTCCACTTTCTTGATGGATAGATCTTTCAGCTTCTCCCGGAGGCAAAGCACCTTCCGCAACAATGGAAGGGAGGGGTTGGTCGCCAATTTAGTCTCCAGGGGCGTCAACTGAGAAGTCAGCGCTAGACGCTGAGCTGCGTCATCTCTTTTTATTCTGGTACCCTCTCTGATACAATGACCCCTCATCACCGCCTTGTGGGCTTCCCATAAAGTAGACATCGTGGAAACCGACGTCTGATTGAGTTGAAAATACTCTTCCAGGTGCTTATGTAGTGAAGCCTTAGTGAGAGGGTCCTTGACCAGAAATTCATTCAGACGCCAACGTCCAAAGGACCTCGGGGTCTGAGCGTCCCTAAGGTCCAGAACTATAGGTGAATGGTCGCACCAGGTGATGACCCCAATTTCGGATCTATCCATCATACGAAGCAAGGCGCTGCTCACAAAGAAATAATCAATTCGTGTATGTGTCTGATGGGGGGTTGAGTAAAAAGAGAAGGTTCTCTCCCCTGGGTGGTCAATCCTCCACGTGTCGAATAGGATATTTTCTCTAATAACCTTTCTAAACTCTAGAGAGAGCCTCTGTAGGCCCTCAGAGGGGGGAACTCCCTGACCGAATGGCGGTCCTGTGTGCTTGAGAAGGGAGCATTAAAGTCCCCGCCCAATACCACAGCTGCTGGAGGGAGGCCACAAATAAGGGAGAGAACCCTCTTGTAAAAAAGAGCCTGACCCGAATTTGGGGCATAGATATTTGCCAGGATTAGCCTCTGCTCACCCAATTGAGCCTCCAAAATCACAAATCGCCCTCCCGGGTCTTTATGTGATTGGTAGACGTGGACAGGATATTTGGCCGATATCAATATGGCAACACCCCCTTCTTATTGTTAGAGAAAGCAGAATAACTGGATGGGTAGGCAAGCTTTGCAAAGCCAAAGGAGCCCGTGGCGTCATAGTGCGTCTCCTGCAGATAGGCTATATCCGCCCCCAAGGATCTCAACTCTTGTAAGGTGAGTTTACGTTTGCGCGGTGAGTTGAGGCCCCTCACATTAAGTGATATCAGACGTACCATGGGCAATGGATCGAGAACTATAGGAGCTTGATGATATGGGTCCCCTCGGTCCTAGAGAGCAGTAAGGTAGGGGAAGGGGGATAGGTGTCAGAAGGGGGGAAGAAGGTGGGGAGGGGGGGGGAGTAGGGGGGAGTAGGGGGAACATTTGAAAACAGAATAACATGTATAGAAAACAATAAGAAAAAAAGGGTAAATAAAACCAGTCCTTGTGGACATAACATTCCCGAGTTTTCACCCGGCTAGAAGTCAACGTAGGGCTAATCCCCATGTCTAAAAAGCAAGGGGTGATAAAAACAAAAGAAAACAAAAAAATATTAGCCCGAGTTGAGGTCTAGAGATCTTAAAGAGGGAAAACGTTTCAGTCAGCAAAGGCCAGCGACCACTCCAACCTGAATCGAGTTGACTAAAAAATTACCTCCCAATTGGGGAAAATACGTCCCGAGGGGAGTGGCCCCGCCCATATTAAAGAGAGGGAAAGAGAGGGGGGAGTTCGTCCCCCCTCCCTTCCGTAGGAAAATATCCAGCAATTAAAGCAATAGGTAAATGCATCCACATGAAATACATATGTATACGGAAAAAGAATAGAAAATACAACTGTAATGTAAATTCGGCACCGGCGGTGGTCGCTCACAGTTAGGAGGAAGCAATGGGCCAATGTATGTAACCCTTCCTTATCTCCATAAAATAACTAATCGGGGTGTCTCCCCAGGTCAACGAGGGCGCCGTGATGATGGGAGTCCCCGACCCCCTCCTCTCTTTCTCGAGGCCCTTTGAGGGGTGATTTTAGACCACACCGGGCCTGGGGGTAGACCAGGTAGTATAATTTTCCAGTGGGGAAGTTCCACAGGAGGAATGTCCAGTTCTCTGCAAAAAGCCAGGGAATCTGCTGGAGTACGCAAGATGGCTGTGCGACCCCCACGGCGAGCGATGAGTGCAAAGGGATAGCCCCATCTATACGTGATTTGCTGATCTGTGAGGGCTCTGGTGAGGGGCTTCAGATGCCTCCGTTTCTGTAGTGTAATCAGGGATAAATCAGGAAATAAGTGTACTTCTCCTCCTGCAAAATGCGTGGGGCCACTATTCCTAGCAGCCGCCATGATCTTTTCTTTTATTTCAAAATCATGGAGGCAACAAATGATGTCCCTTGGCTGGTCGGACAGTCCCTTAGGTTTCAGGGCCCGGTGTGCTCTGTCTAATTTTATCGTTGAGGAAGGGGGGTCTCCTAGGACAGTATTAAATATAGTCTGTAGGATGGATCTAGGGGACTCCTGGTCGTCTGATTCTGGTACTCCTCGGACTCTAATGTTGCATCGGCGTCCCTGATTATCGAGGTCCTCTAGATGGTTTTGAAAGGCCTCTATAGCTTGTTGCTGGGAGAGGACTAGGTCATGTAGGTCGCTCAGATGGGTTCTGGTGACGTCATGCTCCTCCTCTAAAGCATCCATCCTTCCAGAGAGATGGTGAATGTCTCTTCTGACAGTGGCAATCTCTGCCCTGCATGTCTCCTTTACTTCACTAATTAAAGATTTGAAGTCCTCCTTGGAGGGTATAAGGGCAAGGAGTTCCTCCCAGTTTCCTGGGGTCACTTGAGCAGGGCTTTGTGGTATCGCTTTGCTTGTGGCAGATGCCATAGTAGTCTGGGGGGGATAGCTCGGTGCCTGGAGGTGTTGAGGAGTCATATAGGTAGACGCAGCCGTATGTGGGGTCTGTAAGGTCTTGTGTGGTCCCCCCTTGGAACGTCCCCGTCGCAAGGTGTCCTCTCTATTAGGCTGGGGGTCTAACATGTGCCCAGGGTCATCAGCCATGAGGGCTTCATACCTGCCATGGTATAGGGGAGGGGGGGATCCACTGAGGGGGAGTCTGTCCATGCTTGTAAATATGGGGCTCCCATGGGGTCTAAGTTCTCCCCCAGCACACTGCCCCAATGTGTCCTCTCCTTCTCCTACCTCCTCAGCCGCTGCATCGCTGTCCCGCATCGCTGCAGGCACCTCCTCCTCTTCCCTGTGCTGAGGGGAAGATGGCGCCGACTCCCGGAGCGCGTCCTCTCCCCTCCTCGTGAATGCCTCCAGGACCGTTCTTTGATCCGGCGGCGGGGCTACCGGTCCCTGGGTGGCCTTGGTTCTCTTGGGGCCCATCCTGTGTTGTGTTGCCGCTGATTGAGCGCCGCTGGCGCTGTTATATGCCGGGTGCTGGCGGGAGCGCTCTCCTCGTGCGGCCGCTCAGCCCTGCATTCCGGACACGCCCCCTTTTTTTTTTTATATTTTATCTTTGTAAAGTAAGGTTCTTAGTACACATATTGGCCAGTAACTGTTTGCCCATAAACCATGACAAGGTGACCTTAGATCTGATGGGTCCCTGTCCTACCATGCCACTACCGGGGGGCGGAGCTTTGATACACACACATACACTCAGCTTTATATAAATATAGAGACTTTAGAACTGTTGTCAAACTCAGGCCTATCCGTCAAGCTGATCATGTGACTTGCCCTGTGGCTTTGGACTTCCTGTGATGTCATGTGGTCATTTACATAGGATGATGTCACAATGGCTTATCTGATGTCATGGAACAGTGGCTATAAAAGACCATGCTGTGTCAATCTGTCTGTCTATCCAACTACCTATATCTTTCCATCTTTTTATATCTATCTATCTATCTATCTACAAAAAAAGGTTCACAGCAGCACTCAATCACTGCCAATCGTGTGTATATACACATATGGATAGATAGAAGTAAATCACCAATGCATTCGAGAAAAAATATAAAAACATGCGTTTTTAGAAAAAATTTAATTTTGGAATTTTTTGGGGGGATATTTTATCTTTGTAAAGTAAGGTTCTTAGTACACATATTGGCCACTAACTGTTTGCCCATAAACCATGACAAGGTAACCTTAGATCTGATGGGTCCCTGTCCTACCATGCCACTACCGGGGGGCGGAGCTTTGATACACACACATACACTAAGCTTTATATAAATATAGAGACTTTAGAACTGTTGTCAAACTCAGGCCTATCAGCCAAGCTGATCATGTGACTTGCCCTGTGGCTTTGGACTTCCTGTAATGTCATGTGGTCATTTGCATTGGATGATGTCACAATGGCTTATGTGATGTCATGGAACAGTGGCTATAAAAGACCATGCTGTGTCAATCTGTCTGTCTATCTATCTATCTATCTATCTTTATCTAACTGTCTGTCTGTCTGTCTGTCTGTCTGTCTATCTATCCATCTATCCAACCACCTATATCTCTCCATCTTTTTATATCTATCTATCTACAAAAAAAGGTTCACAGCAGCACTCAATCATGTGTGTATATACACATATGGATTGATAGAAGTAAAGCACCTATGCATTTGAGAAAAAATATAAAAACATGCGTTTTTTAAAAAAATTTAATTTTTGGATTTTTTTTTTGGATATTTTATCTTTCTAAAGTAAGGTTCTTAATACACATATTGGCCAGTAACTGTTTGCCCTTAAACCATGACAAGGTGACCTTAGATCTGATGGGTCCCTGTCCTACCATGCCACTACCGGGGGGCGGAGCTTTGATACACACACATACACTCAGCTTTATATAAATATAGAGACTTTAGAACTGTTGTATAACTCAGGCCTATCAGTCAAGCTGATCATGTGACTTGCCCTGTGGCTTTGGACTTCCTGTGATGTCATGTTGTCATTTGCATAGGATGATGTCACAATGGCTTATGTGATGTCATGGGACAGTGGCTATAAAAAACCATGCTGTGTCAATCTGTCTGTCTATCTATCTGTCTGTCTGCCTGTCTATCTGTCTGTCTGTCTGTCTGTCTATCTATCCAACTACCTATATCTCTCCATGTTTTTATATCTATCTATCTACAAAAAAGGTTCACAGCTGCACTCAATCACTGCCAATCATGTGTGTATATACACATATGGATAGATAGAAGTAAAGCGCCTATGCATTCGAGAAAAAAATATAAAAACATGCGTTTTTGGAAAAAATTAAATTTTGGGATTTTTTTTTTTGATATTTTATCTTTGTAAAGTAAGGTTCTTACTCCCTGAGCCTGGGGGCCTGTGCCCCGCCTGAGCCTGGGGGCCTGTGCCCTCTGAGCCTGTGCCCCCTGAGGCTGGGGGCCTGTGCACCCTGTGCCCCCTGAGCCTGGGGGCCTGTGCACCCTGTGCCCCCTGAGCCTGGGGGCCTGTGCACCCTGTGCCCCCTGAGCCTGGGGGCCTGTGCACCCTGTGCCCCCTGAGAGCCTGTGCACCCTGTGCCCCCTGAGAGCCTGGGGGCCTGTGCACCCTGTGCCCCCTGAGCCTGGGTGCCTGTGCACCCTGTGCCCCCTGAGAGCCTGGGGGCCTGTGCACCCTGTGCCCCCTGAGCCTGGGGGCCTGTGCACCCTGTGCCCCCTGAGCCTGGGGGCCTGTGCACCCTGTGCCCCCTGAGCCTGGGGGCCTGTGCACCCTGTGCCCCCTGAGAGCCTGGAGGCCTGTGCACCCTGTGCCCCATGAGAGCCTGGGGGCCTGTGCACCCTGTGCCCCCTGAGTCTGGGGGCCTGTGCACCCTGTGCTCCCTGAGCCTGGGGGCCTGTGCACCCTGTGCCCCCTGAGCCTGGGGGCCTGTGCACCCTGTGCCCCCTGAGCCTGGGGGCCTGTGCACCCTGTGCCTGGGGGCCTGTGCACCCTGTGCCTGGGGGCCTGTGCACCCTGAGCCTGGGGGCCTGTGCACCCTGTGCACCCTGAGCCTGGGGGCCTGTGCACCCTGTGCACCCTGAGCCTGGGGGCCTGTGCACCCTGTGCCTGGGGGCCTGTGCACCCTGTGCCTGGGGGCCTGTATACCCTGTGCTGGAGTCCACCCTCGGCTTATACGCGAGTCAATAAATTTTCCCAGTTTTTGGGGGCAAAAGTAGGGGGGTCGGCTTATACACGGGTCGGCTTATACACGAGTATATACGGTAATGAGAAGATGAGAGAGACATTAACCCTGTAAGAATGAACTTACCTGATTTAGGGTTTGCTGAGGGAGTCCATTGTGATCCATTTCTGGGCATCGTGACGGCCGGATTTACTGGCTTCGTTCTTTTTCTGAAACAAGAAGGGAAAACAATTTAGATCAGCCGCCCCCGTCATCATATTGACTGGCATGATGAGACAGCCTTCATCAGCAGCCACTGGCCATAAGGTGGACGTCTATACAGTCTCATGACAGCTTGGCTTTCTCCTTCGTGTACCTGTAGGTTTGTGTCTCCAACAGGTAGTCGCTGAAATGACAAGTCTGGCTGTGTGTACATTCTTCATCTAGACTTGTGATGTCATCGAGTTCTGTGTAGACGATGACATCACCATGTGATCATCAGCTCCAGCTGCTATTGGTCACCAGTAAGATTCAAATTTCCCGCCACATTCTCCATAAGAGGAGTAAGGAGCGTCTGTGTGTGGCCACATCTCCACTGAGGTATATGGAGGATGGGGGGGACTGGTGGCCACCATTCCCCGATAAGTGAGGACACCAGAGGGGACATTTATGGAGTTTACAGTAAAGGGGCAAGTGCCCAAAGTGGCCAAATCATTGCAGTCAGTGGTTGGGTCCTGTAAATCTTATAGAGAATAAGAACAACGTGATCATTTTCATATTGAACATTTTTATTCCAAATCATTTTTGGAAACTGCGGCTTATACATTATTTTTAATGAAAATTTTATGAAATATACAAAAATGACAATAAATGTTCTTAATCAAACTCTACAACTCCCAAGAAGATATGTATTTTATATAAGACTTTGGGAGAACTCCAGCTTTTTATGTGATTTGTATAATAAAGCCTTTCTTGAATTCTGCGTGGGTGACATTATTACTCAGTGTAATTATGAAGCATTTCTATATTTTTATTCCCTACTTTTTGGGGGGTCATGTACTGTATGTCACGGTCGCGCTCGCGACCCATGACGTAAGGGGAATGTGGACCCACTGGACCACAGGGGGGACCCGGGCCTGCCCAGACTAGGAAGAACAGCAACCGGGTTCTGTGGCAGCTGAGCATGTGGGCTAGGTGGTAACCTGCAGGACAAGACGACACCGCACACTTCAGGTATAGCAAAAGTAACGTTTACTGAACAAGAACACACATCAAGGACACGGAACATCATGGACACGGAACACCACGGACACCAGGCGTGAACGTCAGGGTCATCTCGGACACCAGGCGTGAACGTCAGGGTCATCTCGGACACCAGGCGGGAACCTCAGGGTCATCTCGGACACCAGGCGGGAACCTCAGGGTCATCTCGGACACCAGGCGGGAACCTCAGGGTCATCTCGGACACCAGGCGGGAACCTCAGGGTCATCTCGGACACCAGGCGGGAACCTCAGGGTCATCTCGGACACCAGGCGGGAACCTCAGGGTCATCTCGGACACCAGGCGGGAACCTCAGGGTCATCTCGGACACCAGGCGGGAACCTCAGGGTCATCTCGGACACCAGGCAAGACATCGGGGTCATCTCGGACACAAGGCAAGACATCGGGGTCATCTCGGACACAAGGCAAGACATCGGGGTCATCTCGGACACAAGGCAAGACATCGGGGTCATCTCGGACACAAGGCAAGACATCGGGGTCATCTCGGACACAAGGCAAGACATCATCAGGCAGGACCTCAGGACCATCTCGGACACCAGGCGGAACCTCGGGATCATCTCGGACACCAGGCACAGACACCAGGCAGAACCTCAGGTCCATCTTGGACACCGACAGTCAGGACGTCTGGACTCCATGCAACGGACACGGCTCCAGACCGGGAACAGCAAGACACAAGCAGGAACAAGACAAGGACGTTGGCACCAGCACAGACAAGACGGGTCCAGGGACACAGACATCAGCTTTCCCCGAACTGGTAGCAGGCAGAACAGGAGCTGTAGACAAGGCAGACCAGAAGCAGCATGTTGGACCAAACACACAGGGCTAGGTTAAGAAACCTAATGCGAGGCTCTGGCCACGCCCAACAGGGAAGAGGAACTTTAAATAGGAGCTGACCCTCAGCTATAGGCTGGGGACAGCAATTCAAGCGCACACCCTCCATCTTACTAAACTGGGGAAGGTGTGGCGGCGCGCACCCTAGGCACAGTCAGAACCCATACAGCATAGCCAGCACAGGAACCGATGCCCAGAGCACCTGGCAGCGGCTGCAAGCCTAGACACATGTGGAAAGTCATGCACCAGCTGCAGAGGACCTCACAACCCGCGGATAGCTTCCACAGCGGGAGCCAGGGTCCACACATGAGAGGTAAACAGCGGAGCACTGACAATACAACATGTGCAGCTACGCAGCGGAGCTGGGAACTGAGCAGAATCCTATCCAGGTAACGTACTACAGTCTCCCAGCTGGACAGGGGGGGGAAGGAGCATTGGGTGAAAGCGCAGTAACGCCGAGGGAACCAAGACACCAGACCACCGGCGTTACAGTATCCCCCTCCTCAGGCCCCCTCTTCTGAAAACCCAAAAGAAAAAAGTCCCACAAAAAGTTCAATTGGGTTAGGCGGTACGTCCCACAGGTCACAAAAAAGCAGCAGAGTCCATCACTCGAGTGATCAGAGCCGCTGACCACACAGGGCTCGAGCAATCTAGTCCACATACCAAGTGGGATCCGGGGAATGTCCTGCAGTCCACACATGCTCAGCGGAGTCCATGGCCAGAGCCTACTGTCACGGTCGCGCTCGCGACCCATGACGTAAGGGGAATGTGGACCCACTGGACCACAGGGGGGACCCGGGCCTGCCCAGACTAGGGAAGAACAGCAACCGGGTTCTGTGGCAGCTGAGCATGTGGGCTAGGTGGTAACCTGCAGGACAAGACGACACCGCACACTTCAGGTATAGCAAAACGTTTACTGAACAAGGACACGGAACATCATGGACACGGAACATCACGGACACCAGGTCGGTGAACGTCAGGGTCATCTCGGACACCAGGCGGGAACCTCAGGGTCATCTCGGACACCAGGCGGGAACCTCAGGGTCATCTCGGACACCAGGCGGGAACCTCAGGGTCATCTCGGACACCAGGCGGGAACCTCAGGGTCATCTCGGACACCAGGCGGGAACCTCAGGGTCATCTCGGACACCAGGCGGGAACCTCAGGGTCATCTCGGACACCAGGCGGGAACCTCAGGGTCATCTCGGACACCAGGCGGGAACCTCAGGGTCATCTCGGACACCAGGCGGGAACCTCAGGGTCATCTCGGACACCAGGCGGGAACCTCAGGGTCATCTCGGACACCAGGCGGGAACCTCAGGGTCATCTCGGACACCAGGCGGGAACCTCAGGGTCATCTCGGACACCAGGCGGGAACCTCAGGGTCATCTCGGACACCAGGCGGGAACCTCAGGGTCATCTCGGACACCAGGCGGGAACCTCAGGGTCATCTCGGACACCAGGCGGGAACCTCAGGGTCATCTCGGACACCAGGCGGGAACCTCAGGGTCATCTCGGACACCAGGCGGGAACCTCAGGGTCATCTCGGACACCAGGCGGGAACCTCAGGGTCATCTCGGACACCAGGCGGGAACCTCAGGGTCATCTCGGACACCAGGCGGGAACCTCAGGGTCATCTCGGACACCAGGCGGGAACCTCAGGGTCATCTCGGACACCAGGCGGGAACCTCAGGGTCATCTCGGACACAAGGCAAGACATCGGGGTCATCTCGGACACAAGGCAAGACATCGGGGTCATCTCGGACACAAGGCAAGACATCATCAGGCAGGACCTCAGGACCATCTCGGACACCAGGCGGAACCTCGGGATCATCTCGGACACCAGGCACAGACACCAGGCAGAACCTCAGGTCCATCTTGGACACCGACAGTCAGGACGTCTGGACTCCATGCAACGGACACGGCTCCAGACCGGGAACAGCAAGACACAAGCAGGAACAAGACAAGGACGTTGGCACCAGCACAGACAAGACGGGTCCAGGGACACAGACATCAGCTTTCCCCGAACTGGTAGCAGGCAGAACAGGAGCTGTAGACAAGGCAGACCAGGAGCAGCATGTTGGACCAAACACACAGGGCTAGGTTAAGAAACCTAATGCGAGGCTCTGGCCACGCCCAACAGGGAAGAGGAACTTTAAATAGGAGCTGACCCTCAGCTATAGGCTGGGGACAGCAATTCAAGCGCACACCCTCCATCTTACTAAACTGGGGAAGGTGGCGGCGCGCACCCTAGGCACAGTCAGAACCCATACAGCATAGCCAGCACAGGAACCGATGCCCAGAGCACCTGGCAGCGGCTGCAAGCCTAGACACACGTGGAAAGTCATGCACCAGCTGCAGAGGACCTCACAACCCGCGGATAGCTTCCACAGCGGGAGCCAGGGTCCACACATGAGAGGTAAACAGCGGAGCACTGACAATACAACATGTGCAGCTACGCAGCGGAGCTGGGAACTGAGCAGAATCCTATCCAGGTAACATACTACAGTCTCCCAGCTGGACAGGGGGGGAAGGAGCATTGGGTGAAAGCGCAGTAACGTCGAGGGAACCAAGACACCAGACCACCGGCGTTACACTGTACCTGCCTCCAGCCATGGGAAGGAAATGTGTCCATCAAGCGTCCGAGCCATTAAGGGTAATTTGCAAGACTTTATTTTGCGGTTTATTAATCCGGAAACCTCACAACGCTATTAAGAAATATCCCCATTGTGATTACAAGGAATCTGCTCCGTCTTCTAGAGCCGCCATACTGTGATCACACCGCTCCTAGGCATCACCCCCAGATGGGGAAACTGTGGGGAATTTAGTGCACTGACCCTTCTCTATATCAGGAGTTTTTGGTGCTATATATTTTCATTTTGCAAAAAACACAGCATTTTCACTTTCAGCACGGTGGATGGGATCTATAGAAATCTCACACCCAATGTAGATTCTCTACTTGCATAAATGCCTTGTGCCATTGCGTCTGGATGTCCCCGATAAAGTGCCACCTGATTGGCCAGATGAAATGGAAAAGAAAAATGTTGCGGCTGCCATATTGACACAGTCGATGGGGCACACTGCGCATTACTGCCGGCAGCGCTGTGTGCTGCTGCTGTCTTCTGGGTCCTTCTCCTCTGCTGGTGTTGCTGCGCCACCCCCTTCCATAATCCCTCACAAGCACGCCTCAGAGTCTGCCATCATTGTGACGTCACCCTGCTAGTAACTGCGCATGCGGCCGCCATTTTTGTACACCTGATCTGATACTGCGCATTACAGAGTGAAAAAAGGCAGCAGCATGAGTCAGGAGTCCGCCCTCACTGCGGCACGAGCCCAACCCCATCATCACCTCACCACCCTTCAAAGAAAAAAAATAATTACGCACACCTTATATAGGGTGTTGATGTCATTACACCACACCCCTCCTCATTACAGAGATGCACATCACCTGATTTACTATATGGTAGTTGGCTCACAAGCCTATACAGCTTGGAGTAGGACAACATGTATAAAAAGTATCATGTGATCAAAATACTCATTTGCCTAATAATTCTGCAGACAGTGTACTATGTGTGTCCTCTGTGAATACATTTGTGTGTACTATGTGTGTGTAACATAGTGTGTCGTGTGTATGTAGCATCCACATTTATCAGTCTCGGTAGATGAGAGATCATAGGTGATCTAATTTAAGTGTTCATTTCTGTTAATGTTGATGATTCTGGCTTACAGCCTACATCAAAGGGTGAATATAATATTGATTTATTAGACAACATGTATTAGGGTTCCCTGAAACATGGTGAAATGATACTGATATGTCCTGAGGAAGGAGCCTGGGAGCCCTGAAACGCGTTGACTAGTAAATCATATTCACCCTTTGATGTCTTGTGGAATATGGCAGCACAGTTTTTAACCCTTCATTCTCCCTACTTTAATTTTCTCGGATAATGATCTTTGGGTTTTCATTGTCTGTAAGCCATAATCATCAACATTAACAGAAATAAACACATGAAATAGATCACTCTGTCTAATGACTCTATATAATATATGTGTTTCATAACATTTATTTCAGTAATTTAATACATAAACTTTTTTGGGATATTCTAATTCATTGAGATGCTCCGCTAGCTATTATGTAACTCGGTATGTAGATACTGGCACTTTTGTTCCCTGGGATTGTGTCACCTTAAAGGACTTTTCTTTATTACAAAGCTTCTTCTTTCTTTAGTTTTAATCACAGATCCCTCTTCTGATCTGTTATCTGGCTCTATCTGCCCCGTTCCTCTGTAGTCGGGGTCTCTGCTCTGATGGTGGCAGGGGCGGGCTGGGCAGGGTGGCAGGAAGGTCCCGGAGGAGCGTTGTCACACAGCTCATAGATGGCAGATCCGAGGTCGGGGGAACACTGGGTGATCACCTCTCTGGGGCCACAATGGAGCTCATTCTTTTCAGGCGGATTATACAAGTGTTTATAATTATTGGTAGTTTAGTGTCCTCCATCCCCGTCCTCATGGCAAGGTCTGCCCGGGCCCCCCATCTTCTGTGCCCACCGGTGTGCCCGGGCCCCCATCTTCTGTGCCCACTGCTGTGCCCGGGCCCCACATCTTCTGTACCCACCACTGTGCCCGGGCCCCACACCTTCTGTGCCTGGGCACAGAAAGTATATTGCAAAAATATGTCATTTTATTTTTCTAATGAACTATTTGGTAAATCCAGAAGACCCCTTACGATGCCGTTCATGCTGTTGGGCCCTGGTTTTCGGCTGCATTGCACACATGCTCCTTTATGCCCCTTACTGCGCTTTTTCTATACTGTTCTCCATTTCCAGGTGTTTCCCTATAATTAATATTATGATATCGAATGGATGCGTAATAGGAATGTCTGCTCCCCATCTCCATGTGCCACATGAGGTCATATGGACGTCATAAAGTGATGGAGATTGGGGTCCCCCCATGAGAAGCTTATATACTCCCCAACATTTATACCCTGACCCCTGGAAGCTAGACGAGGATGCAGTGTTATTGGTCAAAGGTGGACTTTTTTTTTGGATCATAGGCTTTGGAGAAGCTCATACATTTTGTTCGATGCCCTGGAGCCTGGGGGGTCCCCAAAAGTGCCTTTGGCCTATAGAAAAAGACTAACGCTATTAAAGATTTGTGCTAATTGTGGGCCCTGTTTGGAGCTTTCACATCGGGGCCTATGAGCTTCAAGTTAGCTACTGGTGATCATGAGTGATTTATAATCTTTCTAAATAACATCAAAAATTCTAATATAGGAAAAACATTTTTTGAAGTGACAAAGATATTTGCAACAAAAAATACATGAGTTATGTCAAGGGTTTAAGGAAAAAATAGGGAATTAAAAGGGTAATACCAAATGAGTGGCAGTTCCAGTTTTGTCCACCAGAGGGCAGTGGTGCTATACCATTTCTATTCCTTTCATAAGCCCAAAGCTAAAAAAGCTAAAAAGTTCAGTTTTTAAAGGGTTAACTGAAATCTCCAAAATCTTATTTCACCAAGAGAAATGGACAGATTGTGTGCCGCAATCCTTAATTCAGAGTTTTCCTTGTAGTTTACTCTCAGCGTCAGTAGGCAGATATTGGCATATTATTGTATTCCGACCAGGAGACCTTCTAATAATAATAATCTTTATTTATATTGCTCCAACATATTCCGCAGCGCTTTACAATTCAATGGTTCATATACAGTAACGGAATATAATGAGGTCAATCTGGGTGGTAGCCCGGGGCCCAAGGCTCTGGGGGGGAGCCCAGCGGCCCAGGGTAAATTGCACTAATTATAATCCGCCACTGTCCACACTCTGCAGGTACAGGCATTGGCGCCGCTGATGTCAAATTTGCAGTGAGGCTGCCGCTGTGCTCCCACCCCCCTCCATCCTCTCGCACGTCATAACGTGCAGGAGGACGTAGCAAAAAGACTGCGGGTATTGAAGGAGGCACACACACGGCCCGCCCATCTCACTGCCGTGGAGGAGCTTCTTGTTCTGCTGGCCGGCCTGCTCAGCGGAGCCTCCTCCATTATGTGCTCTCCTGACCTGCTCCAGCCCGGCTGCTCTTCTCCAGGGATGGCCACATTCACTGCAGGCTGAGGTGGCGGTGGGAACTGTGCACAGGCTCCATGTACTTTGGTCTGCAGCCAAGCTGGAGCTGATGAGAACTGCTGATTTGAGGTAAAGTTTTGCTTTTCGGTTTTGGATTTGCTCTATGATCGCACCTCCCTCCTACCAGGATCTGCTGGAGATCCACAGATATTCAGCTGTGGGCAGTATGGACTGGGGCAGGTAATCATCACACAGGATCATCTAACATTGTATCCTGGAGTCCTCTATGTGACATTCTAAGGGCACTACTGTGTATCCTCACTGAGGACTATCAGTGCTGGGCATATTACTGCTTTGTGGGTAGAAGGGCAGCAGTGCCATGTGATCAGGCATGCTTGGCAGTAGTGATGGGCAGTCCGGCTCTTTTTGATGATTCGGCTCAAAAGACAGCTCTTTCTTAAAATAATCCTGTGCTCCACACTGTGATGAATACAGACCCTCCTCTGTACCGTGATCTCCTCATTATCCACCCTGTGATGAATACAGAACCTCCACTGTACAGTGATCTCCTCATTATACACCCTGTGATGACTACAGAATCTCCCCTGTACACTGAGAACCTCATTATACACCCTGTGATGAATACAGACCCTCCCCTTTACAGTGATCTCCTCATTATACACCCTGTGATGAATACAGTCCCTCCCCTGTACAGTGATCTCCTCATTATACACCCTGTGATGAATACAGACCCTCCCCTGTACAGTGATCTCCTCATTATACACCCTGTGATGAATACAGACCCTCCCTGTACAGTGAGAAACTCATTATCCACCCTGTGATGAATACAGAACCTCCACTGTACAGTGATCTCCTCATTATACACCCTGTGATGAATACAGACCCTCCCCTGTACAGTGATCTCCTCATTATACACCCTGTGATGAATACAGACCCTCCCCTGTACAGTGATCTCCTCATTATACACCCTGTGATGAATACAGACCCTCCCCTTTACAGTGATCTCCTCATTATACACCCTGTGATGAATACAGTCCCTCCCCTGTACAGTGATCTCCTCATTATACACCCTGTGATGAATACAGACCCTCCCCTGTACAGTGATCTCCTCATTATACACCCTGTGATGAATACAGACCCTCCCCTGTACAGTGAGAACCTCATTATACACCCTGTGATGAATACAGAACCTCCACTGTACAGTGATCTTCTCATTATACACCCTGTGATGAATACAGACCCTCCCCTGTACAGTGATCTCCTCATTATACACCCTGTGATAATACAGACCCTCCCCTGTACAGTGATTTTGTCACTTGTACACACGTTGTCATGAATACAGACCCTCCCTGTACAGTGATCACATCATTATACACCCTGTGATGAATACAGACCTCCCCCGTACATGATCTCCTCATTATACACCCTGTGATGAATACAGACCCTCCCTGTACAGTGATCTCCTCATTATACACCTGTGATGAATACAGACCTCCCCTGTACAGTGATCTCCTCATTATACACCTGTGATGAATACAGACCCTCCCCTGTACAGTGATCTCCTATTATACACCCTGTGATGAATACAGAATCCTCCCTGTACAGTGATTCCTCATTATACACCCTGTGATGAATACAGACCCCCCTGTACAGTGATCTCCTCATTATACACCCTGTGATGAATACAGACCCTCCCCTGTACAGAGATCTCCTCATTATACACCCTGTGATGAATACAGACCCTCCCCTGTACAGTGATCTCCTCATTATACACCCTGTGATGAATACAGACCCTCCCCTGTACAGTGATCTCCTCATTATACACCTGTGATGAATACAGACCCTCCCTGTACAGTGATCTCTTCATTAAACACCCTTGATGAATGCAGAACCTCCTCAGTAAGTGAGAACTCCTCATTATACACCCTTGATGAATACAGACCCTCCCCTGTACAGTGATTCACATCATTATACACCTGTGATGAATACAGACCCTCCACTGTACACTGATCTCCTCATTATACACCTGTGATGAATTACAGAACCTCCACTGTACAGTGATTCTCATTATACACCTGTGATGAATACAGAACCCCACTGTACAGTGATCCTCATTATACACCTGTGATGAATACAGAACCTCCACTGTACAGTGATCTCTCATTATACACCCTGTGATGAATACAGACCCTCCCTGTACAGTGATCTCCTCATTATACACCTGTGATGAATACAGAACCTCCACTGTACAGTGATCTCTCTCATTTACACCTGTGATGAATGCAGAACCCCCTGTACAGTGAGACACATCATTATACACCCTGTGATGAATACAGACCCTCCCCTGTACGATGATCTTCTCATTATACACCCTGTGATAAATACAGACCCTCCCCTGTACAGTGATTTTGTCACTGTACACGTTGTCATGAATACAGACTCCACCTGTACAGTGATCACATCATTATACACCTGTGATGAATACAGACCTCCCCTGTACACTGATCTCCTCATTATACACCCTGTGATGAATACAGACCTCCACTGTACAGTGATCTCCTCATTATACACCCTGTGATGAATACAGAACCTCCCTGTACAGTAGATCTCCTCATTATACACCCTGTGATGAATACAGACCCTCCCCTGTACAGTGATCTCCTCATTATACACCTGTGATGAATACAGACCCTCCCTGTACAGTGATCTCCTCATCTCTTCATTAAACACCCTGTGGGTGAATGCAGACCCTCAGTAAGTGATGAACTCATTATACACCCTGTGATGAATACAGACCCTCCCCTGTACAGTGATCACATCATTATACACCCTGTGATGAATACAGACCCCTCCCCTGTACAGTGAATCTCTTCATTATACACCCTGTGATGAATCAGACCTCCTCTGTACAGTGATTCCTCATTATACACCCTGTGATGAATACAGAACCCCCTGTACAGTGATCTCTCATTATTACACCTGTGATGAATACAGACCCTCCCTGTACAGTGATCTCCTCATTATACACCTGTGATGAATACAGGAACTCCCCTGTACAGTGATCTCCTCATTATACACGCTGTGATGAATACAGAACCTCCACTGTACAGTGATCTCCTCATTATACACCCGTGATGAATAGCAGAACCTCCACTGTACAGTGAGAACTCTTATACACCTGTGATGATAAGACCCTCCCTGTAAGTGATCTCTTATACACCCTGTGATAATACAGACCCTCCCCTGTACAGTGATTTTCATTACACGCTGTGATGAATACAGACCCCCTGTACAGTGATCTCTCATTATACACCCTGTGATGAATACAGACCTCCCTGTACAGTGGATCTCCTCATTATACACCTGTGATGAATACAGACCTCCCTGTACAGTGATCTCCTCATTATACACCCTGTGATGAATACAGACCCTCCCTGTACAGTGATTCCTCATTATACACCTGTGATGAATACAGACCTCCCTGTACAGTGATCTCCTCATTATACACCCTGTGATGAATACAGACCTCCCTGTACAGTGATCTCCTCATTATACACCCTGTGATGAATACAGACCCTCCCCTGTACAGTGATCTCTCTCATTATACACCCTGTGATGAATACAGACCCCCCCCAGTACAGAGATCTCTCATTATACACCCTGTGATGAATACAGACCCTCCCTGTACAGTGATCCTCATTATACACCCTGTGATGAATAGAGACCCTCCCCTGTAGAGTGATCTTCTCATTATACACCCTGTGATAAATACAGACCCTCCCCTGTACAGTGATTTTGTCACTGTACACGTTGTCATGAATACAGACGCCCCCTGTACAGTGATCACATCATTATACACCCTGTGATGAATACAGACCCTCCCCTGTACACTGATCTCCTCATTATACACCCTGTGATGAATACAGACCCTCCCCTGTACAGTGATCTCCTCATTATACACCCTGTGATGAATACAGACCCTCCCCTGTACAGAGATCTCCTCATTATACACCCTGTGATGAATACAGACCCTCCCCTGTACAGTGATCTCCTCATTATACACCCTGTGATGAATACAGACCCTTCCCTGTACAGTGATCTCCTCATTATACACCCTGTGATGAATACAGACCCTCCCCTGTACAGTGATCTCTTCATTAAACACCCCGTGATGAATGCAGAACCTCCTCAGTATAGTGAGAACCTCATTATACACCCTGTGATGAATACAGACCCTCCCCTGTACAGTGATCACATCATTATACACACTGTGATGAATACAGACCCTCCCCTGTACCGTAATCCCCTCATTATACACCCTGTGATGAATACAGAACCTCCCCTGTTCAGTGAAAACCTCATTATACACCCTGTGATGAATACAGACCCTCTCCTGTACAGTGATCTCCTCATTATACACACTGTGATGAATACAGAACCCCCTGTACAGTGATCTCCTCATTATACACCCTGTGATGAATACAGACCCTCCCCTGTACTGTGATCCCCTCATTATACACCCTGTGATGAATACAGAACCTCCCCTGTTCAGTGATCTCCTCATTATACACCCTGTGATGAATACAGAACCCCTGTACAGTGATCTCCTCATTATACACCCTGTGATGAATAAAGACCCTCCCCTGTACAATGATCTCTTCATTATACACCCTGTGATGAATACAGAACCTCCCTGTTCAGTGAGAACCTCATTATACACCCTGTGATGAAAACAGACCCCCCCTTCCCTGTACAGTGAGAACCTCATTATACACCCTGTGATGAATACAGTCCTTCCCCTGTACAGTGAGAACCTCATTCTACACCTTTGTATGTATCTAGTGAAGCAGTAAAGACTGTTTTTAGCATTCTTATTTCCTCAGATTGTCAGCTCTTCTGGACTGGGCCCTTGCTCCTCTTTTGATTGTTGACAGTGAGACACCTGGTACCTTAACGATCAGCTCTTCTCATTGCTGACAGAAGCCGAATCTCCTCTGTTAGGGCTCGGACACACTCTCCTACTTACATGCGAGTCTCTCGGACGAGACTCGGATGAGGCTGGAGCAGTGACCCTTTACGGCCTCTCCATGTCAGGACGGGAGTTTCAGCTCCTTGTGTTTTTGTGCGGCTCCACACTCCCGGTCCAGACAGGGAGAGGCCATTCAGGGTCACTGCTCCAGCCTCATCCGAGTGTCGTCCGAGAAACTCGCATGTCTGTCAGACAGTATGTCCCTGCCCTTAACCAGTTGCTCTGTCTACTGTAGTGGCTGCAGACCAAACTGCACATGTGGCTTTTACGGATTTGAATAGGGGGACAAATGTGCAGTAGATGGCCATGGCCACTAAATAGTAGACAGAGCAGCTCCAGTTGACACCTAGAACAGTTGACTGTCACTGGTGCTAGGTGTCGCACTCCTACTGATCAGACATTGCTGACCTAATCCCAAATCCCCATGTCCGCTTCACTGCGCGGCACCACAGTGCGTTAAGGAGCCTCCTACTGCTGCAGCCCCCTCCTCTGCACCGCCCCTCGCTTCCTCTTTCCACGGTGGAACGCATTTATCAGCCTGGTGCTGCCGTCTCCTCCACAATAGGAGTAGGCGGCACTTCCTGCTTTATGCGTTCCACAGTGGAACACAGGGGGTCACTACTTCCTCCCGTATCTCAGTTATGGCAAGCAGAACGGAGCTGTGGGGGAACCAGGAAAGGTAAGTACAGATTTATTTTTTAATGAGTGCACGCTGACCAGAGGATTATGGGGGAGGAGAGGGCTGTATGGTGAGTTGTGAGGCTGCACTATGATATATGGAAGTCTGTGAGGTTGCATTATACTATATGGAGGGCTGTGAGGCAGTATTATACTATATGGAGCACTATGGGGTGCATTATGGTATTTGGAGGACTGTGGGGGTCCATTATACTATATGGAGGACTATGAGGGTGCATTATGCTATACGGAGGACTATGGGGGTGGAATTATGCTATACGGAGGACTATGGGGTGCATTATACTATATGGAGGGCTATGGGGATGCATTATACTATATAGAGGGATATGAACCTGTATTATACTATATAGAGGGATATGAAGCTGCATTATACTATATGAAGGACTATAGAGGGTGCATTGTACTATGTGAAGGGCTGTTAAGCTGTATTATACTATATGGAGGCCTATGGGGGTGCATTATGCTATATGAAGGACTATGAGGCTGCATTATACTGTATGGAGGACTTTGGGAGTGCATTATACTATATAGAGGACTGTGAGGTGCATTATAATATACTAGCTGTGAGCCCGATGCAAATGCATCGGGATTCTAGAACGTGCATAAATTTGCTTATAATAGTTATAGCTGGTCTGAGTACTTTTTGGGGGGGTGTGAGGACTTTTTGGGGGGGTGTTGAATACTTTTTGGGGGGTGTTGAATACTTTTTGGGGGGTGTTGAATACTTTTTGGGGGTTGTTGAATACTTTTTGGGGGGTGTTCAATACTTTTTGGGGGGTGCTCAATACTTTTTGGGGGGTGTTGAATACTGTTTGGGGGGGTATTAGATTATTTTTTTTAATTTAATTAGTTAATGTAATTAATATATTAATTTTATATATTATTTTTTTTGTTGTTTTTTATTATTATGTTTTATTTTATTGTGTATTATTTATATTATTTTTATTTTTTTTGTTTTAGTATTTTTATTATTATTAAAGTTAAAAAACCGCACTTGCTGCACCTGCCGCAAGTCCCCCTATACTTTCTATGGGGATAACCACAACCGCGCCGCAACCGTTACACTTGCGGCGCGGTTGCGGTAATCCTCATAGAAAGTATAGGGGTATTTGCGGCAGGTGCGGCGGCTGAGGTAGCGACTCGCAATGGCCTCGCGGCCATTGCTCGCGCTACCTCAGCGGTAAATCGCTAAGTTTGTGGCCGAGCCTATGGTTCTATTTTCGGCCAGCGACTCGCTGAGTAAAACAGCTGAGTGTGAGTGCTGAAGATCCGATACATTCATGAGCCTAATGAGCGGCTGAACCTGTGGGGATTAGTGCTTTGCTGGGCTAAACCTGAATGGTGCACAGGGGGTTAATCACATGTCAGGTCTGTGTGTGAGTGAAGATGTGCTGATTGACTCACTGGGTTGCAGCTGGGAGTGAGTAGGCTGGATAGGAACCTGCCAGGTGTCTGAGTGAGGAGAGGATGATTCAGACGTTCAGAGCACTGCCATGTGAAGAGGTGCTGGACGTGATCCATCCTCAGTGGGTAAGTGATGGGAGCCTACCAGCTGATGTGTGCATGGCAGCCAGTGTCCAAGGGCGTAGTAGTAGTAGTAGTAGTGGTAGTGGTAGTGGTAGTAGTAGTAGTAGTAGTAGTAGTAGTAGTAGTAGTAGTAACTCGCAATGCACTACACAGCGACTCGCATGGATCCCCATGCAAAGTATAAGGGGACTTAGCCGGGCCTCTGGTTCTATTTTCGCCCAGCGACTCGCAATGGCCGAGTGACATAGCCACGCTGTTCTCGGGGGCCGACACAAAAATGCCTACGGCAATTATACAGTAGATGTAGGGCTATGAGGGGTTGCGTTATGCTATATGGAGAACCATAAGCCTGCATTATACTATATGGAGGAATATGACGCTGCATTATGCTGTATGGAGGGCTTTGAGGCAGCATTATACTATATATTATTATTATTATTATTATTATTTATTTATATAGCGCCATTGGGTTCCATGGCGCTTTACATGAGGATGAGGGAGACAAGAACAAGTACACTAAATCTAGGCGATCAGGACGTACAGGTACAGGAGGGGCAGGGACCCTGTCCACGAGGGCTCACAGTCTATGAGGGGTGGGTAAGGATACAGTAGGATGGGGGAATGTCATGTATGGGGCGTTCGCCTGGGTCTCATGGCCGGTTGTAGGCTTGACGGAACAGGTGAGTCTTCAGGTGACACTTGAAGTTACTCAGGGTAGGAGAGTGTCTGACGTGTTCGGGTAGGGAGTTCCAGAGTAAGGCAGATGCCCGGGAGAAGTCCTGGACTCGGTTGTGTGAAGAGGTGATGAGGGGGGAGCAGAGGAGGAGTTCTTGGGAGGAGCGGAGGTTGCGTGAGGGTAGGTATCGGGAGACCAGGTCGGAGATGTATGGTGGGGCCAGGTTGTGTATGGCTTTGTAGGTCATGGTTAGTGTTTTGAATTGGGATCTCTTGGAGACGGGGAGCCAGTGAAGGGCTTGGCAGAGGGGGGAGACAGGGGAGTAGCGGGAGGACATATAGATGAGTCGGGCAGCGGAGTTGAGGATAGACTGGAGAGGTGTGAGGGAGTTAGCCGGGAGGCCATTGAGAAGGAGGTTGCAGTAGTCAAGGCGGGAGATGATAAGAGCATGGATGAGTGTTTTAGCGGTGTCGTGGGTGAGGAAGGAGCGGATCCGTGAGATGTTCTTGAGCTGGAGCCGGAGGGATGTGGTGAGGGCCTCGATGTGGGGTTTGAAGGATAGGGAGGAGTCAAGGATTACCCCGAGGCACTTCGCTTGGGGGACTGGGGAGAGGGCGCAGTCGTTGATGCAGATGGATAGGTTGGGAGGTGGGGTGGAATTTCTTGGGGGGAAGACTATGAATTCAGTTTTGTCCATGTTGAGTTTAAGGAAGCGAGCAGAGAAGAAGGATGAGATGGCGGAAAGGCATTGAGGGATTTTCGAGAGTAGGGAGGTGATGTCAGGGCCGGACAGGTAGATTTGGGTGTCATCGGCGTAGAGGTGGTACTGGAGGCCATGGGACTCGATGAGTTGCCCTAGGCCGAGAGTGTAAATGGAGAAAAGTAGGGGTCCCAGGACGGAACCTTGGGGGACTCCGACAGAAAGAGGGTAGGGTGAGGAGGAGGTGTGGGAGTGGGAGACGCTGAAGGTCCGGTCCGCTAGGTATGAGGAGATCCAGGAGAGGGCAAGGTGGGTGATGCCAAGGGATTCCAGGATCCGGAGAAGAAGGGAGTGGTCAACCGTGTCGAAGGCGGCAGACAGGTCAAGGAGTAGCAGGATGGAGTAGTGGTGTTTGTTCTTGGCGGTCAGTAGGTCGTTGGTGACTTTGGTCAGGGCTGTTTCGGTGGAATGGAGGGGTCGAAAGCCGGACTGTAGGCGGTCGAAGTGGGAGCACGAGGAGAGGTGAGAGGACAGTTCGGAGTGGACGTGTTGTTCAAGTAGCTTAGAGGCGAATGGGAGAAGAGATATGGGGCGATAGTTAGAGACAGAGGTAGGGTCAAGTGAGGGTTTTTTTAGGATGGGCGTGATTAGGGCGTGTTTGAAGGCCGAGGGGAAGGTACCAGTGCGAAGTGAAAGGTTAAAGAGGTGGGTGAGGGCTGGGATGAAAATGGAGGTGTGGTTGGGAATGAGGTGGGATGGGAGTGGGTCGTGGGCGCTGGTGGTGAGGTGTGATTTTGACAGGAGGGAGGAGAGTTGGTCTTCAGTTATGGGGGGGAAGTGGCTGATGGAGGAGGAGGGCAGTGTAGGTGGGAAGGGGAGTTGTGGGGATAGTGGACTGAAGCTGCTTCTGATCTTGTCGATCTTCTCCTTGAAGAAGGTCGCAAAGTCTTCAGCAGAGATGAGGGGAGAAGGGGGAGGAGCAGGTGGGCGAAGTAAGGAGTTGAAAGTTTTGAAGAGCTGTTTGGGGTTGCGGGACAGAGAGGTTATAAGGGATGAGAAGAACACTTGCTTGGCTGTAGCGAGTGCCGTCTTGAAGTCAGTGATGGATTGCTTGAACAGAGCAAAGTGCTCGGGGGTGTGAGACTTTTTCCATCTCCTCTCGGCGACTCTGGACGCCCGTCTCAGGTTTTTAGTGAGGGTGGTGTGCCAGGGTTGCCTGTTAATGCGTGGAGCATGGAGAGTGAGGGGGGCGGCTAGGTCGAGAGCGTTCATTATGGTGGTGTTGTATAGGGTGGTGGCAATGTCAATGTCGTCAGCGCAGAGTAGGTCGGTGAGAGGGAGGAGTGATTCAGAGAATAAAGGAAGATCAAGATCTTTTAGGTTTCGGCGAGGGTGATCAAGTTTGCGGAGAGGGGGTAGTGTGGCAGGGGAGGAGAGGGCGGAGAAGGTCAAGAGATGGTGGTCGGACAGTGTGAGTACTGAGGTTGTGAGGTTAGAGAGGGAGCAAAGGCGGGTAAAGATGAGGTCAAGCGTGTGGCCTTGTTCGTGGGTGGGAGAGGAGGACCATTGGGAGAGCCCTAGGGAAGTGGTCAAGGAAAGAAGGTTGGAGGCGGCTGGGCGGGGAGTGTCAATGGGGATATTGAAGTCGCCCATGATGATGGAGGGGATGTCAGTGGAGAGGAAGTGAAGTAGCCAGGTGGTGAAGTGGTCAAGGAAGGAGGCGGTGGGTCCGGGGGGGCGGTAGATGATGGCTATTTGGAGGTTGCAGGGGGAGAAGATTCGGACTGAGTGGGCTTCGAAGGAGGGGACAGTGACGGATGGGGGCTGGGGGATGGGGCTGAAGGTGCAGGAGTTGGACAGCAGTATGCCGACTCCACCGCCGTGCTTGCCAGAGGGACGGGGGGTGTGGGACAGGCTGAGGCCGCCGTAGGATAGTGCGGCAGGGGAGGCCGTGTCGGAGGGGGTGAGCCAGGTCTCGGTGAGGCCAAGGAATGACAGTTTCCTGGAGATAAAGAGATCATGGATGTCGGGGAGTTTGTTGCACACTGAGCGGGCATTCCAGAGTGCGCCGGGTAGAGCGGTAGGTGGGGCATGGGTTGGGGGAATGGGTCTGATGTTGGTGGGGTTGCGAGAGCTAGTGGTCATGAGGTTGCGAGGGTTGGTGGTGGGTCGAGGGATGAAGGTTGTTGTGGGGATGTTGCGGGGGGGGCCAGGATTGGGGGAGATGTCACCGGCAAGGAGGAGGAGTAGGCCGAGGGTTAGCAGGTGGGAGCATGAGAGCTTGCGAGGCGGGCGTGCTTGTTTGGTGATTGAGGATTGAAAGTGAATGAAAGGGTCGGTAAAGTGGGTGAGGTGGTTCGGCAGGATGGAGGGTGAGAGCAGTATTTTGTTGCTGGGAGGGGGGATAAGTGGGGGTAGTAGGAAGTGGAGAAGGATGGGAGTGAGAGTGAGGAGTAGCGGGAACATTGCATACGGAGAACAGGGAGTGAGTGTGGCAGCAGGGGTCAGTCCGGGTGGGATGCCACCAAGGTATGAGCTATAGTTCAGGGGAGATGTGGATGGGGATGAGATCTAGCAGTCCTGGACAGGATGGTGGAGCCGAGGACAAGGTGGTGCAGCCAGTATGGGGAGAAATAGTAGTCAAGAGGAGGTCAGATGGCTGGGGAGGGAGGGTGGACTGATGACTAGTTCCTTACTTGTGGATAGAGGATAATGGGGGTGCATTATAATATTTTGATTACTATGGGGGACTATGGGATGCCTTATAATACATAGATTACTATGAGAGTACATTATCATATATATTTCAATGATTTTTATTGGTATAAAATGGCACAAAAATAAAGCATGTAATCGTGTTATTCATGAACAAATATGAGTACATTAAGTTACAACCATTTGACTTAAGATCGTCTGGACAGGCTCTTCTACAATCGGATCAGATAATAGATGTTAAATATTATATAACTAGATTGCCTTCTAGCAAATGACTACAATGAAAATAGGTTATAAATTATAAATGTAAATATATAGATCACAGGATAACAAATTATCTAAGATATAAGCCATGAATCTTATAACTCTGGTACCAGCTCGGGTATAACTCAATAATAGCTGAGTTAAAAAGGGAATCCGACTGGTACCCTAGGTGTGCTACGGTTAATAAAAGGTACAGTAGTTTACTAACGATATAGTGAATCATTAACAAATACTAAAGATTATAATTACAATTACATTTTAATAACAACTGTTTAATTCTGATGGAAACTCAAATTGTTGCTCGATTTTATAGTGAGTGGGGGGGAGATGGGGTAAGGATCCTAGATACGTCTTATAAATGATGTATTAATGCCAGAAATTTGATCCCTTGGATGCTTGTCTCAAAATGTATCTACTCTACTGGATTTTATATGCTACTAGTAAAAAGGCCCGATGCAATTGCATCGGGAGCGCGGTGAAATGAATTGTGTGTATACAGGCGGGTGAGTGGCTAGCAGATTATATATGGGGCTCTGTGGGTAGCAGACTATACAGGCGGGTCTGTGGGTAGCAGAGTATACAGACTGCTCTGAGGGTAGCAGATTATACAGGCGGCTCTCTGGGTAGAAAAGTATACAGGCGGCTCTGTGGGTAGCAGAGTATACAGGCGGGTTTGTGGTTAGCAGATTATACAGGCGGCTCTGTGTGTAGCAGAGTATAGAGAAGGCTCTGTGGGTAGCAGAGTATAGAGGCGGCTGTGTGGGTAGCAGAATATAGAAACGGCTCTGTGGGTAGCAGAGAATACAGGCGGGTCTGTGGGTAGGAGAGTATACAGGCTGCTCTGTGGGTAGCAGAGTATAGAGGCGGCTCTGTGGGTAGCAGAGTATAGAGGCAGCTCTGTGGGTAGCAGAGTATACAGGCGGCTGTGTGGGTAGGAGAGTATACAGGCGGCTCTGTGGGTGTCAGAGTATAGAGGGGGCTCTGTGGATAGCAGAGTATGATGTGGCGGGAGGCTGGAAGAGTGAGGGGAGCAGAAGCTGGAGGGGTGAGGAGAGCAGAGGCTGGAGTGGTGAGGAGAGGTCCAGATGGAGGGGTGAGGAGAGGTCTGGCTGGAGGGGTGAGGAGAGATGCGGCTGGAGGGGTGACATCACCGCTCGGCGGCAGGATGTGGCTGTGTGCTGGGGCTGATCGCAGCCCCAGTCACACGGCATTGTCCTCTGCGGCGGGTTGGGTGATGCAGAGAGGGATCAGTTCTTGCCCTCAGGTCACACATGTGACCTGAGCGGAAGGAGCGGATTGGGCGGTGTGTGGTAAAGACAGGACGGTCATCCGATTGGTCTAGGACGCCAAGTCCTGGGCAATGGGATGGGCGTCCTGTGTGTACAACACAGCTCCCAATCCGCTTGCAGGGGCAGGCAATGGGAGTGAGCGGGGCGTGTCAGGCTTTGCAGGCTGACACGGTCCGCTCACTCCCATTGGCTGTTGCCGGCCACAGGACGATGTCCCTGGCTCCCGGCACCCGGCCACAGCCCGTAGACCGCTACTCCACCAGCATGGCGACATTGAGAGCCCAGCAGTGAGAGAGTGGCAAGGGGCGGAAGGCTCCGGCGGCATCCGGGCAGCATGGACCTCGCGGAGGGCGCGAGGGCGGTGGCGATGGTGCGGGGCCGACGGTTGGCAGAATGGCAGCGGTGTCAGGTAGTGCGTCTGAGGATGGAGGAGGGTGAGAGGCTGGAGGAGGATGTGAGGCTGGAGGAGGCTGTGAGGATGGGAAGGCTGTGAGGCTGGAGGAGGCTGTGAGGCTGTAGGAGGCTGTGAGGATGGGGAGGCTGTGAGGCTGGAGGAGGCTGTGAGGCTGGAGGAGGCTGTGAGGCTGGGGAGGCTGTGAGGCTGGAGGAGGCTGTGAGGCTGGAGGAGGCTGTGAGGATGGGGAGGCTATGAGGCTGGAGGAGGATGTGAGGCTGGAGGAGACTGTGAGGCTGGAGGAGGCAGTGAGGATGGGGAGGCTGTGAGGCTGTAGGAGGCTGTGAGGCTGGAGGAGGCTGTGAGGATGGGGAGGCTGTGAGGCTGGAGGAGGCTGTGAGGCTGGAGGAGGCTGTGAGGATGGGGAGGCTGTGTGGCTGGAGGAGGATGTGAGGCTGGAGGAGACTGTGAGGCTGGAGGAGGCAGTGAGGATGGGGAGGCTGTGAGGCTGGAGGAGGCTGTGAGGCTGGAGGAGGGTGTGAGGCTGGAGGAGGCTGTGAGGATGGGGAGGCTGTGAGGCTGGAGGAGACTGTGAGGCTGGAGGAGGCTGTGAGGATGGGGAGGCTGTGAGGCTGGAGGAGGCTGTAGGAGGCTGTGAGGATGGGGAGGCTGTGAGGCTGGAGGAGACTGTGAGGCTGGAAGAGGCAGTGAGGATGGGGAGGCTGTGAGGCTGGAGGAGACATTTACTGTACTGAGCATGCTCAGTACAGTAAAAGGTCTCCAAACAGGAAGGCAGGGGTTAAAAAAAAAAAAAAAAAGTTAATGCTCACCTCTCCCCGAGCCCCCGCCGTCTCCTGCCGTCTTCCTCCAAGCTTCCGGTGGCTGCCGCAGGCTCCCAGTGTCTGCAGAGCTGTTCTAGTGCAGTTCAGGACCTGCGGTGATGTCACAGTTACGTGACACCAGGTTACCATGGAGTAACCTGGTGTCACGTGACTGTGACATCACCACAGGTCCTTGACTGCAGTAGAAGAGCTCTGCAGACATTCGGAGCCTGCGGCAGCCACCGGAAGCTTGGAGGAAGACGGCAGGAGACGGCGGGGGCTCGGGGAGAGGTGAGCATTAACTTTTTTTTTTTTTTTTACAGTAGTGCGGGTCTGCGGCTCGTGATGACGCTGCGCGTCATCACTCGCAGTCCCGCAAAGCATGTTGGGATTCGGCGACAACGCCCGAATTCCCAACTGCGGATTATATAAGTAGATTGTCTTTTAACCATGTATATAATTCCATTACGTTCCGGTCTCTCTCACCAATGGAAAAAGAGGGTATAGTTGGTTCCAGTCCTTCCATTTCGATTGGTACTTATTCAAAAGATTGTTCCGAAGAGAGAAAGAGAATTCAAATGCATTATGGCCAGCTATTGCATCTATTGTTTCCTAGATTTTTGGGGGAAGGTCATGTCTCCAATTGGCTGCAATTTTGATTTTGATGAAAGTATGATGTGTATTATTATGGCTCTATACCTGTTTGGTAATAGCTCTACACCTACTAATAGTAGTACTAATTCTTCTGTTAGATGCAAGCTTATTCTGGTGATGCTATTTATTAGAAGTTGAATTTTAGACCAGTATGTTTTAAGTTTCTTGCAGCTCCTGAAAATATGCGAAAGTGTACCTATTTCAGAGCATTCTCTCCAGCATAGAGGAAAATTATGGGGATACATTTGGTGGAGTCTGTGTGGTGTAAGGTACCATCTGGTATAAGTCTTATAATGTGTTTCAATCAGCTGAGAATTTCTGATGTGCATATAGATGTTTTGAAAAATGGTTTGCATTCGGTTGATATCAATTTCCACTTGAATCTCCTTTTCTCAAGCTGTTATGCTTATGGATTTAATGAAAGAAAGATCCTGGTTTAGAGTTTGGTTATGGATTTAATGAAAGAAAGATCCTGGTTTAGAGTTTGGTAAATTATTTTGGTCTTCCAGTGTAACGTATTTTGGGGGTTCTTAATCATTTGAGTTATATTTTGTGGTAGAAAAAAATTAATTGAATGCGATTCCATTAATGTATGAATTTTGGACCATGTAGTTGCTTCAGTTTGACTCAATGGGAATTTTCTTTTGAGGTGTTCGAAGGGGAGGAGACCTCCTGAGTTATCTAAAATGTCAGAGACGGTATCAATTCCTGCTTCTTTCCACGTGTTTATCTTTATTTTTGCAGCAATTATTGCTAAGATTTCAATGTTTATCCAGTTCGGAGGTGCTGGTGCAAAATGTGTAGAGGATAGGTTAAGTAAGGCTCTCCATGTTTTAATTGCCACTTTGACTAATATATTTTTTGGTAGAGTTTTCTTCTTGTCACAGAGGTACGCAATTAAAAGCAAATTCATTTTATTTCTTACATTTTTTGGTTCTTCCAATCCTAACCATGCTGGTCTTTCATTGACCATCCACCAATTATAGCTAAGTTTAATAATTGTCGCTTGCAGATAGGCACTAATATTGGGGATGGCCAGACCTCCATTGTTTCTGCTTTTGGAGAGCGTTGATTTCGCTACTCTGGGTTTTAGTTTATTCAATATAAAGTTGAGTAACTGTGTTTGAAATTTCCGCAGCCACTTTACCGATATAGAGAGGGGAATAGATCTAAATTTATAAAGAAGCTTGGGAAGGAGACACATTTTATATGCATTAACTCGGCCTAACCATGAGATCTCTAATTTAGTTAAATGTTGTATATCAGATTGAATGGTTTTATAAATATCTTCCAAATTTACGTGAGTAATTAAGGATGAGGGTTTACTTAGATATATACCTAGGTGACTTATATTTCCTTTCTCCCAGTCCAGAGTCGTTTCAGACTTGAGTATTTCCAATAACTGTGGCGTTAAGTTGAAACTCAAAACTTGGGTTTTTGTTAAGTTTATTTTATACAGAGATATGTTAGAGAATAGCTGGATAGTATTTAGGAGGTTTCTTATAGAGTTTAGGGATCAGTGAGTGTAATGAAGATGTCGTCTGCAAATAAGGAGATTTTGAATTGCCTTTGTTATATTGGAATTCCCTTAATTAAAGGGTTAATGCGTATTGATTCCGCGAGGGGTTCAATAAAAAAAATCAAAAAGAATGGGAGAGAGAGGGCACCCCTGCCTAGTCCCATTGGTCAAAGGAATCTCCTCGGAGAGACAGTTCTTGGTAAACACTCTGGCTGAGGGGGAAGAGTACAAGGAACTGATTGCATTGATAATTTCTCCCTTGAAACCAAACCGGTTTAAGGTCTGAAAGAGGAAGTCCCAATGGACTCTGTCGAATGCTTTTCCAGCATCGACAGCAACTACCAGGGCTGGGATACCCTCTCTCTCCACGTGTGAAATTAGATTTATGGCTTGCCTTGTTGAGTCTGTAGTACCTCTACCTGAGACAAAACTAACTTGGTCCTTGTGCAAAAGGAGGGGGGCTACTTTTTGTATTCTAGTTGTAATTGTTTTGGTTATAATTTTTAGGTCCGAATTAAGGAGGGAAATTGGCCGATAGTTACGAACATCGTCTTTATCTACTTTACCTTTGTAAATAACAGAAATTAGTGCTTGTTGCATTTCATCTGGTAGTCTACTATGAGCTGAGGTGAGGTAATTTGCGAGTTTGACTAGGTAGGGGGCAAGGTGTGATTTGAAAGTAGTGTAATACTCATTTTGGATACCGTCCGGACCTGGGGATTTATTCTTTTGTAATGAGTTAATGGTTTGAACGATCTCCAACTGCGTATAAGGAGAGTTACCGTATATACTCGCGTATAAGCCGAGTTTTTCAGCCCAAAAAATGGGCTGAAAAGTCCCCCCCTCGGCTTATATGCGAGTCATACAGGCCCCCCTCAAAGTTTGGCGCCCCCACCTCACATGATGGCCCCCCCCGCATGCAGCGCTGCGCATATACATTACCAGGATATCAGCTGTCACCCTCCGGTGGCGGATCGCGGCTCCTGGGCTCCGGGCTCCATCTTCCTCTGTGTCTATCCAAGGACCCGACCCGGGTCCTTGGATAGCTGGTGGCTGGGTATGTGATTATAGTGATTATATTGTATATACCTGAGGTTTGAGTTGGCTGGCAGATTGCTCTGTATCCTTGGCCCTTATGCAGGACATTTTAGAGGGTGTACAAGACCTTTCTGGTCTTCTTATATGGTGAAGCTTGGAGGGTTTGGCCCTGACCATAGCTGCAAGGGTGCAGTGTAATTACGGTTAATAGGGCACTATTTGCCATACTATAATGTAATTTGATTGCAAATTGACTGTATTTGAGACATTTGTTTAGATCTGCCAGCAAATTAAATTGTACTATACTCTGACTCGGTATTATTGCCTATTGCTTAGTAACCTGTACATACCTTTTGTACACCAGCTTTGTAACACCTTTTTGGTTTTAATTGTTTTTAAATTTAAGAGGTGGTCAGTGGTGTTTTGTGTTTTTCTATTGAGTTTTTTATATTAATAAAGATTGATTATAGTGATCATCCCTGCTGCTATGTTCTTTTTCTTCAATTGCTAAATACCTCCTTATAACCCTTCGACCTATGAGATATACACTTAGCGTGCTATTTCAAGCCGAGTTCATAGTGCACAGATCCCAGTCAGAAAGGGATTTTACATACGTTAGATATATGGGAGATACTCAGGTATGAGAAACACAAAGTATTAAAGTAGCGAGTAGTGCAATACTATTAAAGTTGTCAATTATAGGTCGGTATAGTTGAGATCATAAAGTGATAGAAAATGCAGAGGAAAGGTAAGGGGTAAGAGAGCTAGAGGTCAGAAGTGGAGGTAGAGAGCCAGAGGCCTCCGGACAGAGGAAAACGGAGCAACAGGGCAGAAAGGAGGAAAGGAGAGCAGCGAGCAAAGGTACCCGCTTTACTCCGTTGTCTGCGAAGCTCGGGTGCGTTGTAGGCCTGCCAGCCTCGCTTGATTGAAGTGCTTCTACTTCAGATCTTGCCCGATGAGTACAGGAGAGCTCTAGTGTCGATGGTAGATCAGATTTGTTGTCTACGAAGCTCGGGCCCGCCGGCCCTGCTTGATTGAAGCTCTTCTTGGAAAGTTGCCAGATGTAAGTAGCAGAACTCAGGTATCGATGATAATTCAGACTAGGACAGGGACGTCTGCCAAAGCAGCCCTCCAAAAGAGTCAACAAATTAACTTGGATTGGTTTAACTTAAAGTTTCAGCATGGGAGTCTAGAGGACCTATGAGATCACAGTAGGGAGTTGTTGGAAGCTGGGTCCCAGGTCAAATCCCCCTCTTTCCTCCACTATTTCACCTTTGGAGGTACTATGGTTGAATGATAGATCAGACTTTGGCATAAATCTGGGTGACCAGTAGATGGCAGAGGGAGACAACCCTTTCATGTGAGTTTAATGTTATCTTGAAGCTTTCCTCCCCTCTCCTTATCCACAGGTCCTCTCAAGCCTATGAGTCTCTAAGTGGAGATCAAGAGTCACAATTTATAGCTTTTGAAGGATATTGCTTTTTAGGAGTGTGCCTCCATAAACTGGTATCAGTAAGGGTCTCTGCAGCTAGGACAAGCAATAATGGCGCCCTCACCTCTACCTAGGGCCAGCAATGTGCCCAAGTCCAGCAGCTTCTCTATAGCTCCCCAGCAGCCTTTTACACCCAGGAGTTAGAGTTATTGAGTGATTACAGGTTTCAGGGTTAAATGCCCGTGTTCATTGCCTTAAGATCGCAGGAAGGCAGCAGGGGAGACAGTTAGCGGGAAGAGCAACAATGGCGGCCAGTCAGATCGCTCCGCACCCTGCCGTGCGGGAGCCGCAAGGCAGAGGCAGCTCACCTGTAAATGTGAAGATCTGTGTCAGCCGTAGTATTTGCAGGGGCAGCTGACCTTTACTCCGGTGGGGGAGGAAGTGGGAAGGAGCCCTCAGGGAACTCAACTCAGCTGAAAAAAGCGGCGATGGCGGCGGGAGCGGCTTTCCTGTGCTCCGGCACAGGAGGAGGCAGGAGGCAGCTCGCAGAGAGCCCAGCCCGGCCGGAGGGACAGCGATAGCGGCGGAGCTGCCGCCCTGCCCTCCGGCTCGGGAGGAGGCAGGTAACAGCCCGCAGAGAACTCAGCCCAGCTGGAGGGACAGTGCTGGCAGCGGGAGCAGCTTTCTTGTGCTCCAGCTATGGAGGGAGCAGGAGGCAGCTTTCGAGGGGCCCACCTCAGTTGGGGAAGTGGTGATGGCAGCAAAAGCGGCTGTCCTGTGTTCCGATGAGGGAGGGAGCAGGAGGCAGCCTGCAAGGAGCTCACCTTATCTGGGGAGGCGGCGATGGCGGCGGGACAGGCTTTCCTACGCTCCAACGTGCAGGAGCAGCACTCAGGAGGCAGCAGTCTTCTATATGCAGTCTAGTCAGTGATCCTGCTCCCAAATAGTGCAGAATAGTCCTAGTTGAGAGCACCACACTGACTCCTCTCGTGGTAATGGCTGCCTCGGAGGGGTGAGTCGGCTGTCTTCTCCTCTCAGCCCCGGGTTTGAGCTAGAGCCAGGAAGGCTCAAGGATGGTTCAAAGGGTGCTCTTTTAGCTCATAAATCGGTCCAGTAGCTTGTTTTGGGATAGTAAGCCTTAACAAAGGGCTTAAAACCCATTTGCTTTCATGTAAGCACAGGAGGTCCTGTAGAGTGCGCCTTACATGGAGCTGCAGGCCACGCCTCCCTTACATTGTCATATCTGGAGGAATATGGGGATGCATTATAATAATTGGAGGACTATGGTGGTGGGAGGGGAAGACCATATATACACGGGGCCCATACATCTGACCAACGTATGTACGTGCGGGGTGTGAGAGGTGGGGGGGCAGGTCTAAATTTCGCACCGTGGCTCATCAGACTCTAGTTACGCCACTGACAATAAGTGAGCAATACATTAGAAAAGTGTTTTATAGATGTGTGCAGAAGTCAGATCTGTTTAAAGGTACCTGTCAGACACAAGGATATCCTTAATGGTATCGTTAGTGCGGTCACGTGACTGCGATCGTTTTGAGATCGTTAGTGCGTTGTCACATGTAACGATATCGTTAACGATCTGACATTTGGCAACACCCCAGCGATGTAGAGATGATCGTTTGAACAATTTAACAAAGCAGGAGGAATAGGAGATTTATGAACGATGTCGTTCAAAAAGGTGTCACACTGAACGATGTTGCTTCTTCACAGAACGTTAATTGGACGATGAACGATAACTTTGAGGTCAGGATCTCATTTTTGTGAGGAACGATCCAACGATTTTTCCTTCCTATATCGTTCGTTTGCACGCAACGACGCCCGAGTGATATTGTTTGAACGATCACAAATCCGTGACGTTTCAACGATATCGTTAACGATATACTTGTGTGTGACGGTACCTTAAGTCTAAAATTAACATGATTTGTTATGACTATTAAAATAGAAAAAAAAGTTTTAACTGCTAGAATTGTGAAGTTTTTGTTTGCACCACAACTCCACAGAAAAATGCATAAGGAAGCTAATCAATATGTTGTATGTAGTAAGTCATCAAACTAGTAAAAAAATATATTGTGGTCACCACAAAAAAAACAGCCCCCCTCCCCCTTCCCCACAACACACACAGAGCGACCACCACTAAACATTGAAGAGATGGAGACAGAACATTTTGTCAATGAGTTTCTCTTTTTTTTTTATATACCAGAAAAAAACCTTCAGGGGTAAACAGTCATGTCAGGTAGGCTATCTGTTCTGTGGACACACTGGACAGTGGACACGAAGTGCTGACTTCCTATTGCTAACTCTATACAATTATTGAAGCTGTACCTACATCTCTCCACATTTTGTCCAAAATCATATTACTTACCCAACAACAGGTCTATTCTCCCGCTGTAGTGTTCCTGAATCCTAATACTTTGAGAAGATGATCATTGATAATAACAAAACAAGCTGCCTCTCCTCCTACACATACCATATGGCAGATGAGGTCAGGAAACTTAACCTTAGGACATCATTCACTGGTGGTCATGTGCCCACTGCCCTAAGGAAGAAACAACAATGTGTGTGTACAGGGCTGCCACTAGAAATTTTGGGGCCCCTTACTAGCAAAATTTTGGGCCCCCCTGAGACTCCACCCCAACTCCGCCTCCATCCATGTTCCGCCTCCACCCACGCTCCGCCTCCACCCATCAAACCTTCCATAGTTTCACCACCCACTATGGGAAAAACTCCCTTTCTGCACCACGTCCTCGCCAATCACTCATTAATCTCTTTCTATACATTGTTCTTTATGTGAGTTGAGGGATGTGAACAATAAATGCCACATGAGGCAGAATAATACTGGTGGTGTTATTCATCACCTTTTCAGGGTGGGGAACCTTTTTGCTGCTGGAGGGACATTTGGAAATTACTACTGTCATTTAGGAGCCGCACATCACCATGAAAATTACCAGCTACATTAAATTAATTACCTCACCTAATTTGATGACTGCAGCTGCTTCTCTGTGTCCTGCGATGTTCGGTGGTATCTGATCTTCCAGCTTTGTGTTGGTCTGGAGCGCAGTCGACTCTGTGACAATAAGTTTTGTAAATCAAATACATGACATAGGAAATTGTTATGTATACAATATACAGGACAAAGAGTATATACAGCACTGCAGAGGGCTGGGGGGCACAAACTGGGGGTGAGCTGAGCTCTGCAGGAGCCACAGAGATGTATGGTCTCTCCCCGGGCCCCCCACCCATTGAGGGGGTGAAGTGAGCTCTGGAGCCAGGGGTCACAAGCTTCCAGAAAACGGCAGCGAATCTCGATTACTTATTATTATCAGAGACTCTGGAGAAGAATGCTACCGGCAAAGACAGCCGAGACTATAAGAGCGGGAGCGGCATCCGCTGGGGGTTACCACTGGTACACACACCTCGTACACACTCGGCTCCACTCCGTACACCTCGTACACACACGGCTCTGCTCCGTACACCTCGTACACACTCGGCTGTGCTCCGTACACCTCGTACACACACGGCTCTGCTCCGTACACCTCATACACACTCGGCTCCACTCCGTACACCTCGTACACACTCGGCTCTGCTCCGTACACCTCGTACACACTCGGCTCCTCTCCGTACACCTCGTACACACTCGGCTCTGCTCCGTACACCTCGTACACACTCGGCTCTGCTCCGTACACCTCGTACACACTCGGCTCTGCTCCGTACACCTCGTACACACTCGGCTCTGCTCCGTACACCTCGTACACACTCAGCTCCGCTCCGTACACCTCGTACACACTCGGCTCCGCTCCGTACACCTCGTACACACTCGGCTCTGCTCCGTACACCTCGTACACACGTGGCTCCGCTCCGTACACCTCGTACACGCTCGGCTCCGCTCCGTACACCTCGTAGACACTCGGCTCCGCTCCGTACACCTCGTACACACTCTGCTCCGCTCCGTACACCTCATACACACTCGGCTCCGCTCCGTACACCTCGTACACACTCGGCTCAGCTCCGTACACCTCGCACACACTCGACTCAGCTCCGTACACCTCGTACACACTCGGCTCAGCTCTGTACACCTCGTACACACTCGGCTCAGCTCCGTACACCTCGTACACACTCGGCTCAGCTCCGTACACACGTGGCTCCACTCCGTATACCTTGTACACACTCGACTCTGCTCCGTACACCTCGTACACACTCAGTTCTGCTCCGTACACCTCGTACACACTCGGCTCTGCGCTGTACACCTCGTACACACTCGACTCTGCTCCGTACACCTCGTACACACTCAGTTCTGCTCCGTACACCTCGTACACACTCGGCTCTGCGCTGTACACCTCGTACACACTCGACTCTGCTCCGTACACCTCGTACACACTCGACTCTGCTCCGTACACCTTGTACACACTCGGCTCTGCGCTGTACACCTCGTACATAAGTGGCTCTGATCTGTACACCTCGTACACGTTGTTCCACTCCGTACACCTTGTACGCACGCAGCTCAGCTCCGTACACACTCGGCTCCACTCCGTACACCTCGTACACACACGGCTCTGCTCCGTACACCTCATACACACTCGACTCTGCTCCGTACACCTAGTACACACAGGGCTCCGCTCCGTACACCTCGTACACACTCGACTCTGCTCCGTACACCTCATACACACTCAGTTCTGCTCCGTACACCTCGTACACACTCGGCTCTGCGCTGTACACCTCGTACACACTCGACTCTGCTCCGTACACCTTGTACACACTCGGCTCTGCGCTGTACACCTCGTACATAAGTGGCTCTGATCTGTACACCTCGTACACGTTGTTCCACTCCGTACACCTTGTACGCACGCAGCTCAGCTCCGTACACCTCATACGCACACGGCTCCGCTCCACACACATCATGCTTACATGGCTCCTCTCCGTACACCTCGTATACATTCGGCTCTGCTACATCCACTCTGAAAATCCATCCTGACCACAGATACACTTTACCTCATCCAGCACCATGACAACTGAGGAGCTGATCATGTGACCCCTGACTCCTCCCCTCCAAGTGACGTCATCACAGGTCCTGTAAGAACAGAGCAGCTATGTAGCATACTGCTCTGCAGGTGGAGAACAACGGGGGGGGGGGGATCCCGACCTTGGGCACTGCAGCAGGCACCCCCAAACCCCCCCTCCCCCCAAACTGCTGCGCACAGGCCCCATGACACAGACAGCAGCAGAGGGAGAGTGGGCGGGCCAGGGCCCCTGCACTGCGAGGCTGATGTGTGTGTGCACACTGAGTCACACTGTGGGCGGGTGCTGGCAGTGGTGCCGCTCAAGAGTAGGAGAGTCAGCTGTATGTTACAGGCTGTGCTGCGCCCCTGACCCTGTGCATTGAGGCCTGGGATGAGCGTGGATGGGCGGGCCCCCACAGGATAATAGAGGGTGGGCGTGCCTGGGCGGCGGCTGGGCGGTTCCCTGTGCCTGCTGGCCTGCCCAGCCTCAGCCTGTGTCTGTGTGTGTGACGGTCCCAGCCAGGCTCCCAGCAGGCCAGGTCCGGCCTGGTGGCGTGGGGTGGATGGACGGGGGCGCCGGCGGCGCCGTAAACCACGTGCTCATTGCAGCAGTGTTTGAGCAATGGCACGGGCCGGCCGACACCGCACTCTGCCTCGCCCCGCCCCTGGCTGGTGACTGAGTCAGGCAGTGCTGCGTAGGAACTAGTCTGTGCCACTGCTGCTGGCCAAAGGGGGCGGGCATCATTGCTCCAAATGGCCCCGCCCACAGCCAGCACGCCCGGGCCCCCCCCCTGCTGTTTGTATGGCCACGCCCCCTCCACTTTTCGCCGGCCCCATACAGCTGTATGGCTTATAATGCCCTATTGGCGGCCCTGTGTGTGTATACCGTTTATACCTTTAATTGGGAGAAGGAACTTCACAGGGCTTTTCATTTGTTTACAAATCCACTTATCTCCTGACTGCTCTTCCCAGACCAGTCACAATCAGGCTTCTTTAAGCTGCCAGCAGAGAAAAAAAACAAGGCTCTCTGTCTCGGCTCTCTTTGAAGAGCCAGCTCTTATCGTTCACACGAAAGAGCCGGCTTAATGTGTTGGCTCGTTCTAGAACAACATATCACTCCTTCAGCTGCTGCAGAACCTCATCATAAACCAGGGCTGCTGCAGAACCTCATTATAGACATCAGCTGCTTCAGAACATCATCTTACACACAGCTGCTGCAGAAACTCATCATACCCTTAAACTGCTGCAGAACCTCATCATGCACCTTAGCTGCTGCAGATCCTCATCATACACACCAGAACCTCATCATACCCCTCAGCTGCTGCAGAACCTCATCGTACACCTTAGCTGCTACATAACCTCATGATAGACATCAGCTGCCGCAGAAACTCCTCATACCCCTCAGCTGCTGCAGAACCTCATCATAGCTCTCAGCTGTTGCAGAACCTCATCATAGCCCTCAGCTGCTGCAGAACCTCAACATTGACCTCAGCTACTGCAGAACCTCATCCTACTCTTTAGCTGCTGCAGAACCTCATCATACATTCCTCATATACTCCTTGCTAATTTAATGATTTACTCACAGAGGAGATGCTGCCAGGCCTGCACTGATATCAGTCTTTTATTTGTCTAATCCATAACATGTTACCAGATTGAGTCACTTCTCCTTCCCACCTGCTGAACTCCTTTAAACTGTTGTAATTATATATGAACAGCACCCTCCAGTGGTCAAACAGAGTAACTACACGTCTGGCTGATTGTACGAGAACAGTTTTATCTACTGGACATATTTTGTAATTACACGTCTGGCGGATTGTAAATGAACATCGCCCTCTAGTGGTCATACATAATAATTACAAGTCTGGCTAATTGTACAAGAACAGCACCCTCTAGTGGTCAGATGTAGTAATTACATATACATTTATGTTTTTCTTACTATTTTATATATTTTAAACATTTATTAGTAGGGATGTGAACAGTGCCATCTCGTGGTCAGATTTTGCAATGACACGTCTGGCTGATTGTAAATGAACAGCACCCTCCCTCTAGTGGCCAGATATAGTAATTACATATACATTTATGTTTTACTTACTGTATTTATAAAATATATTAGTAGGGAAAGTCTACACTTTATTCTACATCCAGCCATAGAGGAGAACACAGAAGAGCAGGGTGGCACTGGAGATAAGGCAGATACAACATCCCTTACACCAGGATCACAGCAGCCTAGCTTTCCCAAGAAGTCCACAGCTGTCGCCCCCGTACCGGGGGAGGGAGGGGTGATCAGGAGGAAGAAGGGGGCACCCAAAAAACAACGGTCAACCAAAGCTCAGGACTCCAAGTAAGAATCAAGAGAGATGGAGCAAGATCTGTTAATAAAGATCTGACTCCAAGATGTCATAAAAGAATCAGGAACAAAACTGCTAAGAGAGGCCATAAAGAAGAGGGTGATTATTGTCAACTTCATGCAGAATAGTGAGTGCAGCTCTGGAGTATAATACAGGATCAGTAATGTAATGTAATGTATGTACACAATGACTGCACGAGCAGAATAGTGAGTGCAGCTCTGGAGTATACTAAAGTAGGTAACTCAGGATCAGTAATGTATGTACACAGTGACTGCACCAGCAGAATAGTGAGGGCAGCTCTGATCAGCTGTTGCTCACTGTGGTAATTGAGGGTGTGGTCGCCTGTGATCCTGTGCTGTGCTCCTGAGCTCCTGAGAACCAAGACCTCTCCACCTGGGGCCTGCTCTCTCCTGCCCAGGGAGGGAGTGGGTCTCTGGGAATGAGTGATGGAGCCAAGTCCGAGGCTTCTGTTCCCCGAACCAGGCCGGCGGGGGGCAGGAGAAGCCAGCAACCAGCCTGCACATCGGAGGACTCGGGGGTGAGACGTTCCAGCAGGAGACGCAGTAATGTGGCTCCTACTCCCCTCGGGTCTGTGGAGACACAGAGAAGCCGCAAGGCTTCCAACATGGAGGATATGCCAGGCAGCGTGGGTGATAGCCGTCCTTCCGGAGAAGCGCTGAGTGCTCACGGAGGTGAGTCCGACCTTACTGAAGGGGATTGGGGGCTGCAAAGCTTCCAGGAGTCAGTGTCCATCTATGCCTCCCGTGTTATGAGCCACCTCCGGGAGTACGAAGAGGCAATTAAGACCATTTGGAGACTCCGGGAGGAGCTGCGCTGTGCACGCGCCAAAGTTTCTACTACCTCCAAGCCTAAGAAGATCAAGGTCATGGAGGTGATAAAACGACTTCAAGAAGACATTGCCGAGCTGGAGATGAGGAAAGCTTTCATCATAGACAAAAGTGGTCCTTTTAAAGAAAAATTGCTTAATGAGGACAGATTCAGAGATATGGCTGATAACAGAGAGCAGAGGCTGATGGAGCTGCAGCCTGAAAGCCAGGTGGATGATGGGGATGATGGTGACCAGCAGACAGCCCCACCTGGCAGCCTGGAGAGCCAGCCACAGGCCACGTGCAGCGAGCTCCCTGCCGGACAGGCGGCAGCAACATCCAGTTGCAGTCTTGCCGGCTCTGGGGAGGACAGTGACCATAGCAGCCAGGGAGGGGCGCTATGGCACAGATCAAGATCCTGGAGTCCCCAGTGTGCCTTCAGAATTTCCATCTTGGTGATGATCTACCAGAGGAGGCACCTGGGGGCAAAAAGAAAGCAAAAACCAAGAACAAGCTACAGGAAACGGTGAGCTTTGTGTATGTCCCCCTCCCTGCACCCCCTGAGCCGGCCGCAGGGTCCGCTCGTTGCATTAGTCCCATTGCCCAGCCCAGCCCGGATTCTGTTGTGGATTCGATGCAAAGGCGCGGGGAGATAATAAAGCAAGGTAGTAGGTGCAGGGCTGCGTCTCTGCTTGTAGTAGTGGAGACGTAGCGGGTGATGCATCAGCCGAGAGGCTGGACAGTGGTTGCGGCCCGGCGGCGGGCATTCCATCAGGTCACGATGTCGTGGTGCGCTCCTCAGTATGAGGGGGGAGCGGCCCGATGTTGGGGGCCGCCCCGGTGGCCTCGGCGCCTCTGGATACTGTTGTCCGCTGGTCACGTAGTTGAGAGGCGCGGCAGTGTGGGGGGGCGGCTGCAGCTGTTGAACCCATTCCTCCCAGAAAATTGCTATTTTGTGTTGGTGCCGTTGGTTCAGCAGATCCTGTTGATGGGGATCAGCGGCGCCTCACAGTGACAAAAGATCAGCGGCGCCTGAATGGGAAAAATCGAAAAATACCGACTAATGATGCGGAGGGTAGACATAACATTGGGGGTGAGGTTGTCTCCTGTTCTATGGAGGTGGCTGAACCCCTTGTGCCCGATGATGCTGAGGTCAATAAGTCACCCAGTCCGGTCACTGGTCCAGCAGGAGTGAATGTGGTGGTGGGAGCAAGCGAGAGTACTGTACTATCTGGTGGTGTAGTGGAGGGTGAGATGGAGGTGAATGATAATGCTGGGGCGATGGAGTTGACTGGTCCAGTTCCCCCCCAGAGGTGGTAGTACCTGTCAGGACTTATGCCAGTGTCACCTCCGGGGTAATAAGGCGTCATCCTCGTCTCCGGGCACTGAGGACAGCGTATTGCAGCTGGCGTCTCCTGGAGGCTCTAAAGAGGGGAGAGAGATCACTAACTGTAGAGGGTAGAGTGGTGGATATATCCTTCTGGATAGAGAGGCATGGCCTCGGGGCCTTCCAAGATGAAAGGGGAAGTGATACTGTATCGTCCCTTCCGACAGCCGGGCAGGGGCGTGTGCGTAGGAATGTGGTCCGTCTTCGGTGGAGGGGCAGTGATGCATGTCCTCCAAGATCAAAGTTGTGGAGCTCCTGCTGAGGATGGGATTCAAGGCATTTGATGTCTATGCCTTGATACATCCCTACGGCACGCCTGAGTTTGATGTCAGCTTTGTCCGGCCGGAGGGGCTTGAGCTCTTCTGGTCGAATTATGAGTTGGCAAAAAATGAGCCTGGCTGGCGGGATTTTGTTGTTCAGGCAATTTCTCGCCAAAACCAATTCAAGAGAGTGACCGTGGTGACTTGTAACGAGTCATTCTTGTTTTGACATCATGACATGGATTGGTCGGTATGGAGAGGTGGTAGAAATGCCAAAGAAAAATCGAGATGAGTTTGGTATCTGGTCAGGAGCCTGGACGTTTATGGTAAAACTTAAGCATTCAGGAGGTACGGTCGCCCACATTCCATCATCTGCCTTCCTGGGTATGGATCGTATCCGGGTTCACTACCAAGGACAACCAAAGTTCTGTCACAAGTGCGGTGACACCACACACTTCAGTGCAAATTGCACTGTACAGAAATGTGCACTGTGTGGGGAGGTCGGCCATTTGGCTGCATCTTGTGGCAGGATTAGGTGTCACTTGTGTGGTGAGCTAGGTAACCCATTCAGCCATTGTCCTCGCTCCTTTGCCAATGTGGTTGTGACCCCAGTGGGAGAAAGCCGTGTGGCCGATTCTGCTGGGGAAGGGACTAGCAGAGGCGAGGGAGCTGAGGGGCCAGGGAGGAAGAGCAAGAAAAAGACGCCCGCCCGACAAAGGCGTCTAGATAAGCGCAGACAGGAGAGGGAGCCGGGTGAGCCCCTGGCTGCCAAGGTGACCTCTGTCCTGGATGCCAGTCTTGCTGCTGAGGCCCCGAGGGATAATGAGTTAGATGAGGAGGTCAGGAGGATCCACAGGGAGGAAAGCGCCACTTCCTCAGAATTCTCCCATTATGAAAGTATGGATGAGGAGAATAGGCAGTGGCAAGAGCAAAAGCGTAAGCGTGGCGTCCGAAAGAAGAGAAACAAGGGAGATGTAACATCTTCTCCTACTCTGACCAAGGTACCTAGGGAAGGTAACACTGACTCCCCTCTGGTCGGTCTTTCTAACCAGTTCCAGGCCCTTGACAACATCTCTTCCTCTGAGGAGGAGGCCGAGGGTGGGGTGCTGGCCTCGGCGGGGCTTACAGGAGGCGCCAAGTCTCCTTCTTCTGGGGATGAATGGTCCTCAGGGAAGGAGACACACCGAGGGCCTGGAGACGAGGATGATGGAAAAAAGAAACAGGTAATGGACACATCTGTGTCGCTAAAGAGGGGAAAGGATTCCTCCTCTGAGGTAGAAGATGGGAATGGGAGGGGGAAGAAGAAAGCCATCCAACTCAATCACCAATGATGGCGGTACCCACTCCGTTGACGCTGGCGTCCATTAATGTCGCCAGCATTAAGTCGGATACAGCTAGATTTGCGGCCTTTGATTTTCTCAGCCTGGTTGAAGCTGACATTTTCTTTTTGCAGGAGACCAGGCTGCCAACCATGGCAGAAGTGTTTACAGCTAAAAGAGAGTGGAGACTCGGGCCCTCTTACTGGTCTCTTGCGGCCGAGCCATATAGCGGAGTGGCGGTCCTTTTTACCGTACCGGTAGAATGCCAACGGGTAATTGAGTTGGAAATGGGGAGGTGCCTGATCTTAGATGTCCTCGTGAAGGGACAGGAGCTCCAACTCATTAATATCTATGGTCCCCAATCTAAGTGGGACCGGAGGTGTCTCTTTACGAGGATCAAGCCCTACCTTTTTACGAGTCGGCAGGATGTCTTTGGAGGGGACTTCAACACTGTCACGAGGCCCCGAGATAGAGGAGGTGCCAGAGACAAGCTGACTTATGATAGCGTCGCTCTTAATAGCATAGCTAGTGAGGCTCGCCTGGTGGATGTCCACATCCGGCACACCCCAGGCCACGAGGGGTTCACCTATCATAGAGGTAACTGTAGGTCTAGAATAGATAGGTTTTATTTAAAGGAGGACACCGTCTCTTCAGCAGTATCTGTTGTTGAGGTGGAGTTCTCCGACCACTGTTTCATTTTGTTTTCTCTGAATGTTGCAGAGACCCTCCGGATCGGTAGAGGCTTTTGGAGGCTGAATTCGTCTCTCTTGGAAGAAGCGGAGATAAGACAGTCGTTTGAGGATTTTCTTCAGGGCCAGGTACCCTTACTGGATCTTTGTAGTAGTAAGTCAGAGTGGTGGGAGATTTTCAAAGAAAGGGTGGCGAGATTCTTCCGTCAGCTTTCAAGCCCCAGGAGTCTGGACAGGTACCGCCTGTATCAGAGGGCCTGAGGAAAACTCGACCATCTTGTCTCAACTGGAGGTAGCCGCGAGGAGATCTCCAGAGTGAAGTCTTTGCTCATGAGGTGTCAGTATGATAAGCACGCATCTTTGGTTTTTGAGAGGGATTATGGGAAGTACCGCTCGCCCGACCCTTACAGAAACTGCAAGATGTCAGTTAATAGTAAAATTGTCACAGGACTGATCGACAGTACAGGGTCCCTGAGGAGATCCAGATCAGGGATCCTGGAGGTGGTCAGATCCTTTTACTCACACCTCTTGGGAAAGAGGGATCTGGATTGGGATGAGATGTCGGCTTTCCTGGCTGAAGCTGTCCCTGAACCAGGGGTAGACCACTCTCTTGATGTTTTGACAGAGGTGATCAGGGAAGAGGAAGTTAGGTTGGCGATTGAAGGGCTTGCTCTAAAGAAATCGCCAGGTCCAGATGGCTTAACATCTGAGTTCTATAAGACCTTTAAGGACGCCTTGGTTCCCCTCTTGACTGAAGTATTTAATGAGTGTCTTTCCTCGGGCGCTCTGCCGAAGTCAATGAGGAGGTCTGCCCTGATCATTTTGTCAAAGGGTAAGGACCCTTCTTGCATTGAGAACTGGCGTCCCATAGCGCTTCTTAATGCGGACAGGAAGGTTTTGGCAAAGGTGCTCTTTAATCGGCTGGTGAAGTTTGCACCCCGGCTCCTTTCGGAGGCCCAGAATTGCTCTGTTCCCGGCCGCAGTACATTTGGTGCTGTGCTCTGTGTCTGAGAGGCAGTGGAGCAGGGTAGGGCTGGCCACTGGAGGGGGTACATGCTGTCATTGGATCAGGCAAAAGCATTTGATCGGGTTAATCACGATTACCTCTGGTCTGTCCTTCTGAGGTATGGCCTGCCGGGGAGGTTTGTTGATTGGCTTAAGACATTGTACGCTGGGGCAGAGAGTTTCCCGCTGGTCAACGTTTGGATTGGCAGCTCATTTGAGGTTGGGTCTGGCGTTCGCCAGGGTTGTCCCTTGAGCCCACTGCTGTACGTGTTTGCGATTGATCCCTTCCTTAGAAGGATTGAGCGTGGACCGTTGGCTGGGGTCGGGATGGACCGGGCGGCTCCAGACACCACTCTGAGGGTGGTGGCGTATGCTGATGATGTCACCGTTTTTGTTTCCTCAGAAGGGGAGACGGAGTGGCTGATGTTAGAGGTAGATCGCTACTCGTAGGCATCTGGGTCCAAGATCAACCGGGATAAGTGTGAAGGTCTCTGGCTGGGAGGAGATCCTGGTTTTGATCTCCCGGACACCCTTCCAGGGCCCAAAGTCTCTGCAAAAGTCCTTGGCATCGAATTTTCTCAGGGGGATTACTCCAAGCAAAATTGGGACAGCAGGCTAGAGATTGCCGCTCAGAAGGTCAACCAATGGAAGGGTTGGTCTTTGACTCTAAGGGAAAGTGTAAACCTGATCAAAACTTACTTGCTCCCTTCACTAATTTATCTAGGCAGCGTGTGGATCTTGCCGGAGCCTCTCTGGACACGGGTCTACAGTTTGTTCTTCCAAATGTTATGGGGGAATAGACTGAACCTTATCAAGAGGGAGGTTACTTACCGTACGAGGAGACTAGGAGGGTTGGGTATGGTCAACCCTGTGATATTCCTTGTGAATATCTTTCTTAAGACCAATATTACAAACCTCTGGACAGCGGGGGCTCCTCCGTGGGTATTCTCCTGTAGGGGGTGGTTCCAGCCTTTCTTCCAGGAATGGGAGACAGGAGGGCAAGCGAAGGATCTTCGCACACCTCATGGACATCTTCCGGCTTACGCTACCCTGGTTGTGAAGGTAATTCGCCGGTGGGGTCTGGGGATGTGGGAGGTCAAGACTCTGCCAAGGAAGCTCCTTGACAATAGGGTTCTGCTGACCCATTTCCAGAAGCCTCTAGCCCTCAGGGACTGCCCAAGTCGGGATCTTGGGGTGGGTTTGCATCTTCTCAATTCTGTTAGGATCCCCATGAAGTTTTGGGACTTGGCTTGGCGCTGCTTCCATGGGAAACTGTGTGTGAGGGACAATCTGAAGTGTAGGAGCTCTGAGGACAGGAATTGTCCTCGAGAGCATTGTGGTACTGCGCTAGAAAGCATGGACCACTTCCTGCTTCATTGTCCCTTTAACACAGAGGTTTACAACAGGGTGGGCACCTCCATTGGCTGGCCCCGGCTGGCCGGTCTCTCCTATGCGGAATGGGCTTATGGGGCGTTCAGAGACCTGGGTGGTCGGGACCGCTGCACTTTGTTTCTAGTTAGCCTAGTGGTTAGGTATCACGCACGCTGTTTAGTATCGACGCAACGGAAAATCCTCCCAGTAGATGAAGTGTTTAGGTCCATCCTCGGTGCCCTGGTGAAGGTGCGTACTCTGGAGTATGAGAGACTGGGCACACGGAGGGCGGCTCTCCTCTGGAGGGGCTTTTCATTTAGTGTGCCTTAGTCTATCTTCTCCTTACCTGGTGGTGGGCTGATGCGGACACCATAGCTTTTTGTTTTGTGTTGATGTGTGGACAGTGATGTAGGGCTGCAGGCGCTGATCTTGGGCTTTGTTGGTTATATTTGTTTTGTGTTTCTGTATATATTGTATATAGGTGTATATGTATGGGTGTAGGTGTTAGGTTGGGAGGTGGGATTCTCATACGGGACTTTGGGACGCTGGGGCTTAGACTGGTGCTTCCTGATCTGGACTATGGACATTGGACCATGAACTGAGGCAAGAAACGGGGGACCAGCTCTCAGGATAGTGCGGGGGAGCGGAATGGTGAAGGGGAGGGGGGAGGAAAAAAATAATGTGATTGGCTATTGTTTTCCTTATTGTTTTGCTTATTTTTTTTCTTTTTTCTTTTGGCAACTGGATCAGGTGTTGATGTATTTATTATTAGTGAATATTATGTATATATTGAGGTTTATGGTTGTATGTATGGTAATACGTGTGTGAGGAGAGAGCGAGCGGCTGGACCAGATTTTGTTATATTGATCATGTTCTGATTGTTACTTTTGTTATGTTTCTGTTATTGTTATGTTTTTCATTTTTATAATAAAATATCTATAGGAGGTAACTCAGGATCAGTAATGTAGTGAGTTTCTTACAATGCTCTGGTGGAATTTTAGTCCATTCTTCTTTGGCAAACTGCTCCAGGTCCCTGATATTTGAAGGGTGCCTTCTCCAAACTGCCATTTTAAGATCTCTCCACAGGTGTTCTATGGGATTCAGGTCTGGACTCATTGCTGGCCACTTTAGAAGTCTCCAGTGCTTTCTCTCAAACCATTTTCTAGTGCTTTTTGAAGTGTGTTTTGGGTCATTGTCCTGCTGGAAGACCCAGGACCTCTGAGGGAGACCCAGCTTTCTCACACTGGGCCCTACATTATGCTGCAAAATTTGTTGGTATTCTTCAGACTTCATAATGCCATGCACACGGTCAAGCAGTCCAGTGCCAGAGGCAGCAAAGCAACCCCAAAACATCAGGGAACCTCCGCCATATTTGACTGTAGGGACCGTGTTTTTTTCTTTGAATGTCTCTTTTTTTCTCCTGTAAACTCTATGTTGATGCCTTTGCCCAAAAAGCTCTACTTTTGTCTCATCTGGCCAGAGAACATTCTCAGGTAAGTTTTGGCAAACTCCAGCCTGGCTTTTTTATGTCTTGGGGTAAGACGTGGGGTTTTCCTGGGTATCCTACCATACAGTCCCTTTTCATTCAGACACCGACGAATAGTACGGGTTGACACTGTTGTACCATCGGACTGCAGGGCAGCTTGAACTTGTTTGGATGTTAGTCAAGGTTCTTTATCCACCATCCGCACAATCTTGCGTTGAAATCTCTCGTCAATTTTTCTTTTCCGTCCACAATGCCATGAGCTTTAAACGTCTTGATGACACTGTGCATGGTAGACACAGGAACATTCAGGTCTTTGGAGATGGACTTGTAGCCTTGAGATTGCTCATGCTTCCTCACAATTTGGTTTCCCAGGTCCTCAGACAGTTCTTTGATCTTTTTTCTTTTCTCCATGCTCAATGTGGTACACACAAGGACACAGGACAGAGATTGAGTCAACTTTAATCCATGTCAACTGGCTGCAAGTGTGATTTAGTTATTGCCAACACCTGTTAGGTGCCACAGGTAAGTTACAGGTGCTGTTAATTACACAAATTAGAGAAGCAAATCACATGATTTTTCTAACAGTGCTAATACTTTTGTCCAGCCCCTTTTTCATGTTTGTTGTGGATTTATATCCAATTTGGCTTTAGGACAATTCTTTTTGTGTTTTTTCATTGAAGACAAATTAAATAATGATAATAATACCAAAGAATTTGTGATTGCAATCATTTTCAGGAAGAAACTGAGTATTATCTGACAGAATTGCAGGGGTGTCAATACTTTTGGCCACAACTGTATAAGAGATTAGAAACCGGCAGTGATTTGCCTAATGGAGACACACTTGGTTCGGGAAAAAAACAACAGTCCTACAAAAAAGATTGGTACAAGCAGCTTACCATGCCACATGCTCCACATATGTCCTTCCTGCCGGTATGTGACAGAGGCGCAGTATGTCATATTAGTGAGTAGGCTATATACTATACTTATAGCTATTGTGGCCATGTATATACCACTGCCATATTCAAGCAAAAAAAATAGGGAGGTGATGGAGTGGATGGGACGCTTTGGAAATATCCCTATTCTATTAATTGGAGACTTCAATAACGTTCAAGACGACTATTGGGATAAACATAAGCTCAATCCAGACGGGCACAAGGTCATATAACGCCATTTGGGGTATATATTCAGGAGCTGGGACTGAGAGACATGTGGAGAGTGAGGAACATGGGAATACGGTGCTTCTCGTGTTATTCGCCAACTCACAACACCTTGTCCCGCATAGATATGGCGCTTGGAAACGAACAAATGGAGGTTTTGGTGATGAAGGTGGAATACCTGCCAAGGGCAATATCAGACCATAAACCTATTTGTGTTTGCGTCCAACCAGCGGAGTCCAGGGTGGGGAGACATGGAGGCTGGAGAGTTCACCCAACATGGCTGCGCTCCATAGATATGAGCAAGCTGACAACTGACGTTGCAGAATATTTTGAATTAAATGAAAGTAGTGCGGAACCACAGATAATATGGGATTCTATGAAGGCATACTTGAGGGGGCTTCTCATTAGAGAGATTAGCAATTGCAAAACAGATTTGAGAAGGAGAGAGCAAGAAATGGTAGAGGAATTGTGTAATGCCGAGGATGATATGATCAGGTTGGGCACACCGGAAGCTGGGAAAAGGCTGAAGGAGGTTCAAGAGAGGGTAAACCAGTTTCTCCTGGAAAAAGCACAGAAGAGGAGGGAATTTCAGAAGTCAATGTTTTATGAGGAAGGGGAAAAGGTGGGTCATATGCTATCGCTGGTGGCTGCTGCCCAGAGGAGGACTCCCATTTGTATACTCAATTCAGACAAAAAGCGGTGATTTGACCGCAGATTGTGTGGAAATAAATTCTGTCTTCACAGACTTTTATAAGGGATTATATTCCTCTGGGACGGACGCTACCGGTGATGATGTGGTATCGTACTTGGAGGGTATAAAGCTGCCAAAATTATCAGAGGTAGATAGAGAGGGACTGAAAGGACCAATGACTAATGAGGAGATGAGCGTAGCACTAGCTTCTATGGCTAATGATAGGGCTCCGGGAGCGGACGGTCTTCCGATTGAAACACATGGAAGAGGTGTTGGTGCCCAAGCTTAGAGAAGTATTGGAAAGATTAAGGGAGGGGGGAGTGCTGCCCGCATCCATGAGAGAAGCGATCATCATAGTATTACCAAAAGAGGATAAAGATCTGAGACTCCCAGACTCATATAGGACCATTTCTCTCTTGACAACGGATGTAAAGCTTTTGGCTAACGTGCTGTCCAACCGGCTGACTGACGTTATTAATAAATTAATCCATCCGGACCAATCAGGTTTTATGCCTAACAGATCTACGGGAGTAAACTTACGGAGATTATATTTAAACATGCAGTTGCCGGTTTGCAATGCGGGCCGGAGTGTGATTGCATCCTTAGATGCCCAAAAGGCGATTGATAGTGTGGAGTGGGGATAATTATGGGCAGTAATTGAAAAGATTGGTTTTGGCCCACAATTTCTCTCATGGGTGCGGTTGCTGTACTCCCACCCAGTAGCCAGAGTTAGAGTAAATGGGGTACTGTCGCAAAGTATAGATCTCCGTAGGGGAACGAGGCAGGGGTATCCTTTCCTCTCCTGTTTGCTCTGGCAGTGGAGCCATTGGCAGCTACAATAAGAGACAAGCGAGGGGTAGTGGGGTTCAGGTATGGGCAGATAGAGGAAAAGGCTCTATGCGGACGACATCCTGTTGTTTTTGAAAAATCCCGTGGAGTCTTTGAGATGTTCCATGAGGCTCTTTGAGAGATTTGGGGAAGTGTCTGGTCTGCGTATGAACTGGACCAAATCCACCCTGTTTGCCTTGGACGATGAGATGTCTGCCGATATGGAGGTGGGGGGAATACGTATTGTGGACAAATTTAAATATCTGGGTATATGGATATCTACCCCAATTACGGATTACCTCAATGTTAATCTATCCCCACTTTGGGACTTCTCAGGGCAAAGGTGGGAGCATGGAGCAAACTATACCTATCTGTGTAGGCCATATAAATTTAATTAAAATGATCCTGATGCCTAAGTTGCTATATATAATACACAATGCTCCCATCTGGATCCCGCAGGGAAGATTCAAACAGATCAATTTCATTTTTAGGAGTCTAATATGGGGGGAAAAACAGGCACGTCTGCGGCTGGAGGTATTGCAGAGGCCTAAGGATGAAGGGGGTCTTGCATTGCCAAATCCTTATCTCTATTTTTTGGCAGCTCAGGGCCAACAGATGAGGGGATGGGTGCAGAGTGCAGTGAACCCATCAGTACAGAGAATATTGGAAAAAGTGTTGGAGAGATGCACATTGGTGCAGGCTTTGGAGGACGGCTCAATGAGTTTAGCGGGGAGATCATGTCCTACCTGCTATTACTTCATAAAGTATGTGAGAAATTTAAACAGGTGAGAGGAGTAACGGAGCTCACCATAAAAACTCTCCATTATGGAACAACCCTAATATGCAGGAGATAAGGGAAATGGGATATCTAAGGGAGTGGCGAACTAGGGGCATTCGGTATGTCTAACAGATACTGGATGGACAAGGGCTAAAGACATTCTCACAACTGAGGGAGGAATTTGATTTAGGGGAGTCAGGGACATACCAATATCTACAGATGACACACGCCTTTTGGGCACAATGGAAATTGAGAGAGATCTCTATACAACATGACACAGTGTTGGACTACGTGTGTGATGCCGGCCTATAAGAGGGGTGATCTCCACTACTTATGGCGACCTTTTACACACGTATTTACTCCAATACCCGACACGGGCAAGAAAGAGATGAGAAGCGGAGGTGGGTGCCATTGAGGAGGATGCATGGATGTCCATTCTGGAGTGGGTACCGAATTTGTCCCTTAGTGGACCGGGTAGACTGTCACAGTTATATTTAATATATAGGGTTTACCGGTCACCAGACTTTTTATTTAGGGTGAATTTGAGGCCCACTTCGGAGTGTCCTAGATGAAAAGCGGAGGGGGCAGGGATATTCCACATGATGTGGACATGTCAGAGACTAACAACATACTGACTAATGATAATTAATAGGCTTGAGGGGGTACAGCTGTAATATACCAAGAGAGCCAGTGGTTTGCCTGCTGGGATACGTGGACGAGATTCTTGTGGACAACAACTCAAGGATAGCTATTGCCAGATTGCTTTTATAGCAAGAAAACTTATAGCCTGTGAGACAGTGCGGGGGATCATATGCAAGGGGCACTATGTCTCCCCCAGAATGTGCACTGTCATATATTGAACCCGGTATAGGGTGTGAGAGAGAGGACGGTCCGCTCCCTCTACTCCGGGTCTTGCAGGGTCCCAGAAGGAGAGACAGAGTTAAAAGCCTGGTTAGGAGGCAAGGCGGGGTTCCCAGTGGACAGCTTTTTGCCTAAGCTGAAGCAGCAGCAGAGATAGACTGGAGAGGTCAAGAGTTCCAGGGGGCCATGTGCTATAATAACGGGAGGGCTGGGAGCTCGGGGCGACCTATATCGGAAAGCTCACGACCTGAAGGAACCGGGTTACTTTGTGTGTGGACTGTATCTCGTGTACCCGGCTGCAACCCGGATTCCGGCAGCTAGTGCAATCGCTGTGTGTATCAGCAATAAAACCGGGTATTGTTTGAACTATTACCGGGCTCAATGTTTTTTCTGACTTGCAATCCCGGCGCTGCCCCACATATGGTGGAGAATGCGGGCAGCCTGAACCACGAACTGCATGCCCGTGCTGAAGCCGGCCACGCTACAGTTCAGGTCCGCCGCGAGTATGGATTAAATCCTAAGGAAGCTGGTACTTACCCAGCAGCGGCAACAAGAGCAGCAACAGCGGCATGAGGAGCAGCAGCTACAACAGCAGGAGCAACAGCAGAAAATGAATGAACTGCTCCTGCAACAAGTTATGGCCCTATGAGACCCGCCAGCAGCGCCTCTCCCGGAACGGCGTGAGGCCCGGGACCGATCGGCACTGAGGAAGCTGAGTCCGGAGGACGAGTAGAAGCCTTGCTCACAGTCTACAAGCGCACCGCAGAGCGAGAAGGCCTCCCTGCCGCTCAGTGGGCTGAAGTGAGTGGCACCATTCCTGATGGGCGACGCCCAGAAGGCCTACACAAACCTCAGTTGGAGGATGCAAGGACTACGGGAAACTCAAAGGTGAGATCCTTGTAGACTGGGGGTCAATACTTATGTCCGAGCCCAACGGGTGTTTTCCTGGTCCTATGTGGAGTCCAAGCCGGCTCGCTCCCAGGCGTATAACTTGTTGCAGTTGGTAAAACGGTGGCTCCAGCCTGAGAACTTGACTCCGGGACAGATGGTGGAAAGGGTGGTGGTGAACTGGCTGGTACGGACTCGGCCGGTTGCGATACAGCGTTGGGTGGGGCAAAGGGACCCTGGTTCCTTGGACCAGGTGGTTAGCTTCATAGAGCGATATACAGCCACCCAGGAGTTCAAACGGGACTCTGCCCCACTGCGGCAGTTACGCCGACCTCCGGAGCCGGGTAGAGATGTACAACCATCCACGGGGGACCCTCCTAAACATGTACCCGCTGAGAGGATACCCCAGAATGAGGCTGGAAGGAGACCAGGCTCCCCTAGAAGGAGCTTCCAGACCGGCGGTGCCACTGCTACATGGTGCTGGCGGTGCAAAGGACCGGGAAATGTGGCTGCCTATTGCCCACTAACGATGGAACCCATGGACTGCGGGTTCACACGCCGGGTCTCGATGTATGCCAGCCCTGTGCTTACCGCAGAGGCGGTGGTTCCCCTAATCGAACCACATCTGTGACCGGTACTCATTAATGGACACAGAGCAGAAGCTCTCTTGGACTCTGGCAGTTTGGTGATGCTGGTTCATGCGTCCTTAATCCCCGGGTTGCAACCCACTGGGGGATTGATCGGGGTCCGGTGTATACACAGGGACCTACGCGAGTATCCGACCACGGAGGTGACTCTGTCCACTCCATGTGGAGAGGTGGTCCACGTGGTAGGAGTGGTAAAGTCTCTACCCTACGGGACTCTGCTGGAAAGAGACTTACCATTGTTTTGGTCCTTATGGGGAAGGAGGAGTAACCCTCCTCTGATGCCAGGGAATCAGGGTTCTGAACCAGACGACCCTGAGACCGGGATACCTGCCGTAGGGGTCGCCAACATAGGACTAGAGTGTCACCCTGATAGGTTCCCGCTAGACGTACTAGCAGGAGAGGTCGAGGAGACCCCACCGATTCCAGAGCTGGAAGTATCCCGGGGAGCCTTTGGGACAGCCCAGCTACAGGATCCCACACTGACCCGGGCCCGAGAAAGGGTAACAAAAGTAAACGGGGTAGCTCAGCATCCGGGGGCAGAGAATGTGTTCCCACGCATGGTGGTCCACTGGGAGTTACGCTATAGGGTGGACAAAATCCGGGATGAGGTCGTGGACCAACTGGTAGTACCGCAGACACACCGCCGGGCGGTCCTAGAGATGGCCCACTCTCACCTGCTAGGGGGCCACCTTGGGGCTAAAAAAATGCAAGAGCGCATCTTGCGGAGGTTCTTCTGGCCGGGCGTGTATGCCGATGTCCAGAGGTACTGTGACTCCTGCCCGGAATGTCAGCTGACCACGCCCATTGCCACCTTCTGTAGTCCATTGGTACCTCTACCGGTTACAGAGGAACCTTTTGAACGGATCGCAATGGCTCTGGTGGGGCCTATAGTTAAGTCAGCACGGGGCCACCAACACATACTCGTGGTTGTCGACTACGCCACACAATACCCGGAGGCGATTCCGTTACGCCACACCTCGGCGAAACTGATTGCCCGGGAGCTGTTTGCTATGTTCTGTCGCCTAGGACTACCTAAGGAGATCCTCACGGATCAGGGGACTCCTTTTATGTCCAAAGTGACCCGGGAACTGTGTAAACTGCTGAACATAAAACAGCTGCGCACCTCGGTGTATCATCCCCAAACCGACGGGTTAGTCGAGCGGTTTAACAAAACCCTGAAGTCCATGCTCAAAAAGGTGGTAGCCAAGGATGGAAAGGATTGGGACATGTTACTGCCCTATCTAATGTTCGCCATCCGGGAGGTACCGCAGTCGTCTACGGGGTTTTCTCCCTATGTACTGTTCTACAGCCGACATCCTAGAGGGCTGTTGGATGTCGTCAAAGAGACGTGGGAACAGGAATCCACTCCCTATAGGAGCGTAATCGACCACGTGGCGAAAATGCAGGACTGGATCACGGCGGTCCGGCCTATCGTGAAAGAGCACCTGATGGGTGCCCAAGGAGCTCAAAGCCGAAGGTATAATAAACGGGCCACCATTAGGACCTTTGAGGTGGGGGACCGGGTATTGGTCTTAGTGCCCACTACGGAAAGCAAATTATTGGCCAAATGGCAAGGGCCATATGAAATCCGGGAAAAAGTAGGGGAGGTTAATTACAGGGTATACCAGCCCGGGAAAAGGAAACCCGTGCAGTTATACCACGTTAATTTGCTTAAAGCAAGGAAAGACCGGGAGTGCCTGATCATGGAGGCTTCCGATGCACCCGGAGACCCTCCCCCTTCGGCCACGAGGGAGACCGAAGGGGTACAAATAAGCGACACCCTCACTAAGGCCCAACGACGGGAGGCTCAAAGTTGGTACAGCAGAATCCCGATGTGTTCTCTGACCTGCCCGGGCGCACTTCTGTCATTCAACATGACATTGTCACTGAGCCTCGGGTAAAAGTGCGAGTGAAACCGTACCGGGTACCTGAGGCCAGGCGGCAAGCCATCGCGGCCGAAGTTAAGCACATGCTCAAGTTAGGGGTGATAGAAGAATCCCGGAGCGAATGGGCTAGTCCCATCGTGCTCATTCCGAAGCCAGACGGATCGCTGCGGTTCTGCAACGATTTCCGGAAGCTGAACGATGTGTCTAAGTTCGATTTATATCCCATGCCCCGGGTGGACAAGCTGATTGAAAGACTGGGGCAAGCCCAGTACTTCACAACGCTCGATCTGACCAAAGGTTACTGGCAGGTGCCGCTAACAGAGTCGGCCAAGGAAAAAAACGCCTTTGTTACTCCGGAAGGCCTCTATCACTACGTTGTGTTGCCTTTTGGGTTGCATGGAGCCCCGGCCACATTCCAGCGGCTCATAGACATAGTGTTAGAACCTCATCGGAAGTACGCGTCCGCCTACCTAGATGACATCATCATCTTTAGTCCAGATTGGCATACCCACTTATCCCAGGTACAGGCCGTGGTAGATTCGCTCAGGGCAGCAGGCCTGACGGCAAATCCCAAAAAATGTGCCATGGGGCTCGAGGAGGCCCGGTACCTGGCGTATGCGATTGGGCGAGGGGTTATCAAACCCCAAATAAACAAAATCGAGGCCATTTAAAATTGGCCCCGACCGGTGTCTACCAAACAGGTGAGGGCGTTCCTCGGCATAGTTGGGTACTATCGACGCTTCATACCCAACTTTGCTTGGCGAACGGCGGCCCTGTCCGACCTGTTAAAAGGGAAGAAATCTGCTTTGGTGCTTTGGAATCCCCAAGCAGAGGCAGCCTTTCAGTCCATAAGGTTGGCCTTGTGCGGACAGCCCGTCCTCATCAGTCCTAAATTCAAACACACCTTCGTTGTGCAAACAGACGCCTCGGAGGTGGGGCTGGGGCTGTGCTATCGCAAGAAGTGGACGGGGAAGAACATCCGGTCACTTACTTAAGCCGGAAATTGTCCCCGGCGGAAAAGAATTATAGCATAGTGGAGGAGTGCTTGGCTGTTAAATGGGCCTTGCAGTCCCTATGCTTATTTGCTCGGGCGACAGTTCCGGTTGGTTACAGATCACGCTCCCCTGTTCTGGATGCGAAATGCCAAGGAACGGAACGCTCGGGTCACCCGGTGGTTCCTGTCTCTCCAAAACTTCAATTTTACGGTGGAGCATCGGGCTGCCAAGTTGCAGGGTAATGTGGATGCCCTGTCCCGGCCACCCTGTTTGGTGGCTGGGGTTCAAGCCCACAAGTTTGAACCGAGGGGGGGGTGTGAGACAGTGCAGGGGATCATATGCGAGGGGCGCTATATTTCCCCCAGAATGCGCACTGTCACATATTGAACCCGGTATAGGGTGTGAGAGAGAGGGACGGTCCGCTCCCTCCGCTCCAGGTGTTGCAGGGTCCCGGAAGAAGACACGGAGTTAAAAGCCTGGTTAGGAGGCAGGGCGGGGTTCCTTGTGGACAGCTTTTTGCCTAAGCTGAAGCAGCAGCAGAGATAGACTGGAGAGGTCAAGAGTTCCAGGGGGCCATGTGCTATAATAACACGGTCTAGCCCGGGAGGGCTGAGAGCTTGGGGCGACCTATATCGGAAAGGGCCATTCCATGTCAAGTGAACCAATGATTATTACCTCTATATTTTTAATTCTTTTGAGATTTTGTTATTTGATAAAAGCATGTCAGACAATGCAAAATGTGAAGAGAAAATTAAAAAAAAAAAGTTTTTTTTTTTAAATGGTTTTCAAAGTTCGAAAAAAGTGCGAATTTCAGTGTTGCCTGCCTTTACATTTCTCCTCAAAACTCAGGCTAGAAATAAGATAGAGAGACAAAATAAACACCATTCTACTCAGAACTGTACAGGCTTTCACCAGATATGTCACAAGGTATCTTTGTTAATATTTTACCTATGCAAAAGCAAACGCAAAATTTTAAAACGCATTTCCGAAAAATCGGCATAATTTAAATATTTCAAAAACTGCCCATATGTCTGCTGTGCTCTTAGCCACATCTGTACCAAATTTCAAGTTTTTTTTTTATCTCAATAAGTTTTTATTGAAAATTTCCAGCATAATATGAAATTAACACCGACAAAGCCAAAGGCTTAAAGTTTCCGTGTTACAAACTCAAACACAAAAACAAAAAATATAGAGAGTTAATACAGTAAAATAAAAAAATTCAGAGTGGGGGAGGGGGTGAGAAGTAAGGGGGTGGGGGAGGAGAGGCAGTGGGGTCGAAGGATGCGCAGTCTAGGCTGAGTTACCGGGGAACACCCGTATTTCCCGTTGGGACAGGGGTCGCCAAAGGGTGGGAGGCCCACAGGGTCCAAGCATCACACGTATGACCTCTGGTGGAGGCGTCCAGTGTCGGGTAGTACTCTTGGTGAAATATGAAATTGGTGCGGTCCACCACTGCATTGAAGGAAGGAGGTGCATGTGATTTCCAACTTGCCGCCAAAGAGATCCTGGCTGCAGTGAGAATGTATGAGACCACCGGTCTGCATCGAGTGGGGTAGATATAAAGACCAATCTTGAGAACCGCAAGCTGGGGCTCCAAAGGAATCACACTGCCGCCAGCACAGGGGAGAGATTTCGGTAGAGAATCTAGAGATCCTGGAGGGTGGGAGGTACCATCGGAGATGGATCTTTTTAAGGATCTCCAGGTGGTTAATGCATCTAGTCAGTTTGTGAGTAAGTTTGGTTGCATCCTCCCAGTCCTCCAGAGACCCCGAGAAACCCAATTCCTCTTCCCACCTGATCATATAGCTCAGTTTGGAGCCCAAGCCAGCGGTGACCAAGCCCCGATAAATCGAGGACAGACCTTTAGCCTTCTCAGCATCAGAGAGAAGGAATCTCCTGAGGGGCGAGGGGGACAGGAGGCCTCCCAGAGGGCGACTCCTGCCCACCTCTGAAAGAAAGTGTTGGAGCCTCATGTAATGTAAAAAATTTGAAGTCAGCAATGGGAACCGCGCGGTTAGAGATGAAAAGGAGATCAAGGAGTCCCCCGGCACAAGATCTCTCAACATGGATAGCCCCTCTCTCTCCCATGCCTGGACCCCCAACTCCGGCAAATGCGGGAGAAGGGCCCTCAAGGGGATCCTAGACCGGGGGAGAGAGGTCCAGCCAGCCGGAGTCCCTCTCCAGCAGGCAAGCAACGAACGAACCGTCGCCAGCCCGGGATTACCATGGACTGGAGCTAAGGACTCCGCAGCCAGAAGAAGCTGTGGAGACCTGTCGCCAGGGATCCCTCCTCAATCTCAAACCATCTCCGGTTGGGCGACGCATTCCACCAAATTTTTGCTTCCTCAAGAATACAAGCCTTCTGATAATCTCTGATGGAGGGAACCCCCATACCCCCTCCCCCGAGAAAAGGGAAGGTATAGTATTCGTCTAGCCAATCTAGGCCGTTTGGACGCCCAAATGTAAGCATTGGTCAGGCGTTGAAGATCAGCCAACATCCGATGGGGTAAGAGTAGGGGAATACACCGAAACGTGTAAATAAGTTTGGGTAGTAGCATCATTTTATATGCCTGAATCCGCACAACCCACGACAATGCACTCAGAGGATGCGACGCAAGGGCCCCAGAAATAGCAGCTTTCAAGGCGGCATAATTTTTAGTAACCAGATCTTCTGATCTGCATAGGGTTATACCCAGATAGGGAATACCCTCCGGATGCCACCTGAAGGGGTATGTGGCCTCCCAATGTTGGATGTCCGGCTGGGAAACATTAATCGGCAGTATCACTGATTTAGAGGTGTTTAGTTTGTACATAGAAACTGCGGCATAGGATCGGAGGAGATCCACAACAGCTGGAAGGGAAGATTCAATGTCCGTTTAGGAGATAATATCGTCCGCGTACAGACCCACCACATGGACTCCATGTCCAACCGTGATGCCCCAAATTCGCAGATGGGATCGGAGTGCAGCCGCCAGTGGTTCCACCGCCAGGGCAAAAATCACAGGTGACAAGGGACAGCCCTGGCGTGTACCATTCGTGATCTTAAAGCTACGAGACCGGAAACCCAAGGATAAGACCCTTGCATTGGGGTTGGAGTATAGCGACATTACTGCGCTGAGGAACAGACCAGACAGTCCGAATCTTCGCAATGTCGCCTCCAGGTACCCCCAATGCACCCTGTCAAACTCCTTCTCAGCGTCGAGGGACAGGAATGCACTGGGGACCCCCCTTGCTCCGCCACTTGAATAAGATAATCATCCTCCGGGTCCCATCTTTCGCTTGTCTGCCAGCTACAAATCCAACCTGATCCGGGTTGACCAGTGTAGGGACCACCTCCGAGAGCCTGTTTGCCAGAAGTTTAGCGAAGATCTTAGTATCGCAATTCAGGAGCGAGATAGGGCGGTAGCTTGCCGGGTGGTCTGGAGGTTTTCCGGGTTTGGGAATAGTTACAATTGTCGCCTCAAGAAAGTCAGAAGGAAATAACACCGCGCTCCCGCCAGGAATTAAATAATCTGAGCAGGTAGGGAGCCAGGGCGGGCCTAAAGGACTTATAGTACTCATTTGGGAACCCGCCCGGCCCCGGGGTCGAAAAGGATTTTGAATTCCTAATCACCTCCATCACCTCACCTATCGTAAATGGGGCGTTCAACTGGTCTCTCCGGTCCGCTGGCAGGGTCGGAAGATCCAAAGAGGCCAAGAATCCCTCAATGAGGTCTGGCGTGGGGCACGGTGTCTCCCCATCCTCCCTTAAATTGTAGAGGCTCTCATAATAAGATGCAAATTCATTCACTATGTCCTGAGGACTCCGGACCTCCGCACCATCTCCTCGTCTATGACTACCATTGGCCGCACTTGCCGCCTTTTCTTAATCCTCCCGGCTAACAGAGCTCCCGCCCTATCTCCCGCCTCATAGTACGCCAATCTACTCCTTCTAAGTGCCTTCTCGTGCTGCTCCAACAGTGAGGCCCGTAATTGAGTTCTGACGAGAAAATTTGGGAGCAGAGAGAGGGGTAAGGAGCCATCTTATTCCTCTCCTCCAATCCCCTAAGCTCCGTCAAGAGGTCTGACCTCAAAAGAGTCCCCGACCTCTTGCGTCTGGCCGCCTGCTACAAAAACAGCCCGCGGAGGACCGCCTTATGAGAGGCCCACAACGTCTCCTCCGTCACCTCTCCGTTGTCATTATCAGCAAAGTAGTTGACCAAATGTCTCTCCATTTCATCCACTAGGCCCTTGTCTGACAACAAGTTAACATTGAGCCTCCATTTGAGTGAGGTCAAAGGACACGTACCCAGAAGGAGGTCCAGAGAGACCGGAGCATGGTCAGACCATGTGATATCTCCAATTTCCGCACAGGCACAGTCCGACAGAGAGTCATCGTTTAACAAAAAGTAGTCAATTCTGATGACCTGTGCCTGTGAGAGAAAAAGGAGCAGTCTCTCTCCGAGGCATGAAGCTACCTCCACACGTCATGCAAATGGAGCTCCCTGTATATGGGATCAAGGTCTCTCCTCTCTCAATTCCCGGGAGACGAGCAGTCCAGGCGCCGGAGAGGGACCACGTTGAAATCCCCACAGACAACACAAAGGCCCCGGGAGAGCTGCCTGACTTTGCCAAGAAATTGGTGGAGGTATTTGATTTGAAGTGAGTTAGGAGCATATATCGTGGCTAGCGTCAATGAGACCCCCGACACCATACACACCAAAATAAGATACTGAATCTACCCTCTGGATCCACATGTGCCTCCTCCAACTGAAACTGCACCGAGTTGCGGATCAAAACACAGACCCCGCTTTCTTATTGGGCGCGTTGGCAAAGAAAGATCTCGAGAAGTCTCTGTGAGCAAGCCTCTGATTGTCCCCCTGTAGGAGGTGTGTCTCTTGGAGGCACAGTATATCAGCTTTAGATCTGCGAGCCTCCCCCCAGAGAAATGAGCGTTTTGCGGGAGAGTTGAGACCCTTTACGTTTAGAGTGACAATCTTGAGAGACATAGCGAGCAGGGAGTTTAGAAATGTTTGGGGGAATAAGGGGAGGGAGGGTAGGGAGGTGAGGGGGGAGGGAAGGAAGGAAGAAGAAGAGAAAAAGACTTAAAGAAAAGAAAAACAATTATAAAACACTTATGTGCCTGGGCAATCAGGCTGCCGGCCTGAATGGTTGGGGGTGGAGGGGGGTAAAGGGACCTCTCAGGCACCGACCCGGCAAGTCCAGCGGGACACCCTTGGTGACACGAGGGGTGATATGCCCAGAGGTGACCCCCCTCTCCCTGGAAAGGATACACTCAGAGTCCAGGAAAGTCTCCAGGCGAAACCGTCAAAGTGGTTAGGCAGTAGAAGGCTCAAAACAGGACCAGCATCTTCACCTCCGCAACCTGCCGCAGGAGAGTTGTTAGTGCGGAGTGAAGATGAGGCACTCGGAGGGCACAAGTTCCACTGTTTCAGGGCAAGTCTCAGCTGGGTGGGGGAAGCAAACATCTGGCATGTCCCCTTATATCTGAAGTTGACCGAGACCGGTGTACCCCAGTTATATTGCAGTCCTCTCTCACGAAGCATCGCACACAGCGGTGCAAAGTCCCTATGTCTGGACATCGTCCCCGGGGAAAGGTCAGGGAACACTTTGAACCCAGATAGGGACAGTCAGTCGGAGGGGACCTCCGCATGGTTTGCAGCACTAGATCCCTGGTTGTAGTTTTAGAGCGAGTAACCAAAACGAATATGATTGGCGCTGGTGACTGGTTACTGTACTCTCCAAAGATTGTGAAAAAGTCAGATAACTCAGTGACAGGCCGTACATACTCTGACACAAAAGGAAATGGTGATTGCTAGTAAGTGCTTACGGACAAGATTACATTTCACCCACTTAAAAGGGACAAATTGATGATAAAAGGCCACTTTAAAAACGTACTATTAATTGTTTGATTAGTTCATATTTTATAGAACGATGATTTAACTACTGTACTATTCTTATTAAACACTTCATAAATGACATGTTTAGTGATAGAATAGAAAACAAATCTACATGTATAAATAGGGGTTAACATTTTTGGTTCTTTTAATCTTGTTTAATCACACATGAGGATATGATCACCTTTTTTCTTTTGGTTGTGCAATGCATTCAGGTTGAAAATGCTGAGCGTTGTGTTCTGATGATTAAGATGTATTTATCCTGGCACTTACGGGATTTGTGTTTGGTTTCTTTTTTGTTGCATATAAATGATTTATTCAATAAGTTGTAATAACTCATACAACCATAAAATAAAAAATATATATACATTTGACAGGTCCCAAGTTGAATCTCTGCACAAATATAACAAAGAACACAAGTAACACACAAGCATTTTTTCACAATTTTCAAACTAACATTTATTCACAATTGCGCATCAAAATTTTATTTGATTTTTCCCGAACAAAATATAAAAAACCATAGTCTTGTGACATATCAAATGAAAGCTGTTGCCGTTCTAAGTAAAATGATGCCTCTCCCATTTCATTATCTTATTTCTAGCCCGAGATAAAAAAAAATGTAGAGCCATACCAGGCCAAAATTCACACTTTTTTAAAAACTTTAAATATCTGTAAAAAATTAACTGATTAAGAAAAAAATTCTAAATTTTTAATTTGTAATTAACTAAAGTTGTACTTCAAATAGAAAGAAAAAAAAAAATCTAAAGACGTCAGGTAAAAAAAAATATTCATATTTAGATCACTTGATATGGAATGACCCATTGACGCTATTAATAGTAAAATATTTTAAACTATGAGCCCATCGCGATCCCAACTTGAAATTTGGTACAGATGTGGCTAAGAGCATAGCAGACATATGGGCAGTTTTTGAAATATTTAAATTATGCCAATTTTTCGGAAATACGTTTTAAAATTTTGCGTTTGTGATCGCATGGGTAAAATATTAACAAAGATACTCTTGTGACTTATCTGGTGAAAGCCTGTACAATTCTGAGTAGAACGGTGTTTATTTTGTTTCTCTATCTTCTTTTTAGCCCGAGATATGACAGAAAATGTAAAGTCATACCAGGCCAAAATTCGCACTTTTTTAAAACTTTAAAAATCTGTAAAAAATTAACCGTGAAGAAAAAAATTCAAAACATTTTTTTTGTAATTAACTAAAGTTGTACTTCATATAGGAAAAAGATAAAAAAAAAAATCTAAAGACGTCAGGGAAAAAAAATATTCATTTTTGGATCACTTGACATGGAATGACCCGAAAGCTCACGACCTGAAGGAACCGGGTTACTTTGTGTGTGGACTGTATCCTGGACCCCGGATTCTGGCAGCTTGTGCCATCGCTGTGTGTATCAGCAATAAAACCGGGTACTGTTTGAACTATTACCGGGCTCAACGTTTTTCCTGACTTGCAATCTCGGCGCTGCCCCACAAGCCAGATATTGGATCAGGGAGGAAGCTCCGTCCAGGAGAGAATTTCTGCTACAGGCGAGCCAGGTCTCCAGGTTGGAAAGGGATATATACCATAGACGCGGGAGGGAAAATGTATATAACAAAATTTGGTCTCCGTGGCTGGAATATGGCACATGATGGGGTGATGATACGTCATACATTAAGTAGAGTAGTGAGGGGGGCAGGTGTAACGGAGAGAAGAGTTTAAATTATTGTGACAGACATACAAATTACTGTTACTATGGTTTGGTAACTGTGCGGGCTGTCTAGGTGGGATAGGGAGGAGGGAGGGGTAAGGGAATGGGGCTTCATTGTTATAAGTACAAAATGTATATGCCTTTTTTTTTTTTCTGTATGACAGATTATTTGCTTAATAAAATATATCTGATTAACAAAAAAAAGAAGATAATAATACCAAAGAATTAGCGATTGCAATCATTTTCAGGAAGAAACTGAGTATTATCTGACAAAATTGCAGGGGTGTCAATACTTTTGGCCACAACTGTACATAAATGCGTTGTCCTGTCCGTCATCACTTCCGGTGTCAGGTTGTCTGCATATCACACGCTTAAGTGCGCATGCGCAGGGCTGGTGTCATGGACAGGCAGCCCAGCAGCAGTTGAGTGTGCGCTATTAGTTCACATGGCTAATTTGCATGCGATACGCTATCACATTCAAATTAACCATGTGGTGCCACCAAGCACAGCGAATGGGCCCTGGACGACCCCGACAGCGAATGAACCCTGTGTCCCTGACAGCCTGGACGACTTTGAGGGGCCTGGACGACCTGAGGGACCCATTTGCTGTCGGGGACACTGTCCGATCTGACCCCCTCACACCCAACAGGGGGCCTCTGTATGCTGTCTGACCCCCCATACCCCTGTCAGGAGCCACCTGTATGCTCTGTCTGACCCCGTCCAGCGATAAATAGCTGGTTGTCGCCAGGTTTTAGAACCTGCTCTAAAACCTGGCAACAGTGGCCCGGTGGACACGCAGCATCGCTGCGTGTGACACCGGGAGACGAGCGATCAGCCAGCTCCCAGCGCCTCTCAGCAAGCGCTGGGAGCTGGTATCCATGGTAAACAGCGGGTAACTAAACGCCGCACTGCGCTTAGTTACCCGCTTGTTTACATGGTTAGCAGCGATCTCGCTGGTACTGATCGCTGGTGAGTCTGCCTGTGTGACAGCTCACCAGCGATCAGCCTTCAATGTCGCCAGCGATGAGATCGCTGGCGACATTGATGCGTGTAACGTCCCCATTAGTGTGCCTTGTCTCACTCCCCCACGCCCCTGTAAGGGGGCCCCTGTGATCTGTCTGACCTTCCCACACACCCCTGCTGGCGGGTGAGGTGAGAAACAGCACACTGGAGCTCCCTGATGGGGGGGGGTACAGACAGAGAGCATAAGTGGTCCCTTGTCAGAAGTGAGGGAAAGGCAGAGTACACATGGGGCCCCTGTCACGGGGGAAACAGACACAGCTCACAGAGGCCCCTTGTCGGGGGGGGGATAGGCAGCACACAGGGGCCTCCTGTTCGCAGGGAAGAGACAGAGTGCACAGTGTGGGAGAGACGCAGTGCATGGGGGGTATGGAGGGTGCACAGGGTGGGGGAGAGACAGCGCACAGGGGGGTGAGGAAGGTGCAAAGGGTGGGAGAGACAGCGCACGAAGGGGGGGGTGCAGCGCATGGGGGAAGGAAATATGGCATATGGGGGGAGAGAAGTAGCGTACAGGAGGGGTGAGAGAGATGGCGCACAGGACGGGTAGAGAGAGACGGTGCATGAAGGAGAGAAGGCGAATAGGGGAGAGACAGACGGCACACGGGGGGCAGGGGGAAGAGGAGAGATGGCACACAGCCGCTATATAATATGAAAATATGCTGCAACCTCTATCTGCTTACAAAAATGTGCTGCCATGGCCGTCATAATTTCCGGCATCAGTTTGACCGCAAATAATGCACCGGTGCCAGCCATATATGCACATCCAAGTGATGGGTGTGCAAATATGGTGCCTGCTGGTGATACTGGCCTCTTGCACAGTACCAGCAGCGGAAAATGCACCCGAAAATGACGACGCCAGGAACCTGCAGCACACAACGCTAAATGAAGAACTGCACTGAGCCAAGTGCGTGCAGACGCAGTTCCTCAATCCGCAGCCATGTTTGGACAACTGGGTGTCCAAAGATGGCGGCAGCCTTAATAACTGCACCTGCATGCACCAGGTTTGTGCAAGTGTGGTTCCTCACGCGGCCACCATCTTTGTACAGCACAGGGGGAAGACAGCACAAAGCAAGGAGGGTGCACAAGGGTGGCACAGAGAGGTGGATGTGCAAATATGGCGCCCACTGGCGGAACTGGCACATTGCGCATCACCGGCGAGTAAGTCTGCATGTGTATACCTGGAGCTCATGTATACATGGCGTTCGCCACCTGTGGACACCAGAGGGGGCAAAGAGAGTGCACAGGGGGGCAGAGAGCACACAGGGGGAGCAGAGAGCACCCAGGGGGGGCAGACAGCGCACAGGGGGTAGCAGAGAGCGCACTGGGTGGAGTGGGGGCAGAAAGTACACAGGGCGGCAGAGAGTGCACAGGGGGGGCAGAGAGCGCAAGGAGCAGAGAGCTCTGAGGGAAGCAGACAGTACAAGGGGCAGACACTTCACTTGTTTTGAGCAATTGGTGGGAATCCCAGGACCCAGATGTCCACCAATTGGCAACTGTTTGTAGTGTCTGTTATGTGTAACAAGAGAAATTGTGTATCATGTCAAGTTACATTTAAAATGAAATTTCAGTAGGATCAGCCCTCTTATGGCGTCTATATGGGTCAGTTTGATCACCCAGAGAATCTGTCTCCATCTATTTTTTATGAAAAAGGACATTACCAGTGTGAGACATGCACTCCTGATCTACGTGTCTCACACTTGTAATTCCATCTTTCATTTACAATAAGCTCTAGAGGCAGTGTCTCCAAGAGATCTGTGCCTGACTCACATATCTTAACAGAAGATGTCAAAGTATAATTTTATTTAGCTTCCTATGACCTACATGCACATATAGACGGTTTAGGAGGGTTGATCATACTCACAAGATTTTCTTTAAGTGAACATGTGCAAAACAAAATCTCACTTTGCTAGGGTTTTAGTAAGTTGCCTATATTATTTGATTTCCTGCAATAGTAAAACAGGGAAAAAAAGATATAAATCATCACACAGAGGTTTGCTTTTTTTTTTAATTAACATTGGCTGGTTTATATACAACCATAAAAGAATTTAACATTTTTGAGAACATTACTTCATATCTAATGAGTGTGGTTCAGTGAATCCTAGGTAAAAACAACATCAACAAAGCACTAGCTACATATTAATCCCGGCACAAAATTTGCATTTTAGATATTAATGTCCTAAGAAAAAATATGAATGATCTGTCCTTCACACAAACTACCTTAATACTACAGATTACTCTATTGTTAAAGGGAATCTGTTACTAGGGTTTTGTTTCCCCATCTGAAAGTAGGATGATTGTCACTTTCTGTGCTGCTGTGGTATCCAATAGAGTGGCTGTCGCTGGGGGATATCAGCTGTATTATGTGAAGTGTGTTTTATAATACATATAATATATATACTGTCAATGTTGTAAGTGATGCACTGTTTTATAGGTGATTTGCAGCACACACCTAAATAGTTAATTCTCTAAGGCTGGTTTCACATCGCGATTATTTTCCTGTCCGTGGGATCCTACTTTTTGCAGGACCCCACAGACAGGAAAGGATGGCATCAGAGGTGACCTCCAGATGCTATTTCTGTGTCCGGGTCTGTGATTTTCACGGGTCTGGACACAGAAAGCCCGAGCCTACAAAGTGCAGGCAAGCTGGGTACTTTCACTCCCGCAATGTATATATACAGTTGTGGCCAAAAGTATTGACACCCCTGCAATTCTGTCAGATAATACTCAGTTTCTTCCTGAAAATGATTGCAATCACAAATTCTTTGGTATTATCTTCATTTAATTTGTCTTCAATGAGAAAACACAAAAAGAATTGTCCTAATGCCAAATTGGATATAATTCCACACCAAACATAAAAAAGGGGGTGGACAAAAGTATTGTCACTGTTAGAAACATCATGTGATGCTTCTCTAATTTGTGTAATTAACAGCACCTGTAACTTACCTGTGGCACCTAACAGGTGTTGGCAATAACTAAATCACACTTGCAGCCAGTTGACATGGATTAAAGTTGACTCAGCCTCTGTCATGTGTCCTTGTGTGTACCACATTGAGCATGAAGAAAAGAATGAAGACCAAAAAACTGTCTGAGGACTTGAGAAACCAAATTGTGAGGAAGTGATAATTTGTGATTGCAATCATTTTCAGGAAGAAACTGAATATTATCTGACAGAATTGCAGGGGTGTCAATACTTTTGGCCACAACTGTATATATATACCGTACATTGCGGGAGTGAACAAAGGGTTAAAATTTAAAAAATCATCCTCATCTCTGCGTCGGTGTCCCGCGCCGTCTCGCTCCTGGGGCTTAAGGACCTGGTGTTGCCTGGCAACCCGATCAGCTGATGCGTTCATGTGACCCCACCGGAGAGGATGTTTTTTGTTTATATTTAACCCTTTGTATAGTTCATTTCACTTCCACAATGTATATATATACACTGTGTTCCAAATTATTCTGCAAATTGGTTTTAAGTGTCATAGGGTTGTTTTTGTTTTTTTATTAATGAAACCCATTGATGGTATTGTGTCTCAGAGTTCTTTGGATCACTGAAATCAATCTCAGATGCCTGTGATAATTAGTTTGGCAGGTGAGCCCAATAAAAGGAAAACTGGGTGTTCCACAATATTAAGCAGGCCACAGTTTTCAAGTAACATGGGAAAGAAAAAGGATCTCTCTGCTGCCAAAAAGCAACAAATAGTGCACTGCCTTGACCAAGGGATGAAAACATTAGATATTTCACGAAAACTTAAGCGTGATTATCGTACTGTGAAGAGATTTGTGGCTGATTCTGAGCACAGACGTGGTCTTGCTGATAAAGGCAGAATGAGGAAGGTTTCTGCCAGGCAAGTTCATCGGATTAAGAGAGCAGCTGCTAAAAAAGCCTTACAAACCAGCAAACAGATATTTGAAGCTGCTTGTGCCTCTGGAGTCCCACGAACCTCAAGGTGTAGGATCCTTCAAAGGCTTGCTGTGGTGCATAAACCTACTATTCGGCCACCCCTAAACAGTGCTCACAAGCAGAAACGGTTGCAGTGGGCCCAGACATACATGAAGACTAATTTTCAATCAGTCTTGTTTACTGATGAGTGACGAGCAACCCTGGAAGGTCCAGATAGATGGAGTAGTGGATGGTTGGTGGATGGCCACCATGTCCCAACAAGGCTGCGACGTCAGCAAGCAGGCTGAGGAGTCATGTTTTGGGTTAGAATCATGGGGAAACAGCTGGTAGGCCCCTTTAAGGTTCCTGAAGGTGTGAAAATGATCTCTGCAAAGTATATAGAGTTCCTGACTGAGAACTTTCTTCCATGGTACAAGAAGCAGAAACATGTCTTCAGGAGCAAAATCATCTTCATGCATGACAATGCACCATCTCGTGCTGCAAAGCATACCTCTATGTCATTGGCTGCTATGGGCATAAAAGGAGATGAACTCATGGTGTGGCCACCATCTTCCCCTGACCTCAACCCTATAGAGAACCTTTGGAGTATAATCAAGCAAAATATCTATGAGGGTGGGAGGCAGTTCACATCAAAACAGCAGCTCTGGGAGGCTATTCTGACATCATGCAAAGAAATACAAGCAGAAATTCTCCAGAAACTCACAAGTTCAATGGATGCAAGAATTGTGAAGGTGAGATCAAAGAAGGGTTCCTATGTTAACATGTAACTTGGCCTGTTAGGATGTTTTGGAGTTAAATAGCTTTTTATTTCAGTGAATGTGACCTCCTAATGCTGCAAATTCAACAAATGAGAATTTTCAGTTCTTTAAAACATATCAAATGTTTAGAAACTCTACTGTGCCTAATAATTTGGAACAGTGCATTTAGAGTTTTTTTTTAATTTTTAAGATTATACTGTTATCATTGAAAGGTTTCTTCAATAAAATTCGGGTGATGACTTTTATTACACTGACTGTCATTTGCACTAACCATTTAGGAAAATCAGAGAAAAAGAACATTTGCATAATAATTTGGAACACAGTGTACATTGCGGAAGTGAAATTGCAGGGGAACAGAGCAGTTTTAGTGTACTGAGCATGCTCAGTACACTAAAATCGGGTCCGAGAAACGTTCCGATGTTTTCTCGGACCTGTGCTCCATGGGCCCCCATGTTAAAGGCTGCAGATCATGTCGGATCCAATTCGGTCCGATTTGGAGTAGTCTCCGATTTTGAGTACAGCAAAAAATCGGACAAAATCGGATCCGACATAAATCGGATGCCATTAAGGGGAAATCCGATGTGATCCGATGCCCATAGGCATACATGGGGCCAAATCGGATCCGTGGCTGTTGTTTACAACGGACAGCCATGGATGGGCCAAAAACGCAATGTGAAAGTAGCCTTAGCTGGTAGCTTGGGAACTAGATTGTGTGGGTGGTGTTTTAGTGCACAAAAGTTACTGTAGTGAGTATTGCATGTCAGAGTAGTTTGAGCAGACAGAGAAACAACAGAGAGTGGCTACAGCACACATGCAATCCCTGTTCTAGTAAGCTGGAGACTAGCAGACTTGCATGATGATCCGTGCAGGGCAGAATATAGACATATTTTTGGTAGTGGAGGAATACATTGGCCTCCTAGAGCACAGTGTAAACTGCAAGTATACCACAAATGCAGGAAAAGTACTCAGCCAGAAGTAGGTAACCCATAATGAGTTTGGAATGTTAGCTCTGCAAATAATGAAGATGAATGGGAGTTGGAGTTTGGGAGTCCATTAGGGAACACTACCCTAGTGGGGTGGAAGGATTTCTATACTGCCATTACTGGACTTCAGTTTAGACACCTCATGGACTTGCTGTTACTGCAGTCATCATTATCTGCTGCTGAAAGCCTGTGTCATAGAACCTGCCGAATACGTATGGTTATCTGTTGTAACCATCTACTGTGGTTAAGTAAAAGTTTATTCTAGGATTAACATCCTCCCCTGCTAATCTGCGATTATTGTAATTCCCGGCAGATGTCGCCACATCTGCCAGATTATTATTATTATTTATTTATATAGTACCATTAGTTCCATGGTGCTTGACATGGTAGGAGGGTAGATGAGGACAAGTACAATATATTCATGTAGACCATACAAACAGGAACAGGAGGGAGTGGGACCCTGTCCTCGAAGGCTCACAGTCTTCCGAATATGCCGCGTAACGGCCGACTTGCAGCACCAATCCGGCTAGCCCCATTCATTCTCTATGGCGCATGAGGACAGGTGCGGCAAGTGCGGTATTGCCGAATCTGGCGCTTGCACCACCGCAAAAACCCACTGCTAGTAGTGGGGGTGCCGGATTCAGCAATACCACACCTGCCGCACCTGACTGAAGCCCCATAGAAAATGAATGGGGCTTTCCGGATCGGTGCTGCAAGTTCGCCATTACGCAGCAGATCCGGCGACATCTGCCGCGAATTACAATAATCGCAGTTGTGAAAGCAGCCTTACTCTATCCTGTTAAATTCACTGTTTTATCAGCAGGAGATAATTAAAACCTACACTAAGTAGTCCAGTAAGTGACACATGACAATAATGGTTTCTGTTTCTACATAATGCTGTTCTCAGATTAAGTGGAAAAATTCTGGTGACAGATTCCCTTTAAAGGAAGTCTTTATTCTTGAAGTATAAGCATTCCAAATCTGCATGCAGTTGATGGGTTTCACATTGATTAAAAATTTCCCATATAAATGTGGGTTTTGCTGTATAAAAACTGCAATAACTTGCCTTAACTCACATGTAAACCACACCAAAATATTGAGTAATGCATTTATCATCTTCCAAAGTTAAAAATGATTATTTTTTTGATGAATTTTTTGATGTGTAATAAGTCCCGATTTCTGGGAAAAACGTTTACAACATTCCGAACATGAATATGGTTTCTCACCAGTATGGGTTCTTTCATGTGCAATAACGCCAGCTTTTTGGGCAAATTGTTTCCCACATACCTGACATGAATATGGTTTCTCACCAGTATGGGTTCTTTCATGTGCAATAACGCCAGCTTTCTGGGCAAATGTTTTTCCACATTCCGGCATGAATATGGTTTCTCTCCAGTGTGAACTCTTTCATGTGCGGTAAGGCCACCTTTTTGGGAAAAACATTTTTTACATTGCTTACATTTATACAGCTTCTCCCCTATGTGAGTTTTTATATGAGCTAGAAGGCTTGCTTTTAGTGTATAGCATTTCCCACATTCAACACATGAAAAATGCTCCTCTCCAGAGTGACTTTTCTGATGATCCACAAGATATGAAATTACACTAAAACATTTCCCACATTCTGAACATGAAAATTGATTTTCTCCTTTGTGACTTCTCTGGTGGGAAAATAGTTTTGTTTCCATGGTAAAACGTTCCTCACATTCTAAACATGAAAATGGCTTATGACCTGTGTGGCTTTTCTTATCTTTAACAAGCTCCGGCTCATTGGAGAAACATGTTTTACAGTCTGAACATGCAAATCGCTTCTCTGCCAAATTAGGTTTTTGATGTTGAACTAGTTTTGATTTTGAACTTAAACATTTCCTAAATTCTGACCGTGAATACGTCTTCCCTGAGCGAGTTTTAAGATGTCCAACAAAACCATGTTTCTTTGTTAAGGTTTGTTCATTTATAGAACTTAAAAATTTCTTCTCTTCAGTGTGATTTCTCTGATGGAGGATTAGTCGGGGTTTGTCAAAAAAACCTTTTCCACACTCACTACATGAAAACAGCTTCTTTCCTTTCTGATATTTCTGCTTAGTAAGAACTGATTTTTTGATGAAATATTTGCCACATTTGGGAGAGGTCAACTGCTTCTCTTGAGTGTTAATTATTAGATGTTTACCAAGATCTGATTTACTGGCAAAGTGTTTTCCACAAGAAAATGACATCATTCTTTCGTGAGTCTTCTGATGATGAACAAGATACGATTTCCGGTTAAAACGTTTGTCACAAAACGCACATGAAAAATTATTTACAGATTTATAGTTGTCCAAATGATTAAGACTAGATTTTTGGTTAAGATATTTCTTACATTCAGAAGACTGAAGTAGCGCATTGTCTGTCAATGTTTTCTGAATAAGAAAATTTGTTTCCTGCGGAATTTTTTCCTCCAGTTCTGATCTCAGAAATAATTCTCTTCCACTGTGTTCTAATATTAGATCTGATGCAAGAGAAAAAGGTTGTTCTTGGTCAAAATTAGTTGATGAAAGATCTCTGCTGTTGAGTTCTGGATAAAGAATTTCTGTAATGGTTTTCCCTCTTAGAGAATCATCTTTTTCACAAATGGGTAAACTGGATAGATGTTTCTTCAATTCTTTGCTGCAATCATTTACTAAAAATAAAAATAAAAAAATGTATATTTTTTATGTTTCTGTGCTTGTAATACAGAATAAATCAACATATATCTGGAACATGTCCTGTACCTTGTCATAGATAGGACAAGAAAGGAACAGGACACTAGAACCAGAATAAAGGCCCATTTACATCAACCAAGTACATTTTCTTATCAGCCAGTGTAAACATGCGGCCAATTACTGACAAACAATTAATATCACTTGTTCACAAAATAATTAGATAAGGCTCCCACAGACATTAAGCCCACGTCACACACACAGATATTTGTGCAGATATTGTTCACAGATCTCTGGTTGCAATGAAATCATGGACATATTGTTCCATTTTGTGGCTGTATATAAATGGATTACTGTGTCCATAATTTCACTGCAACCAGAGATCTGTACAATATCTGCACAAATATCTGTGTGTGTGACGTGGGCCTTAGGCTAATGTCAGCCAAATGTGCAGATATCGTTTGCCCAAAATTTATGTGTATGTGGATTGTGGAAACCAGCTGACTGATCGCCTCGGGTGATGTCAATCATGCATATCAGATTTCAGATTTTCAATCGCTTTGCTATCCTGGAGATAAGCTGCCTACAGAGAGGTCTGTGTCTTTCTCATAAACAACACAAGAGCTCTAGCTTGGCTGGTGAGATATATCACTTGGCTGTCAACGATCTAATGTGTATGATGGTTTTATGTACATCACATCCTCTAAACAGAAGATATGCTAACAAATAACATGCTGCATCAATGATGTTTTTGTTCCCATAAAGCTTGTGTCTGCCCAAGCGAATGAGCCATTAAACGAGCACCAACAGACTGGTATTTTTCTTTTTTGTGGGTTGAATCCAGCCTGTATAAGTAAGAACGGCATGTATCAATTTTGATACAGAATACTTCTACTAGTCTGCCTCAAAACCACCAAACCCCTTTGGCTCTCGAGGCCCTCTGAAAGGGTGTTTTCCTTGTGGCCACTGTGTGGTCTGCGTGAATGTTTAGCGCATTGCAACTTTCGCCTCCTCCAATGGCCAACGCAGATTTGACATCCGGCATTATATATCCTGTGGAATGAGCAATGTGGTATACTATGACACATTTGCTTGTCCACGGATATGTCAGTATGACTTGTAAGGAGCTTAGGAAAAGAATGTGGGAGCATGTGTGGGACACATTCTAGCAGCACTGGCAGTGGAGGACAAGCTCACCCTTAAAACACTGCCACAGCATTTTCTGCAGTACCACAAATGTGACCCATCATCCCTAATGGTGAGAGGGATAAATGTTATCCACAGTGGAATCCGGGGTGGTGACGTAAGAAAATTGCTTGCGCAGTGTGAAACGCCGTGGATAGTCTGGAAACAGAGGGATACAAGGGCGCAACAGGGTTTTATCCTATTTAAAACAAGAAAAATCAGTGCATTCACTGCTCACATCATTTGGTTGTGAGATCCACAACTGATATATTTAGCCTCGTACAGCCACTGCTAGATCCACAATTCCACATGGAAGGCAACACAATGCTCCTATGTGGGACCAAGCGATGATAGACGATCCGCGCTGCTGCACTTAAAAGATGAATCCTACAAGGTCTTCAGGGTAAAGGTGTTTATTGCTTCAACGCGTTTCAAGACAGTCCTGGTCTCTTCATCAGGAATACATAAAAAATATCGGTGTATTCCTGATGAAGAGACCAGGACTGTTTTGAAACGCGTTGAAGCAATAAACACCTTTACCCTGAAGACCTTGTAGGATTCATCTTTTAAGTGCAACAGCGCGGATCGTCTATCATCACTTGGTCCCACATAGGAGCATGCCGTGGATAGTGGCTCTTGACACTATGCCACTGCGTGGCCTAAATGAACATCTTAGTTTGGCCCCTTCCTCTAGCCCTTGCCATCTGATTTTGGGGGTACTTTGTACACTTATTATTTACTGGTTTCAGATATGGTTGACCCGTTTTTATTTTCATGATTTTATGGGTTGTTTTACTGTGGTGTTCACAGGTTCTGTCTGTTCTCTGATGGGATCAAGATAATTGGACCGCAACCGCTTGATTATAGACTTCATCTGATTAAAAACTATGGACTGTTGAATATACAGTTGTGGCCAAAAGTAATGACACTCCTGCAATTCTGTCAGATAATACTCAGTTTCTTACTGAAAGTGATTGCAATCACAAATTCTTTGGTATTATTATCTTCATTTAATTTGTCTTCAATGAAAAAACACAAAAGAGAATGAAGCAAAAAGCAAAATATTGATCATTTCACACAAACTCCAAAAATGGGTCAGACAAAAGTATTGGCACCCTCAGCCTAATACTTGGTTGCACAACCTTTAGCCAAAATAACTGCGATCAACCACTTCCAGTAACCATCAATGAGTTTCTTACAATGCTCTGCTGGAATTTTAGACCATTCTTCTTTGGCAAACGGGATAGGGGTTGCACAAGGTACAGGGGCTCATTGCACTCATGGTCCAGGCATCATGAGGAAATGGGGAATAGAAATAAGCTTACATGGATGGTCATCAGACAGTCTGTGTAGACCTTTTTGGTTTGGTGGAATTTGGTGGTTTTAGCCAAAATAACTGCGATCAACCGCTTCCGGTAATCATCAATGAGTTTCTTACAATGCTCTGCTGGAATTTTAGACCATTCCTCTTTGGCAAACTGCTCCAGGACCCTGATATTTGAAGGGTGCCTTCTTCAAACTGCCATTTTTAGATCTCGCCACAGGTGTTCTATCAGATTCAGGCCTGGACTCATTGCTGGCCACCTTAGAAGTCTCCACTGCGTTCTCTCAAACCATTTTCTAGTGCTTTTTGAAGTGTATTTTGGGTCATTGTTCTGCTGTAAGACCCTTGACCTCTGAGGGAGACCCAACTTTCTCACACTGGACCCTACATTATGCTGCAAAATTTGTTGGTAGTCTTCAGACTCCATAATGCCATGCACAAGGCAAGCAGTCCAGTGCCAGAGGCAGCAAAGCAACCCTAAAACATCAGGGAACCTCCGCCATTTTGACTGTAGGGACCGTGTTCTTTTCTTTGAATGCCTCTTTTTTTCTCCTGTAAACTCTATGTTGATGCCTTTGTCCAAAAAGCTCTACTTTGTCTCATCTGACCAGAGAACATTCTTCCAAAACGTTTTAGGCTTTCTCAGGTAAGTTTTGGCAAACTCCAGCCTGGCTTTTTTATGTCTCGGGGTAAGAAGTGGGGTCTTCCTGTTTATTCTACCATACAGTCCCTTTTCATTCAGACGCCGACGGATAGTACGGGTTAACACTGTTGTATCCTCGGACTGCAGGGCAGCTTGAACTTGTTTGGATGTTAGTCGAGGTTCTTTATCCACTATCCGCACAATCTTGCTTTGAAATCTCTCGTCAATTTTTCTTTTCTAGTACGCTAGCGGATGTTGACGGCCGGCGTACTGATCATTGTGGCTCTGTCTTATTGCGGTAATTACATGGACACATGGTCCCAGGAAACTCCCTCTGTTTACAGCTGAAATAAATTATTCCTAGCGATTATTACCTATTTGAGATTTAATGCATATGTATATATAAGGCTGAACTAACACATGCTACTTAGATTCCCCTGAGGAAGCTGCCTTGCGCAGCGGAACGTGTGGGGTCCCCAGACACCCAGGTTGCAGCATCCAAATTGGTATGGACTATTGATATTGGAGGGTTTGGTTGGTTTGGATTTGGGGATGTAACCACTGATCAGATTTGTTACCATCCGTTCTTGACTTTCTATCTGAGGATCATTGAATCATAGTTTTGTCATAGAAACTGTTGTTTTAATTTCCCAAGCCATCCAAGCACCCATGTGTCAATTGGATAGCACATTGATTACTACAGGCAGCCAGTGTGCTGGGACCTACTTCGTTTTAAATGGTTTTAACATACAGTCATATGAAAAAGTTTGGGCACCCCTCTTAATCTTACTCATTTTTATTTGTTTAAAATTGGGTTTTTGCAACAGCTATTTCAGTGTGATATATGTAATAACTGATGGACACAGTAATATTTCAGGATTAAAATGAGGTTTATTGCACTTACCAAAAATGTGAAATATGCATTATTTCAAAATTTGACAGGTGCAAAAGTATGGGCACCTCAACAGAAAAGTGACATTAATATTTAGTAGATCCAACTTTTGCAAAAATAACAGCCTCTAGTCGCTTCCTGTAGCTGTTAATGAGTTCCTAGATCCTGGATGAAGGTATTATTGACCATTCCTCTTTGCAAAACAATTCCAGTTCAGTTAAGTTTGATGGTCGCCGAGCATGGACAGCCTGCTTCAAAACATCCCACAGATGTTCAATGATATTCAGGTCTGGGGACTGGGATGGCCATTTCAGAACATTGTAATTGTTCCTCTACATGAATGCCTGAGTAGATTTGGAGCGGTGTTTTGGATCATTGTCTTGCTGAAAGATCCATCCCCGGCGTAACTTCAACTTTGACACTGATTATTGAACATTATTCTCAGGAATCTGCTGATACTGAGTGGAATCAATGCGACCCTCAACTTTAACAATATTCCCATTGCCGTCATTGGTCACACAGCCCCAAAGCATGATAGACCCTCCCCCAAATTTGACACTGGGTAGCAAGCGTTTTTCTTGGAATGCTGTGTTTTTGTGGCGCCATGCAGAACGCCTTGTTGTATGACCAAACAACTCAATCTTTGTTTCATCAGTCCACAGGACCTTCTTCCAAAATGAAACTGGCTTGTCCAAATGTGCTTTTGCATACCTCAGGCGACTCTGTGGCATGCATGCAGAAATGGCTTCTTTCGTATCACTCTCCCATACACTTTCTCCTTGTGCAGTGTGCGCTGTATTGTTGACCGATACACAGTGACACCATCTACAGCAAGATGATGCTGCAGGTCTTTTGAGGTGGTCTGTGGATTGTTCTTGACTGTTATCACCATTCTTCTCCTCTGCCTTTCTGATATTTTTGTTGGCCTGCCACTTCTGGCCTTTACAAGAACTGTCCCTGTGGTCTTCCATTTCCTTACTATGTTCCTCACAGTGGAAACTGACAGGTTAAATCTCTGAGACAACTTTTTGTATCCTTCCCCTGAACAACTATGTTGAACAATCTTTTTTTTCAGATCATTTGAGAGCTGTTTTGAGGAACCCATGATGCCACTCCTCAGAGAAGATGCAACTAGGAGAACAACTTGCAAGTGGACACCTGAAATAGCTTTTCTCATGATTGGATACACCGGGCTATGAAGTACAAAGCTCAATGAGGTTACCAACCCAATTTAGTGCTTCAGTAAGTCAGTAAAAAGTAGTTAGGAGTATTCAAATCATGAAAATCAGAAGGGTGCCCATACTTTGGCATCTGTCAAATTTCGAAATAATGCATATTTCACATTTTTGGTTAGTGCAATAAACCTCATTTCAATCCTGAAATATTACTGTGTCCATCAGTTATTACATATATCACACTGAAATAGCTGTTGCAAAAACCCAATTTTAAAAAAAAAAAATGAGTAAGATTAAGAGGGGCGCCCAAACTTTTTCATATGACTGTATGTGTTGTTCTTTAGCCTGTTTTTTGATACTAATAAAATTAATTATATTATTTAAGGGTGTGCATCAAGTCTCTGCATGATCGTTTTTTTTTATTAATTTTTATTTTCCGGCCACATCTAGGGAGGTTAGCCACAGTGCCATGGGCTTTAAACGTCTTGATGACACTGCGCACGGTACACACAGGAACATTCAGGTCTTTGGAGATGGACATGTAGCCTTCAGATTGCTCATGCTTCCTCACAATTTGGTTTCTCAAGTCCTCAGACAGTTCTTTGGTCTTCTTTCTTTTCTCCATGCTCAATGTGGTACAAACAAGGACACAGGACAGAGGTTGAGTCAACTTTAATCCATGTCAACTGGCTGCAAGTGTGATTTAGTTATTGCCAACACCTGTTAGGTGCCACAGGTAAGTTACAGGTGCTGTTAACTACACAAATTAGAGAATCATCACATGATTTTTCTAACAGTGCCAATACTTTTGCCCACCCCCTTTTTTATGTTTGGTGTGGAATTAGATCCAGTTTGGCTTTAGGACAATTCTTTTTGTGTTTTTACATTAAAGACAAATTAAATGAAGATAATAATACCAAAAAATTTGTGATTGCAATCATTTTCAGGAAGAAACTGAATATTATCTGACAGAATTGCAGGGGTGTCAAAACTTTTGACCACAACTGTATATTATATCCCAAACGCGTGTTGTTGGCAATACTACATCTAGATTTTATTATGTCTGTGTCATCCTTAGTAAATGTGCTGTTCTTTTGGCCTTTTGTCCGGGGTGCTGTTGCTCCTGCCCCCTGTTCAGCACCTATCCCCACTGCTGCGTGCATGTGGTCGCCATGGTACCTTAGTGGCCCTTTGCGTGCAAGCTGTGTGGACGTGGGAAGGTGCAGTGATGGCCGTGCGCGTCACTTCCGGTCATGTGATACGTGACCGGTAATGTGATTCGCGTAATTTCAAGCTCACGGGCCAGTGGTGATGCGTTACGTCCGGTCACGTAATAGGGCATTACATGTCACTTCTAGTCCGTGGTAACGCTGCAATTTGGTGGTCAATTTAAAGTTGAGAACTGACTTGAGCCTTATATGCCCCCTGATGAAGTGGCCTTAGGGTTGTACCAGGCCATGAAACGATGTTGGAGTCCACCCACCCGAGTTCCCAGCTGCACAATGTACTTTGTCCATATATCTGCGAGCATTTTGGATTATTTTGTTCTATAGACCATACTATTAAGGAGTCTGTTGCCTTGTAGTTTGTCTTGTACTATATGCACTTTATGTAAACAGCAGCTAGACTATGCTGTATCAAGCACATGTATTTGTAGTAATACCAACAGACATTCTCTACTTTGAAATGTATGCTATAATGCCTATATATTGTACACTTCGATGTCATTTGACCCATTCAATTTTGTGCTTTATACCAGTAATATTGCTGTTTTCTCTTCTGTACATAGTATACTTTTTATGACCTTGTGAATACAATATTTGTCCCAGCTGTACGCATACCATGGTGACATCGTTCACCTGGCATCGCCACCTCTCCTAAGCTTTTAACAGTATATGAAATAAACAAGCACCTTATTTGCATAAATTGAAGCATGTACTCTCTTTCATTTTTGTTATGTTTGAGTAGCTTCCCAAAGGACACCCAGATAGGGCTCATCTTCGTTTCTTGTATATATGAAAATTCCTATTCGAATAGTGTTGGAAACTGGTCTATGTGGTCATAATTAGTATCTTCAGGGGTGTGCGGCTAACTTTTGCCTCGCAGAATTGGCTCTGAATTGTGTCAGGAATTTAAATGCAGTTAAAATTTGAAAGACCGATTGAATTCAAGTTTTTGTTTTCTGAGCTGATTTAGATCAGTGCAAAGTAGAGAGACTTCACTGTACAAGTGTTCATGTCTAATCCGTTGATTGTGGAAAAGTATTGCATGAAATGAAGCAGTTTTCCCAGTTTTGGGGCACCACAAGAAACCAAAATACTGTCCCAAATGACAACTTCATGGAGTCAAGTTTGTGCCACTTCATAGATTTACACATAATAACATTCAAATTTGATAATTAAATGACGGGTATATCTATGTAATCCTCAAAACTGTTCTCTTCTCTACTTACCCACTGATGTAAGAGACTGGTCATCCTCCATCATGACGTCCTTGTACAGATCCTTGTGTCCTTCCATATACTCCCACTCCTCCATGGAGAAATGGACAGCGACATCCTGACACCTAATAGGAACCTGACACACAATGATACAGTCATCATCCAGACACAACATCCCTTGTGTTACGGTATAATGTCTCAGTATTGTCAGCCGTAGAGTTGGTGCAAATTGACTTGTATGATCTGTTCCAGGAGCTAGATCAGTAATCTGTGGCAGTCGGATGGGAGCCATGAGGAATGCCTCCTAACTTCTAACTTCCATGGCTCATCTTTTGATTTGCCGGCCTAGTGCGACTTCATAATTGAGTGACACTGCACTAGGCCGGTAAATTAAGGGAAGAGCCGCAAATGCAATCAGGTCGAGGCAGTTCTCAGAGCTCATGTTTGATGGCCACAGTTTAGTCATGTGGTGGATGGCCCTATCAATGGATTTGCATCAACTCTATACCCAGCAGCGCTCACCTCACCAGTCAGCAGCTCAATGATCTTGTTGGTGAGATGTAGGATTTTCTGAATATTGTATTCTGGTAGTAGTGAGCGATGTGGAAGATCTGTCATGGGCCCCTGGGTTCTATTCCATCCTTCCAACACACAGGAACAATTTCTGGGAAATAGACACCCACCAAATGTCTTTTTTCTTATTGTGCACTCCTGAGGATGCAGACAAATATCACTATGTATATTCCCAGAATGTCTTATCAATTTAGTAATTTTTGTATATGATTAATAGAGACATAAGCCTCTTAATCCTCACCTCTCCGGTCAGCTGGTAAATAATGTCCAGGGTGAGATTTAATATACTCTGTATAGTCCCATTTTTCTTCTGGTCTTCCCTTTGTGGTTCAGTCAGGCAGAGGACCATTGTCTTGTAATGTTGAGTGTGAGGAGACTCAACACAGAAAATATGGTTTACTAAAGAAACATGAATGGAAAAAAAAAAATCAGCACGGTTTTCTAACCAACTGCTTAAAAGGAACCCATCCCCTCCAGAAACGCAGTGTACCTGCAGATATAATGGTCATCTGTTGATTAATATCATGTCTGGTCGTCTTCAAGGAAGAACGACTACAAGGAGTTAAGGTATATTGTTCCTCAAGCCGCTTCCCTTACAGTCATCACATGAAACAAGCTGCAGCGAGGTATTAAGCCCCAGTCACACATAACGATATCGTTAGAGAGATCGTTGTAACTGTGACGTTACAACGATCTCTCCAGCGATATCGTTCTGTGTGACACTTTGCAGCGATCAGGCCCCTGCTGTGAGGTCGCTGATCGCTGCAAAGTGCTGTGGGTCATTTTTAGATCGTTGGTTTCCCGCTGGTCAGCACGCATCGCTGCGTGTGACTGCAAGAAACCAGCGATCTGTGACCTCACAGGGCTGGTTACTATGGTAAACACCGGGTATCCAGGCAGTGCGCACTGTCTAGATATCCGGCGTTTACCATGGTTACCAGCGTCCTCCCTGCTTAGCACTGCCTGTAAGCAGGGAGAACGCTGGTAACTATGATAAACAGCGGGTATCTAGGCAGGGCGCGATGCCTGGATACCCGGTGTTTATGATAGTTACCAGCGTTCTCCCTGCTTACAGGCAGCTCTAAGCAGGGAGAACGCTGGTAACTATGATAAACAGCGGGTATCCAGGCAGCGCGCGCTGCCTGGATACCCCGCTGTTTATCATAGTTACCAGCATTCTCCCTGCTTAGCGCTGCCTATAAGGCAGCGCTAAGCAGGGAGCGATGTCGGAGGTGGCTCCCATGGCCTGATCGCTGGGGAGATCTGCCTGTTTGACAGCTCCCCAGCGATCAGGTAACGACGCTCCAGCGATCCCAGCAGGTCGTTATCGCTGTTGGGATCGTTGGAGCAATCGTTATGTGTGACAGCACTATTACAGTCGAGGTATTAAAGTCAGGGGCGGACTGGGCCGGAGGGCAGGGAGGCATTTGCCCCCCGGGCTGGTGACTTATCAGCAGTTCAGGGCCGCCGGCCGCATTATCTAATGATTAGATGGATTATTCTGCAGGGGAGGTGATAGGGCTCTGGAGCCTGTCTGGGGGCTTGGGCGGGCAGGTGGAGGCAGCAGGAGATCTCCTGCTCCCGCTCATATAATATGCACTGCCACTGTCCATCACCGTGGTGCTGAAACAGCACCGCGGTGATGGGCTGGGGGAGCAGCACATATTATATGTGCCTGAGCCCCCCCCACATGCTGCTGGTCAAGAGTAAAATAAAAAAAAGCTTTACTTACCTCTTCCAGCGCTGATCTCCCGGTATCTCTCCACTCTCCCTGTGCTGCTGTGATTGGGCACCAGAGATAATGTCTCTCTACTGTGCCGATCACATGACCGGCACTGAGAAGCAGGAAGTGGAGGAGCGCAGCGGCAGGAGAGAGACCCGGGAGGACAGCACTGGAGGAGGGTGAGTAAAGAGCATGGGGGCCATAGCCAGGACAGGACAGGGGGGATGGGTGCCAACCACAGGGGACATGTGCAAACCACAAGGGACGTGCCAGCCACAGAGGACGAGTGCCAGCCACAGGGGACGTGTGCCAGCCACAGGGGACGTGTGTCAGCCACAGGGGACGTGTGCCAGCCACAGGGACGTGTGCCAGCCACAGGGGACATGTGCCAGCCATAGAGGATGATTGCCAGCCATGGGGGACGTGTGCCAGCCATGGGGGACGTGTGCCAGCTACGGGAAACGTGTGCCAGCCACAGGGGACGTGTGCCAGCCATAGGGGACGTGTGCCAGCCACAGGGGACATGTGCCAGCCATAGGGGACATGTGCCAGCCATAGGGGACATGTGCCAGCTACAGAGGACATGTGCCAGCCATAGAGGATGAATGCCAGCCACAGGGGACATGTGCCAGCCACAGGTGATGTGTGCCAGCCACAGGTGATGTGTGCCAGCCACAGGGGACGTGTGCCAGCCACAGGGGACGAGTGCCAGCCACGGGGGATATGTGCCAGCCACGGGGGACGTGTGCCAGCCATAGAGGATGAATGCCAGCCACAGGGGATGTGTGCCAGCCACAGGGGATGTGTGCCAGCCACAGGGGACGTGTGCCAGCAAAAGGGGACGAGTGCCAGCAAAAGGGGACGAGTGCCAGCCACGGGGGACGAGTGCCAGCAATGGGAGACGTGTGCCAGCCATAGAGGATGAATGCCAGCCACAGGGGACGTGTGCCAGCAAAAGGGGACGTGTGCCAGCAAAAGGGGACGTGTGCCAGCAAAAGGGGACGTGTGCCAGCAAAAGGGGACGTGTGCCAGCCACAGGCGACGAGTGCCAGCCACAGGGGATGTGTGCCAGCCACGGGGGACGTGTGCCAGCCACAGGGGACGTGTGCCAGCAAAAGGGGATGTGTGCCAGCCATAGAGGATGAGTGCCAGCCACGGGAGACGTGTGCCAGCCACAGGGGACGTGTGCCAGCCACAGGGGACGTGTGCCAGCAAAAGGGGACGTGTGCCAGCAAAAGGGGACGTGTGCCAGCCATAGAGGATGAGTGCCAGCCACAGGGGACGAGTGCCAGCAACGGGGAACGAGTGCCAGCCACGGGGAACGAGTGCCAGACACAGGTGATGTGTGCCAGCCACAGGGGACGTGTGCCAGCCACACAGGATGTGTGCCAGCCACGGGGAACATGTGCCAGCCATGGGGAACATGTGCCAGCCATGGGGGATGTGTGCCAGCCTCAGGGGACGTGTGCCAGCCATGGGGGACGTGTGCCAGCCATGGGGGACGTGTGCCAGCCATGGGGGATGAATGCCATTAATAGGGGACGTGTGCCAGCCACGGGGGACGTGTGCCAGCCATGGGGGACGTGTGCCAGCAATAGGGGACATGTGACATCACTGGGGAATGTGTGCCAACACAAGGGCCTATATCCAATATAAGGGGGCCATATCCAGATTACGATAGCTAATTTAAGGATGGGAGCTATATCCCAGGATGAGGGACAATGTATCAGGAGAAGGGTGCTATGATGGACATATACGCTATATGATTTATTAGACGGACACTAGCATTATAAGTCAGACCCCATTTAACATTAAAAATTACTTTTTTCTCTTTTCCTTCACCAAATTTGGGGGTGCGTCTTATAACCATGTGGCAGAGCAGTTAGTGCTCATAGAATTCTATGGAAAGTCAAGGCAGAACTATAAAAATGACCAAAAAAAAAAAACTATAAATGGGCAGGGCAAAATCCCCATAACAGATCTGTGTGCTGGAATCTAGTCCTGTATTCATCGCTCTTGACTTTTGCTGCTGCTTTATTGTATTGTCCTGTGATTAGTACCGTATATTTATGCTAGGATGGCTCTTTCTGCAGTTGCTTATTGTCATTATATTATGTTTTTAATTGTTTTTATATGTCCCTTTAGTATATAAAGTTTGTTTTTGTTTTTTTTTTTTTTTTAGAAATCTACTCTATTATCTGTATTATCTGGTGTGCGCATCTCTTTAACTACTTTCTTTTCTTGGTTATGCATGTATGTGTTTGCTTGTATGTGTATGTGCATGCCTGTATGTGTATGTGAATGCCTGTATGTGTACGTGTGCTTGTCTCCATGTCTTCGTGCTGCATGTGCACAGGTCTGTGTAATGTGTGCGTGCATATTTGCACATATATGTATGTTTTTATAAAATGTGTGTATGTCAGTGTCATATCTGGGGGGTGGGCAGGGGGCACTGCCTGCATATATGGAGATAAGGAGAGTGAATGAGCAAATATGCGAGGATACATCATAGGCGGCCGTCACACGCTGAGATATCTCTAGCGATATTGTAAGCGATCACGTGCACGCGCAATCGCTTACAATATCGCTCACATCGCTGGTGAGATGTCACACAGACAGACTCACCAGCGATGCGGAGCCGCGATCTCGCTCGTTACTATGGTACACATCGGGTAACTAGGCGCCGCGCGTCGCTTAGTTACGCGACGTGTACCATAGTTACCATCTCCCAGCATAGGCTCTGCCGCTGGGAGATCGTTCATCGTGGTGTTATACACCACGATGAAGGAGATCGTTAAATCGTTCATCGCTAGATCTGAGAACCGGAGCTCAGATCAGCGATGTCACGATCAAGCGATTTACCATCGTAAATCGCTTGATTACATGCAACGATTTCTTGCCCGATATCGCTTAAGCGATCAAAAAGGAGATCGCTTAAACGATATCGGGCAAGAAATCGTTCCGTGTGACGGCCGCCATAGGGGTAGAAAAGAGGGGACTGCATGAGAGATTGTGTGAGGGTGCAGCAAGGAAAGGACAGAATGCTGAGGTGGGGGAGTGTGATGAGGGCACATATTATAGAGACTGGGCAGTATAGGGGGACACAGTGTGAGAGGACAGTGCGGAGAGCATGTCCCATAAGAGGGACAGTGCGTAAATCATGTTTATTCAGGGGCACCTTGTAGAGCAGATTTTTTTTATTCAGGAGCATTATAATAATTCTGTTATTTTTAAAGGCATCATGCCTTCGACGTACTGCTGAAGACTGGAGAAGATGGAAGTCTGCAGAGATGAGCTGTAAATATGAAGAGTCATCATGGCGTCTGGACAAGATGAAGAAAGAGGAAGAAAGATAATTACTCCAACCAGAGAAGATGTCACCTACAAGGTACCTGGATGTAAATGTTTTTTGTGATCCTGCCTGCATCTCATCAGTACTGAGGTTCCTGTATAATCTGCAGTCTGATGACCGATGACAACAACTCCCTGTATCTTCTTACCATTATTAAGGACATACTGGCAGTTGGAGGTTCATGCAGTACAAATATATACAGGTCTGACCTGACATTACAATTGCTGTACTAGGTACTGATAGTAGTCCTGGTTCTCAAATTCATATACAAATATTGGTCCTGGTGATTTAGTCATGTACTGATGGAGGTTCTGATGGTTTATGTACTAATGATGGTCTTGTTGATTTATTCATATACTAATGATGATCCTGGTGATGTATTCAACTAGTGGTTACTACGGGGATGTATTTCTGTACTGCATTTGGGTCTTGTCATGTATTTCTGTACTAATGGGTGTTGTGATGCTCTCTTTATGTACTGTTGGTGGTTCTAATTATGGATTTCTGTACTGATGAGGGTAGTTGTACTGTGTTTCTGTACCGATGGGGGTTTTAGGGATACATTTTCTTTTTCTGTTCTGTGCAATGCATTTGTATAGGAGTTCCGGACATATGCGTCACTTGCGTTTTTGTCGCGATTTGGCACTTCTGGCTTATCTTAAAACCGCAGTTAGCAGAGGTATTTGTCCAGTGCCTGAAGTGCCGGATCGCGATGAAAACGCAAGTGCCACACATGTCCCTCCAATACAAATGTATTAGGCCGTTATTACTGCACTCTCACTTTATAGTGAGCGGTGACTGTAACAGCTCCTTGCTTTGAACCCATGACAGGAAGTGAGTGGCATCAAGGGGAAGAAAATGTAATTTTCTCACTGAACACTTTTCCTGTAAGTCAGCTAACCAAGTTTAAAATGCTATTTACCTGCAGATTAATCCGATAGCTGCAAATATTACCTGTGCTACTTTAATGTAGCAGCCAGAGATAATCGGGCTAAAGAAAGGCTGTCACAACTTCAGGGCCACCGTTCAGTCATTGCCCCCAGGCCAAAATGTGCCAGCCAGCCCCTGATTACAGTCTACAGTCAGTTGAGGTTTTACAGTCTACAGTCGCCACTCACTACAGAGAGCATCTGTAATCACTCCCCATCACAATGATGGATAGCCTACTCTTTACACACATGCTACTCAATACAAGGGGGACTAATTACAACATGCTCACTGTTTAATAAGCAGTGATGTAAAAGCTCCCTGCACTATTCTGATGACAGGAAGTGAGCAGCTGCAAGGATAATAAAACTCTGTAAGGAGACCAAAAGGTATCTAATGAGAACCTGTCAGGTCCTCTATGCCGATATCTATAATCCCTGCCTACAGTGCATTTACATATGTGCATACATAAACAGATTTTCGGAAAAAGTATTTCTAAAGTCCGTTTATGAGATGATAATTAGGGTGTTGGCTAGTTAAGTTGGCGTAGGTTCCCCAACTAGTCAGCCCACTTAGCATGGTATTCCACCTCTGTGGGTGTTATAATATGCTTTAGAAAATTGGTGACTTTGATAGCAGTATACACAGACGTGCATGTGCATAGCTTTGTACTTCTCAGCACTGAGCTTTTCTGACGACGGGTGTATGAATAACTCCTTCAGAGAGGCTCACTGCACATGATCAAAAGTCGTCCACACTGCGCGCTATGCATCTCTGAAGCCAGGATGTGTACATCAGACTTTAGAATAATGCGCATGCCCGAAACTCAGGACAACTTCCAATCATGTGCAGTGAGCCTCTCTGAAGGGGTGACACATACACCCAGTCAGAGAAGCTCAATGCTGAGTACAAAGCTGCATGCACATGTAGGGATGTCAACCCTACAAAAGGTTTAGGAACAATATGATTTTAAGAGATGATGCTCCCCTGCACGCTGTGTTTTCTGGACTAGCCAGCAGAGTCAGCGCTCTTCTTTGAACTGTTGGATGAACCTGGCCAAAAACTGTGGGAAGCAGAAAAGAGCAGGACCATAGCTGAGGGCAGGAAAAGTAGAAGTCAGATAACCTGTGAGAGTAAAAGAGAGGAGACGCTGCATGAGCAGTGTCTGGCAACAGTGGTTTGGGAAGAGGCACAGTGCCGGTTGCAAGAGAAACTGTGAGCTGGACCATGAGATAGCCCTATTAGCTGCCGAAAGAATACCGGATGGAGAACCTCCTGAGGTTGGCAATTCCAAATAGGATATCAGATGTGATGTGGGAGGACCCAAGAGACCCTGAGTCTATAAAAGAGGAAAGAGGGTTCCCCCTGCAAGTAGTAGCGTGCATCAACAAGCATCACACCATCAAGCTCCTAAGAATGGACGTGTTACCCCTCAACAGTGCCTCGAGTCTTTTAACGGTATGCACACTCGATGAAGCTTATGCTACACCCCTGAAGCCAGAGTGTAGCATTCATGCAGCCATGGTAGCAGAAGCCAGTTAGGTTGTTAGTGTAGTGTAGTTGTGAATATATTCTCCTTCAAAGTTAACAATTGTATATCTATACAAATAGCTTGGGCATTGTGTTTCTGGAGCTGCCCAGCTAAAAACTACAGTGTTTGTTAAACTTTACCACCACCACATTATATCCCCCCATTTACTTGCATATACACATTTCCTGCATCTTAATAAAATGGTTCCCTTGATTCTGTAACCTTGTCTTGTGTACCGTATTTGAACTCTGCACATCGGTGGTCCCCTTTCCAATGCCTCACATGTGCGGCTTTGTATAGCGCTGGCAGTAACGCCAACTTTCGTAAAGTTTGTTATCACGCCCACAATCTAAGTGAGCTGACTAGCTGGGGAACTAATGCCCCCTCGACTAGTCAAACCCCTAATTAGCACCTCATAAAAGGTCTTTAAAAATACTTTTTCTAAATATCCGTTTAAGTATCCAACTACAGGAAGGAGCTGTTAGGCAAGGATTCTAGATATGGGCACAAAACTGCTCATAGTCAGGGTGCACAGAGGAATTGACAGGTACTCGCCAAATTTTTGCACTGTGGCTCGCTCTAGAGCCTATAGCCCTGCAACTGAAATTTTAAAGTATTAACGAGAACAAGGAACAGTTTAGGTAGACAGCAGAAAACAATATAATTCTTTGATTCTGTCACAAGGTGTGTTAAAAGGAAATATTTACCGTATGTAAACACTTGTATGTATGTATGTAAACACCTGATTCTTACAGGATTCATTTTTTTTGCCCATTCTCTTTAATGATTTCAGGAAAACGCATGAAGCAACAACATTCTACCTGACAAAATTAAAGTGAATGGGCAAAATACTGTAAGAATCAGGTTTTACCTGATCTTCCAAATCAGGAAAAAACCGCAAGTGTGAAAGGCCCCTAATATATGAAAAGAACTAGTAGGCAGAGCCTCTCTGGTTGAGAAAATATATAAAAAAAAAAATAACTGAATTGCACAACATTAAGGGTGCTTTTACATCTGTATTTTTGCAAATCCAACAGAAATGCGCCGTTTTTGCAAAAACCAGATGTAGCACCCTTGCGGCAAGGTTGCGCTTCACTCATTCCATATCAAGTGATCCAAATATGAATATTCTTTTTACCTGACGTCTTTTTTTTTTAAAAATTTCTATATGAAGTACAGCTTTAGTTAATTACAAATAAAAAGTTTTGAATTTTTTTCTTCATCAGTTAATTTACAGATTTTTAAAGTTTTAAAAAAGTGCGAATTTTGGCCTGGTGTGGCTTTAGATTTTCTATCATACCTCGGGCTAGAAATAAGATTGAGAAAGAAAATAAAAACCATTCTACAGTCATGGCCAAAAGTTTTGAGAATGATACAAATATTAATTTTTACAAAGTCTACTGCTTCAGTTTTTCTAATGGCAATTTGCATATACTCCAGAATGTCATAAAGATGATCAGCTGAACAGCAATTACTTGCAAAGTCAATATTTGCCTAGAAAATGAACTTTAACCCCCAAAACACATTTCAACATCATTGCAGTCCTGCCTTAAAAGGAGCAGCTAACATCGTTTTAGTGATTGTTCCATTAACACAGGTGTGGGTGTTGATGAGGACAGGGCTGGCGATCAATCAGTCATGATTAAGTAAGAATGACACCACTGGACACTTTAAAAGGAGGCTGGTGGGGGGGCGTGTCCAGCAGCTGATGGCGACGGACGCGTGGTGAGAGCTCTCCGCAACCCAGACCAGCTATCACGGCACTAAACGGCGATACCCAAGCCTGAACAACTTTCCAGAGGATCGCTCTACCAGCAGCTGCACCCGGTCATGCCGAGGGCGAACTCCCGGCGCCGAGACACAGATAGCAAACTCACCAGCTACTTCCCGCCGGAGACTCAGAGGCTCTCCAAGATGGCGCCCGCGAGGGAGGCTGAGAATGCATCCAGCCCCCGGGACTCGCCTCGTTCTCCTCAATCCCCCCGGAGATCTGCAGTGAGGGACACAGTGAGTAATGAGGACTCCCCGGTCACCAAACGCTACTTGCGGGAAATACTAGGTGACATAAAGGACACTATGCTTAGTGAGATGCGGAGCATGAGGGAGGAGATGAGGGCAGAAATGGCAGCCATGGGGGAGAGAACTACAAAGCTGGAATCCAAGATGTCTGACTTCGCGTCTGCACATAATAACTTAGCAGACAGCTATGACACATTAGACAGAGACATGGGGTCAGTGCAGGCGAAGTTGTGCCATCTAGAAGACGGATTACGGATTAACAACATTAAATTACGTGGGGTTGCAGAAACACAGGACACAGAAGATTTAACAGCGGTGGTAAAATCATTCCTGTCAGCAGCTCTGCCTCAAGCCTCCCCAGACACTCTTGAAGTAGTGAAACTTTATAGACTTCCAAAACCCGCCTCACTACCAAAAGAGACTCCCAGGGACATACTGGTTTCTTTCCTAAGACCGGGAGCAAGAGACCTACTCTTGCGTGCTATGAGGGATAACCCTACATTACCCCCTCCATTTGCAGCGGTTGCAACATATCCAGACTTGTCCCCGGGAACGCTGGCCAGACGGCGCGAGTTCGCATCCAGCTGTCGCATTCTGAGACAAAGGGGAGTGCAGTATGCCTGGGGGAACACCTACGGCTGTCAATTTCCGGTACAAGGGATCCAGGCATTCATTTAGCTCGCCCACCCTGCTCAGGAAAGCATTGAAGTCATGGAACTTAACATCATCTAACTCTAATTCACCTCGATCCACCCGAGACGATCCTCAGGACTCTCTTCAAAGGGATTGTAATTGATATCATCTCAGAATGGGAGAACGAATTGTTGGTCTGGATGGCGAAGTCTCCAGTTTGATTTTGATTTACCCTATGCCCTGTTCCTCTTCCGTACAGTAGTTGGAGGTTCCGCTGATTGGGACCACTCCTCCCCAGGAATTGGGGACCACAAAAGTTCCTCCGGTCTGAGGGAGAAGGGCCTGGCGGATTTATTAAATCCCCCCCAAGGCTATAGACAATTTGGTCTGGCCAGAGTTACGTTTACATTTATGTTTATGTTTATGTATGTGTAATCCCCAATCTCTAAAAGATTACTAGTGACTGTTGATATATGTTGATTTCATCTCCATAATTAGCTGCATACCCCACATTTACCCCAAACTCACCCTCCCTTTTCTACTTCCACACATACCCACCTCCTCTCCCCTCTCCCCCCCTCCCTCCCTATTCTCTCTCATGTCTTATTTCTAACAATTGGCTTCTTAAAACCTTTCTCAATTCTTGTTGGCGGTGACTGTGACTCGCCGATTAACCACGTCCGACATGTCAAGTTCTGCTTCCAACCTACAGGTGGTGACACTGAACGTTAAGGGACTGAACTCCCCGTACAAGAGATCCTTCTTATGGAAGGAGACTAAAAGGCTGGGGGCGGACATACTCTGCATCCAAGAAACGCACTTACTGAAAGAGGATAATCACAGGGTAAGACATTCTTCTTATCCGCATATATTCTTTGCTAACACCACGGTTAAAAAGGCAGGAGTCTGCATTATGGTGAGCGGTAAGATCCAGTTCCAGCTGGAGACAGTGGTGGCTGACCCCCAGGGGAGATACCTAATTCTTGAGTGTCATATTTCCGGAGAAAAATACACCATTGTAACTCTATATGCCCCTAACTTTGGTCAGAAGAAATTCCTTAAGACCCTGTTTAAAAAGCTGGGAGGATCAGGTGTCGGCTCTCTGATTATATGCGTGACTTTAACCAAGTCATGGAGGCGAGACTTGACTCATCCGCGCAGTCAGGTAGAAGGGGGGGAGGCATAGTGGAATTATGTAGGGAATTCAGGCTTCATGATGTGTGGCGCTACATGAATGTAGAGGAGAGGGACTACACCTTTTTCTCTAATACTCATAAATCATACTCCAGGATTGACTTTTTTTTAGTGGGAGATGCTACTCTTGCCAGGTGTACTGCAGCTAAAATAGGTCTGATCTCATGGTCGGACCATGCCCCTGTTACACTGGGTATCAAACTAGGACGTTCATGTGGCGCTTCACGTAGATGGAGAATGAATGTAGCTCTCCTCTCAGACCAACAGGTCCTTGACTCAATTAATGACAATCTGGACGAATTTTTCCGTCTCAATGACAATGGAGAGGTGTCAGACGGAACCCTATGGAGTTCGCATAAAGCAGTGCTCCGGGGTCTTCTCATACAAAAAGCTTCCCAACAGAAGAGACTGAGAGAAAAGTTCTGGAGGGAATGGTCCGAACAAATTACTGAATTAGAAAAGGTTAACAAAATTAAACCCTCGCACTCTCTGACCTCTCAAATACTTGATCTGCGTATGAAACTCAGAGCCCAACTGCTTTTTTACCATGAACTCAACATGAGGAAACTTAACACTCAATTTTACTCTTCAGGGGATAGAGCAGGAAAGATACTAGCCAAAAGACTCAAGAAACGCACGGTACAAAATATGGTGACCTCTATGACCTCGACGGAGGGTAAACAGATTAGAGACCCAACCAAAATAATAAACACCATGGCAGAATACTATGCTAATCTGTACAATTTAGCTGACGATCCCCAGACTCCACAGCCTTCAATGCAATCTATACGACAATATTTATCTAGGATTGACCTACCGATAATCCCCCCAGACGTATTAACAGACCTAAACGAGCCTATTACACTTTCAGAAGTAGCTAACACCATCCAAGGCCTCAAGTTGAATTCTGCTCCGGGCCCAGATGGATTCTCCAACGAATACTATAAATCGCTCTCGACCCGCCTGGCGCCCTACTTACTCCGCCTCTTCCACCATTGGCAATCTGAAGGAGAGCTCCCGGCCGAGGCTCTGGAGGCCACAATTGTTACCATCCAGAAGCCAGGGAAGCCCCCAGATCAGCCGGGCAACTATCGTCCCATCTCACTTTTGAACGTGGATGTGAAGATATTTGCCAGAATCTTGGCCTCCCGCCTAACGGAAGTGATGCCACGTTTGGTGGATGCGGACCAGGTGGGGTTTGTGTCAGGTCGACAAGCAAGAGACGGCACCAGACGTATGTTGGACCTGATTGAGGTGGTGGAGATGAGGGGGGCCCCCAGTGTATTCCTGTCATTGGACGCTGAAAAGGCCTTTGACAGGGTGCACTGGGGTTACCTACAGGGGGTCCTTGAGAGATTTGGCTTTTCTGGGCCGATCTTGAAAGCGATCTTAAGTCTCTATACCAATCCAAAAGCTCGGATCTCCATGTCGGGTTACTTATCCCAACCTATTACTATTACCAATGGGACGAGACAGGGATGCCCCCTGTCCCCCCTAATTTTCGCCCTAGTAATGGAGCCTCTTGCCGCTTCGATCAGGTCCAATTTACAAATCTCGGGTATACAGGTACGAAATAAGCGACACGTCATTGGGCTGTATGCCGATGATGTGATTATTTCATGCTCGGACCCTATCAAATCTATCCCAGCGGTAGTAAGGGAACTGGAAACTTTCTCAGAAGTGTCTTATTACAAGCTGAACTTAGGTAAATCTATGGCGTTCCCGATTAACTTATCAGAGGAAGAATTGGGGGATCTGAAATCGAAATTCTCATGCACATGGGCTCCGAATGGCATCCCCTACCTGGGCGTCATGCTGTGTGCTTCTCAGCAAATAGCCCGAACCAACATGCAAGCATTACTAAACTCTCTGAGGGGATCTCTAGACTCCGGCCCATTTCCCCCATTATCCTGGATGGCTCGCATCCAGGCCTTTAAAATGATGTGGCTACCTAAAATCCTATATCTTTTTCGTTGCCTTCCGTTGACCTACCCAACTAAATTACTTTCTCAGCTACAGGGACTGATAAACAATTTCATCTGGGCAAAGGGGAGACCGAGAGTCCCAAGACATACGATGTTCCAGAGACTTAGGGGAGGTGGCATGGGAGTCCCAGACGTTACAGCATATCTGAGAGCCACGATACTAGAAGCATCTAGAGAACTGTTGAGACGGCAGTCCAATTTGGGATGGGTTCAAATTGAGTCGGAGATTTTTCCTGAGATGGTACCTGGGGAGCTCCTGGCGGGAGCGGGTCTTAGTAAAGTCGAGGTGGTACACCCGCTAACTACCATCCGCTCACTGAAATCGGTGTGGGACCAAATACCAGTTGGCTGGTCCAGGTTTCCACCTGAGAAGATCCCGCTGAAGGCTCTCCAGATACACATTCCTACCCTGAACATATCTACGTGGAAAACCATGGGAATTGAGACTCTTGGAGACTTCTTGAGGGATGGTAAGATACTCACCTTTCAGCAGTTTAGTGAGAAGAATACGGAACTGCCCAAGACGTTCCTACAATACTCCCAGGTACGTCACTTTCTTGGATCTTTAAAATGTTTACACGACTTATCACACCCTTTGCCATCACCACTCCAACGATACCTCTTCTCTGAGAATCCGCTTCAGAGGGGGATATCTCTCATTTACGAAAGTATACTAACCCAGAACGTACCAGGGAAACTGCCCTCAATGATCAGGTGGGAGGGTGATCTGGGTTTCTCAGCGGACACAGACGAATGGGAAAGTGCGACTAGCTGTGTAATACAAACAACGAAATGCATTAAGCACTTGGAGTCCCTTAAGAAGGTTCACTTGCGTTGGTATACCACCCCATCCAGGCTAGCTAGATTCGGATCAGGAGGCTCCCCGTTATGCTGGAGACAATGTGGACAGAAGGGAGACTTGGTCCACATGTGGTGGACGTGTCCCCAGATATCCCAATTCTGGACGCTTGTAGCTGGTCTGGTGGGCTCGGTCACTGATACCACTGTCCCCCTGACACCTCAACTTGCAATCCTTCATATAGGAGCAGAAATTTTCCCTCCTGTCCTACGTCATGTGATAACGTACATCTTAATCGCTGCCAGATTGTGCGTTGCAGCAGCTTGGAAGAGTGTGTCCCCCCCATCTTTGGGAGAGGTCATCAAAAAACTGAACCTTATTTATAGTCATGAATACCACTTAGCATTACATGCACCGAGACGTAGGTATATTGCGGAGGCATGGCGGATGTGGGCAAAATATCCGGCGGCCATGCAACCACCGTAATACGTTCAAAAATAGAGTACAGAGCTGCTACCTTGAGCCAAATTAATCTTCAGTCAATTGGGTTCTACCCCACTCTTCACTTTGTCTAACCCTCTCTGAGTTTCTTCCCCCTCTTCCCCCCCCCCCCCCCCCCCCTCCCTCTGTTACTATCTGTAAAAATGTTGGATTTTTGTTAATCTGAATTACTTGACAATCGTTATTGCTTGAATATGCACAACCCATTACTTGTATACTGATCACATTTTAATAAAAATTTATTGAAGTTAAAAGGAGGCTGGTGCTTGGTATCATTGTTTCTCTTCAGTTAACCATGGTTATCTCTAAAGAAACACGTGCAGCCATCATTGCACTGCACAAAAATGGCATAACAGGGAAGAGTATCGCAGCTAGAAAGATTGCACCTCAGTCAACAATCTATCGCATCATCAAGAACTTCAAGGAGAGAGCTTCCATTGTTGTCAAAAAGGCTCCAGGGTGCCCAAGAAAGACCAGCAAGCTCCAGGACCGTATCTTAAAACTGTTTCAGCTGCGGGATCGGACTACCAGCAGTGCCAAGCTTGCTGAGGAATGGCAGCAGGCTGGTGTGAGTGCTTCTGCACGCACTGTGAGGCGGAGACTCTTTGAGCAAGGCCTGGTTTCAGGGAGGGCAGCAAAGAAGCCACTTCTCTCCAGAAAAAACATCAGGGACCGACTGATATTCTGCAAAAGGTACAGGGAGTGGACTGCTGAGGACTGGGGTAAAGTCATTTTCTCTGATGAATCCCCTTTTCGATTGTCATAACAGGGATTGGCAAACCCTAGTAACCCGTGGCTGCGGCCTCCGGCCTCACCACGTGTTACCCAGTACGGGAGCCCTTCTAACCCCTGGATATCTGGAAAACAGCTTATTCGGAGAAGAAGAGGTGAGCGCTACCACCTGTCTTGTCTCATGCCAACTGTAAAGCATCCTGAAACCATTCATGTGTGGGTTTGCTTCTCAGCCAAGGGAATCGGCTCAATTACAGTCTTGCCTAAAAACATAGCCATGAATAAAGAATCTATTATATAATTGCCGTAGCTGACTTCCGTCTGACCGGCGCTACTTCCTGTTTGCGTAGCTCGGAACTTTCTCCAGGACTTTCTCCAGGACTCTGTCCAGGCACGATTGCGAGCAGTAAACGAGCGGACGACCCACCACCACCACCTACCCACTGGGGACGGATCACTTCCAGCACCTCCTCAAGTGCTCTGCACTTCTGAATTCCATCGTCCTCTCCTCACTCAGACACCTGCCAGGTTCCTATCCAGCCTGCTCACTCACAGCTGTTTTACTCAGCTCATGAAAACCCTTCAGCTGTTAACCCCCTGTACATCGGACAGGTTTCACACACCACACACAATCACGAAAACCGGCCCATGTGAACACAGACCTGCATTGATAATCCGTGTGATGCACCCGGCCAGGGGCCACATCACCACACCTCACTTTCTCCGCACAGCAAAGCACTCATCCCCACAGGTTCAGCCGCTCATTAGGTTCATGAATGTATCGGATCTTCAGCACTCACACTCAGCTGTTTTACTCAGCTCATGAAAACCCTTCAGCTGTTAACCCCCTGTACATCGGACAGGTTTCACACACCACACACAATCACGAAAACCGGCCCATGTGAACACAGACCTGCATTGATAATCCGTGTGATGCACCCGGCCAGGGGCCACATCACCACACCTCACTTTCTCCGCACTTCACTCACTTTCTCCGCACACATACACACACACACACACATACTCCGCTATACTTACCACCGGCCCTGCATCACCGACATGTCGCCGCCCCCGAACTACTCGATCAAATATCGCGTCCAAAAAGTCTCGCCAAACTTCCCAGACGCCATATTGGATCCAGTCGTCCACGGGCGCCGACATGTCAACTCAGGATCCAGCCGGCAGGGAAGACGTAGGGTCGGTGCTAACTATAGCGAAGTATCTGTGTGTGTGTGTGTATGTATGTGTGTGCTGACCACTCTGCCCACAGCGCTGCACTCAGCACTCTGCCCACGCCACTGTGCTCACCAATCTCACCGCACTCACTGCTAACCACTGAGCCACCGCACTCGCTGCTAACCACTGAGCCACCGCACTCGCTGCTAACCACTGAGCCACCGCACTCACTGCTAACCACTGAGCCACCTGTATACACACAATTCATTTCACCCCACTCCCCTAACTATTAGTAAATATACTATATATGGATTCTAACCTACCCGATTCTTTCGAATCAGCCCGCCATCTATATATATATGTGATTATATAGGAATTATCAGTATTATGTATGTGATTATGTATAAATTAGTGAGTCGCGCCTATTCTGCAAGGACTCGCAACGCCCGCTTGGCGGCCATTGCGAGTGAGGCTTTGCGAATCAGTGGCGCCGGCAATGCTTCACAGGTCGCGTGGGCGCTGCGCCCACGCCCACAACGACGGAAACAGCGCCAAAACTTACGGAAGTGCGTTAGGGAAATTATATATTACATACTGATAATCTATTATATAATTGCTGTAGCGACTTCCCTCGCACACGCCGCTACCTCCGTGGCTTTGTTCGTGGACGCGCATCGCCCACGCGCACTCACTCGCAATGCCCGCGAAGGGGGCGTTGCGAGTCGTTGCAGCAGCCCCAGCAATGCCCTATACACAGATTCTAGAATCCCGATGCAATCGCATCGGGCTCACAGCTAGTGGTACCATAATGTCCTCCAAGAGCAACTTCTCCCAACCGTCCAAGAGCAGTTTGGCGCCCAACAGTGCCTTTTCCAGCACGATGGAGCACCTTGCCATAAAGCAAAGGTGATAACTAAATGGCTCAGGAAACAAAACAGAGATTTTGGGTCCATGGCCTGGAAACTCCCCAGATCTTAATCCCATTGAGAACTTGTTGTCAATCATCAAGAGACGGGTGGACAAACAAAAACCAACAAATTCTGCAAAAATGCAAGCATTGATTATGCAAGAATGGACTGCTATCAGTCAGGACTTGGTCCAGAAGTTGATTGAGAGCATGCCAGGGAGAATTGCAGAGGTCCTGAAGAAGAAGGGTCAACACTGCAAATATTGACTTGCTGCATTAACTCATTCTGTCAATATAATCTTTTGGTACTAATAATATGATTGCAATTATATTTCTGTATGTGATATAAACATCAGACAAACACAAATAAAAACCAGAGGGCAGCAGATCATGTGAAAATATAATTTTGGTGTAATTCTCAAAACTTTTGGCCATGACTGTACTCCGAACTGTACAGGCTTTCACCAGATATGTCACAAGAGTATCTTTGTTAATAATTTACCCATGCGAACGCAAACGCAATATCTTAAAACGCATTTCCGAAAAAAAGGTAGAATTTAAAAATTTCCCAAAAAAATGCACGTGTGCCTGCTATGCTCTTAACCATATCTGTACCAAAATTAAAGTTGGGATCGCGATGGGATCATATTTTAAAATATTTAACTATTATAGTATCAATGGGTCATTCCATATCAAGTGTTCCAAATATATTATTTTTTTTACCTGACGTCTTTAGATTTTTTTTAATTATTTTTCTATATGAAGTATTACTTTAGTTAATTACAAATTATAAGTTTTGAATCTTTTTCTTCATCAGTTATTTTTTTTACAGACTTTTAAAGTTTTGAAAAAGTGTGAATTTTGGCCTGGTCTGGCTTTACATTTTTTATCATATCTCGGGCTAGAATTAAGATAAAGAGGTGGGAGAGACATAAGACTGTGTTTCTTAATATTTTGCGTTGGAGAAATCAAATTCAAAATTCTGATGCTCAATTGTGAAAAAAAGTTTGTTTTAAAATTGTGAAAAAATGCCTGTATGTTACTTGTGTTCTTGGTTATATTTGTGCAGGGATTCAACTTGGGACCTGTCAAATTTATATATTTTTTTTATTTTAGGTTTGTGTGACTTTCTTCCTTTTTGCTTTTCAAATTACAATTTATTGAATTCAACATTTCTATGCAACAATAAAGAAACACAAAAAACAAATCCCGTAAGTGCCAGGATAAAAACATCTTAGGCTGCATTCACACATTGCGTATTTTGCCGCGTTTTTTTACGCGCTGTGAGGTAGCAACCGGGGAACCCGCTTGCAAAACGACAAGAACACGTGTTTTTAAGTTAACCAATGTCTACCCGTTTATTTTCACATATTAATCACATAACCCGGGTAGCATGTTTCACACATATCACATGGATTAACAACACTTTACATAAACACCATACATTTACATTTAACATCACAACACTTATATTGCACCTAACGATTTATAGTAACCCGGGACCTGTAACCACGACTCTCTGTCCCCATTGGAGCTCTACTAACAGCTCCCGTGGTGGCTACGGCCTCCGGCCTACTTACACATCTTACAGTACCTTTATAATAAATACATTTGATATATTTCGATGATGACCCTTCCGGGTTCATAACAGGGATTGGCAAACCCTAGTAACCCGTGGCTGCGGCCTCCGGCCTCACCACACGTTACCCAGTACGGGAGCCCTTCTAACCCCTGCTTCTGACCTTCGTTACATACGCCTCAACGGGCCCTGTGGGTCCCAATGGCGGTACCTGCCGCCTGGCTTTAGTCCCCCAGCATGATGATATACATTCACCCGTAGTCAGGAATCCTGCCTGACCGGGACCTTACACACCGTATGTGATCCATCATTCAAACGTCCATGGATCACACACCTGCTCACAGCCCACATCCATGGACTGTGGCCCCTCCATGGCCCATTACAGGGATTGGCAAACCATAGGTCACGGGAACCTCTACATCCGTTACCTACTGGAGCCCTCTTACCCCTGTCTCTGGCACCACAGGCACACTCACCCCATTAGAGGTCGTGGTTGAGGGACGGGTACCCTCTGCAAGCAGCAGGGCAAGCCTCCCTCTCGTCCCAAGGACGGAACGCCTCCAACATCATCCATACCAGCTGGGTCACTGTCTCTCCACATGATTATACATGGGTCTTACATCGGTCATCATCTCTCATTCAGGGCCATTACTTACGCCCTCATACACATAGTTCATCGGGTCCCCCAACTGAGCACTCTGACTCGGACCCAAAGGCGGTCTATGCCCGCCTGGCACACTACATACAATTGCCTCCACGGGCTACATACATTCCGGTTCATCAGGACCTTTAACGGACTCCACTGAGTCGGTCCCAAGGGCGGTCTATACTCGCCTAACATGATTTACGCACACCAGGTGCACAGTTCACACTATCGCTCGGGAACTGCTTTCTTACCGGGCACGGATCCGGGTCTCGCTACCTGGGTCACAGGTTCCACCAGGCATCCCCACAGGCTCCTTTCCCGGGCGTGTTTCACCCCACGCCCGGTCTAGCGTCCACGGGTCAACCATGGCTTCCCCCTCTAGGTGCGGACACGACCACGGACCTCGGCACCGGCATGGAGCTAGCATGCTCCCATCATGTCATGCACACAGAGCCTTGGACTGCTCTGCACTCAGGCTGGTCTCAGCTTCCATCTCAATCACTCTCAGCTTCCAGGATCAAGCTCAGCCTCCAGAATGAATGAATCTCAGCCTCCAGCATGAATCTATCTCCATCAATCACTCAGGTGGCCGGCTCTTATCGTGCCAGCCACTCCCACATGGACACACCCCCCTCAGCTGCTAATCATCAGCTTCCACACAGCTCAGGTTAACTCCCTGTGTTCCGGGTTGTCAGCACTCACTCATCACATCCTATTCCTCATGGACTCCTCTCACTCTCACTGCCGCTCATTAGGCTCATGAACTCATTGTGTTCAGGTTGGTTCACACAGTATTACCATCACAGGAAAACCGGCCAGTGTGCACAGGATCATCCTCTGATCCTACATGTGATGTACCCCGGCCATGCGGATCATGCCGGCGGTGCCTCACAGCGCGCTTTTCAAAATACGCAATGTGCCTTTTGTCTGCCAGCAAAGTGAATGGGAAATTCACTTTGCAGTGCAGACATTGTGTAAAAATACGCAGTGCGTTTTCCGGGAGAAAACGCAGCTCCGTAAACAATTGATATGTCAATTGTTTACGCAGCTACTTCTGCGTATTCTCCCAGAGGGGAGGAAGAATCCTGCTTCCTCCTCCCCTCTGTGACAGCTGTGGCTGCCCATTAGATTTCACAGTGTATTAATATACAATGTGAAATCTAAATTAAACAAAAGCAAGTGTCTGAAAAATAAAAAAGAATCAATACTTCACCTGTCCGACGCCTTCTGCCGCTGTGCGATCCCCGGTTCCAAGTGAGATCTCTTCTGACAGGACCTGTGGTGATGTCAGAGGGGCGTTCCCGGGCACTCGCGGTCATGTGATACATATCACATGACCGCGAACAGCCAATCAGCGATGGGAACGCCCTGGGAACGCCCCCCCTCTGACGTCACCACAGGTCTTATCAGTACACCTCGCACTTACAACCGGAGACCGGACAGCGGCAGAAGGCACCAGACAGTGGGAGAAGGCACCGGAGAGGTGATGTATTAATTCTTTTTTATTTTACATACATTTGCCTCTGTTTAATTTAGATTTCACAGTGTGTATTAATACACTGTGAAATCTAATGGGGCTGTCACAGAGGGGAGGAGGAAGCAGGATTCTTCCTCCCCTCTGTGACATCACTGCGTTTTCTGGGGTAAAGAAAGCGCAGTGTGTGGAAGCCCCTGCGTATTTTGCTGCGCTTTTTTGCGCGGCCGAAAAACGCGGCAAAAAGCGCAGCAAAATACGCAAATGTGTGAACGTAGCCTTAATCATCAGAACACAACTTGCTCAGCATTTTCAACCTGAATGCATTGAACAAACCAAAAGAAAAAAGGTGATCATATCCTCAAGTGTGAATTACGGTAACTAGATTAAAAGAACCAATATTTTTAACACCTATTTATACATGTACGGGGGCCATCACACGCTACGATATCTGTAAAAATATCGCTGAAACGACACGGATTTTCAGTCGCTCTAACAACGTCGTTGCATGTGACACGTCGATATTACACGCGATAAGTGGTCTGATCGGTCATCGCAGATATGAGAACCGGACCCCAAATCAGACGATGTCGATCATACAGTCTGCTTGCATCGTTCTGTGTGACACCGATCTCCTTTATGATTTCGCCTATTCACAACATTGACAAACATATTTCGCTGGTTGTGCGAACGATATCAGCACGCAACATCGTTGCTGCGTCCTGAACGTTATCTATACATGTGACACCTCACTAACGATGTTGTCCACGAGCATGCACCCGAGATCGTTATTGAGTTCGCTCACAAAATCGTAGTGTGTGACAGCCCCCTACCAATTATTGTACTATTATATCACTAAACATATAATTTATGAAGTGTGTAAGAAGAATAGTACTTGAAATCAACAGTAGTAATTGAAATATTTATAATTATAATTATTAATTACATTTACATTATATATTATATTATAATTATTAAAAAATATTATTTTAAACAAACATTTTTTTCACAATTGCGCATCAAACTTTTTAATTTGATTTCTCCAAAACAAAATATTAATAAACATAGTCTTGTGATATATCAAATGAAAGAAAGTACTGTTCTGAAAAAAAATATGTCTCTCCCATCGTTTTATCTTAATTCTATCCCGAGATATTATAAAAAATGTAAAGCCACACCAGGCCAAAATTTGCGCTTTTTTTAAAAAAACTTTAAAAGTCTATAAAAATGTAACTGATGAAGAAAAACATTTTTAAACTTTTAATTTGTAATTAACTAAAGTTGTACTTCATATAGAAAAAAGTTTTTAAAAAATCTAAAGACGTCAGGTAAAAAAAAATATTCATATTTAGATCACTTGATATGGAATGACCCATTGACGCTATAATAGTTATATATTTTTAAATATGATCCCATCGCGATCCCAACTTGAATATTGGTACAGATGTGGCTAGGAGCATAGCAGGCACATGTGCATTTTTGGAAATTTTTTAATTCTAACTTTTTTTCGGAAATGCGTATTAAAATTTTGCGTTTGCGTTCGCATGGGTAAAATATTAACAAAGATACTCTTGTGACATATCTGGTGGAAGCATGTACAGTCCTGAGTAGAATGGGGTTTATTTTGTTTCTCTATCTTATTTCTAACCTGAGTTATTAGGAGAAATGTAAAGGCAGGCAACACCGAAATTCACACTTTTTCAGATGTTTGACACACACCCCATTTCTCATCGATCCTGCCGCAATATCCCCATCATCCACCTGCAGCACCCATCATCCCCCTGCAGCACCCAACATCCCTATCATCCCCCTGCAGCACCCAATATCCCCATCATTCCCCTGCAGCATCCAATATCCCCATCATCCCCCTGAAACACCAAGTATCTCCGTCATCCCCATGCAGCACCCATAATCCCCCTGCAGCATCAATATCCTCATCATCCCCCTGCAGCACCCAACATTTCCATCATCCCCTTGCCGCACCCATTATCCCCCTGATTCCCCTGCATCTTCCAATATCCCCATCATCTCCCTGCAGCACCCATCATTCCCCTGCAGCCCCCATCATTCCCATTATCCCCCTGCAGCACCCATCATCCCCTTGCAGCACCCATCATCCCCTTGCAGCACCCATCATCCCCCTGCAGCACCCATCATCCCCATCATTCCCCTGCAGCATCCAATATCCCCATCATCCCCCTGCAGCACCCAATATCTCCATCGTACCCATCATCTGTTTGCAGCACCCATCAATCCAATTATCCCCCTGCAGTACCCATCATCCCCCTGCAGCACGCAATATCCCCATCATCCCTCTGCAGCATCCAATATCCACTTCCTTCCCCTGCAGCACCCAATATCCTCATCATCCCCCTGCAGCACCCATCATCATCTTGTAGCACCCATTATCCCCCTGCAGCACCCAATATCCTCATCATCCCCCTGGAACACCCAATATCTCCATCATCCCCCATCTTCCTCCTGCAGCACCTAATATCCCCATCACCCCCCTTTCAGCCTCCATCATCCCCCCATAATGGTACCGTACCTGCAGCAAAAACACACACACACACACCTTTTCTCACTGATCCTGCCTGCCACTGCCACAATGTCCCCATCGTCCCCCTGCAGCACCCATCATTCCCATCATCTCCTTGTAGCACCCATCATTCCCATTATCCCCCCTGCAGCACCCAATATCCCCACCATTGCCCTGCAGCATCCAATATCCCCATCACCACTCTGCAGCATCCAATATCCACATCCTTTTCCCTGCAGCACCCAATATCCTCATCATCCCCCTGCAGCACCCAATATCCCCATCATCCTCCTGCAGCACCTAATATCCACATCATCTTCCTGCAGCACCCAATATCCCCATCATCCCCCTGCAGTACCCATCATCTCCCAGCAGCACCCAATATCCCCATCATCCCCCTGTGGCCTCCATCATCCCCTTGCAGCACCCAATAACCCCATCATCCCCCTGCAGCCCCCATACTTCCCCTGCAATACCGAATATCCCCATCATCCTCCTGCAGAACCCAATAGACCAGAGGTCCCCAACTCCAGGTCTCAAGGGCCGTCAACAGTGCAGGTTTTCAGGATTTCCTTAGTATTGCACAGGTGCTAATGTGATCATCTGCACAGGTAATGATTTAAAGCCCTGTGCAATACTAAGGAAATCCTGAAAACCTGCACTGTTGGCGGCCTTTGAGGCCTGGATTTGAGGACCTCTGCAATAGACCCTTGCAGCACCCAATATTCCCATCATCCCCCTGCAGCCTCCCATCATCCCCCTGCAGAACCCAATAGACCCCTGCAGCACCCAATATCTCCATCATCCCCCTGCAGCCCCCCATCATTCCCCTGCAGCACCTAATATTCCCATCATCCTCTTTCAGCCCCCATCATCCCCCCATTATGGTACCGTGCCTGCAACATAAACACACACACACCCCTTTTCTCACCGATCCTCCCGCCGCCGCAATATTCTCATTGTCCCCCTGCAGCACCCATCATCCCCCTGCAGCACCCATCATTCCCATCATCCCCCTGCGGCATCCAACATCCCCATTATCCCCCTGCAGCACCCAATATGCCCATCATCCCCCTGCAGTACCCATCATCCCCGTGCAGCACCCAATATCCACATCACCCCCTGCAGCACCCAATATCCCCATCATCTTCCTGCAGCACCCAATATCCCCATCATCCCCATGCAGTACCCATCATCCGCATGTAGTACCCAATATACAAATCATCCCCCTGCAGCATCCAATATCCACATCCTTCCCCTGCAGCACCCAATATCCTCATCATCCCCCTTCAGCACCCATCATTCCCAACATCCCCCAGCAGCACCTAATATCCCCCTGTAGCCCCAAATATCCCAATTATCCCCCTGCAGCACCCAACATCCCCCTGCAGCTCCCAATATCCCTCATCATCCCCCTTCAGCACCCATCATTCCCACATCCCCCAGCACACTAATATCCCCCTTAGCCCCAAATATCCCAATTATCCCCCTGCAGCAACAAATCCCCCTCACCCCATATCTATCATCACCCCTTCCAGCAACCATCATTCCACATCCCAGCAGCACCTAATATCCCCCTGTAGCCCCAAATATCCCAATTATCCCCCTGCAGCACCCAACATCCCCCTGCAGCTCCCAATATCCCCATCATTCCCCTTCAGCCCCCACCATCCCCCTGCAGCACCTAAAATTCCCATCATCCCCCCATTATGGTACCGTACCTGCAACAAAAAACACACACACACCCTTTTCTCACCAATCCTGCCGCCAACGCTTTATGCATTCCATGTCCTCTAGTGTGTACCGTATGGTATCCGGGCGCCGCTCAGCGTAGATGTATGGTAATTCGCCAGCCAATCAGAGGTCAGCATGCAACATCTGATTGGCTGGCGGCTTACTACCGTATATGTACACTGAGCGACGGCCAGAATACTGTATGGTACATGCAAAAGGACATGGAATGAATAAAGCAGTGGCAGGCTCCTTAGCGGTGTGTCACATCACAGCTGCATGCCCTACTCTTCTGCTCCGCAGGCATGCAGCCAATAAAGTTTTTTTGCTAGAACTTATTTTTGGGGGAGGGCTTATATTTAGCATCCTGAAAAAAAACAACTTAGATCTTAATTTCGGGCTAAACACAGTACGCATATTTGTCATGCAATTTTCCAAATGCGCTGTAAAAACATCCAGCAAATGTGCTCTCTTCGGTAAATAACTTATGCCCGCTCCCCTCTGTGTTTTTTTTTGTTCTGTCCTTTCCTCACCCTATACATCTTGTTACATCTTTCATCATGCCTGTGCTGAAGGAGACCCTTCAAGAACACCACCTTGTTTGGCTTTATCATGTTGTTCAGAGTGGTAAATATACTATGTCTCATTTCCTACTTCCACTGCTGCAATAGTTAAATCAGCTATCAATCTATCTATGCTGTTATGATTTACAACTATTGTTGACATTATGCCATTTTTTATATGAACCACTTATAAAATAAAAAAATGATCAGCGGCACAGCTATGAGGGGCCGCAATTATCAGCGGCACAGCTATGAGGGGCCGCAATTATCAGCGGCACAGCTATGAGGGGCCGCAATTATCAGCGGCACAGCTATGAGGGGCCGCAATTATCAGCGGAACAGCTATGAGGGCTACAATTACCAGCTGCACAGCTATGAGGGGCCGCAATTATCAGTGGCACAGCTATGAGGGCTACAATTATCAGCGGCACAGCTATGAGGGGCCACAATTACAGCGGCACAGCTATGAGGGCCCAATTATCAGCGGCACAGCTATGAGGGGCCGCAATTATCCAGGGCACAGCTAAGAGGGCCCCAATTACCAGCGGCACAGCTATGAGGGCCACAATTATCAGCGGCACAGCTATGAGGGCCACAATTATCAGCGGCACAGCTATGAGGGGCCGCAATTATCAGCGGCACAGCTATGAGGGCCCAATTATCAGCGGCACAGCTATGAGGGGCCACAATTATCAGCGGCACAGCTATGAGGGGCCGCAATTATCAGCGGCACAGCTATGAGGGCCCACAATTACAGCGGCACAGCTATGAGGGGCCACAATTATCAGCGGCACAGCTATGAGGGCCACAATTACCACGGCACAGCTATGAGGGGCCACAATTACCAGCGGCACAGCTATGAGGGGCCACAATTATCAGCGGCACAGCTATGAGGGCCGCAATTATCAGCGGCACAGCTATGAGGGCCACAATTATCAGCGGCACAGCTATGAGGGCCACAATTACAGCGGCACAGCTATGAGGGCCCACAATTCCACTGCACAGCTATGAGGTGCCGCAATATCACGCACACTATGAGGGGCAATATCACGGCACAGCTATGAGAGGCTAATTATCGCGGCACAGCTATGAGGGGCCCAATTATCAGCGGCACAGCTATGAGGAGCGCAATTATCAGCGGCACAGCTATGAGGGCTACAATTAAAAGCGCACAGCTATGAGGTGCCACAATTATCAGCGGCACAGCTATGAGGCCACAATTACAGCGGTCACAGCTATGAGGGGCCCAATTATCAGCGCACAGCTATGAGGGCCACATTATCAGCGGCACAGCTATGATGGCTCACATTATCAGCGGCACAGCTATGAGGAGCCCAATTATCAGCGTAATCAAACTATGTGTCTGCAATTATCAAGCGCACAGCTATGAGGCAACAATTATCAGCGGCACAGCTATGAGGGGCCACAATTATCAGCGGCACAGCTATGAGGGGCACAATTATCAGCGGCACAGCTATGAGGGGCCACAATTATCAGCGGCACAGCTATGAGGGGCCCAATTATCAGCGGCACAGCTATGAGGGCCACAATTATCAGCGCACAGCTATGAGGGCCACAATTACCAGCGGCACAGCTATGAGGGCACAATTATCAGCTGGCACAGCTATGAGGGCCACAATTATCAGCGGCACAGCTATGAGGGGCCACAATTATCAGCGGCACAGCTATGAGGGCCACAATTACCAGCGGCACAGCTATGAGGGGCCACAATTATCAGCACGGCACAGCTATGAGGGCCACAATTATCAACGGCACAGCTATGAGGGCCACAATTATCAGCGCACAGCTATGAGGGCCACAATTATCAGCGGCACAGCTATGAGGGGCCACAATTATCAGCGGCACAGCTATGAGGGGCCACAATTTCAGCGGCACAGCTATGAGGGCCACAATTATCAGCGGCACAGCTATGAGGGCCCACAATTATACGCTGGCACAGCTATGAGGGCCACAATTATAGAACGCTAGCACAGCTATGAGGGGCCACAATTATCACGGCACAGCTATGAGGGCCCACAATTATCAGCGGCACAGCTATGAGGGCACAATTATCAGCGGCACAGCTATGAGGGGCCACAATTATCAGCGGCACAGCTATGAGGGGCCGAATTATCAGCGGCACAGCTATGAGGGGCCACAATTATCAGCGGCACAGCTATGAGGGGCCACAATTATCAGCGGCACAGCTATGAGGGCACAATTATCAGTGCACAGCTATGAGGGCACAATTACAGCGGCACAGCTATGAGGGGCCGCAATTATCAGCGGCACAGCTATGAGGGGCCCAATTATCAGCGGCACAGCTATGAGGGCCACAATTATCAGCGGCACAGCTATGAGGGGCACAATTATCAGCGGCACAGCTATGAGGGGCACATTATCAGCGGCACAGCTAGAGGGCAATTACAGGGGTGAGCCACAATTACCAGCGGCACAGCTATGAGGGCCACAATTATCAGCGGCACAGCTATGAGGGGCCACAATTACAGCGGCACAGCTATGAGGGCCAATTATCAGCGCACAGCTATGAGGGGCCGCAATTATCAGCGGCACAGCTAAGAGGGCCACAATTATCAGCGGCACAGCTATGAGGGCCCAATTATCAGCGCACAGCTATGAGGGCCACAATTACTAGCGGCACAGCTATGAGGGCCACAATTATCAGCGGCACAGCTATGAGGGCTACAATTACAGCGGCACAGCTATGAGGGGCCACAATTACAGCGCACAGCTATGAGGGGGCCACAATTATCAGCGGCACAGCTATGAGGGCCCAATTACCAGCGCACAGCTATGAGGGCTCACAATTACCAGCGGCACAGCTATGAGGGCTACAATTATCAGCGGCACAGCTATGAGGGCCCACAATTACCAGCTGCACAGCTATGAGGGCCCAATTATCAGCAGGCACAGCTATGAGGGGCCGCAATTATCAGCGGCACAGCTATGAGGGCCACAATTATCAGCGGCACAGCTTATGAGGGGCCACAATTATCAGCGGCACAGCTATGAGGGCCACAATTATCAGCGGCACAGCTATGAGGGCCCACAATTATCAGCGGCACAGCTATGAGGGGCCACAATTATCAGCGGCACAGCTATGAGGGCCACAATTACAGCGGCACAGCTATGAGGGCCGCAATTATCAGCGGCACAGCTATGAGGGCCACAATTATCAGCGCACAGCTATGAGGGGCCGCAATTATCAGCGGCACAGCTATGAGGGCCACAATTATCAGCGGCACAGCTATGAGGGGCCACAATTACAGCGGCACAGCTATGAGGGCCACAATTATCAGCGCACAGCTATGAGGGGCCGCAATATCAGCGGCACAGCTAGAGGGCCCAATTATCAGCGGCACAGCTATGAGGGGCCGCAATTATCAGCGGCACAGCTATGAGGGCCCAATTATCAGCGGCACAGCTATGAGGGCACAATTATCGCGGCACAGCTATGAGGGCCCAATTATCAGCGGCACAGCTATGAGGGCCCAATTACAGCGGCACAGCTATGAGGGCCCAATTATCAGCGGCACAGCTATGAGGGGCCACAATTATCAGCGGCACAGCTATGAGGGCCACAATTACCAGCGGCACAGCTATGAGGGGCCCAATTACAGCGGCACAGCTATGAGGGCCGCAATTATCAGGCACAGCTGAGGCCCAATTACAGCGCACAGCTATGAGGGGCCCAATTACAGCGGCACACTGAGGGCACAATTACAGCGGCACAGCTATGAGGGCCACAATTACAGCGCACAGCTATGAGGGCCACAATTACAGCGGCACAGCTATGAGGGGCCACAATTATCAGCGGCACAGCTATGAGGGGCCACAATTATCAGCGGCACAGCTATGAGGGCCCAATTATCAGCGCACAGCTATGAGGGCACAATTACAGCGGCACAGCTATGAGGGCCACAATTACAGCACAGCTATGGCCAATCACGCTATGAGGGGCCCAATTATCAGCGCACAGCTATGAGGGGCCCAATTACAGCGGCACAGCTATGAGGGCCCAATTATCAGCGGCACAGCTATGAGGGGCCCAATTATCAGCGGCACAGCTATGAGGAGCCCAATTATCACGCACAGCTATGAGGCTACAATTACAGGGCACAGCTATGAGGGCCCACAATTATCAGCGACAGCTATGAGGCCCAATTATCAGCGGCACAGCTATGAGGGGCACAATTACAGCGGCACAGCTATGAGGGGCCACAATTATCAGCGGCACAGCTATGAGGGGCACAATTATCAGGGCACAGCTATGAGGGGCCCAATTATCAGCGGCACACTATGAGGGCACAATTATCAGCGCACAGCTATGAGGGCTACAATTACTACGGCACAGCTATGAGGGGCCACAATTAAGCGGCACAGCTATGAGGGCCCAATTATCAGCGCACAGCTATGAGGGCCCACAATTACCAGCGGCACAGCTATGAGGGCTACAATTATCAGCGGCACAGCTATGAGGGGCCGCAATTATCAGCGGCACAGCTATGAGGGCCCACAATTATCAGCGGCACAGCTATGAGGGGCCACAATTACCAGCGGCACAGCTATGAGGGGCCACAATTTTCAGCGGCACAGCTATGAGGGGCCACAATTACCAGCGGCACAGCTATGAGGGGACACAATTATCAGCGGCACAGCTATGAGAGCCCACAATTATCAGCGGCACAGCTATGAGGGGCCACAATTATCAGCGGCACAGCTATGAGGGGCCACAATTACCAGCGGCACAGCTATGAGGGGCCACAATTTTCAGCGGCACAGCTATGAGGGGCCACAATTACCAGCGGCACAGCTATGAGGGCCCACAATTATCAGCGGCACAGCTATGAGGGGCCACAATTATCAGCGGCACAGCTATGAGGGGCCACAATTATCAGCGGCACAGCTATGAGGGGCCACAATTATCAGCGGCACAGCTATGAGGAGCCGCAATTATCAGCGGCACAGCTATGAGGGGCCACAATTATCAGCGGCACAGCTATGAGGGGCCACAATTATCAGCGGCACAGCTATGAGGGGCCACAATTATCAGCGGCACAGCTATGAGGGGCCACAATTATCAGCGGCACAGCTATGAGGGGCCACAATTATCAGCGGCACAGCTATGAGGGGCCACAATTATCAGCGGCACAGCTATGAGGGGCCGCAATTATCAGCGGCACAGCTATGAGGAGCCGCAATTATCAGCGGCACAGCTATGAGGGGCCACAATTACCAGCGGCACAGCTATGAGGGGACACAATTATCAGCGGCACAGCTATGAGAGCCCACAATTATCAGCGGCACAGCTATGAGGGGCCACAATTATCAGCGGCACAGCTATGAGGGGCCACAATTACCAGCGGCACAGCTATGAGGGGCCACAATTTTCAGCGGCACAGCTATGAGGGGCCACAATTACCAGCGGCACAGCTATGAGGGCCCACAATTATCAGCGGCACAGCTATGAGGGGCCACAATTATCAGCGGCACAGCTATGAGGGCCACAATTACCAGCGGCACAGCTATGAGGGCCCACAATTATCAGCGGCACAGCTATGAGGGGCCACAATTATCAGCGGCACAGCTATGAGGGCCACAATTATCAGCGGCACAGCTATGAGGGGCCACAATTATCAGCGGCACAGCTATGAGGGGCCACAATTATCAGCGGCACAGCTATGAGGGGCCACAATTATCAGCGGCACAGCTATGAGGGCCACAATTATGAACGGCACAGCTATGAGGGCCACAATTATGAACGGCTACGGCACAGCTATGAGGAGCACAGAGGCCTCCTGTATAGGGGTAGCAGCTAATATAATTTTTATATAATGGAAACACTGCACATAAACACACCTACCGTGCTGCCAACAGATGATAAAGGACCTTTGATGACGTCATGACCACGTGATCAGCCCATAGGAGGAGGAGTCAGGCTGCAGGCAGAGAGGCTGGACGCGGTTTGTTTCCGGGCTGCCGTAGAGGCTTGTTCACACGTTTTGTAGTAAACACAGTAAATGTTTACTTGAGGAATAACTATCATCTTGTGGCTCCACAGCACAGCGCAGGATGATCTGACCGTGTGTGCTGAGATCTGCTGTCTGTCTGTTTCACCTTCAGTAAATATTCATTTTTCTTTTTTTTTTTTTGCAGATTTTCTTCAGACTCGAATGTGATGAGAAAAATCTGTGGATACAAAATGCATATATGTATTGTGTTTTCTAAATTCACAATAAATACAATAATCTGCACATCATTATACTATATGTAGGACAATGGGGATGTATTATACTATAGGGAGGACTATAGTGATTGATTATATTATATGGAGGGCTGTGGAGGTACTGTATGAAGTACTATGGGGGTGCATTGTATTATATGGAGGGCTATGGAGGTGTATTATAAAGGTAACAAACTTTCTATAGCGCCAACATATTCCGCAGCGCAGAGGTTCATATACAACCAGTCATAAGAAATCGTTATGGAAAATGCAATAATTAGAGCAAAAAGTAATGATGACCATGCTCGTAAGAGCTTACAATCTACAATGAGGTGGGTGTGACACAAAGTACAGGGGCTTACTTAGGGCCCTTTCACATCAGCGTTTTTTTCAAATCGCGGCAGATGCGGTGAAAAAACCGCATCTGCCGCGATTACCGCATACCGGCTGCACTTGCGGCGCGGTTGCGGTTTTTGCCATGCAAAGTATAGGCGTACTTGCGGCAAGTGCGGTTTTGCACTTGCGGCAGGTGCGGCCGCGAAAAAAACCGCGGTCAGCCGCGGTTTTTTTCGCAGCCGCACCTGCCGCAAGGGCAAAACCGCACTTGCCGCACCTGCCGCAAGTACGCCTATACATTGCATGGCAAAAACCGCAACCGCGCCGCAAGTGCAGCCGGTATGCGGTAATCGCGGCAGATGCGGTTTTTTCACCGCATCTGCCGCGATTTGAAAAAAAACGCTGATGTGAAAGGGCCCTTACAATGATGGTCCAGCCATCTTGATGAAATAGGGAATAGATAAAAGTGGTGTAAGTGGCCACCAACCAATCTGTGTAGAGCTTTTGGGTCTGGTGGAGTTTGACAGTTATGTTCAGAGAAATAGTGAATACCCTATGTTTAAATGACTACGATCAGGGAGAATGATAGGCTGCTCTAAAAAGATGTGTTTTTAGGGAGCGCCTAAAACTATGTAAGTTGTGGATAGTCCTAATTTTTTGGTGTAGAGCATTCCAGAGAATTGGTGCAGCTCGGGAGAAGACTTGGTGGCTGGAGTGGGAGGTTTGGATTAGTGCAGATGTTGGTCTAAAGTCGCTTCCAGAAGCAAAGAGAACAGGTGGGGTGATAGACAGAGATAGGGGTAGATAGGTAGGGAGGTAATATACTGTGAAGAGCCTGTGGGTCAGAACAAGCAATTTGAATTGGTTCCTATAATGTATGGGCAGCCAGTGCAATGACTGGCACAGAGTGGAAGCATCCGAGTAACGGTTAGCTAGATAATGACCCTGGCTGCTGCATTAAGGATGGACTGGAGAGAGGAGAGTCTGGTGAGGGAGAGGCCAATTAATAGAAAATTACAATAATCAAGGCGGGAATGGATCAGGGCCACAGTGAGAGTGTTGGTTGTTTTCATGGTGAGGAAGGGGCGAATTCTGGAGATGTTCTTGAGGTGCAAGTGACAAGATGGGCGAGAGATTGTATATAGGAAGTGAAGGAAGAACCACATCAAACATAACACCCAGACAGCAAGCCTGTTGCCTAGGCGTTATCATGGTGCTGCACACTAAGAGGGAGATGTCAGATTTAGGGAGGTTAATGGAGGGCAGGATCAGAAGAAGTTCCGTTTTGGAAAGGTTGAGTTTGAGATAGAGTGGACATGATATTGGAAACTGCAGCTAGACAGTTATTGGCATTCACAGCGGGGTTAAGGTCAGTTGAAGAAATATATAGTTGTGTATTATCAGCATAAAGATGCTACTGGAAGCCAAATCTGCTGATGGTCTGTCCAATAGGGGCCGTGAAGAGAGAAAAGAGGGCCAAGGACCGAACCCTGAGTGACCCCAATAGTGAGAGCAAGGGGAGAAGAAGTGGAGCCAGCAAATGATACACTGAAAGAGCTTTTGGAAAGATAGGACAAGAACCAGGAGAGAGCTGTGTCCTTTATGCCAGTTGAGTGTAGCATAGTGCGTAGGAGATGGTGGTCAACAATGTCAAAGGCTGCAGAAAGGTCAAGAAAAATAGTCAGGGAGTAGTCACCATTACATTTTGCCATCAGAAGTTCATTGGTCACTTTGATGAGTGCAGTTTCTGTAGACTGTAGGGGGTGGAAACCAGACTGATGGATCTAGAGAAAGCGACACTACTCTGTCCTCATCCTTCTCAACCTTTCTGCCGCATTCGACACGGTTGACCACTCCCTCTTCAAATCCTTGAATATCTTGGCATTACTGACCTAACACTCTCCTGGATCTCCTCCTACCTAACGGACAGGACCTTCAGCGTCACCCACTCCCATACCTCCTCCTCGCCCCACCTTCTATCTGTAGGAGTTCCCCAAGGCTCGGTCTTGGGACCACTACTCTTCTTCATTTACACTTTCGGCCTAGGCAAACTCATTGAGTCACACAGCCTCCGATACCACCTCTATGCCGACGACACCCAGCTCTATCTGTCTGGCCCTGATATCTCCTCCCTTTTATCCAAAATTCCTCATTGCCTATCCACCATCGCATCCTTCTTTTCTGCTCACTTCCTCAAACTCAACATGGACAAGACCGAATTCATGGTCTTTCTCCCTAACAACCCCCCCCTCTTCCTGACCTATCCATCACTGTCAATGACTGCACACTCTCACCTGTCCCCCACACCAAGTGCCTCAGGGTAATCTTCGACTCCTCCCTCTCCTTCAAGCTCCACATCCAAGCCCTCGCCACCGCCTGTCGACTCCAGCTAAAAACATTGCCCGTATCTGCTCCTTCCTTGACCACAACACGGCTAAAACACTTGTCCATGCTCTCATCATCTCCCGCCTGGATTACTGCAACCTCCTGCCCACCGGCCTCCCTGCCTCCTCCCTTGCACCTCTCCGCACCATCCTCAACTCTGCTGCTCGATTCATCCACCTATCTCCCCGTTACTCACCCGCCTCCCCTCTCTGCCGAGCCCTCCACTGGCTTCCCACTTCCCAGAGATCCCACTTCAAAATCCTAACCCTGACATACAAGGCCATGCACAACTTGCCCCCTCCCTACATCTCCGACCTGGTCTCCCGTTACCTCCCCTCGCGCAACCTGCGCTCCTCTCAAGAACTTCTTCTCTCCTCCCCCCGCATTTCCACCTCCCACAAACGCATACAAGACTTCTCTCGTGCTTCTGCCATACTCTGGTACTCCCTCCCCCACCACATCAGACACTCATGTCGAGCCCACTGGGACGGGGTACTCGGTACCGGGTTTGCTATTGGGGAAGTCACGGGTGGTCCTGGTCTGGCTCGTGTCTCGGGCCCTGGCAATAATAAGGGATATTTACAGGGGAATGTCAGTCGTGACGCCACCCACAGTGTGCGACCAGTAATGGGGCCGCCGCTGCCGCAGAACCTCCGGGGATGATGTAATGGCAGCAAGGATGGAATAGTTCACCGTGGGCAGAACTGTGTTCCCTGGGGCAGTGTTGATTAAAGTCTATCGTGTAGTGTGCAGGCCTTGTGCTGAGTGCAGTACACTTACTGTCCAGATGCTGCAGGAATCCTCCTTCAGCAATGGTGGAGATCTGCTGCAAACCTGTATGGAGGGAGTCGTGTTCAGGCAGAGACATGCAAGGGAGTCGTGTTCAGGGTTCACCGTGTTTACTTCTCAAGTTCAGTTTACAGTTCAGTACAGTTCTTACAGTTCAGTTCCACGGGCACACTTTCCCCTCCGGGTTCCCTTTACTCCCTGCAGCCAGGTCTTTCCTCTCTGTGACCCCTCACTCTGTCTCTGTGTCCTTTCCGGGCTGTTGACTCTCTCTTTCTCTGTTCACTTTAGTGTGCGTCTCCGGACAGTATGGCGGTGACTAGGGCTCCTGTGAGTCCTCTGGGTTGTCACTGAGCTGCCTGTCCTTTGGGGTAGGGACCCTAACGTGTAATTGTGGTCCCCCGTCGGTTGTCTGGGGATGCCGGGTGAAACTACGGTCCCCTCTAGAGCCGACACTCTACTTCAGCCTAGCCTCCAGCAGTCCTCCCATGTGAAGCTCTACCAGGCTCTCTCTACTGTGTCTTCAGATATCATAGGAGGGCTACTCCGCCTGCAGTCTGGTCGTCTTGGCTGTAGTTCTAGGGCCCGGTATCACCGTCCCTCGCTTCCCTCACACTCCCGGGGTGCTGGCTTCGGACGTGCTTTCTCTCTGCGGCTCGCACTGGCTCTGTTCAGATTCTGCGCTCCTACACCCCACTCGTCCAGGACGTGTGATTCAGTCTTTACTGCTCACCCTACCTCGGCCTACTGACTACATTCTCCACCCCTTCACTATTTCTACCTTCTGTCTCCTGACTACGTGTTTGCCCACCCACTGCTCTAAACCCACCACCCCTCGCCTGCCTAGAGTTCCCAGGCTCCGGGTTGGGTGCTGCCCTCTACTGTACGTGGGTATGTGGGCAGTGAGGGTGTTGATGTGCAACTGTCTTCCTACCTGCCTGGCTGCAGTTGCCTTTGTGGCCTCCTGGACGCAGGGGCGCCACACTCGCCTACTCTGGGAACCTTCAAGAAAAACCTGAAGACCCACCTCTTCTTACAAGCATACGGCCCGCACTAAGACCTATCCATTGCACCACCTCACCCTCTCCTCTCCCCTTCTACTGTGTCCCTCCCCACCCCCTCTAGACTGTGAACCCTCACGGACAGAATCCTCTGCCCTATTGTACCCATATGACTGATTTGTTGTCGTTTTACTACCTTCTCTTTGTCTACCCTCTCACTTGTAAAGCGCCAAGTAGCCTAATGGCACTATATAAATACTTAATAATAATCTAGAAGAGAGTGAGTGGAGAGGTAAAATGTGAGGTGGGTGTAGACCAGGCGCTCCAAAGAATTTAGAGATGAAGGGGAGATTGGAAACTGGTTTGTAGTTAATTGTGCAGGATGGGTCAAGAGAAGTTTTCTTTAATAATGGAGTAATGATAGAGTGTTTGAAGGAGGAGGGGGAGACACCAGAAGAGAGGGAGAGGTTGAAGATTTTGGTTAGGTGAGTAGTGACGTACGGCAAGTGAGACTGGAGTAGGTGTGAGGGATGGGGTCAGTGGTGCATCTAGTAAGACGAGAGGAAGAGAGGAGCCTGGAGACTTCTTCTGTGATCGGGTCAAATGTGGAGAGTGAGCCAAAGGAGATGTGGGGAGGGATATGAGTAAGGGTAAGTTCACACATACAGTTTTAACCTCGGTTTAGCAGCGAAAACCGCCGGCGGTTTAGCATAGGTTTTATTTAAATTTATGTAAATCCTTAGTAGCTTTAGGACTTACAAGTAACCCTATGCAATTTAGAAACCGCTGTGCACACATAGTGGTTTATGTGAGCGGATCCGCCAGCGGTTGAGCGGTTTCCAGCGGTTTAGCAGCATACAACATGTCAATTCTTCTCAGCGGTTTTGGATCGGTTCCATGAACAAAATCTTCATAGAAAACCGCTGGGAAAAACGACTATAAACCGCTGTGCACACGCTGTAAAAAACACCGGAAAACCGCCGGAACACAGCTGGAGACTTCAGAGCTCAGAACTGATATTTCCAGCGGGTTTCTGACGGTTTGAACGCCACTAAACCTTCCTGTGTGAACTTACCCTAACAGTGCTTGGAGGTTGGGAGCTGATTTCCTGACGGATGTTTTCTATTTTCTTTGTGAAGTAAGAGGCCAGATGATCAGCACAGAGGTCAGTGATAGGGGCCTGCACTTTAGGATTGAGGAGAGAGTGAAAGGTGTCAAATAGTTTCTTTGGATTGTTATATAGTGAGGAGATCAGTGTGGTGAAGTAGGTCTATTTGATGAGGTAAAGGGCAGAGTTATAAGTTCTTAGCATAAAGTTTTCTGGTGTGTGAGTTTTCCTCCATAGGCATTCAGTGCTCCTAGAGCATTGCTGGAGGAATCGAGTTTGTGATGTGAGCCAGGGCTTTTTTACTCTGTGTTTGGAAGTTTTGATGGTGAGGGGCACTACTTGGTCCAGGGAGCTTCTGAGAGTGTCATTGTAGTGAGTTACAGCCAGATCAGGACAGGAGAAGGAGGAGATTGGGGACAGTGGAGAATGTAGAGTCTGTGAGGGTATGAGGTTTAATGGCCTGTAGATTTCTGAATGTATGATAGGTAGGAGTGTGCTGAAGTGGGCGAGGATTTGTGAGCGTGAATAAGAGAATGTTGTGGTCAGAGAGAGGAAGAGTCAAATTATCCAAGGAGAAAGTTGAGCAGAGCTGGGAAAAAGACCAGGTCAAGGGTGTTACTGTCTTTGTGTGTCTTTTTTTTTTTTTTTTTTGAATCAGATAATTTTTTTATGAAAACATAATTCAGTTATAAACAAAGTCATTGAAACAAAATCTCAAATTTTCATGAAATACAATGAACCCATCCCTCCCATCCCCCTTTACACAGTGGTGACTATCTCCACTTATTCACATGTTGTATATCATTATCATCACATATAATACCAACACAATAAAAATTTCCCGACCCACAGTGGAGCAGAGAAAAGTAAGCTTTTTGAGCCCTTCATATCTGTGCCATCTTCTGCACTCTGTCCTTTGACCTCTACCTTCTCCATGGTTCCCATATTTTTTCAAACATCATCATAGTATTCCTCCTCTGATATATGCCTTCTCCTATATGCACTATATATTCCACTTGTTGTAGGTATTCAACCCTAGAGGGCAACTCGGTCCTGATCCAGCACCTGGCTATCAGTTTTCTGGCCAGAAACAGCAATCTGGCCACTGCTATCTTTTTCAGGTTTGTCACTAATTTCTTCCACATATCCCAACATACACACCAACAGTGTTCTGGGTACCTCACATTCATACCTTCCTTCAATTAACACTAACACAACCATCCAAAAAGCCTGCAACCTCGGGCTTTCCCACATCATATGTAAAATTCCAGCATTCCCATGCATACATCTCGGACACTCAGAAGTACTTCTCACACCTATTTTAAACAAGAACTCCAGGGATCGGTATACTCCGTGGATAACATATAACTGCGACAACCTACCCGGCTCGCTCAATGACAATGTTGGACCATATTCCAGAATAGATTCCCAGGCATCATCCTCTATCACCCCCAGTTCTTTCTCCCATTTGTCTCACACCCGAACAGGATGTCGCAGCAGCAGAGTATGTAGGAGATCTCCTTACACTGTGGAGATCACCCCCTGACTGCTCCCCTCCATGCATAAATAATCCAGAACAATATCTTTCTGTACTCCTAGATTGCTCGTCTTTTATGTTGCCGATAGGCATGTTGGACCCTGAGGTATAGAAACCTGTTCGTTTCAGGTATCTCAAATTCCTTCCTTAGGGAGTCAAATGGCTTCAATGCCTGGTTCCCCAGGACTTGTGAAATATACTCTATGCCCTTATTCAACCGTCTTCTGTTCCCCCAGTTTATAGAATGCTTCCATAACTGCATTCTTCCACCTTAGTTTTTTGATTTTAGACCAAATCCTATGTATCAGCACAGAGTGGGGAACTTCCCTCTCAAGCGGCTAAAATCTCCAGCCTCCAAACCCAGTACCAGAGGGGCCCTTATATTCCAGGATTGTCTTTGTGGAACTCCTCCTGTCCTTTGAGGCCCACCCTCTGATATGCTGACCCTGGGATGCTAGGAAATAAATCTACTGATTTGTTAGAGCTAGTCCCCCCTCTTCTTTAGGCCTCTGCAAAATTTCCAATTTTAGTCTGGGTTGACACCCACCCCAAACCAAATCCCGGAACAATGAATTGAGTCTCTGAAATAGTCCCCAGGGTAACCACACCAGCGAATTATGGAGCACGTATGAAGGTTTTGGCATGAGTGTCATTTTAGACAGATTTGTCCTTCCCACCACTGAGAGACGCAATTTGCACCATGCCTGGGCCTTATACTTCAGTTTAACCAGCAGTGGCGCCACGTTCAATTTGATAAAGTCTGTAACTGGTAACGAAATTTGAATTCCCAAATATTTAAATTGATCCACTACTTTTAATCTAGTGCATCCAAATTCTCCCAACTCATTCTATCCTTCTCTACCATCATAAGGTTAGACTTCTCCCAGTTGATCTTTAATCCTGACATAGTTCCAAACCTCTCAAGTCTTCGTGTGTCTAAGGCTACCTTTACACGCCGCAACTATCACCGGCGATCGGTGGAAACCGAACTTGCGCATGCACGTTTTTGACGGTTGATACCGATCGCCGATGCCGCATGTACACGCCGCAATTGCGCCCTCAACCTAAGGGAGTGTGGTTCCCCGGAAGTTGAAACAGATCCTGCGGGAAACATCCAGTTGCCTCCCGACGCCGCTTCACACGCCGCAATCACTAAGGGAATGTGGGCGTACCTGTGCAGCACCACAAGAACATAGGCGTGACAGAGTTGTGTTTTCCGCGCCCCAAACACGCTGATTAGACAACGCAATAGCGTCATGATTCCTGCCTGAGCAGGAAGGCTGGCTAATACATGACGCTATTGCAATTGTGTAGTGTGAATGGACAGCTCTTCAAATATGGCGCCCTGTGCAGGGACAGCCAATGCTAACACAGTAACCCCCACAATCATCGCTGATGGGGCGTGGTATCCAGCACGCTGTGGCACACCTCTGGGTAATCACTAGGTGACGCAGATTCCATCCCTATCACCCGTTCACACGCCAAAACCAGGGGAAATCACCTTCAGGGTTGCCTCTGGTTTTTGAACAATGCTCTGAAACCGCAACCGGGAGCAACTTTGAAAATCATGATCACTTTCCCCAATTACACTCAGTTGCTACACCGCAGTTGCGGCGTGTAAAAGTACCTTAAGAGAGCAGTGAGAGGCCAAGAGAGGTGATTAGAGATAGGAGCTGGGATGTAGATGGGGAGGTGGGATGGTTTATGGGGATGTTGAAGTCTCCCAGAATAAGGGTTGGTAATTCAGAGGACATGAAGTGTGGTAGCCACAAAGCAAAATGGTCGAGCAACTGGGTAGGTGACCCTGGGGGTCGGTATACAACCGCTACTCTGAGGGGAGGGGATGGAAGTGCCTAATGGTGTGGACCTCAAAAGAAGGGAATGAAAGTGATGGAATTGGAGGGATGACCTGGAAAGTGCATTGTGGGAACACGAGTAAGCCGACTCCACCACCATGTCTGTTCTTAGGTCTCAGGGAATGGGAGAAATGAAAGCCGCCATGCGAGATACCGGCAAGGGAAACCATGTCGTAATCCTGAATCCAGGTTCCAGAGAGGGCCAGCAGATTAAGAGAGTTAGTGAGAAAGTAGTTGTGTATGAAGGTAAGCTTGTTGCATACAGACCGTGGATTCCAGAGAGCGCAATTAAAAGAGGGAGTGAAGGTGGGCAAGTAATGTTAATGAGGTTAGTAGGGTTTCTATGTGAGATGGGGGAGGGGTATTATACTATATGGGTGTGCATTGTATTATATGGAGGGCTATGGATGGTGCAATATAATTTTTGGAGGATTATAGATAATGCATTATAATATAAGTAGGACTATGGATGATGCATTATAATATATTGAGAACTATAGAGCGCATTATAATATATGGATGACTATGAGGATGCATTCTAATATATGGAGGACTATGGGGGTGCAATATAATATATGGAGGGCTATAGGGGTGCATTATATATGCAGGATTAAGGATCATTTATATATAAAACCCGAAGGCCACTTCCGGTGGAATCTGGCCAACTTCCGTGATGGCCTGTGCCCTGTGTCACAGATCGGAACTGGAAGTTCCAGACCCACGAGCGGTGAGCGCTGTCAAACCTGCATAGCGGCTCGCAGTGGGCGCTAAAGCGCCACCACTCGCCGCTATCCCCCACCGCCCGCCCCTCCACACAGAGCCCTGTGTGCTCCCACCCACATCCGGGAACCGGCCCGGCCCACACTCCGGTGTGCGGCCTCCGCCGGCACCGCCCACTCTCCTCCTCCATCAGGGACCACCATTCCGCCACCGGCCCCGCACACAGCCCGCCGTGTGCGCCCACCCACATCCGGGAACCGGCCCGGCGCTGCCCCCCCTCCGATGTGCGGCCTTCGCCGGCAGTCCTGCCGCTCACCGCACACACCCGGTGACTCTCCTCCTCCAACCGGGAGCTAGCCCCGCCCACACTCCGGTAGGCGGCCTCCGGTACCGCCGCCAGCACTGCCGCTGACCGCCGACAGCCCGGTATGTGTTCTGCCCCCCAGCCTCCCCTCTCCTGTGCCCCCCAACCTCCCCTCTCCTGTGCCCCCCAGCCTCCCCTTTCCTGTGCCCCCCAGCCTCCCCTTTCCTGTGCCCCCCAGCCTCCCCTCTTCTGTGCCCCCCAGCCTCCCCTCTCCTGTGCCCCCCTAGCCTCCCCTCTCCTCTGCCTCCGCTCTTCTCCAGCTTCCGCTCTCCTCTGCCTCCGCTCTTCTCCAGCCTCCGCTCTCCTCTGCCTCCCCTGCCTCCGCTCTCCCTGCCTCCGCTCTCCCTCCCCTGCCTCCGCTCTCTCCTGTCTCCGCTTCTCCTCTGCCCCCCAGCCTCCCCTCTCCTGTGCCCCCCCAGCCTCCCCTCTCCTGTGCCCTCCAGCCTCCCCTCTCCTGTGCCCCCCAGCCTCCCCTTTCCTGTGCCCCCAGCCTCCCCTTTACTGTGCCCCCCAGCCTCCCCTCTCCTGTGCCCCCAGCCTCCCCTCTCCTGTGCCCCCCAGCCTCCCCTCTTCTGTGCCCCCCAGCCTCCCCTCTCCTGTGCCCCCCAGCCTCCCCTCTCCTGTGCCCCCCCAGCCTCCCCTCTCCTCTGCCCCCGCCTCCTCTGCCTCCGCTCTTCTCCAGCCTCCGCTCTCCTCTGCCTCCGCTCTTCTCCAGCCTCCGCTCTCCTCTGCCTCCGCTCTCCCTCTGCCTCCGCTCTCCCCTGCCTCCGCTCTCCTCTGCCCCCAGCCTCCCCTCTCCTGTGCCCCCCAGCCTCCCCTCTCCTGTGCCCCCAGCCTCCCTCTCCTGTGCCCCCCAGCCTCCCCTCTCCTGTGCCCCCCCAGCCTCCCTCTCCTGTGCCCCCCACCTCCCCTCTCCTGTGCCCTCCAGCCTCCCTCTCCTGTGCCCTCCAGCCTCCCCTCTCCTCTGCCCCCCAGCCTCCCCTCTCCTCTGCCCCCCAGCCTCCCTCTCCTGTGCCCCCCCAGCCTCCCCTCTCCTGTGCCCCCCAGCCTCCCTCTCCTGTGCCCCCCAGCCTCCGCTCTCCTCTGCCCCCCAGCCTCCGCTCTCCTCCTGCTCCCTCCAGCCTCCGCCTCCTCCTGCTTTCCAGCCTCCGCTGTCCCTGCCTCCGCTCTTCTCCAGCCTCCGCTCTCCCCTGCCTCCGCTCTCCCCGCCTCCGCTCTCCCCTGCCTCGCTCTCCTCTGCCCCGCTCCCTCCTCTGCCCTCCCAGCCTCCGCTCTCCCTGCCCCTCCAGCCTCCGCTCTCCTCTGCCCTCAGCCTCCGCTCTCCCTGCCTCCGCTCTCCCCTGCCTCCCTCTCCCCTGCCTCCGCTCTCCCCTGCCTCCTGCCTCTCCAGCCTCCGCTCTTCTCCAGCCTCGCTCTCCTCCAGCCTCCCTCTCCTCTGCCCTCCAGCCTCCTCGCTCTCCTCTGCTCCGCTCTTCTCCGCCTCCCCTCCGCCTCCCTCTCGCCTCCGCTCTCCCCTGCCTCCCTCTCCCCTGCCTCCGCTCTCCCCTGCCTCCCTCTCCCCTGCCCTCCAGCCTCCCTCTCCCCTGCCCCCGCTCTCCCCTGCCTCCGCTCTCCCCTGCCTCCGCTCTCCTTACCCTCCAGCCTCCCCTCTCCTCTGCCCTCCAGCCTCCGCTCTCCCTGCCCTCCCGCTCCCTGCTCGCTCTCTCCCTCGCCTCCGCTCTCCTCTGCCCTCCAGCCTCCCTCTCCTCTGCCCCCCAGCCTCCGCTCTCCCTGCCTCGCCTCCCTCTGCCTCGCCTCCCCTCTCCTGCCCCCCTGCCTCCGCTGTCCCCTGCCTCGCTCTCCTCTGCCTCCGCTCCCTTCCCCGCCTCCGCTCTCCCTGCCTCCGCTCTCCTCTGCCTCGCTGCTCTCCCTGCCTCCGCTCTCCCCTGCCTCCGCTCTCCCCTGCCTTCCTCCCCCTGCCTCCGCTCTCCCCTGCCTCCACTCTTCTCCTGCCTCCGCTCTCCCTCTGCCCTCCAGCCTCCGCTCTCCTCTGCCCTCCAGCCTCCGCTCTCCTCCGCTCTCCTCTGCCTCCGCTCTCCCCTGCCTCCGCTCTCCCCTACCACCGCTCTCCCCTGCCTCCGCTCTCCCCTGCCTCCGCTCTCCCCTGCCTCCGCTCCCTCTGCCTCCGCTCTCTCCAGCCTCCGCTCTCCTCTGCCTCCGCTCTCCCCTGCCTCCGCTCTCCCCTACCTCCGCTCTCTCCCTGCCTCCGCTCTCCCCTGCCTCTGCTCTCCCCTGCCTCCGCTCTCCCCTGCCTCCGCTCTTCTCCGCCTCCCGCTCTCATCTGCCTCCGCTCTTCTCCAGCCTCCGCTCTCCTCTGCCCTCCAGCCTCCGCTCTCCTCTCTCCGCTCTTCTCCGCTCTCTCGCCACCTCCGCCTCCTCTCCGCTCTCCTCTGCCTCCGCTCTCCCTGCCTCCGCTCTTCTCCAGCCTCCGCTCTTCTCCAGCCTCCGCTCTCCTCCAGCCTCTGCTCTCCTTTGCCCTCCAGCCTCCGCTCTCCTCTGCATCCGCTCTTCTCCAGCCTCCGCTCACCTCCGCTCTCCTCTGCCTCCGCTCTCCCCTGCCTCCCCTCTCCCCTGCCTCCGCTCTCCCCTGCCTCCTCTCTCCTCTGCCCTCCAGCCTCCGCTCTCCCCTGCCTCCGCTCTCCCCTGCCCGGCGCGGCCCACCCTCCGATGTGTGGCCTTCGCCGGCAGTCCTGCCGCTCACCGCACACACCCGGTGACTCTCCTCCAACCAGGAGCTAGCCCCGCCCACACTCCAGTAGGCGGCCTCCGGTACCGCCGCCAGCACTGCCGCTGACCGCCGACAGCCCCGGTGAGTGTTCTGCCCCCCAGCCTCCCCTCTCCTGTGCCCCCAGCCTCCCCTCTCCTGTGCCCCCCAGCCTCCCCTTTCCTGTGCCCCCCAGCCTCCCCTTTCTTGTGCCCCCCAGCCTCTCCTCTCCTGTGCCCCCAGCCTCCCCTCTCCTGTGCCCCCCCAGCCTCCCCTCTTCTGTGCCCCCCAGCCTCCCCTCTCCTGTGCCACCCCCAGCCTCCCCTCTCCTCGCCTCCCGCTCTCCTCTGCCTCCGCTCTTCTCCAGCCTCCGCTCTCCTCTGCCTCCGCTCTTCGCCAGCCTCCGCTCTCCTCTGCCTCCGCTCTCCCCTGCCTCCGCTCTCCCCTGCCTCCGCTCTCCTCTGCCCCCCAGCCTCTCCCCTCTCCTGTGCCCCCCCAGCCTCCCCTCTCCTGTGCCCCCCCATCCTCCCCTCTCCTGTGCCCCCCCAGCCTCCCCTCTCCTGTGCCCCCCAGCCTCCCCTCTCCTGTGCCCTCCAGCCTCCCCTCTCCTCTGCCCCCCAGCCTCCCCTCTCCTCTTCCCCCCAGCCTCCCCTCTCCTGTGCCCCCCCAGCCTCCCCTCTCCTGTGCCCCCCAGCCTCCCCTCTCCTGTGCCCCCCAGCCTCCCCTCTCCTGTGCCCCCCAGCCTCCGCTCTCCTCTGCCCCCCAGCCTCCGCTCTCCTCTGGCCTCCAGCCTCCGCTCTCCTCTGGCCTTCAGCCTCCGCTGTCCTCTGCCTCCGCTCTTCTCCAGCCTCCGCTCTCCCCTGCCTCCGCTCTCCCCTGCCTCCGCTCTCCCCTGCCTCCGCTCTCCTCTGCCTCCGCTCTCCTCTGCCCTCCAGCCTCCGCTCTCCTCTGCCCTCCAGCCTCCGCTCTCCTCTGCCCTCCAGCCTCCGCTCTCCTCTGCCTCCGCTCTCCCCTGCCTCCGCTCTCCCCTGCCTCCGCTCTCCCCTGCCTCCGCACTTCTCCAGCCTCCGCTCTTCTCCAGCCTCCGCTCTCCTCCAGCCTCCGCTCTCCTCTGCCCTCCAGCCTCCGCTCTCCTCTGCCTCCGCTCTTCTCCAGCCTCCGCTCTCCTCCGCTCTCCTCTGCCTCCGCTCTCCTCTGCCTCCGCTCTCCCCTGCCTGCCCTCTCCCCTGCCTCCGCTCTCCCCTGCCTCCGCTCTCCCCTGCCCTCCAGCCTCCGCTCTCCCCTGCCTCCGCTCTCCCCTGCCTTCCCTCTCCCCTGCCTTCGCTCTCCTCTGCCCTCCAGCCTCCGCTCTCCTCTGCCCTCCAGCCTCCGCTCTCCCCTGCCTCCGCTCTCCCTTGCCTCCGCTCTCCCCTGCCTCCGCTCTCCTCTGCCCTCCAGCCTCCGCTCTCCTCTGCCCTCCAGCCTCCGCTCTCCTCTGCCTCCGCTCTCCTCTGCCTCTGCTCTCCCCTGCCTCTGCTCTCCCCTGCCTCCGCTCTCCCCTGCCTCCGCTCTCCTCTGCCTCCGCTCTCCTCTGCCCTCTCAGCCTCCGCTCTCCTCTGCCTCCGCTCTCCTCTGCCTCCGCTCTCCCCTGCCTCCGCTCTCCCCTGCCTTCGCTCTCCCCTGCCTTCGCTCTCCCCTGCCTCCGCTCTCCCCTGCCTCCACTCTTCTCTGCCTCCGCTCTCCTCTGCCCTCCAGCCTCCGCTCTCCTCTGCCCTCCAGCCTCCGCTCTCCTCTGCTCTCCTCTGCCTCCGCTCTCCTCTGCCTCCGCTCTCCTCTGCCTCCGCTCTCCCCTGCCTCCGCTCTCCCCTACCTCCGCTCTCCCCTGCCTCCGCTCTCCCCTGCCTCCGCTCTCCCCTGCCTCCGCTCTCCTCTGCCTCCGCTCTTCTCCAGCCTCCGCTCTCCTTTGCCTCCGCTCTCCCCTGCCTCCGCTCTCCCCTGCCTCCGCTCTCCCCTGCCTCTGCTCTCCCCTGCCTCTGCTCTCCCCTGCCTCTGCTCTCCCCTGCCTCCGCTCTCCCCTGCCTCCGCTCTCCCTGCCTCCGCTCTCCCCTGCCTCCGCTCTCCCCTGCCTCCGCTCTCCTCTGCCCTCCAGCCTCCGCTCTCCCCTGCCTCCGCTCTCCCCTGCCTCCGCTCTCCCCTGCCTCCGCTCTCCTCTGCCCTCCAGCCTCCTCTCTCCTCTGCCCTCCAGCCTCCGCTCTCCTCATATATATATGTTTGTATATCATATACATGTGTGTATATGCAACTAATGTGTGTATATACCTCTACATCTATATACATTTGTGTGTGTATGTGCCTTTGTCTATATGCAATGTACAGTATGTGTATATACCTCTACATCTATATAGATTTGTGTGTGTATGTGTATAGCGGAGTGTGTGTATGTGTGTGCTGACCACTCTGTCCACGCCGCTGTGCTGACCACATTTACCGCACTCACTGCTAACCACTGAGCCACCGCGCAGTGCTAACCACTGAGCCACCGCGCAGTGCTAACCACTGAGCCACCGCATACTGTGCTAACCACTGAGCCACCGCATACTGTGCTACCCACAGAGCCGCCTGTATACACACAATTCATTTCACCGCACTCCCGTAACTATTAGTAAATAAACTATATATGGATTCTAGACTACCCGATTCTTTAGAATCGGGCCGCCATCTAGTGCATTATAATATACTAGATGGTGGCCCGATTCAAACGCATTGGGTATTCTAGAATATGTATGTAGTTGACATGCTGTGACTGACAGAACTTGTTCAGTCAACGTGAGTGAACTACATATATATATATTTATATATATATTGCAGCGCTATGGTATATGGCGGTACATTACAGTACATGTATAGCAGCACTATGGTATATGGCGGTACATTACATTACATGTATAGCAGCGCTATAGTATATGGCGGTACATTACAGTACATGTATAGCAGCACTGTAGTATATGCCGCGGTACATTACAGTACATGTATAGCAGCGCTATAGTATATGGCGGTACATTACAGTACATGTATAGCAGCTCTATAGTATATGGCGGTACATTACAGTACATGTATAGCAGCACTGTAGTATATGCTGCGGTACATTACAGTACATGTATAGCAGCGCTATAGTATATGGTGGTACATTACAGTACATGTATAGCAGCACTATAGTATATGGCGGTACATTACAGTACATGTATAGCAGCGCTATAGTATATGGCGGTACATTACAGTACATGTATAACAGCACTGTAGTATATGCCGCGGTACATTACAGTACATGTATAGCAGTACTATAGTATATGGCGATACATTACAGTACATGTATAGCAGCGCTATGGTATATGGCGGTACATTACAGTACATGTATAGCAGCACTATGGTATATGGCGATACTCCGCTCCCCGCGGCCCCCCAGTTTCTCCACAGTAAAAGTAAAAAAATCCTCAGTGAGGATACTCACATGTCCGCCGGCTCGCTCCACCTCCGTCTTCTAGGTCCTACAGGCCTTTAGGACCTGTCGTTGCCTGGGAAACCGATCAGGATGGAGCAGGGGGGCAAAATGGTGACAGGAGGGGGGCAGGATTGTGTCGGGGCAGCGAGGCGGGCGATGAGCGGGGGGGCAGGAGGAGGCAGGGACAGATGGAGCCGGGGGGGGGCAGGATGGAGGCGGAGGGGGGGCAGGATGGAGAAGGGGGAGCTAGAACAGGGGGGGCAGGATGGAGCGAGCGGAGGCAGGATGGGAGCGGGGCGGGGGCAGGAGGGAGGATGGTGAGGAGCAGGGCAGGATGGTGGCGGGGGGCAGGATGGGTGGGCGGGGGGGGCAGGATGGGCTGAGCGGGGGCAGAATGGAGCCGGGGGAGCAGGATGGTGGCGGGGGCAGGATGGTGGCGGGGGAGCAGGATGTGGCGGAGCGTGGGCGGATGGTCGAGCGAAGGGGCAAGGGCAATGGAGCCGGCGGGGGGGCAGGATGGGTGACGTGCGGAGCAGGAGGGAGCGAGCGGGGCAGGATGGTGGCGAGCGGGGCAGGATGGAGCGAGTGGGGCAGCATGGAGCCGGCGGGGCAGGATGGAGCTGGCTGGAGGGGGGCAGGATGGAGCAAGCGGGGCATGATGGAGCGGGCAGGATGGAGCCGGTGGGGTTGGGATGGTGGTGGGGGGTCAGGATAGTGGCGGGGGGGCAAGATGGAGCCGGTTAGGCAGGATGGTGGCGGGGGGGCAGGATGGTGGCGGGGGAGGGGGAGCAGGATGGTGGCGAGCGGGGCAGGATGGAGCCGGCGGGGCAGGATGGAGCCGGCGGGGGGGGCAGGATGGATGCGGGGGAGGGCAGGATGGTGCCGATGGGGGGGGGCGAATGGTGCTGCCGGGGGAGGCAGGATGGTGCCGGCGGGGGGGCAGGATGGTGCCGGTGGCTGGGGGGCAGGATGGAGGGTGGGGGGGACAAGGGCAGGATGGTGGCAAGCGGGGCAGGATGGAGCTGGCGGGGCAGGATGGATGTGGGGGGGGGGACAGGATTGTGCCGATGGGGGGCAGAATGGTTCCGGCGGGGGTGCAGGATGGTGCCGCTGGGCAGGATGGAGCCGGCGGGGGGGCAGGATGGATGTGGGGGGGGGCAGGATGGTGCTGATGGGGGGGCAGAATGGTTCCGGTGGGGGGGCAGGATGGTGCCGCTGGGGGATGGCAGGATGGTGCCGGTAGGGGGCTGCGGGGACCAGGATGTGAGGGCACTCACCCGTCCGCCAGCTCACTACACCTCCGTCTTGTAGCTCCCAGGACAGGGCCTGTCGTTGCCTGGGAAACCGATCAGCTAATCGGTTTCCCAGGCAACGACAGGTCCTCAAGCCCTTTAGGACCTAGAAGACGGACGTGGAGCGAGCCCGCGGACGGGTGAGTATCCTCACCGAGGATTTTTTTATTTTTATTATCAACGTGGAGGAGCGTGGGGGGCATGAGGAACGGGGGGGGCATGAGGAACGGGGGGAACAGGAGGGGCGGGGGGCCGCGGGGTGCGGGGGGGCATGAGGAACATTAGGAGCGGGGGGAGCAGGGGGGCATGAGGAACGGGGGGAACAGGAGAAGCGGGAGGGAGCATGAGGAACGGGGGGAACAGGAGGAGCGGGGGGGCCGCGGGGAGCAGAGGGAACAGGAGGAGCGGGGGGGCATGAAAAACGGGGGGAACAGGAGGAGCAGAGGGGCCGCGTGAGCGGGGGGGGGGGCAGAGGAGGGGTGCCGCGAGGAGCGGAGGGGGCAGGAAGAGCAGGGGTGCCGCAGGGAGAGGGGGCAGGAAGAGGGGGGCTGTGAGGAGAGCCGCCACTGCGGCCACGTGAATCCCGGCGCGCCGGGCTGGAAATAGGCGCGAAATTCGAACTTTCAAATCTCGCGCCTATTTGCATAGTCTACACTCATTGGCGCCCGCCTCCGGCGGGCACCAATGAGCTACCTCTGTATGGCGCGCGATTTCGGCGACAGACACACTCAAAAGACCCTTAGACAATTATATAATAGATGGAGGACTATGGATGATGGGGGTCATGACAATCAGGGCCCAGCTCCAGGTTTATGTAGACCCAAGGAGAAAGAATCTCAGTGGGCCCCTTTAACACTCTGTCCTTCCCTCCACTGTTACTGCACTTCACACCTTAAGCCGCACCCCAGGTTTAGACAGCTGAAAATAGGAAAAACATTCTTCCTATTAATTAAAGATTCCCTGGTGGTGTAAAAGGGAGAGGTTATTACCGCTAATTTTAATATACTATGGTAGAATAGGGAGGCAATAAATCTACAGTATTGTGTCTGTCTGTAAATTATATATTAGACACACACACCTCTGCTATATGCTCATAGACATACATAGCTCTGCAACATGCACATGTAGACACATACAGCTCTGCTACATAAACATAGACACAGCCCTGCTACATGAACATATAGACACTTTCATATCTGCTACAAGCACACTACATGCACATATAGACACATATAGGTCTGCTACATGAACATAAATACACAGCTCTGCCACATGCACACCACATACACAGCTCTGCTACATGTACATTGCATGCACATACAGATACACAGCTCTGCTACATGCACACTGCATGCACATACAGATACACACAGCTCTGGTACATGCACACTACATACACAGCTCTCTATGTGCACACTGCATGCACATAAAGATAAACACACACAGCTCTGCTACATGCACGTTATATACAGATGCAATGCCTACCAAGGCCGTGGAGTACCCGGTAACCGGGCCGGTCAGTGCTTGGGAGGTCACAGTGGCAGTGACCCTGGGCGTGCAGAAAAAGGGGATTATTTACAGGGGATAGTTTGTGACGCCACCTGAGTACTCGGCTAGGGGTGGCCGACACTGCAGGATACTGCAGCGGCACATTCCTGACCCTAGATCTCACCACCGTCCCGGCAATTATCCATGATGCACGGTCCGCTCGTGCAGAAACGATGGCCTCTGGTTTTCCTGGCTGAGGCGTGCAGCACTCCCACCAGATCGGGGCCAGTCCCCACCGGCAATTTGTCTCTCTGCCCAACTCGGGTTGGGCCAGATTCGAGGCACAAGTGTGTGCTCCCCTCTCCCCGTGTCCTCTAGGACACCGTCTGTTATGCGTCCGTTCTCGACGCCTTCCTCCACGTTCTTCTTTCTACTCTAACTCTTTTTCTAACATACTGCTAACCCCTCCTTTAGCCAGGAGATGGGGTCCTCCCTCAAAAGGGTACGCCGGAACCCCCAACCTGGATTCAGGATGGTCTTGTGAGCAATTCTATGTCTTGGGTTTGTGACCCCTCTCACTTGGAAACAGTGACACCACACCTGTGGAGTAGGTGCAGCATCACTGTGGCGATCAGTCCGCAGCAGCACCACACAGACACACATATCTGCTACATGAACACTACATACACAGCTCTGGTACATGCACACTACATGCACATACACAGCTCTGCTACATGCACACAATACACACAGCTCTGCTACATGCACAATACATGCACATACAGACACACACAGCTCTGCTACATGCACATACAAACATAACTTTGCTACATGGACACTAAATGCACACTTCACACACACACAGGTCTGCTGCATGGACAATACATGCACATACAAAACACACATAGCTCTGCTACATGCACAATACATGCACATACAGATGCACCCATACACACACAGCTCTGCTACATGGGCACTACATGTCACATGACTGGAAGGTCCTTCATCCTCCATGTAGCTCCCAGTAAGCTTTCTCTCTTGCTGTGTACCATAGTGATGGACAGTCCAGCTCTTTTTGGTGATCTGGATCCCATGGCTATTCTAGCAAAAAGAACCACATCTTTTGGAATCCTAAACGGCTCCCTATTAAATGTGTTCACAACAGGTGACCAACTAAATTGAGGAGCAGGCTGGGCTTTGCCATCGAACACTTGAATTTTATACAAAATGAGAGATATTACAAAAAAATCTAGTGGCTGTCCCTTGCATGCCGACTCCCTTCAGTGCAGAGCAGGAGAGAGAGAGGCAGCTGTCTGTGAGCATTTTTCCTCTTTGTTTCCTAATTATCCATTTGAGAAGGAGCAGGCAAGTCACCAACATAAACAATCAGTCAAGCCCGGCAGTGAATGGCAACAAAAGAAAAGTAAAGGACATAAAACTTAACTTTTACTGATCTTCTTAAAAAGGTTTATAACCCTAAAATGACAATTTAAAACCAGTGCAACAAGTGCTAGTGGATCCTTGTAACGTGATACTAAACTCAATTGATCAATGTTCAAGGACCAAAATGATTTTGCTTGAGTATCAGCTAATCACATATAAGCATTTGTTTCTTACTGTGCCTTTAAATATGCGTAGCCAATAACGCAGGACTATTGTCCTACAAAATTCTAGCAAGTCAAAAATTCAGAAAGTTCTAACCCATCTTGTGGATGTTCTGATGATGAATGCATAGCCAACTGAACCTTCCTTCCAGAGTGTATCCTTTTCTATGACAACCACTTCATCCAGTTCAGTTGTGCAAACATCCCACCACATGCCTCCTGATGCGTTTCTATACAGGGTATGTCATCAGGGGAGTTTCATTTGGCTTGCTTGCCTGCTTAGTATAATGCCAGGCTTGCAGAGCCCACAAGTGCACATGCCCACACATGGCATAAATTCTGCTGCTGTGGGCATGTGCACTTGTGGGCTCTGCAAGCCTGGCATTACACTAAGCAGGTAAGCAAAGCCAAATGAAACTCCCCTGATGACATACCCTGTATAGAAACGCGTCAGAAAGCACGTGGTGGGATGTTTGCAACCCTGAACTGTATGAAGTGGCTGTCATAGAAAAGGACACACTATCAATATCAACATGGTTTTACGAGGGACCGTTCCTGTTAAACTAATCTAATAAGCTTCTATGAAGAAGTAAGTTCTGGACTGGACCAAGGAAATGCAGTGGATGTGGTGTATATGGACTTTTCAAAAGCTTTTGATACGGTGCCACACAAAAGGTTGATACATAAAATGAGGGCAATGGGGATAGGGGAAAATATGTGTAAGTGGGTTAAGAACTGGCTTAGTGATAGGAAACAAAGGGTGGTTATTAATGGAACCACGCTCAGAATGGGTCACAGTTAACAGTGGGGTACCACAGGGGTCAGTGTTGGGCCCGCTTCTATTTAATATATTTATTAATGACCCTTGTAGGGGGCATGCGGAGTAGAATCTCAATATTTGCAGATGACACTAAACTCTGCAGGGTAATCAATACAGAGGAGGACAATTTCATATTACATGAGGATTTATGTAAACTAGAAGCTTGGGCTGCTAAATGGCAAATGAGCTTTAATGGGGATAAATGTAAAGTCATGCACTTGGGCAGAGGAAACAAAAGGTATAATTATGTGCTTAATTGTAAAACACTGGTAAAATGGTCACTGAAAAAGACCTGGGTGTATGGGTAGATGACAAACTCACATTTAGTGGCCAGTGTCAGGCAGCTGCTGCAAAGGCAAATAAAATAATGGGATGCATTAAAAGAGGCATAGATGCTCATGAGGAGAACATAATTTTACCTCTATACAAGTCACTAGTGCGACCACACTTAGAATACTGTGTACAATTCTGGTCTCCGGTGTATAAGAAAGACATAGCTGAACTAGAGCAGGTGCAGAGAAGAGCGACCAATGTTATTAGAGGACTGAGGGGTCTGCAATACCAAGACAGGTTATTAAACTTGGGGTTATTTAGCTTGGAAAACAAACGCTTAGGGGTGATCTTATAATAATGTATAAATATATGAGGGGATAGTACAGAGACCTTTCTAATGATCTCTTTACTCTTAGGCCTGAGACAGGGACAAGCGGGCATCCTCTACGTCTGGAGGAAAGAAGGTTTAATCATAATCACAGACGCTGATTCTTTACTGTAAGAGCAGTGAGACTATGGAACTCTCTGCCACATGATGTTGTAATGAGTGAGTCACTACTAACATTTAAGAAGGGCCTGGATGCCTTTCTTGAAAACTATAATATTACCAGTTATATATACTAGATTCTTTGATAGGGCGTTGATCCAGGGAATTAGTCTGATTGCCGTATCTGGAGTCAGGAAGGAATTTGTTTCCCCAATGTGGAGCTTAGTGTTGCCACATGGGATTTTTTTTTTCCTTCCTCTGGATCAACATGTTAAGGTACCATCACATGCAGTGATATGGCTTTCATATTGCTGGCGTGAGCTCGCATGTTACAGACACTTTTTTTCAAATTGCCGTGGAGCTAATTTATATTTTGTGTAACCTCGGCACACCAATAATTGGCAAACCACAAAGATTTGTAAAAAAGGGGATGTGTTTATTGGACATTCACCAGCAAAATTCGACGTTTCGGCCTATTGGCCTTTTTCAAGGATTATCTACATGAGATGAACATATAAGTAAATCAATAAGTACAAAAACATCACATGGTTATGTCTCAATAGTTAACATCATGTAACATGATTATTATCGTATATTTAGACCAAATAAAATGAACCTGTACGTAATAGGTATAGCAAAAGGAAAAATTATAATACATCCAGTATTTTAACACAATTGTAATTTTCATCAGCACTGTTGAAAGAAAAAAGAGACAATTTTTCATATATATATATTACCTAAGTGCTGGGTGTCCATGCCTATAGGCTTGGTGGCAGTAGTAAAAGTGTCGCGTTGTGCGGGAGTAATGGGTCTGGGTCATGTGGTATATAGTGAGAAAAAAAGGAAAGTTAGTTCTACTCAAGCCTAGGAGCGGATTTATATGAGGATAAAGTAACGAGGGGGGGTTGTTCCCCTAAAGACTGAAGATAAAGTCCAGAAGAGGATTAGGGAAGAAAAGGTGAAGTAATGATATAATAGCAATGCATGTGGTAAAGAATAAACAATGAGACTACCTGTCTCCCTGTAAGTGTCCCACTCTGACATCCTCCAAACAGTCAAGACAGCAAACTAAGATGCATACCTTAATAAAGAAACAGCGCTTTGTAGTATAATTTGCGGTTCTTTTGTATTCTCTATGCACTACAGCAGTTAATTTAAAAAAAACTCCCTGTATGTGAGAGTGAAACTATATGTTAATCTTACTGGATCTGCCATATGTTAGAAATAAGGGTTGTCCCCTAAGAAATTTACCTAGAGAGTTGAGAGAAATTCCTTGCTTGTCAAGATGCAGTGGCTAGGGGAATTCATGTGGTTTAGACAGAGCCACTGTTTCTAATAGGTAATGAGATTATATATACGTAATTATTCTGATTCTATCACAATTGTTCTGCTCCCCATCCTTATACAGATATATATCACATGTAGATATTACTTACTCTCATGCCCTTAGTAGTAGCAAGGTAAATTGGACAAAGTCCTAAGATAAGAGAAAAAAAGGAGGATCCTATCAGAATATAGGATCGCTATATTAGAGGGTTTCCAGAGTGGTCAGGTGTGTGCCCCGGTTACCGTAGGTCCCATGTGTCTGTGGTGGCGTCTCCCGCTGTGTGTGCGGTGAAATCCCGGAGCCCAGTGTTATATGGGCAGCGGGCGGGTCTAAAATGACGTATTTCCGGTCACGCATGATGGTTTCCGACGTTTGGAACGCATATGGAACGCATGGCTTATGCGCATGCGTGGAGTGAATGTGCGCATACGCAGTGTGTAAATAAGGTTCCTGATAGCACGGTGGCTCAAGTGGTTAGCACTGTAGCCCTTGCAGCGCTGGGGTCTTGAGGTCCTGGGTTCAATTCCCACCAAGGACACTAAGGACAACATCTGCAAGGAGTTTGTATGTTCTCCCCGTGTTTGCGTGGGTTTCCTGCAGGCACTCCGGTTTCCTCCCACATTGTAAAGACATACTGATAGGATGTTTAGATTGTGAGCTCCAAGAGAGACAGCATTACTCATGTATGTAAAGTGCTATGGAATCAATAGCGCTATATAAATTAATAAATAAATAAATAATAAGTAATAACAGCGGTGCATACTTTCCTATACCCAGTGCAGGAGGAACGTGATTAGAGGCGTTTCTACACTTTAGTGTCACGGTCTCTGTTAAAGAAAGAGGAGAGAATCATTAGATAAGAGTATTTAATAACATTCTGAACAAATATTTTCCATTATTAGTTATGCTATCTAAGTATTGCTCAGAGGATAGACAATGGGGGAAAACAATGGTGGCAAATTAGAAAAGTATTTTTTGTACAAAGTAATTACTAAGACCTCGAGAGTCAGATTCTATGATCTGTGACTGTAAAACACTATCACAGAGAAATCTGTCCCTGAAGATATAGGGCCATATTTAAATTAACCAACATTAATACACGTAGCTAGACACAACTCATGTGGGTCAGAGCCTGTAGTCGCATTTCCTGTTCAGTCCCAAGGGTTTAAGGGTCTGAAGATGATGGATCCAGTATGATTCCCGTAACTTAAGTCTTTTGATCCTATTGCCCCCCCCCCCCCCCCCGTCCCGTTTTTTTTACATGAACTGCTGTAGTGCATAGAGAATACAAAAGAACCGCACATTATACTACAAAGCGCTGTTTCTTTATTAAGGTATGCATCTTAGTTTGCTGTCTTGACTGTTTGGAGGATGTCAGAGTGGGACACTTACAGGGAGACAGGTAGTCTCATTGTTTATTCTTTACCACATGCATTGCTATTATATCATTACTTCACCTTTTCTTCCCTAATCCTCTTCTGGACTTTATCTTCAGTCTTTAGGGGAACAACCCCCCCTCGTTACTTTATCCTCATATAAATACGCTCCTAGGCTTGAGTAGAACTAACTTTCCTTTTTTTCTCACTATATACCACATGACCCAGACCCATTACTCCCGCACAACGCAACGCTTTGACTACTGCCACCAAGCCTATAGGCATGGACACCCAGCACTTAGGTAATATATATATCTAATATTAATATATAAAGCTGAATGTGTGTATGTGTGTGTGTATGTGTGTATATCCGGGATTGGCATCTACACCGTCGCAACTACAGCCGCAAAATTTTGCACAGTCACACGTCTGGACCCCGGGAGCGTCATAGGCTATGTTGTGAGGCGAAATTTTAACCCTGCGCGTTCCAGTTCACCAAACATTTTTGCCCCTATCTACATAATGGGAAAAAAGGGAAAGGAAACGTGTGGGAGGAAAATCGACAGATGTCAGCTATAGAGACAAAATTTTGCACAGTCACACGTCTGGACCCCGGGAGCGTCATAGGCTATGTTGTGAGGCGAAATTTTAACCCCGTGCATTCCAATTCACCAAACAATTTTGCCCCTATCTACATAATGGGGAAAAAGTGACAGTTACCAGTTGACAGTTGTGAATGAGAGGGGCTTAATGATAGCGCCAAAGACTAACAGCACATACCAGCATATAGTCACTAAGGTGGGGCCCCAACATGAGATATTCACCACACACAGGGACATGTATACACACCACACGCACACAAAGAGTAACAGCAAGTGTATAGTCGCTAAGGTGCAGCCCCAACATTGGATACTCACCACGCACCCGAACAAACACACACCACAAAGACACACACACACCCCAAGGGGACACACACACACTCTATAGCGACACATGCACTCACCACACAGGGACACACACACACCACAAAGAGACACACACACACCACACAGACCCCCCCCCCCCACAGAGACACACACGCATAGCCACCCTATAGGGACACATGCACTCACCCCACAGGGACACACACACCACAAAGAGACACACACAACACAGATACACACACACACACCACAGACCCCCACACAGGGGCGCACACACATACACACCCTATAGGGGCACATGCACTTACCCCACAGGGACACACACACCACACAGACCCCCCCACAGGGACACACACACATACACACCCTATAGGGACACATGCACTCACCCCTCAGGGACACACACACACACCACAAAGGGACACATACAACACAGAGACACACACACCCCACACAGACACCCCCTACAGGGACACACACACACACATACACACCCTATAGGGACACATGCACTCACCCCACAGGGACACACACACACACCACAAAGAGACACACACAACACACACACACCACAGACCCCCACACAGGGGCACACACACATACACACCCTATAGGGGAACATGCACTTACCCCATAGGGACACACACACCACAAAGAGACACACACAACAGAGACACACACCACACAGACCCCATCCCACAGGACACACACATACACACCCCAGGGACACATACACCACACAGACAGACACAGATGTGCACAAATCACCTCACACAACTCGCCTCATACGTGTGCTATCTTTATTTTCCAAACATAAACATCTGATTAAAAACAGCCAATGTGCAACACATGTGCCATATAGGGAATTAAGGCAGATGTCAGTCACATGAGCTGTCTATTATGTGTATGTGTGAGGTAACATACTACCCGGCCAGGGGGAGGGTTTACTGTTGGCTGGAGATTTATTAGGCTTCCTATAGCAATCAATCACAGCTCAGCTTCTATTTTACTACAGGTCATTAATATGACATATTCAAATTCTATTTTGCTATAGCTAAAAGCAGTTATTTATTAACCCGGGCGTAGCTGGGTACTACAGCTAGTCTAATATATAAAGCTGAATGTGTGTATGTATGTGTGTGTGTATGTGTGTATATCCGGGATTGGTATCTACACCGTCGCAGCTACAGCCGCAAAATTTTGCAGACTCACACGTCTGGTCCCCGGGAGCGTCATAGGCTATGTTGTGAGGCGAAATTTTAACCCTGCGCGTTCCAGTTCACCAAACAATTTTGCCCCTATCTACATAATGGGAAAAAAGGGAAAGGAAACGTGTGGGAGGAAAATCGACACCTGTCAGCTATAGAGACAAAATTTTGCACAGTCACACGTCTGGACCCCGGGAGCGTTATAGGCTATGTTGTGAGGCGAAATTTTAACCCCGCACATTCCAATTCACCAAACAATTTTGCCCCTATCTACATAATGGCGAAAAAGTGACAGTTACCAGTTGACAGTTGTGAATGAGAGGGGCTTAATGACAGCGCCAAAGACTAACAGCACATACCAGCATATAGTCACTAAGGTGGGGCCCCAACATGAGATATTCACCACGCACGGGGACATGTATACACACCACATGCACACAAAAAGTAACAGCAAGTGTATAGTCGCTAAAGTGCAGCCCCAACATTGGATACTCACCAAGCACCCGAACAAACACACACACACCACAAAGATACAAACAACACAAAGACACACACACACACCCAAGGGGACACACACACACTCTATAGCGACACATGCACTCACCCCACAGGGACACACACACACACACACCACAATGAGACACACATGACACAGACACACACACCACATAGACCCCCCCCACAGGGACACACACACAGCCACCCTATAGGGACACATGCACTCACCCCACAGGGACACACACACCACAAAGAGACACACACACACCACACAGACCCCCCACACAGGGACACACACACATACACACCCTATAGGGACACATGCACTCACCCCTCAGGGACACACACACACCACAAAGAGACACACACAACACAGAGACACACACACCCCACACAGACACCCCCCACAGGGACACACACATACACACCCTATAGGGACACATGCACTCACCCCACAGGGACACACACCACAAAGAGACACACACAACACAGATACACACACACATCACACAGACCCCCCCACAGGTACACACACACATACACACCCTATAGGGACACATGCACTCACCCCACAGGGACACACACACACCACAAAGAGACACACACAACAGAGACACACACCACACAGATCCCCCCACAGGGACACACACATACACACCCCAGGGACACACACACCACACAGACAGACACAGATGTGCACAAATCACCTCACACAACTCGCCTCACATGTGTGCTATCTTTATTTTCCAAATAAACATCTGATTAAAAGCAGCCAATGTGCAACACATGTGCCATATAGGGAATTAAGGCAGATGTCAGTCACATGAGCTGTCTATTATGTGTATGTGTGAGGTAACATATACTGCCCGGCCTGGGGGAGGGTTTACTGTTGGCTGGAGATTTCTTAGGCTGCCTATAGCAATCAATCACAGCTCAGCTTCTATTTTCCTACAGGTCATTAATATGACATATTCAAATTCTATTTTGTTATAGCTAACAGCAGTTATTTATTAACCCGGGCGTAGCCGGGTACTACAGCTAGTATATATATATATATATGAAAAATTGTCTCTTTTTTCTTTCAACAGTGCTGATTAAAATTACAATTGTGGAGATCCAAGATGGCCGCTGACCAGGGAGGTTGCATCTGACACAGCTCCCTGCCACACTCCACCATCCGAGCCATCCAGCCTCAGAGAGCACATAATCTGCCATCAAAGATACACCAGCTGCAGTCCACAACACCAGGGACTCAGAGGATCTGGATCTTAAAGCCTGCAGAGCCTCTAAACTCTCTTCTCAGGTTGGTGAATGCTGCACTCCCCTTCCTCCCTGCCTCAGACTGTCTGAATTCCTCCCTGCTCCTGGACACCTAACACTGCCAGCCCGCAAATCCCTGATACATATTGTGATATTATCGGGGCTCTGTGAGGGTGAGGAGACTCCATCAAATCAGCAGGGAGCAGAGATAAGATAAGAGAAGTGCGGAACCAGAGAGAAGCTCATTTCTGCCCATGCAGCCATTAATGAGGGACACAGACAGTGCACATATCAGTTAAGATACATAGAGGCGCTGCAGGGCTTCAACACTGCTGGCCCCAGCACTTAAAACTGCTCAGAGGCTCCCAGACAACTCAAGATAACAGCTGGTGTTGCCAGGACTGTTTGGCTCTCTAATTTCTGGTGGCTGAAGGCACTGCTACCATCAAACATACAGACTTCACCTCTGCAGCTGCTTGGAAAAGAGCCCCTTTTGTCACTAGGGAGCCTTGCTGAAACTATTGGTGACAGGGGGGGCTGCTCTGGAAGTTGCACTGAGGGAGGCAAGCTCTGCCTCATATAATCTCCTGGCAATTATAACACCGCGGCCCTTACAGGACCTTATAACTCTGATCCCAGAGTATATATAAGTGGCTGGCATCACACTTGTCATCGCAGGGACATTCTGACTCGCTGTGAACTACTACAGAGCAGATTTCATCCATGTGCTGTGGGACTCTGATCCCTGTACATAAAGACATTCTTTACACCAACCTTTCCCCTCTCATATAGGATTACAGCACCACTGCTCTACAGCCTCTGCAGCATTCAGATTTATTAACTCTTTGTCAACTCCTGAGGTGCTAAATGCCATACGGTCCTATAGTGTAACATCTTCTGGATCTCCACACACTTACTACTTCTCTGTGACTATGGATATATAAAATCATGTAAAGTCTCTTGAATATGCAGTAGAGGCTAACGAGTTATAAGAACCACATAAGGACTTCCGGTTTCCAGCCTGATGGGAGAGGGAGGAAGGGACTGAGCTCCCAGAGCCCGTGACTCCACACCCGATTCAAAGGCGAGAATCCGCCGCCAAACGCTACCGGAGTCACGCTCCCCTATTCTCATACTACCCCTGCATGCATCGGTGGCTCCAGAGCACCGGCACCAGGCGGGTAACGGCGGGGATGGCGACGAGAAACTCCGGGCCCCCTCCAAGATGGCGCAGAGCGGAGTAGGAAGCAGAGGCAAGGAGGCGGCGTGTAAACAACAGCCCCGTTCGCAGGGGAAAGATCCCGGTGTCCATCCTGGCCGGAGCAGCAGTGGGAGAGGTGAGACTAAGGAGCAGGCGGAGGGGCTGAATCCTGAACACACCATTGACTATAAGTTGCTGGCCACAGAAGTCTCAGCACAGTTGGTGGGAGAGCTGAAGCAGACTTTCAGGGCTTTAGTGCAGGAGCTGCTGCAAGATTCCCTCACTGACATTAGAGAGGAGTCTGCAGCTCAAGAGGCCAGAATAACAGCACTGGAGCAGAGAGTGTCAGATGCTGAAGACAGGGTGACATGGCTGGAACAACAAGTCTCAGAATACAAGGATAGGGAAGAACGCACAATTAATAAATTGGAGGACCTGGAGAACCGGTCTCGCCGGAACAACCTGCGACTGATAGGGCTCCCTGAGTCCATCACCCCCACGGCCCTGCTAGATATCTTTGAGACTGAACTCCCCCAGATTCTCGGAAGTAGGGGCTCCTGTGTGGTGGAAAGGGCACACCGGATAGGTCCCCCACCAGACCGTCCTGCCAAAGCGAGCACAGCGGCCCAAGAGAAAGTGAAGCCGCGACAGGCTATTGCTCGCTACTTAAACTACAGGGACAAGGAAAACCTTCTGCGCGCATATAAGAGCTCGAGGGCCCCACTGATACTTCGTGGACATAAGGTTCTGCTATTTGGTGATTACTCTCCTGAAGTGGCAAAGAAACGGAGAGCCTTTGGGGAAGCATGCAGTATACTTTACAAGCGCAATATACGCTTTCAGCTACTATATCCAGCCGTATTAAAGTACAGGGGTCCGGACGGTTCCATCAAGGTGCACCACAGCCCGGGGGAGGCCATCAGGAGCCTGACACAACGAAGCCCGGTGGGAAGTCATGACGGAGGACAACGGAGCCGACATTCAGGAGCCCGGAGAGACAATGAGGATCTTCGCCCAGGGACCCCAACGGCTAGAGAGGACTCTCCTCGCTGGTCGGCTGGGAGGGGAAGTCCGGGATCTAACTCCCCGAAGGAGCAAAGGACTGTGCGACGTGATGGTAGTGAAGGGAGAAGGCGCCCTTCAGGGACAAATGGATCACTAGTGGAGGACAATCGAGAGGAGTCCTGATTTGGTGATTTTTTTTTCCCTTTTTCTTTTACTATTTTTTCAATACTTTTATACCGGAGATGATTGTTGTCAGAACTCCTAAACCCCAAGCCCTGGCCTGGACGGTTTAGTGGCGTTCAACCCGGACGCCTCGCCAGATGCGGGGGGTACGATATGATACGGTATAACACTGACGATATGTGATAATAGACTTTAGTGCACGGTATTACTTATCTTCCTGCATACTGGAGTCACAGGGCGGGAGCTGAAAAGGAGAGCGCCCTTCAGAATATGGAAGTCCATAACTTGTATTTGGGGAACTGTTGGTTTGGGAAAAGTCGGGTGAGAAGGGGGTTTTATGTGGGTATGGGGGTTGGGATGTGGCCTCTTAGCCACCTGTTAAAAAGCTGTTGGGGTTATAGGGTTTGGGTGATCTTGAAGTTTCAGCCACTGTATATACTCTGTTTGTTATGTGTTGTATGGATGGAGTCCTCTCGAAACACGATGGCGTTGACTATGACCACCCAATGACAATTGATAATGGTTAATCTACTGTCCTGGAACGTTAAGGGCCTTAGGTCACCGGAGAAACGTTCCATGATACTTAATCATCTTAAGAGGTTGAAAGTGGACATTGCTCTACTTCAGGAGACACATCTCCAAGATACGGAATTTTTTAGGATGCATAGACTCTGGGTGGGAGCGGTATATGGATCAGGAGCAATAGGGAGGAAGGCGGGAGTACTGGTACTGATACATAAAAATTTCCCTTACACTATAGTCTCCGAGACCAAAGATGACGAAGGTAGATATGTGCGATTGGTTATAGATAGCCCGACTGGGCGGTTTAGTGTTACTAATATATATGCTCCCAACCAGTCACAAGATGCTTTTTTCTCCCAACTACAGGTAAAACTATTAGAGGACACAGAGCACCTTAGGATAGTGGGGGGAGACTTCAATTCAGTGTTCTTTGAAGGCGCTGACCGACGAAGTGAAAAGACGGCGACCGGTTCTAATCTAGATGGGCAGACGTCAGGCTTGCTGCCGACACTAGCTGAGGGACTGGCCCTACATGATGTGTGGCGATTGCACTACCCCACTGAACAAGAATTTACTCACTTCTCCCATGCCCACGGGTCGTGGTCACGCCTAGATCTATTTCTGATCAGCAATCAATTGCTATCTAGAGTGGTCAAAATAAACATTGAACCTATGGTTATCTCTGATCACAACCCTGTGGTAATGGAAATACGTGATGAGCATCCAAGGGGATCTGACTTTATATGGCGCTTCCCATCTTACTTGAGAAAGGACAGTAACTTTGACAGACTCTTGGGGGAGTGGTGGTCTGACTTCGCTCTTAACAACGCAACCCATGTGACAGATCCTAAACTATATTGGGAGACGAGCAAAGCGGTGATGAGGGGGAAAATATTGGCTTATACTAGCACTCAAAAGAAAAGAACATTTACTCAGTTTCAATTAGCCAGCAACAAAGTGAGAGATGCACATAAGAAATTTCAAAACAATCCTTCACCGACATCGAAAGAGGAATGGCTGGGAGCTAAGAGGGAATTTGATGTATGGGCTAAACGGAGAGAAATGTGGAGTAAAGATCAATGGGAGGTGGATCTCTATAGATTTGGCGACAAGGCGGGGAGGATATTGGCTAACTTGGCCAGAGGCAAAACTAAGCCCACGACATTTACCTCTTTATTAGATTTGAAGGAAATACACTACATGACCCAAAAGACATCAACTCTCATTTAGGGGAATTCTTTGCTAAACTGTATAAGCAGGGCCCGGGGCACCATGAGATGGAGGCGGGAAGGGAGTGGCTTGAGAGGGTCACCTTGCCTGGTCTCACAGAAGATGACTTGGCTAGCTTGAACGCTGAGATATCTCTAACTGAAGTTCAAGCGACCATCAAGAACCTTGGTGCTCATAAGGCACCGGGTCCAGATGGTTTCACTGGAGACTACTACAAATCTCTGTGTGACAAGGTGGCCCCATGCCTAGTCTCTCTATTCAACGGCATTCTCGCGGGTGATAGTATCTCGAATTACACTAACACAGCACATATTAAGCTACTGCCGAAAGGTAACGTGGGCTCACCTGACCCGTCCAGCTATCGCCCCATCTCCCTGATTAATCAGGATCTAAAGATTATGACCAAAATAATGGCAGATCGCCTGGCAGGACTACTTCCATCTCTTATTGACCCTCAACAGGCGGGATTTGTCAGGGGCAGATCGGCGGTGGGCAATATCAGACAAACCATGCTGGTATTGGATACCGTGAGTCATCGTGAGAATTTACATTCTGACCGTCCGGCGTTGGTACTGTTGGACGCCGAAAAAGGCGTTCGACAGTGTCAATTTGCCGTGGCTGCACTTAGTCCTGGATAAGATAGGTTTACAGGGGGCATTCAGGACATTTTTAAGGATATTATATGAGAACCCGAGCGCAAGAATATGCACCCCCGGCTTTTTGTCCGCCCCCTTCCCTCTGGAGAGGGGGACGAGACAGGGATGCCCTCTTTCGCCCTTGCTCTTCAATTTGGCCATTGAACCTCTAGCACGATACTTGAATGGTTCTAGTTCACATGAGGGTATTGATGTGGGAGGGGTAGTGTTGAAATCAGCACTATTTGCAGATGACGTCATTATATATATGAATAGACTGGAAAGAGACTTAGGTACACTACTTCAACATCTTCATACCTTTGAAACGTTTCGGGCTTTAGGCTCAACAAGGCTAAATGTGAGATACTACGTCTAGGGACACCACATCACAGACCAGGGAGAGAGGGGGGTGGACCAGCGGGAGAGATGGAGGGTATCAGAGTAAAGTCTCATCACATAAATATCTGGGTATCATTCTTAGCAGCAACACAAATCTTATATATAGCCTGAACTTCACCCCATTAATTACTAAAATAACTCGAGAATTGGAGAGGTGGAGAGGTCTGCCGTTGACTCTTCTGGGAAGGTGCCATCTAATTAAAATGGTTAGTTTCGCCAGACTTATGTATCCGCTGCAAACTATACCACTGTTGCTTAAGAAAGCGGACGTTCATAAACTCAACGCAGCGTTCTCCAACTTTCTCTGGAGGGGAAAAAGGGCCAGGATAGCCAGTCGTATCCTGATGCTCCCGAAACAAGAGGGGGGACTGAACTTCCCGGATGTCAGGGGCTATAACTTAGCTTGCCTACTGCGCCATGTTATTGACTGGCTCAGGGGGACTAGCAGATACTCTAATTATACAGCCGAGGCTGCAAGGTGTAGACCCTGGGAACCGGCTAGTTTACTACATTCATCATGGTCCAAGGTGCCCAAGACCTTAAAGAACACAATCATCTATAGGGACACGGCCATGTGCTGGAAAGCGGTTAGAAAGAAGTTGACGATGGCGTGGAAAACGTCTAAATATCTTAACCCTTGGAGACACGTAGGGTTTAGCTTGGGCAGAGAAAATGCTTTATTTGCAGCCTGGTCAGAGAAGGGGGTTCGAACACTGGGAGACCTCATCCACAAACCAGATAGGCGGTGGATGACGGAATTAGAGGTCCTGGAGAAATTCCAGTTAGGTCATTTCCACATCATACAATACAGGCAGTTGCATCACCATGTTTTACGCCATCTTCATAATGTTTCCCAGGAATGCAGACCCTCGGTATGGGATGACTGGTTGGGATCAGACCCTTTGACCATTAATGTGTCGTACATCTACAACAGCTTGAGGGAAACGACCTTAACTATGAGGGAAGACACCACATTTAGCGGGTGGTCCAAGTATATACCTAGATCAGATATTGGGGATGTGATTAGAAGAGGATGGGAGGTCATGAGGAAAAATATAATCAACGAAAGATGGAGAGATGTGCAATATAGAATCATTCATAGGGCGATATATGGTTTTACTTTACCTCCAACTGCAGGATTTCCAGACAGGCAACAAAATTGCCCGAAATGTGGCCAGTCAAAAACAGATATGGTGCATGGTCTATGGTTGTGTGGGGAAGTACAGAATTTGTGGAAGCGGGTTGAAACCCTGGCGAGGGAGATTATAAATACACATGTCACAATGGACATATTGGGCTGGCTTCTCCATTTCCCGGCGTCTGGGGTATGGAATGGCAAATCTGCCCGAATACTTCATATACTGGCAATGGTCACCAAGCGATTGCTTCTCCGCAACTGGCTCTCGGAGCACGTCCCAAGTATGTCAGGCATACTCAAGGATTTGAAGGCTGTAATGCATATAGAAAGTCTAGAAGCTGCGAGAGATAAAAACACACTGACAGGGAAGTTCTTCGAAACATGGAGAGGGTTTATACTATCCAAGCTCTCTCCTACTGAGCTTCGAGCAGTGGTTCTTCCATTCGTGCAATCACCATGGTATCTGTTGGGAGAGTTGCAGGGGTCTTTGGGTGGGCTTCAGATATCTACAACCCCGGATGGAGCAGACCAGGAGTGACAACCTACCTTCTTGGGGCTCTACGTCTACTGAGGTCCAAGGTCAATACTCAGTACTGTTCATGAACATGGTTTATCGCCGTATGTTTTGAACTGGACTCTAGTACTTTCGGCTGAACTCAAGGGTGGCTGAGGTTGGGGGGAGGGGGGATGGATTGTTTAATTGTTTATTTGTTTATTGGTCTATTTATTTGTTACCATACTGAAAACTCAATAAAAATATGTTACAAAAAAAAAAAAAAAATTACAATTGTGTTAAAATACTGGATGTATTATAATTTTTCCTTTTGCTATACCTATTACGTACAGGTTCATTTTATTTGGTCTAAATATACGATAAAAATCATGTTACATGGTGTTAACTATTGAGACATAACCATGTGATGTTTTTGTACTTATTGATTTACTTATATGTTCATGTCATGTAGATAATCCTTGAAAAAGGCCAATAGGCCGAAACGTCGGATTTTGCTGGTGAATGTCCAATAAACACATCCCCTTTTTTACAAATCTTCGTGGTTGGTGTGCCGAGGTTACACAAAATATAAATTGTTTACTTTTTTACCTCTGAACACCCTACAAGGGGTCGAGCCCAAACATCTCCTACCTGAACTGATTGCTGTGGAGCTGTCACACGTAGTGATTTTGTGGGCGAGCTCCGGCGGTCCTGCGTTTCGGAAATCGCCTGGTGAAGACTGGAAGCAATTTCCCTTTTCCACACGCCACCACCTTATCAGTAATGTGGGCGTAGAGTGCGAGTACGGCGAGGAGACAGGCGTGCCAGAGTGTTTCTCACCGCGCCCCTACCACTCCGATTAGCCAACACAACTGCGTTACCATTGGTCAGCCTTGTTTGGATGTCTGCCCACTACATGACGCATTTGCCCTTTCTACTATCTCGCTACACTACGCTCGTGTCGTGTTGCGGCTTCCAAAAGGCACTTTGGCGTCGCCAAAGTGCCACAAAGAACGGGATTGTTTGTTGCTCTGTGGATTACACTATGAATGGCTATGTGTGCGTTTGTTGTTTACATAAGTAAGCTGAAAACAACACTCTGGACATATGTGGCTGGATTGTGTGTGGCCCTGGCTGAACTATGTGTGTGCAGACATGTTTGTGTGCTTACTGATGACTACCTCCATCCTGCACAAACACTATCCAAATGTTCATGTGTGTGGAGACATACCCATGTGTAAATCCATAGAATATGGACATGGAGACACAGTGTGAGCATACAGTGTGGGCCAAAGGCCTGGACCTGTGTACTGGACATTAGCAGACAATGCTGCAGGGACCCATAACGGACCATTGTGGTCTCACATACCTCTGAGCACAGCTTAATGCGATGTACAACTGCCCTGTAGTTAAAAGTAACGACAGACACAGGTAGTTCTGATCAGAATTTTTTTGTTGGATTTGTGCACACAAAAAAAAATTTAAGAACATATCGAACAAAAACACAAGTGTTTACATCACACAAATAAGACAAATGTGAGCTCAAACAATGGCCATAAAAAAAAGAAAAAAGGTTAATTATAGAAATAAATTACATTTAAAGTCCAACCTAAAATGCAAAAAAAAAAAAAAACACTCCTCCTAGTGCAGCCACACTGGTGACTACACCCTCCTCCTGGTGGAGCCGCCTGACAACCCCAGCCACCTTACACCTGTTGTTGCTGCCAGGCCACTGCCCCAGGGCCATTGAAGTAGGAGCAGTAGCTGTCCCTGCTGCTCCTGGCATATTGCGGACTCCGACCCTGGCTCAGAGTCTGGAGTGGCGCCAGACCTGGGTCGGTTGCACGCGATGCCCCGGGACGGACTTCCCCTGTTGTGGAGTCCACTGAATCCACATAACTTGCCGGCGTGTATGATGCAGTATCCCTACGTCGCAGGAAGTTATGCAGCACACAGAATGCCAGCACTACTATATCTATAGATTCCAGTTTCATATTGAAAGGCGTATGAAACAAGCGGAATCTATTGGCCATGATCCCAAACGCATTTTCAACCACACGGCGAGCCCGGGATAGCCGGTAATTGAAAATGGGCTGCTCAGAAGTAAGGGTCCTCTGGGGATATGGCCGAAGTATGTGAGCATGAAGTGGAAAGGCTTCATCCCCCACAAATGCAAAGTTGAGATGACCGGTTGTGTCATCATTTGAGGGCAAGTTTAGAGCACCTCTCCTCAGGTCTTGCCCAAAGGAGCTGTGGCCAAACACACCCCCATCTGAGATACGGCCCTTTATACCAACAGCCACATAGAGGAAATCATAGTGAGCATCCACAAGGGCCATGAGGATCACACTAATATAACCTTTATTATGTAAAAAAAGGACCCGCTGTTGGAGGGTTGCGTGATCCTCACATGCTTACCATCCAATGCCCCACCACAGTTAGGAAATTGCCAGCGATCACCAAAACCACTGGCAACGTGCATCCATTCTGCGGTGGTGGCTGGGAACCGCAAAAAAGGATGGCACCAGGCACCTCAGGATGGCCTCACACGTCTCGGGTATGATGCCGCTCAGCAGTGGCTGCGACACAGCTGCAGAGTATTGCAGGTCCGTCGTCGATCAACCTGTTGCCAGGAACCTCAAAGTTACAGCCAACCGCTCCTCAGGTGGCACAGCTCTACACATCACAGTATCCTCACGGGCTATCCATGGCCGAATGCGGTCCAATAGGAACTTGAATGAGTCCTCGGTCATACGGAGAATAGTTCCTGAAGTCATGCGAACTCCTTTACTCCAGCTGACAGACCAGGCGCATGTGGCTCAGGTTGTCTCTTTGCAAAAGCCACTTCGGAGACCAAACACGGTCTCTCAGTTCTCTCCTCCACCCACAAGTCCTCATCCACCAAGGCAAGAGCCACGAGAAGCCTCTGTTCAGGATCCATGATGAGCAAATGAACAACCTTGGGGATCAGCCAAAAAAAAATTTGTAACTCATAAAATTACATGTCACAACTCTCAAAAAGCTACACATTGCTTGCCTACATTCATTGCTACACATTACAAGTAGCAAAAAACAAGCTTCTGATGCAGCTGGCCATCCCCCTCTGGAATATCCAGCATTCACGCAACATACAATAACATGTTTTCCCAACACCAGACAACACAACCACTATCTGGCAAACCAACACATTACCCATTAACTACATGACCATACCAAATACACATTCTCACTAATTCTCATGTGTAGAAATGACATCACAAATGAATGACAAAAAATAATATGGCCGTAATGTACATTTGTATGGACAACACCAAAAACCATATTGCCGCCACGTACAACATGCATGGGTATGAAAATTGCCTGTCAAGCTACATCAATCACTGCGGAATCACCATTAACAAACTACATCCCTGTTGAGTGTCAATAACCGGATCTTGGCCCGCACACATTCACAATACACACTCATGGTGTCCGCATCACCACAACACATCCCTTTTGTGTGTGCAAGTCAGGATACATTTCTCATCACTGTATATGTTGTCCACACCCCATCAGGTAGCCAACTTGTCTACACATTACACAATTTAAATCACTACATATAAGCACAATGAGTATGGGACATCCCGCATTGTGTAACCATGTATACATCTGAAATCAAGCACAACAAGTCTGGCCTGCACACACCTTGAGATGTATTTGTGCTGACAAACACACTACACATGTATGTTACCTAAAAAGCATCACAACAAAAAACACCTACTATCGTAGAAGGGACATCAGAAGAGTGCTGCTTATCCAATGACTATGGGCAGCTAGCTTGAGCACGCACTGGCGTGGATGTTTTTATATGCTATGCAGCCAATCACAGTGCACTGGCGTCACCAAATACACACCCAAATCCTGTGATTTGCTGACTCAGGAGCGTTTTGATTGGTTGGCAGACCATTTAAAATTGGCGGTGTGGAAATCATTTGTGTGTTGCAAAGTTCTATGCAACATCTTGGTAGCGTCTCTTCAAGCACACTCTGCTGGTCAGACAGTAGGTGTAGCGATGTGCATGCCTTGCTAATCTGTACATGACTGTGTTTTTTACTTCTACCCCTACCTACTTCCCCTTATGTAATGTTGTATTGAATAATGTTGGTGTAACGCCGGTGGGCTGGTGTCTTGGTTCCCTCGGCGTTACTGCCTTTCACCCAATGCTCCTTCCCCCTACCAGCTGGGAGACTGTAGTATGTTACCTGTATAGGATTCTGCTCAGTTCCCAGCTCCGCTGCGTAGCCACACATGTGTTGTAGAGTCATTGCTCCGCTGCTTACCATCCATGTGTGGACCCTGGCTCCCGCTGTGGAAGCTATCCGCGGGTTGTGAGGTCCTCTGCAGCTGGTGCATGACTTTCTTTTTTTTTTTTAACAAATCTCTTTATTTGATTTTCCAAACGTTTTCACAGATTATTCAACATACTAAAGAATACAAAGGTTACAAATGTCAAACCCACATAATCTCCAACCAGGAGTGAATTCCCCACCCTTCCTTCCCCGGCAGAGCACTCTTCTTATCGGATATATATTAACTATGACAGTCATTTGGAATTGTCGTCACTTTTACTATCATACCCAGCCTTCTTGTCGCTTAATTAGTATCGAGTGCAGGAGTGTATTAAGAGACCTCTAGCCTTCCCAAGTTACCCTGTAACTGTTCCATCGAATACCAGGTAGAGTTTCTAAAGGGCCACATCACTGATTTAACCTCTTCATCGGAGAGATAATTTAAGATAAATCCCCTCCATTTATTGAAGAATTTTTTTGTTAGGTCGTCTTTATTGGTTTCCGCCTCTATTCTTTCAGATCTCATTGCTATCTTGATGTCTTTTAGTACTGATTCTTGAGAGGGTGGCTTGGTGTCTAGCCAGTGTCTCAATATAGCGCGTTTGGTTAAAATTGCCAGTGTATGTAGCATTCGCTGTTCATTTCTAGTACCATGTGAATTATTGATACAGTGAAACATCCATCCGTCCCTACCTAAAATTTCCGGGCCTCCCGTTATCTTTCCTGCCATATCTTCATTAAAGGACCAGAGAGGGCGTATTTGCTTGCATTCCCATATACCATGGAAGAGATCAGTGTTTGGTGTGTGACATTTCGGACAAGCCTGTATCCTGTCTGCATTTGATCTATTCTGGTATGCTGTGAACCCATATATCGCTCTATGTATCAGGCGGAATTGGGAATCTCGCCATTGTTCATTGACTATGTTCTCTCTAAATAACCTCCAGCCGTTCAATATTTTCGTTCCCAACTCTTCCTCTTTCAGTCTGGTTTCCCATCCTTTGAAGAGTCGTGGATGTGCTTTCTGGGTTAGCTGGGGCCCTAGGTCTTTGTATAAGGTAGATACACTCGTGTTAACTATTCCCCTAGAGATCAAGTCATCCCATGTATTCGTCACGCACTCAGATTGAACGTTAACCAATTTGGTCATAATATAATGCTCCAGTTGTTTGAACTGGAGCATGTGGTGTTTTGGTGTGCATGACTTTCCACGTGTGCCTAGGCTGCAGCCGCTGCCATGTGCCCTGGGCATCGGTTCCTGTGCTGGCTATGCTGTATGAGTTCTGAGTGTGCCTAGGGTGCGCACCGCCACATCTTCCCCAGTTTTGTAAGATGGAGGGTGTGCACTTGAATTGCTGTCCCCAGCCTATAGCTGAGGGTCAGCTCTATTTAAAGTTCCTCTTTCCTGTTGGGCGTTGCCAGAGCCTCTCATTAGGTTGCTTAACCTAGCTCTGTGTGTTTGGTCCAACATGCTGCTCCTGGTCTGCCTTGTCTACAGCTCCTGTTCTGCCTGCAATCAGTTCTGGGAAAGCTGATGTCTGTGTCCCTGGACCCGTCTTATCTGTGTTGGTACCAACGTCCTTGCCATATGATTCCTGCTTGTGTCCTGAGGTTCCCCGTCTGGAACCGTGTCTGTTGCATGGAGTCCAGACGTCCTGCCTGTCTGTGTCCCTGATGACGTCCTGCCTGTCTGTGTCCCTGATGACGTCCTGCCTGTCTGTGTCCCTGATGACCGCTGCCTGTCTGTGTCCCTGACGACGTCTGCCAGTCTGTGTCCCTGACGACGTCCTGCCTGTCTGTGTCCCTGACGACGTCCTGCCTGTCTGTGTCCCTGACGATGTCCTGCCTGTCGGTGTCCCTGACGATGTCCGCTGCCTGTCGTGTCCCTGACGATGTCCGCTGCCTGTCGTGTCCCTGACGATGTCCGCTGCCTGTCGTGTCCCTGACGATGTCCGCTGCCTGTCGGTGTCCCTGACGATGTCCGCTGCCTGTCTGTGTCCCTGCGATGTCCGCTGCCTGTCGGTGTCCCTGCCGATGTCCGCTGCCTGTCGGTGTCCCTGACGATGTCCGCTGCCTGTCGGTGTCCCTGACGATGTCCGCTGCCTGTCGTGTCCCTGACGATGTCCGCTGCCTGTCGGTGTCCGAGATGACCCCGAGATCCCGCCTAGTCCTTGATGTTCCTAGTCCATGATGTACCGTGTCCAGATGGATGTCCATAGTCCTGGTGGTCCACTCCGTGTAGCCTGAGTCGGTTCCCCTTGTCTACAGCTCCTGTTCTGCCTGCAATCAGTTCTGGGAAAGCTGATGTCTGTGTCCCTGGACCCGTCTTATCTGTGTTGGTACCAACGTCCTTGCCATGTATTCCTGCTTGTGTCCCGTCTGGAACCGTGTCTGTTGCATGGAGTCCAGACGTCCTGCCTGTCTGTGTCCCTGATGACGTCCTGCCTGTCTGTGTCCCTGATGACGTCCTGCCTGTCTGTGTCCCTGATGACGTCCTGCCTGTCTGTGTCCCTGACGACGTCCTGCCTGTCTGTGTCCCTGACGACGTCCTGCCAGTCTGTGTCCCTGACGACGTCCTGCCAGTCTGTGTCCCTGACGACGTCCTGCCTGTCTGTGTCCCTGACGACGTCCTGCCTGTCTGTGTCCCTGACGACGTCCTGCCTGTCTGTGTCCCTGACGACGTCCTGCCTGTCTGTGTCCCTGACGACGTCCTGCCTGTCTGTCGGTGTCCCTGACGATGTCCGCTGCCTGTCGGTGTCCCTGACGATGTCCGCTGCCTGTCGGTGTCCCTGACGATGTCCGCTGCCTGTCGGTGTCCCTGACGATGTCCGCTGCCTGTCGGTGTCCCTGACGATGTCCGCTGCCTGTCGGTGTCCCTGACGATGTCCGCTGCCTGTCGGTGTCCCTGACGATGTCCGCTGCCTGTCTGTGTCCCTGACGATGTCCGCTGCCTGTCGGTGTCCCTGACGATGTCCGCTGCCTGTCGGTGTCCCTGACGATGTCCGCTGCCTGTCGGTGTCCGAGATGACCCCGAGATCCCGCCTAGTCCTTGATGTTCCTAGTCCATGATGTACCGTGTCCAGATGGATGTCCATAGTCCTGGTGGTCCACTCCGTGTAGCCTGAGTCGGTTCCCCTCTTGTGCCTCGACGGGCTCCTCCTCCGTGTTCCTGGGGAGTCTCCAGCCTTGATTCCCGATGACGGCGCTGCCTGCAGTTCTTGTATCTGACCAGCCGAGTTCCTGGACCGGTGCCCTCCTTGTTCCGTCTGTGTCCTGAAGTCCGGCCTGTTCCCCTATTCATGTTGTGTGGAATTGAGAGCCGGGCTTATTGTCTTATTCTTTGTACTATGTTCTTGTTCAGTAAACTTTACATTTTGCTATACCTGAAGTGTGCGGTGTCATCATGTCCTGCAGGTTACCACCTAGCCCACATGCTCAGCTGCCACAGAACCCGGTCGCTGTTCTTCCCTAGTCTGGGCAGGTCCGGGTCTCCCCTGTGGTCCAGTGGGTCCACTTACCTATTACCACCAAGGTCGAGAGTGCGACCGTGACAGTTGGCTATGTAGCATTACATGGATGGTGTTTCTGAGGTTTATATAGCCATGTTCCGGACGTCAATGTAATGTGTCACACATAATGTGGGGCTACACAGTACATCTGCCTAATGTACGGCGGTCCCCATTGTCTACATCATGGGCCAAACACCTCCCAAACCTGAAATGTAGACATACAGCAAACAAGAGTGCCATACAACTGTATTGCTGTTGCTACATAGTGGCTTTGGTAATACATGTATACCTACACTACCGTATGTAGAATAGTGCATCTTCAAGCCTTTCCAAAAACTACATGTGTTAGTAGTTTTGTGGTGGCTTATCATATGTCTAAACATTAAACAATGTCAGGCTTCATTGGAAAGAGCTTCCCGAATTATGCCACAATGATTACCAGTTGTGATGATGTGCCCATTATTCATGGGACCTTATGTGAACATACAGACATCTATGTGTGGCTTTTATGTGCTTTCTGGTTATGTTGCAGATAGGGGACAATCAGGATTTTGTACGGGCCTTGTTGGCAATGTACCTGGACCATGAATGCCTGTGGCAGCTGCGTTCACCTGATTACAAAAATAATCAGGTGAACGATGTGGCCTATGGCCACCTTGTTGGCCTCGCCCAAGACCACCACCCTGGGCAAGGTGGGATAAGGCCAAGGTTAAAGCCAAGATCAAACACCTGCGCACCATATTCAAAAAGGAGCACAACCGGGTCCAGAGGTCCCAGCCTTCTGGGATGGGAAGTGAGGGGGTACGTGTGCCACAACCGTGGTACTATGACCTCCTCACTTTCACTCTGGATCAGGAGGCTCCTCGGAGAGTACGGTGCGCCAGGGAGTTTGATCACACCAACACGGCAACATCTGAAGGCACCGCTCTGTCACAGGAGGTACGTTTTATGAAACTTCTTGTGTATGGAAATTCCTTGGTGGTAGTAGTCACGTGTTGTTTTGGCAAGTCCCTTCAGACACAATCCTGTGGGTGTTTTTCTAAAACTCTGTGTGTTTTGGTGATGGGTCACACACTTGGCTCCTCTGTTTTTTTCTGGTTAGTTGTCTACACACATCACTTACCATGTTGTCCCCTCAGGTAAGTAGAGTGGGCATTTTTCACTGTTTCTTGTTTTATGTTGAATGTTTGTGTGGCTCTAGTGCCACGGCGTCGTACTGGTGCTTGTGCAGTAAATCTGCAATGGCTAATAGACTTTTTGTGGGACATGACAAGTGATTTTCTTTTTTTTTCCCCCATTCTTTACAGGATCCGCTGGAGCAGCAGTCCACGCTGGAGGGGTCACCCACTCATGATCCTCCTCCAACAACATCTGCGGGGGAGGTTGTGCCTGGTCCCAGCTCAGGAATCTCCTGAAGACGGGCACTTACATTGCTCAATACTGAGCTCGGAGCATGGGCAAAACGGGTGCTGGTTCACACAGAAAACCAGCCAAATACTGGGATTGGGCACCTAGTGAATGAGCGGGTGTCCATGATGACAGCACCTCAGTGGAAGCTTGCCAAGCGGATCATAATTCGGGTCCTGGAGGCGGGCGTGGGCGAGTCAATGCTAATGTGACCCCTCAAAAATTTGTTTGTGGCATCAAGATGTAGCCTTAGCAGAGAGGTGTCAACTCCATACTCCAGCATCTCTGTGTATATAGTCATGAGGCCAAAGACAGTAGTTGGATTTGCACAATAATTTTATTGTTTAAATCCGTTTTTTTGGGGGGTTGTGTTATTGGCCTTTTTGTTAAGGTTGGCCAAGGTCAATCAAAACCCTTTTTTTTTTTGTCTTTTTTTGTTTTTTTGGGGGTAAAAGTACAAATAGCCAACATATTTGCCGTGGTGACCGTGGAGTCACAGCCATGTTAAACAAATTTAAAGTGTCAACTAAACACAAATTTTAACAAATCATGGCAACATGCCACACCCTAAACACACAAGGGTGATGTGAAAAGGGGATGCTAAAAATTAAAAACATTAGGCCTCTGGCACAACCCCAGGATGATCCCTAGCCTGCCCACCAGTGAGACTCTGGATGATGGCCCACATTCTGTTGAGATTGGCCTGCGCCTCACGATGGACAGCAACCAACTCCTCGATGGTTTATTTGCCTGTAGGGTAAATATACAACATTAGTATAATGTAATTCTATGTTCACCAATGTTATGTGACTCTGTTACCAAACTTACGATTCAGGACAGCATCCGCAACTTCCCGTTCTGGTGGTGTGGATGACGTCCCTGGCAACATGTGCACAGCTGCTGTGGCATCTGCATTAATCAAAGGGATTCAACAAAAACAGGAAGGCATTAACACTGGGTCACACAGGGTACATTTCAAAAAACAAGCTTATTTCATATGGTCAACATGTACCATCAGGGCCAACTCCAACAAGCTCACTTTCACCCTGTGGGGACCATTCACCAACAGGGCTGGCAACTTGGCTGCCTACATCAGGTGGAGGGGTTGGGAGGAGGTGAAGATGTGTGCAGCCGCCCGTGTGTGGGGCCTGGGTCAGGCGTTGGGCCTCTTGTTGCCCTTCCAGGTGGGATGGTGATTGGGCTATGCGGCCCTGAGGCTGGGCTGCCAGCTGCAGAGGGGGGCTCCTCAGGTGTCCCAGAGGCAGAGCTAGCTGTAGGTGTTGAGGCAGCCCTTCCAGGAGAAGGTGGCGGTGGGCTGCCAGATGGTGTTGCTGGCTGGGATGGACGTCTGGCGGGTGGTGGCCTTGCCGGTGGTGATGGCTGCCCTTCAGAGCTGTCAGCATCCTCTGTAAGATTGAACATTGCAATTATCAACACATGTACGCCATCCACAACACCTATGCCAACATATATGTCATTTGTATGTGTGTCAGTAATGACTGTCGTCAACATGTAAGTGCTTGTTGTTTGGCCCATAGTGATGTGGCGTGAGCTGAGTGTTCACATGTCTACATGGGCATGGCCAAACCCACTGTTTTGTGGCCATGCAGTACACACACCAATATACTGTTGGCCATGACAGACTTTGACACACACAATTGGGCCATTAATGTTGTGTGTTCAGATCTATGCTGTGGATGAAGGGGCTGCATGATGGAATATTGCCCATTACAACACAATGTGACAAATGTTACAAACTATACTGACACATGACCACACAGGGCTAAGGTGGTGTAGTGGGCATGTGGCAATATACATTTAGGATCAGGGTAATGGATATCTTGGAAATCCAAACAACATTGTGTGACAGCCCATATGTCACACAGCATGCTGAGACTTACTGTATGTGTCATGGTGGTCAATACATGACGTACATGTTAACTTCAGCCTTATTATCCAGCTAAGTCTGTTAATATACTGATATGCCGGCGATGTTCAACATCAACAGTGGCAACACATAGTAGTGTGGTCTGCACCTTCATGTTGCATATTTCATACCCTGCAGATGCAGAGGGATGAAGCCTCAACATCAGGTGATCAGGTACCTATCTGACACCTACACTTCCATGTGTTGCTAAAGCCTTGTTTGTTGATTGGATGAGGTATGTGTGTATCACAAGTACTCACCATCGCAGCCTCCTAATCTGTGCCCGGATAGTGTCAATGTGCCCTGGACACTTGTATTTAAGTTCCGCCACCCTCTTCTGTATCTGCTGGGTGGTGCGCTCCACACCCAATCTCCTCAGCGGGGACCTCTTCACTTTAGGATGGCCTGCTTGTGGAGACGTGGGTGCTGTTGGTGCTGGTGGCACCATTAATCCCAGCTGTCCAAGATGTTGAACAGAATTAGCAGCTCTGGCTCGCCCCATGTTGCAGATCTGTGTCCTGATGCCATCCTCTGCAGGGAAGGGAAAGCACCTGGAGGCAGGACCCAAGGTGACACTACGACATGACATCATTGCGCACGCTGGTTACGCAGAGGAGACTTGAGGGACTGCACAAGTTAAGGCACAACAGAGTTGTGCACCTTTCTGGGACGCCATAACGTCACCTCAATACATGAAGAAGGAACCGCAGGGTGACGGATATGCGTGGCAAATGGAGGACATACAGTAGAGACCAGTGGCGAATTATAATGAGGTCATTATGGGCTTTTGCCCCGGGCCCAATGGTGTCGGGGGCCCACAGCCCAGGGGGTAAATGCCCCCATTATAATCCGCCATGGCGCCGGAGCCGCCAGCCCACCACACACTGCACGTTCGTTGCAACTTGCACCGACCTGGGTGACGCTCCGTCCCCCTTGTCCTCTCGCACCACCCGCCCGTACGTCATGACGTGACATCAGATGTGCAGAGGAGAACTTTGGAAAAAGACCGCACGGTGAAGAAGCAAAGCGGACCCTGCGGCTGAGCCGTGGCCAGAGACTGCAGATGGTGTGTGTGCTGGGAAGAGGGCTGAACCTGGACATCAGCGAGTAAGTGTGGCCCCAGACACTGCACCCAGGGGCCCCATATATATGTGACCCCACCCAGACACTGCACCCCAGGGGCCCCCCAACATGTGTCACCCCAACAACTGCACCCAGGGGCCCCCAACATGTGTGTGACCCCCAACTGCACCCAGGGGCCCCAACATGTTATCCCAGCCACTGCACCCAGGGGCCCGCAACATGTCACCCCAACAACTGTACCCAGGGCCCCCCAACATGTGTGGAACCCCATAAACCACCCAGGGCCCCCCAACATGTGTAACCCCAGAAACTGCACCCAGGGGCCCCAACATATGTGTGACCCCAACAACTGCACCCAGGGGCCCCACAACATGTATGTGAGCCCAGAAACTCCACCCAGGGCCCTCCTCAACTTGTGTGTGACCCCCAAAAACTGCACCCAGGGACTCCCTCCATATGTGACCCCAAAAACTGCACCAGGAGCCCTCCAACATGTGTGACCCCAACAATTGTACCCAGGGGCCCCCACCATATGTGACCCCAAAGACTGCACCCAGAGCCCCCAACATATGTCACCCAAACAGCTGCATTCAGGGGCACCCCCAACATGTCACCCCAGCAACTGCACCCAGGACACCCAACATTGTGTCCCTCACCATATATGCCCCCCAGTAACTGCACCCAGATGCCCCCCATCATGTATCCTCTAACATATGTTCTACTATATTATGTGCGATGTTACATAGGACTGCAGGTGACATCTACTACATTATCTGTACTTAGAGAGATGTCACTGTGTTATCTGTGTGTTACATAGGACTGCAGGTGACATATACTACATTATCTGTACTCAAATATATCACTGTTATCTGTGGCGTTACATAGGACTGCAGGTGACATCTACTACATTATCTGTACTAGAGATATCACTGTGTTATCTGTGGTGTTACATAGGACTGCAGGTGACATCTACTACATTATCTGTAGTCAGAGATATCACTGTGTTATCTGTGGTGTTACATAGGACTACAGGTGACATCTACTACATTATCTGTACTCAGAGATATCACTGTGTTATCTGTGATGTTACATAGGACTAAAGGTGACATCTACTACATTATCTGTACTCAGAGATATCACTGTGTTATCTGTGATGTTACATAGGACTAAAGGTGACATCTACTACATTATCTGTACTCAGAGATATCACTGTGTTATCTGTGGTGTTACATTTGACTGCAGGTGACATCTACATTATCTGTACTCAGAGATATCACTGTATTATCTGTGGTGTTACATAGGACTGCAGGTGACATCTACTAAATTATGGTACCGTCACAAGCCGCAATCTCGCCTGGCGATCTGAAAGGCGATATGTCGCCCCTGCAAAATCACCGTGAAATTGCCTCACGGTGGCAGTGTGTGATTTGGCGATTTCGCGGCGATAAATCGCCCTTCGCCCGTCGCCTGATTGCCGAACAGTGCTCAGTAATCAGGCGATGACGCCAAGGCGATATTTCCGTGTTGTGGCGTGTGATAGGGCGATAGTGATGGAAAGAGCGTTGTCTGTGATTTCCCATAGGCGTGCCTCAGCGTGTTGGACTCCGCGCCCCGTCTGAGATGATTGGTGTGGGCTACTGTGTTCCCATTGGATGACAGTTGACACCGCGCCATATTTGAAGAGCTGTCCGTTCAGCACCACACACAATTCCGAGACACAATTGTCATGTATTAGCCAGCCTTCCAGAGCTTGCTGTCCAAGCGTAACAAAGTTGTGTTGTCCAATGAGCGTGTATGGGGCGCGGTGTAAAGCACTGCCGCACGCCTATCTCCTCGCGCGCTGAACATGTACGCTCACTTTGCCTTTGGGATTGCGGCGTGTGAAGCAGCGAGGGAATTATGCAAGATTGCTTCTTGCTGTAGGTGAGTCTATTTCCGGAGTGACACATCGCCTTAGTTTCAGGGCGATATTGCGGCGTGTGACGGTACCATTATCTGTACTCAGAGATATCACTGTGTTATGTGTGATGTTACATAGAACTGCAGGTAATATCTACTACATTATCTGCACTCAGAGATATCACTGTGTTATTTGTGGTGTTACATAGGGCTGTAGGTGACATCTACTACATTATCTGTACTCAGAGATATCACTGTGTTATTTGTGGTGTTACATAGGGCTGTAGGTGACATCTACTACATTATCTGAACTCAGAGATATCACTGTGTTATCTGTGATGTTACATAGGACTGCAGGTAACATCTACTTCATTATCTGCACTCAGAGATATCACTGTGTTATATGTGGTGTTACATAGGGCTGCAGGTGACATCTACTACATTATCTGTACTCAGAGATATCACTGTGTTATCTGTGATGTTACATAGGACTGCAGGTAACATCTACTTCATTATCTGCACTCAGAGATATCACTGTGTTATATGTGGTGTTAGGGACACTTTACACACACAGATATCTGTGTCCAACTTCTGAATAGATCTCTGGTTGCAGTGAAATCATGGACACATTGCTCCATTTTGTGGCTGTGTACAAATGGAACAATGTGTCCATGATTTCACTGCAACCAGAGATCTGTTCAGAAGTTGGTCACAGAAGTTGGTGTGTGTAAATCGGCCCTTACATAGGGCTGCAGGTGATACCTACTACATTATCTGTACTCAGAGATATCAATGTGTTATCTGTGGTGTTACATAGGGCTGCTGGTAATATCTACATTATCTGCACTCAGAGATATCAGGTATATGATGACCCTCGTCTCATGACCGCCGTCACATGACAGGGGGCCCCACAGAGTCTGAACTGCCTCGGGCCCTGGCTACCCTTAATCCACACCTGGTACAGACCAAATATTTGGACACACCTTCTCATTTAAAATGTTTTCTGTATTTTCATGACTATGAAAATTGTAGATTCACACTGAAGGCATCAAAACTATGAATTGACACATGTGGAATTATATACTTAACAAAAAAGTATGAAACAACTGAAAAAATGTCTTATATTCTAGGTTTCTTCAAAGTAGCCACCTTTTGCTTTGATTACTGCTTTGCACACTCTTGGCATTCTCTTGATGAGCTTCAAGAGGTAGTCACCGGAAATGGTCTTCCAACAGTCTTGAAGGGGTTCCCAGAGATGCTTAGCACTTGTTGGCCCTTTTGCCTTCACTCGGCGGTCTAGCTCACCCCAAACAGTCTCGATTGGGTTCAGGTCTGCTGACTGTGGAGGCCAGGAGTCGCACCCAGGCTTTGGGTATTCGGGTGTCAGGCTGCAAGGGTTAACGTCCTGCTGTCACGGGGAGTGGCGGCCGCGCCTGACCCCGTGTCCTGGGCCTATCTTCTAAAAACGGGTAATATGTACAGGGGATTATATACAATGTTGTCGTGATGCCACCTGTATTTTCTGGTGAGATGCCACCAGCGCCTCCACAGTCCGCCGGAGGTATATGGTACTGCAGCAAGTTGGTGAAGTCCTCCACAGGTAGGATTGGACCTCCGGGGCAGCGTTCCTGGATGGAAACAAGTTCATTTAAAGGAAAACAAGCAAGACAAAAGTCACTTTTCCTCCGGGTACTTTACTGTCATCTGCATTAGTCGCATACAAAATTACAGTTCAGCACTCCTGATGATATGAGGACAGGTAGCTTAATGGTTGGCTGCAGGCAGATCCTGGGTCGTATGGTGGACCCTTGGTGTGACTGCTTGCTCTATCCCCGTCTGTTCCTTTCCTGCTTCCCAGTGGTGGTGTGAAGCCTCGTGACTTGATGCCAACCTGACTTCCTTCCTTCTCTCACCCTTGCCGCCGTCAGGTAACCCTCTGCTGGCTGGTTGCTCGTTCCTTTGGCGATGCCTAGTACCCTCTTTCAGTCTCCTCAGGTGCCCGAGAGAATTGTAGACTCCACGGGACTCCGGATTCTCTGTGGTCCTAAAGTATCCCACAGGTGCGGGCTTCGTGCCCGGTAAGCTGTCTGGGATAAACTTCCTCAAGTTCCTCACTCCCATAGGCTGTCTGCTCCTGGAGAAGCTTTCTTTCTTAAGCCCTTTGTTCTTCCTGCATCTCTCCCTAGTCCCTCAGCCGAGAGACCCTAAGCTCGCTGACTTAGAGGCAAAAACCAGAAGCCTCCTCAACACGACACAACACTCTTGTTCCCCCTAGAGGTGGTTTTATTCCCTCCCGGGTAACCTCCCAACGTGTAATCTAGTGTGGGAGTGCTGGTTAATGGGTACCACCCACCATCCTAGAATCCAGCTGCAGCTGGAGCATCTGCACCTCTTTTACGGGTGCAGTACCCCTCTGTGACGCCTGCTTAGCGAGGTGCCACACAGGTCATCAGGTGTAGCACCCCATCACCATCACACCTCCTCCTCCAAGCTTCACAGAGGGAAGCAGGCACGTAGAGTCCATCCGTTCATGTTTTCTGCGTCGCACAAAGACACGGTGGTTGGAACCAAAGATCTCAAATTTGGACTCATCAGACCAAAGCACAGATTTCCACTGGCCTAATGTCCATTCCTTGTGTTCTTTAGCCCAAACAAGTCTCTTCTGCTTGTTGCATGTCCTTAGCAGTGCTTTCCTAGCAGCTATTTTTCTATGAAGGCCTGCTGCACAAAGTCTCCTCTTAACAGTTGTTGTAGAGATGTGTCTGCTGCTAGAACTCTGTGTAGCATTGACCTGGTCTCTAATCTGAGCTTCTGTTAACCTGCGATTTCTGAGGCTGGTGACTCGGATGAACTTATCCTCCGCAGCAGAGGTGACTCTTGGTCTTCCTTTCCTGGGGCGGTCCTCATGTGAGCCAGTTTCTTTGTAGCGCTTGATGGTTTTTGCAACTGCACTTGGGGACACTTTCAAAGTTTTCCCAATTTTTCGGACTGACTGACCTTCATTTCTTAAAGTAATGATGGCCACTCGTTTTTCTTTACTTAGCTGCTTTTTTCTTGAAATTAAAAGCAGTAATCAAAGCAAAAGGAGCTGTGAGGTAGCAACCCCTTGGGGGATCCCTTGCAGCATAATGGAATGACATCACCAACTCAATTTTTAACGTATAACATAATACTACAGTTTATTACACGTCATAAACTTTAGATAACACCCACCATACACTTTACATTTCACATAACATAACATTACACCATATGTACATGTGCCATTACATCTTATATACATTATACACTTTAGAATCACTTTATTCCTCCATATTCATCATTACGTCAAGGCGTCACCCACCGACCCTTGCAGACCTCAGCCTGGTTCTAATGACGGCTACCACCGTCTAGCACCCTGACAGGGATCTTTCCCCAACCTACTGTAGGGATCCTCAACCTACCCTTAGGGAGTCTCAACCCACACCACCAGTAACGCTTCTCAACAGGACCCTGCTCGACATACTACTCAGCCCCACGTTACATCGCACATCATACATGGCACTTTTACATAAGTCATCAACACATCATACATTGCACTTTTACATAAGCCATCACATATCTATTGTATCACCCAGGGTAGTTTTCCATACACCCTTATGACACACACTTATCACCGGGACCATCTCACGACTATCACAGTCAGTCCCAAAGTCGGCTATCCTTATGACCACCTGGCCTTTGAGCCGTCCTCAGTCTCCATCACCAACCATATGACTGCCTGGCCCTTGGGCCGTCCTCGGTCTCCATCGCCACCTGGCATAGTACAGGCTCCAGCCTGACCGTGATCTCACACACTGCATGGCATAGTACGTATGCACTCGGTCAGGTGCCCCGACATGGAGCTGGCAGGCTCCCTTCACGGATCAGCTCTCACACGTCCTCACATGTCAGTGGTCTGGACAACACTGATTCCCATCGTCTCCAGTCTCTCCACTCAGACACCTGGCAGGTTCTTAACGTGGCTGCCACACCCACACCTGTCACACCCACATTAGTGGCTGGGCAATTAGCACACATTGCACACTCAGCCGCTCACTCAGTTCATGAAAACCCTTCAGCTGTTAACCCACTGTGCACTGGACAGGTTTCACACAGCACACACACAGTAAAACAGGCTGATCTGAACAGGTTCCTATGCTGTTATCCCATGTGATGCACCCGGCCATGGGTCACATCACCACAGTGGCTACTTTGAAGAACCTAGAATATAAGACGTTTTTCAGTTGTTTCATTCCACATGTGTTAATACATAGTTTTGATGCCTTCAGTGTAAATCTACAATTTTCATAGTCATGAAAATACAGAAAACTCTTTGAATGAGGAGGTGTGTCCAAACTTTTGGTCTGTACTGTACATGCGTTACTATTTCCTTTCTGGTAACATATGCTTTTTCAGGGTATGTTTGCATACACCAATGTACATTTTCGTCCTTTTAACATTTCTTCAGGACTGTCAATCAGCATACATGCAGTATCACTATGATACGGTACTCCATGACGCTTGTACTTTGCCTTTCAACACACTTGTGAAGAAGAAGAAGAAGACGAGTCTGATGAAGAATGCAAAGATCATCAAATATGGCGCCTTAGCCATGGCCAACCAATGGGAATGCAGGAGCTACCACCAATCGCGGCACACGGGGTGCGCCAATCAGAACGCTCAGGCACGCCTCTGGAATTGCTTCCAGATGGTCTGAGCTCGCTTTCTATATCACTAACACTCTGTCACACACCATGATACGCAGAAATCGCCTGGTGGTTATCGCCTGATTTCCCTGCAGTGCAGGGCGATCAGGCGACACTCCACCGACGATTTCTAGCTGTTAAATCGCCCTGTCTCACACCACTACACACAGGCGATGTGGTTTCCACATCGCCGAATTATGGAATTGCCAACAAAATGGCCGGCGATATTGCCATGTATGATGGTACCTTTAGGCTATCGGTTGATGGACATAAGGTCTTCCTTCAACCTTAAATACTATGTTACTATGTTACTCTGGAAGGGAAGGTTCAGTTGGCTATGCATTCATCATCAGAACGTCCACAAGATGGGTGAGAAAGTTCTGAATTTTTGAATTGTTAGAATTTTGTAGGACAATAGTCTTGAGTTATTGGCTACGCATATTTAAAGGGACAGTAAGAAACAAATGCTTATATGTGATTAGCTGATACTCAAGCAAAATCATTGTGGTCCTTGAATGTTGATCATTTTAGCTTAGTATCACTTTACAAGGATCCACTAACGCTTGTTGCACTGGTTTTAAATTGTTATTTTTTAGGTTTATATTCCTTTTTAAGTAGATCAATATAAGTTAAGTTTTATGTCTTTTACTTTTTCTTTTGTCACTTGACTCCTCTTTGCTTCCGCTCACAGACAGTGAGTGGGCCCCCTCACCTGTTCAGGGCCCCGGCAATTGCCCGATTGCACGGTATCTGACGGTGGCCCTGATGATAATACCTGGAGGGCAATGAGGGAGCCTTTATACTACAGTGCCTTGTGAAAGTATTTGGCCCCCTTGAAATTTTCAACCTTTTGATATATTTCAGGCTTTAAACATAGAGATATAATTTCAAATTTTTTTGTGAAGAATCAACAACAAGTGGGACACAATCGTGAAGTGGAACGAAATTTATTGGATATTTTAAACTTTTTTAACAAATAAAAAACTGAAAAGTGGGGCGTGCAATATTATTCGGCCCCTTTACTTTCAGTGCAGCAAACTCAATCCAGAAGTTCAGTGAGGATCTCTGAATGATCCAATGTTGTCTTAAATGACTGGTAAAGGTACCACTTACTCCTGTGAAAGATATTCATGTGGCTCCAAGGTCACCGGATCATAACAGTACAACTGGCCAACAATGAGTTAAATGCATCTCAGAAGAAGGGTAAAAAGGTTTTTAGGCATTTTTTTTTCTGCAATTTGCTTTGTCTTCCCTCTTTTTCTCTGGGTGGCTGAGGAGTCTTGTGCTAGCATGGATGTTCAGGAATTAGCTTCTCGTGTAGACCAGCTTTGCTAGGCTACAGGGAATTTCAAATTATATTGTTCAGACTCCAGTTTTGGAGTCGAAAATTCCCACTCTTGATTTGTTTTTTGGTGACAGGTCCAAATTTTTGAGTTTTAAAAATAACTATAAACTGTTTTTTGCTCTGAGATCTCGATCCTCTGGTGATTCTATTCAGCAGGTTAAAATTGTTATCTCCCTGCTGCGTGGTGATCCGCAGGCTTGGGCGTTTTCTCTTGAATCTGGGAATCCGGCGTTGCTTAATGTTGACTCCTTTTTTCTGGCTTTAGGATTATTATATGATGAACCTAATTCTGTGGATCAAGCTGAAAAGACGTTGTCGGCCCTGTCTCAGGGTCAAGAGGCGGCGGAAGTATATTGTCAAAAATTCAGAAAATGCTCTGTGTTAACTAAATGGAATGATGATGCTTTGGCGGCAATTGTCAGAAAGGGTCTTTCTGAATCGGTTAAGGATGTTATAGTGGGGTTTCCCACACCTTCCGGTCTGAGTGATTCTATGTCTCTGGCCATTCAGATTGATCGGCGTTTGTGGGACCGCAGAACTGTGTGCTCTGTGGCGTTGTCCTTAGAGCAGAATCCTGAGCCAATGCAGTGTGATAGTATTCTATCCAGAACTGAACGGCAAGGATTTAGACGTCAGAATAGGTTGTGTTATTATTGTGACGACGCTTCTCAAGTCATTTCTGTCTGCCCTAAGCGGACAAAGAGGGTCGCTAGTTCATTTACCATCAGTACTGTACAACCTAAATTTTCATTATCTCTGTCCTTGATTTGTCATCATTTTCTGTTATGGCGTTTGTGGATTCAGGCACCGCCTTGAACTTAATGGATTTTGAGTTCGCCAGGCGTTGTGGCTTTCCTTTGCAGCCTTTGCAGAACCCTATTCCTTTAAGGGGCATCGATGCTACACCCTTGGCTAAAAATAAGCCCCAGTGTTGGACTCAGGTGACCATGCGCATGGCGCCAGCTCATCAAAAGATTGTCGATTTCTGGTTTTGCATAATTTGCACGATGCGATCGTGCTGGGTTTTCCGTGGTTGCAGGTACATAATCCTGTTTTAGATTGGAAGTCTATGTCTGTGACTAGTTGGGGTTGTCAGGGGGTACATGATGATGTTCCTTTGATGACAATCTCCTCTTCCTCTTCTGAGATTCCGGAGTTTTTGTCTGATTTTCAGGATGTATTAGATGAGCCCAAGTCCAGTTTTCTTCCACCACACAGGGAGTGTGATTGTGCAATTGACTTGATTCCGGGCTGTAAGTTTCCTAAGGGTCGCCTTTACAACTTGTCTGTGCCTGAACATGCTGCCATGCAGAGCTATATTAAGGCGTCTTTGGAGAAAGGGCATCTTCAGCCGTCTTCTTCACCGTTGGGAGCAGGTTTTTTTTTTTGTTGCTAAGAAAGATGGCTCCTTGAGACCCTGTATTGATTATCACCTCTTGAATAAGATCACTGTCAAGTTTCAATACCCTTTACCTTTGAGTTCTGACTTGTTTTCTAGGATCAAGGGGCAAGTTGGTTTACTAAGATTGACCTTTGGGGGGCATATAATCTTGTGCGTATTAAGCAGGGTCACAAATGGAAGATGGCGTTCAACACGCCTGAAGGCCATTTTGAATACCTTGTGATGCCGTTCGGGCTCACTAATGCTCCATCCGTTTTTCAGTCCTTTATGCATGATATCTTTAGGAATTATATTGATACGTTCTTGATTGTTTATTTGGATGATATTTTGATGTTTTCCGATGATTGGGATTCTCATGTGGAACAGGTCAGGGCGGTATTTCAGATCCTTCGTGACAATGCTTTGTATGTTAAGGGGTCAAGTGTCTCTTTGGGGCTCAGAAGGTTTCTTTTTTGGGCTTCATTTTTTCTCCCTCGTCTATGGAGATGGATCCAGTTAAGGTTCAGGCCATTCATGATTGGGTTCGGCCCACGTCTGTGAAGAACCTTCAGAAATTTTGGGGTTTTGCAAATTTTTATCACCGATTCATTGCCAACTTTTCCTGCATTGTTAAACCGTTAACCAATTTGACGAAGAAAGGCGCTGATGTGAAGAACTGGTCCCATGTGACTGTTTCTGCCTTTCAGGAGCTTAAACGACGGTTTACTTCTGCTCCTGTGTTGCACCAACCAGATGTCTCTCTTCCGTTCCAGATTGAGAATGATGCTTCTGAGATTGGGACAGGGGCCGTTTTGTCTCAGCGGGATCCTGTCAGTTCCTCCATGAAACTGTGTGCCTTCTTTTCCCGTAAATTTTCGCCTGCTGAACGCAATTATGATGTCGGCAATTGGGAGTTGTTGGCTATGAATTGGGCATTTGAGGAGTGGCGACATAGGCTTGAGGGGGCTATGCATCGTATTGTGGCCTTGACCAATCACAAGAATATGGTTTACCTCGAGTCTGCCAAGAGACTCAATCCTAGGCAGGCTAGATGGTCCTTGTTTTTTACCCGTTTTGATTTTGTGGTCTCGTACCTTCCTGGTTCTAAGAATGTTAAGGCTGATGCTCTCTCTAGGAGTTTTTTGACTGATTCTCCTGAGGTCTTGGAGCCGGTCGGCATTTTGAAGGAAGGGGTGGTTCTTTCTGCCATTTCACCTGATTTGCGACGGGCTCTTCAGGTATTTCAGGCTGACATGCCTGAGCGATGTCCAGTGGGGAAGTTGTTTGTTCCTGACAGATGGACTAGTAGAGTGATTTCTGAGGTTCACTGTTCTGTGTTGGTCGGTCACCCTGGCATTTTTGGTACCAGGGACTTGGTCAGTAGATCTTTTTGGTGGCCTTCCTTGTCCCGTGATGTGCGTTCTTTTGTACAGTCCTGTGCGATTTGTGCACGGGCCAAGCCATGTTGTTCACATTCTAGCGGGTTGCTTTTGCCCTTTCCAGCACCTTAGAGGCCTTGGACGCATATTTCTATGGATTTTATTTCGGATCTTCCGGTCGCCCAGAGGATGTTGGCTATCTGGGTTGTTTGTGACCGGTTCTCTACGATGGTTCATTTGGTGCCTTTGCCTAAATTGCCTTCCTCTTTGGAATTGGTTCTGTTGTTTTTTTCAACATGTTGTTCGTTTGCATGGTATTCCGGAGAATATTGTGTCTGACAGAGGTTCCCAATTTGTTTTTAGATTTTGGCGGGCCTTTTGTACTAAGCTGGGTACATCCACAGTCCAATGGTCAGACTGAGAGTACTAATCAAACTTTGGAGACTTATTTGAGATGCTTTGTGTCTGCTGATCAGGATGATTGGGTGGCTTTCTTGCCCTTGGCCGAGTTTGCACTTAACAATAGGGCTAGTTCTGCTACCTTCGTTTCGCCCTTCTTTTGTAATTTTGGTTTTCATCCTCGTTTTTCTTCAGGGCAGGTTGAGCCTTCTGCCTGTCCAGGTGTGGATTCGGTGGTGGAGCGGATGCAGCAAATTTGGGCTCATGTGGTGGACAATTTGGTGTTGGTTCCCGGCTTGGGGTTGGCGATTTGGTCTGGTTGTCTTCCAGACATGTTCCTATGAAAGTTTCCTCTCCTAAATTCAAGCCTCGGTTTATTGGTCCTTACAGGATTTCTGAGATTATTAATCCTGTGTCGTTTCGATTGGCACTTCCGGCCTATTTTGCAATCCATAATATCTTCCATAGATCTTTATTGCGGAAGTATGTTGAGCTCATGGTTCCCACTGTTCCTCCTCCGGACCCTGTGTTGGTCGATGGGGAGTTGCAGTATGTGGTTGAGAAAATTTTGGATTCTCGTTTTTCGCTGCGGAGGCTTCAGTACCTTGACAAATGGAAGGGTTATGGTCAGGAGGATAATTCATGGGATTTTGCCTCTGATGTCCATGCCTCTGATTTGGTTTGTGCTTTTCATCTGGCTCATCCTGATAGGCCTGGTGGTTCTGGTGAGGGTTCCGTGTCCCCTCCTAAAGGGGGGGTGTACTGTTGTGAATTCTGCTTGTGGGCTCTCTCCTGTGGTTGTAGCTGGTAATGCAGTTGATCCTGTTTTCCAGTCTTGGTCAGGTGAATTGGATAATTGGAATTCAGATCTGGGGTATTTATGTTTGAAGGATTTCCTCAGTCCTTGCCAGTTGTCAATTGTTCCTGTAGGTGTTTCACCTCTGCCTGGTCTCTTCCTGCCCTGCTGCAAGACTTCCAAGCTAAGTGAATGTTTTTTTGTGGCACACATGCTGTGTGCTTGTTTTGAATTGCCTATTTCTGCTTAGAGTTGTGGTTTTTGTGGATATTTGTCTGTATATCTGTCTTAACCTTCTCTCTGTTAGGAAGTTTTCTTCCTAGGATTTAAGTGCTATTCATTTGTTGTTGGCTTGTTCAGCGTTTGATTGTGTCAGCATAAGCCTGGTTGGATTCACAGGAGTTCCGCAGATTTAGAGGGCGCCGAGACTTGAGTAGACTCAGCGGTATTTTTGTATTATCTGCTGTGGATATTTTTGAAAGAATTTTTATACTGACTGCAATAGTATTCTGTCCTGTCTTTACCTATCTAGCTAGAGTGGCCTCATTTGCTAAATTCTGTTTTCTGCCTGAGTGTGTCTTTTCCTCTCTTACTCACAGTCAATATTTGTAGGGGGCTTTCTATCCTTTGGGGGTTCTGCTCTGAGACAAGATAGAATTCCTGTTTCTATCTTTAGGGGTAGCTAGTTCTCCGGCCGTGTTGAGGTGTCTAGGATATGGTTAGTCACATCCCACGGCTACTTCTAGTTGCGGTGTTAGGTCAGGAACTGCGGTCAGTAAAGGTACCACTTACTCCTGTGAAAGATATTCATGCAGCTCCAAGGTCACCGGATCATAACACCCCTCCACCTGAATGCTATGACACACCCCTCCACCTGCAAAGCAGAACACAACAAGACTAAGGAAAAAAAAAACTCAGATTTATATTCACAGCAATAGCACTCATGAACTGCAAAGCAGTCCATGACACTGAGGCTCCAGAGTTTCAGGCAGGCCATTCCACGGCGCTGGTACAGGTTCCGGATGCGGGATTCTGGGGTCAGGAGCACGGTAAGCACATACATATCACCCGTGCAGCTTCTGGGTGTGCACGGTGTGATGTGGTGACGTCACTCCCCGGAAAGCCGCGAAATTACAGGTCAAGAAGTTGCACACGCTTGTGCACAGGACAGAGGCCAACACCAGGTAATGGTGGGCCTTTTGAATTTTTAAAGTGCCCAAGCCCAAAATACAGAGCAGCAGCATTGGAAGTCATTGCGCAACAAAGTTTCAGTATGGTGGAATCCCTGATTTTTGCAGACCTGGTGTGTGGCTGAAAGCAATCCCTCATGATAGAAGAGGGTAATCTTCCAGTGGATCTGATGGAGGAGACGATCACTACATGCATGGTAGGTCCTGCATCTGGGAGTGGGTGAGTCTCAAGAATGTTTGTTCTATTCCTAATAATTTCCTTTAAATGTCCTTTGGGACAAACCTAGGAAGGTGCAGAATAGTAAAAAAAAAAGGAGTGTGCATTGTGCAAAGTTAGATTGTTATCAGCATATGATAAAAGATTTGCAAGCCTGGCACCCCAGGGTCCACTTGCCACAACATTAAGCTTGGAAGCAAGGAAAGGTACACACCTCAGGCGAAACACATGCACAACACCTTCCCAACTCCAGGCTAGAAGGGGAAGCTCTTGTCACGGCTTAGATGGCGCTGACATTGCTGGATGCTGCTGTGTATGTTTGTCTTTAAGAGCTGCATGGTTGATAGTTGTGACGGTCCTGGCCTCCTGTGTTGTGCTCCAGAACTGCATTCACTATTAGGTTCAACTGCTGGTTGAGGGGTTAAGGTGTGACTCACCTTAACTCCCCTCCCTGCTGCTGCTCACTCTATGCTTGGAAGCCATGCTGTGCAGTTCTGTGTGTTTGTGTGGCTGAGGTCCTTTCCTTTGGAGTTGCTGTATCCCGGTTCTGTGGAGGGAGGTGAGGGGGGGAATAGTGCAGGGCTGGTGGAGGAGTTTTAGGGAGAGGCTGGAGGCCCGAACCTTCTCACCATCAGAGATACCTTTGGGATCAGGGCCATTCAGGGTTCTTAGACTAGGGTCAGACTAGTCTTCTATGGTCACCCTGCCATTCCCTCAGCAGCATTCTCACTACACCGTGACAGCTCTACACCAGAGTTCAGGGCAGGTCCCCTATAAATTCTCGTCTGGGGGCGGGGTCAGGCAGTTCAGTTCCCAGGAAGACTGTAGAAGACATCCTATGGTCGGGTGCCGTCTAGGCCCATCAAAGGAAAAGGAAACTGACTAGCTAGTGTGAGGGACCATAGGTGAGGGTCTGAGGGAAGTGGAGAAGAGGTGTGGGGAGTGGAGCAGAGCTGGCTTGCCCCGGCACCTAGCACAGTATGGACACCAGAGTCCGATGTTGCCAGGGACTCTACGCCAAGCAACCAACACCAGAGGGTGGGTAATTCCAAGTTGCTCGCCCACCAGAAAGGCTAGGAGACACAGCAGCATTAAAGAGCACAGGAGGCACAGTGAGAGGAGAAGTAACACAAAAAGGGCTCGAGCCGCCAGTCACACGGCCAAGACAGACAGGTGAGAAGAGGGTCACATCACAGCTTCAAGCAGCCAGGGCTCACAGTGAACAGCGCAATAGGGAGGTCTCAGAACTTGCCAGGTGTGAGAAAACCTGAACTTGCTTCCAGGCTCCGGACCCTTAACACCACTTGTGAACTGTGCCCTGAATGAACCTGCTTCTGACTTCAGTAAAAGTAAAGGAGTTTGTTACCCCTGGTCTGTCAGTTCTTTGTGCACTAAACCCTGCACCCAAACTAATCCATCATACCCACAGATTGTACGGTTGCCCTGGGTACCCGCTCTTCCCGTGGAGAGCTGAGCCATCCATGCTGCTACTCTCATCATCCCGAGGTCCTGATTGCAGCAGTGGCAATACCGGGCGCATTCCACGGGTGGCGTAACGACACTTTTATTTTTGTCTTATTTTATTTTTCTCCATTTTTACAATTACCTTTTTTTAACTGGTCGCCCGACAAGGGGATCACGGACCGGGTCACGCCACCGTGACATCCCGCAGCCCCAGACGACGATGAGCGTCGGAGTACCCCATGGTCCCCGCCAGGGGGAGACACAAGTCATGCATTGAAAAGACGGCAGCGACGGAATCACCTTCTTTGGTCAAGAATCTGAAGATGATAATCAGATCCGAGGTCAAAAAATTAGTTAAAGACCTTAAGGATAAACCCGGCCATGGTGTCACTTAGCAAGAATATTCAGATACCTCCTCAGAAGAGTTAGAGGATGTCGAGTTAGAAGATTTCTACTTGGATGTATCATCTTCATCCACAGAAGATGAGGGATGCCACTGTTTTCCATCTGAAAATACAGACAAATTGGTTAAAGCAATCTGTGCAGCCATGCATTTTGAGGATTTAAAAGAATCTAGATCCATAGAAGATCAAATGTTCATGGGCCTGGAGAGTAGAAGGCAAGAAAGGCTTCCCAGTACATATCAAGACCTCATCCCTAATTAAAAGGGAATGGAAGAAACCAGATAAAATGGGATTTATTCCTATGGGAATTAAGAGAAGGTACTCAGGACTCAGGATTTATGTCCCCTTCCTCAGGCTGATAATGATAACCTCAAATCACAGAGAGAGAGAAGAATTTGGGAATACAAATTGATAACAACCTTTGACACATTCAAAACAGGACTAAATATTTCACATGGATTCATGGGTTTTTATATAAAATTAATAGGCATTTGGGGACATCACAGATTCATTTGTTTTATATAAATTGAAAGGACACTTGGGGATATCACATCTCCAAGAGACTCCATTTTGAGGACTATGAACTTTTGACTTTTCTTATGTGAACTCTTTCCTTCGATTTATTGCTCTCCACAACTCGCTTAAGTATTTTCAGGTCTCCACAGGCCACTAACCGTACAACAATAATACAATTTGTTCCGCTTATCTTAGAATTTTGTTTTCTCTTTACCCGCACCTCTACCCCTCCCTACTCTGACTCTGCTTTACCGTCACCTGTCGTATTTACTACAGCATCTAACACTGTTTTTTTTCTTCCGCTTATGTATATATGTGTGTGTCTTCAGAATTAGTGTCATTATCAGCCTGACAAGGGAGCCATAGTGTTCTGAAAGCTTCGCTATGTTTACCATCCTTTCAGTTAGCCATTAAAAGGTATCAACCACTGAGGGCTCTCAGATTGCAATAATTTTTCTATCTACTGGCTAACATGGTACAAACATTTTTTACCTTATTAAATTCTGGTCGCCGAGCCTTGTGATTGAAGAACTGGTCGGGGAATCTACAACCCAAGACAAAGCTGTGCTGTATCCCATGTCAAGGAAAATTCCTCTTTGGTCTCGTTCTTGCCAAAATCCTAGAAAAAGCAGGAGATGCAAAGAAAGGGTTCACTTCAACCTCTATGCAGTGGAGGTCCTTTCGTCCAGTGAGAAAAAAAAACATTTTTTCAAGCGAAATACAGAGAGTCAAGATGGAAAGGAGCAAGATTAGGGAAAACATTTGATGAAAACCGTTTCGGGGTCAAGCAAAGAAGTTGAGGAGACAATGATGCCAGGTCCCAGGTAGGTGGAAGATTAAAAGCTTTTCTACCTGCCTGGTAAAAGATCTCAGCAAGTGTTTGGATAAAAAACACACTAGGGCAGGTTCTGAGGTTAGCGTTCAAGTCACGTCTTCTAAAAAGGTTCATAGTATCAAGACCTCGTTCCTCAGGAAAGGCTCTAGAGAAAGAACTGTTAGCATTAGTTCAGAAGAATGTCCTGTCTCCTGTTCCAGTCCAGCAAAGTAGAAAGGATTTCTACATCACAATTTTTCTAGTGAAGAATCCGTTCCTACCAAACTATCATAAACCTGAAAGATTTGAACCAATACCTAAACACCAAAAGGTTCAGGATGGAGACAGTGAAATTACTCTTCCCAGAATGTCTTGTGCTCTTCACTGACCACTTTCAACGAAGTTTGCAGTGAATAAAAAAAATTACATGTTTACCGCTAAAATAATATATTTCCTTTTCCCAATGTCATAACCTTTTGTGAGGCACCTGTGAGTTCAAAGTACTTAATACACCCTAAGGCTGGTTTCACACTATGAATTTTTTATTTCCGATGCTGTCCGATAAAAATCGGACTGCATCGGAATGATTTTGGCCCCCATGCAGCCCTATGGGCATCGGACCGAATTGGATGTGCACTAAATGGCATCCAATTTGGTCCGATCCGATTCTGTCCGTATGTATGCAGAATGTATGCTCACCTGTCCCCGCCGTCTCCCGGTGTCTCCCGGTGTCCTCCTGGTGTCTCCTGAGGTCTTCTTCTTCTGAACAGGACCTGCCGTAGTGTGAAGGTAGCCTAAGATGAATGCCTTGAACTGTAAAGTTGAGGATCCAAATCAGCAGAAATCTATAAAAGTGACACCATACTGGAAACTTAAATGTAGAAGTTGTTTTCCATGCACCACTCTCCTGACCGTGCTGCTTGGTGCAACCCTCCCTCTAGTTGCAAGGCAGACCAAGAGAATGAAATTCAAGGTAACCGAACTTCCTTCTTGCAAAAGTTTATTGATCCAGCAAACGCAATAAAAATAAAAGCAATGTTTTGGCACTTTTAAGGCCGTCCTCAAGCCATTAAAAAGTGTGCATGCACATGCCAAAATGTTGCTTTTATTTTTTTTTTTATTTTAAATGTTGCTTTTATTTTTTCTGTGGATGCTGGATCAATAAACTTTTGCAAGAAGGAAGTTTCATACAGATACGGTTTTGATGGTAGACTTTCTGTCCATTCTTTAGGGTGCTGGATGATGGGCTTTGGTGCAAGCAGCCCTGAATAATCTACACCGGTAGTATGAGAATAAAATATGAGAAGATATGTATAACTGAAGTATATAATTGGCCTACTACTGTGAGAGGACAGTAGAAGTGTTATCTATACAGAAGTATGGGATCATTGTCATCGTTTATGTGACAATTCCATCACTAGCAGATACCATCTCCTCCACATGAATTCTCACTGACTGACAGGGTACAACATTGAAATTATGGTAACACCTCTTGTATAGTGATGGGCAAGCCCGAACGGTAAAGTTTGGTGTCCGTACCAGACACCTGGTGTCCATGCATGGACCCTGAACACAGACTTCTTTGGGAAGTCCGTGTTACTGTTCGGGTTTGGCCTCCTGGCCATAGCTTGTTGAATTACTGCAGCACTGCCAATCATCAAGCTTTACTGAACAGGATGGGGATTAAAGTAGGATAATTATACTTACCAGTTTCTGCGCTGCTATCACAATGCTTCTGGGTCCGTTTATTAAACCTTATAATTATTTCCCTGCTTCCCTCGCCCACCTTCTATGCCGGCATCTGTGATTGGTTGCCCCACATTAGCTAACTGCATCCCGAAGTGAAGTGTAAAAGTAAATGAATTGAAAAAATGGCATAGGTCCCCCGTATTTTGAAACCCAGTGCAGATAAAGCACACAGCTGGAGGCTGCATCCCCCAGCTGTGTGCTTTATCTTGGCTGGATATCAAAATATGTGGGATCCCACTTATTTTGATACCCAGCCAAGATAAAGCAGATAGCTGGCAGTTGGTATTCTCAGCCTGGGGAGGGACTATGCTTATTGGGCCCTCCACAGATTTAAAATAGCATCCCACAGCTGCCTTCCATTACTAGTAGTGTAAGTAAAATTAAACACAGAGAAAAATCCTTTATTTGAAAAAATAAAAACAAATAAAACACCTCTTCTACAATTTATAACCCCCAAAACAACCTTGCAGGTCCGAAGTTATATACAGACACAATGTCTCACGATGATCCCAGCTCTGTTACATCATTTGGTCGCAGTGCATGGTCACATTACAAAACGTGACCGATCACTGTGGCCTTAGGAACACATTGACAGAGCTGCAGATGTGACACCAGTCATATCTGCACAGTTCCCACAGCACCCCAGCTGTGACCTCAGGTGAACTCACTACAGGTGAACTAATTGAACGCAATACCGGTAATAGGGCATTGGGTTCAATGATGCCAGATTACCTGATTATCTGGCAACTTGAAGTCAATTATACAGCATCATTGAACTCAATACTGTATTATTGGAATGCGTGCACATTCCCGTAGTCTGTAATTGAACTCACCTGAGGTTAGTTCACCGAGTTCAATGAGAATATTTCCAGGCAGCAAAATGCAGCAAAACACAGTGCTTTTTTGATGCATATCTAGTGCAATTTTGTCACAAAACTGCATGCAAATCCATTTACCAGCAATGTCAATAGGAATTCAGAGGCTTTTGTCGGGCCATTTTTTGGTGCGTTTTTTTGCCTGGAGATGCAGATTTGATGCAGAAATTTCTGCAACCAAATACTCAACAGGCACATATAGCCGTATCCTAATCCACTGAGTTCAGTGTGTTAATCTGCATTTCCTGGCAGAAAAACGCGACACATTTTTGATCCATTTCTCATGTGCGTTTTTAATGCTTTGTAAAAATGCAATAAAAATTGATATGCTGCAGAATTATTTCTGCACCAAATATGCAAGGAAAACACAAGCCCAAATTGCACAAAACATCAGAATTCTCATTGACTTTGATGGAGAATTTTTTTCCAGTTTTTCAGTACACTATATGGTAAAATGAATGAGGTCATTCAAAAGTACAATTTGTCATACAAAAAACAAGCCCTCATATGGCTACATTGAAACAAAACTAAAACATTATGGCTCTTAGAAAAGGGGAGGAGAAAATGAAAATGTAAGGCCCCCTTCACATAACGTTTTTGTGGATACGTGTGTATCCGGAAAAATATGGAATAAATATGGAATAATATGGAAAAAAAACAGAAAGTTCAAATCACCCCCCTTTTGCCCCATTGAAAATAAAGCTATAAAAAAATACACATTTGGTATTGCTGCGTTCAGAAATGCCCAATCTGGGGGCGTGGCTTCGACCTTCATGGAAGCAGTTGCATAACTTCAGGGCTCCCTGGTCACAGACTCACAGCGGCTCCCAGCACTTCTCACCCGGCCTGCAAACGATCTCAGAGAACGGTGTGACACCTCTGGAACCCCAGGATGCCTCGGAGCTCGAATTCACAGCCAGGTACCCCCAGGGTCACGGACTATTTCCACAGGGGCCCCCCTCCCTCTCAGGCTAAGATGGCACTGGAGGAGAGGCCCTGCTCTCCCTCCTCATGTTCTAGTGGAGGGGGGAGGGGGGAGCAGGAGTATGCAGCAGGCATAGATGCACCACTCACAGAGCGAACTATGCAGAGACTTCTATCCTCATTTAGGGTGACAATGCATGAAGATCTCCAAAATATACTAGGAGATATTAAAAAGGAGGTAGCAGACCACAGGGAGCGTACTGGCCATCTGGAGAAGAAGATGGCTCAGTTTGCCTCAGCCCACAACTCTTTGGCTGACAGCTTCGATTCTATGGAGAGGAAGTTTGAGGCTCAGCAGGCTAAACTCTGGGAGATGGAGGACAGGAGCAGGAGGGCTAACGTTAAGCTGAGGGGGATTCCTGAGGAAGTGGCTGATTCTGCACTGCCTGATCTCCTCTCCAGCCTCATTCTGCATGTCCTCCCTGGCACTGCTCCTGCTCTGGTGAAACCAGATCGCATACACAGGATCCCCAAACCATCCCATGTGAACCCTGCGCTGCCGAGAGATGTCCTGGCGTGCCTGCCCTCAGTCAGACTCACTGCGAGGGAATCCGGGGCTGCCCGGCGCCTTAACCAACGTCTCAGCCTACCCTGACCTCTCTATGGGCACTCTGGCGAAACGGAAGGAATTCGGTCCTATGTGCAGTACCCTGCAGGCTGCGGGGATCCCGTACAGCTGGAGCACTCCAGTGCGAGTCCGATTTACGTACAGGGGGATCGCCATATCTTCACCTCCCCCAAGCTGCTGGATAAAGCTCTAAAAGCCTGGGGTCTTGCTGGTCCCACTGATCCCCAGGCCAAGAGGAAACCTGCTTCCCCGGCTGAGCAGAGGATGGATCCGGAGTGGAATACTGTTCGCTGACACATGATGTGACACTTGAGTCATGTACGTGACTGGGATGTTCGCACCCTGCCCTGTTGGGTTTCGTGAGTACTGTTATCTTGTTGGTTTCTCTGGCGAGATGGGGGCCCCCGGGTGCTCGTCCGCAGGGCCTCTGCCTCCCCCACAGCAGACTCCGGTCTGCCTCCACAATTTACATGGATGTTTTGTTGTTATTAACCCCTGTCTCGACCCCTTTGGTCTCCCTCTTCCTCTCCTGGACTTTTCCCTGGTGAGATTCGAGACTATCCAGGCTCCCCCTACAATCCACCATGAGCCTTAAACTATTTTCATTGAACGTGAACGGTCTGAACTCTCCTGTGAAACGTTCTCTCTTCTGGTCTGAAGCCCGCAGGAGCGGAGCGGACGTTCTATGTGTTCAAGAAACTCACCTGCTAAAGGAAGATAACTTTAGAGTCCACCACCGCCTCTATGGCAAATCTTACTTTGCTAACAGCGATGGGAAGAAGGCGGGGGTGGGGATCTTTATTAGATCATCGATTCCTTTTCAGCTTCTAGAATCTGTGGCAGATCCTGCTGGAAGGTTTCTAATCCTCGTATGTAAAATGTATGATATGCTGTTTACTCTAGTGACCCTATACGCGCCAAATGCTTCTCAGATCAAGTTTTTCCGCTCTCTTGTGAAACTGGTAGAGAAACATTCTAGGAGTATGCTGGTAATAGTTGGGGATTTTAATGCTGTAATGTCCCGCTACTCGGATTCCTCGGCGGGTTGGGCTGTTGCCAGGGGGGAATTGGGTCACCTGTGCAGGTCTTTACACCTGCATGACATCTGGAGGTACCTGCACGCCGGGGAGCAGGACTATACGTTCTACTCTAGCAGGCATAGGTCCTACTCGCGTATCGATTTTTTCTTGGTGGATAGTGGGACCCTGCCTGTCTGTACCAAAGCAGACATGGGACTCATTACGTGGTCCAACCACGTTCCTACCTCCCTGTCCCTCTCCCTGGCGTGCAGACCTCAGGCACCCTACTCCTGGAGGCTCAACCCAGACCAACCCAGATCACGTCAGCAGATAATTACAGAAATAGAGCGTGCGCTTTCTGACTATTTTCTCCATAATGATAACGGGGAGGTCTCTGACGAGACGACGTGGCTGGCCCATAAGGCGTATGTCAGAGGACTGTTTATCCAACAGGCCTCTCGTCTCAAAAGGGAAAGAGAAAGGCGTAGAGAGGATCTCTTGGCCCGCCTCCAAGACCTGGAGGAGATCCACAAAACAACCCCCTCTCCTGGAGTGAGTCAGCAGCTGTTTGCTGTTAGGACACAGTTGCGGGCATTTCTGCTGTCGCAGCATGAGAAATGCCTCCGCAGGTCCAAGCTGTCCTTCTACTCCGCAGGGGAATTGGGCCGGGGCCCTTCTGGCCAAGCGCATTAAGAAAAGGGAGCTTATATCCTCTATCTCGGCCTTGAAAGACTGCTCCGGTGTGCTTCGCTCCAACCCCATCGAGATCGCAGATGCTTTCGCACAATATTACTCTCAACTCTATAACATTAAAGATGACCCTTCGGTACCAGCCCGCCCGGAGGACTTCCAGAGGTTCCTGGGCGACTTGCGGCTTCCCGCTTGTCGCCGGAGCAACTGAACGACCTGAACTCCTCTATAACGGACGCTGAAATCTTACGGGTGACCTCTTCCACTAAACGCCACTCCACCCCGGGCCCGACGGTCTCCCAATGATTATTACCGTACATTCGCCCGCTTGTTGCTCATGTGGGCGTGCAAACTCTGGCAAGGAACGGTACTATCTCCCCTGCCCCTCGCGGCGACTATTGTCACTATTCCAAAGCAGAGGAAACCCCCGACGACCCTGGTAGCTACCGTCGATTTCACTCCTCAACTGCGACGTGAAGGTGTTCTCGAAACTCCTGGCATGCCGACTCAGAGAGTCACCCATCGCTGCTGCATGTGGATCAGGTGGCTTTGTGAGCAGGAGGCAGACGAAGGATGGCACGAGGCGCTTTATTGATTTGATAGTGTGGCTGAAAGGGCTGGGGTCCCAGTGCCCTCATGTCACTTGACGCTGAAAAGGCGTTTGATAGGGTGCACTGGGATACTACCTCTGTCCTAGAGAAATTTGTGTTCGGGCCCTGTTCTCTCGGCATTATGGCCTTGTACTCCAACCCGAACGCCAGAGTGCTCTCCTTCGGCTTTCTCTCCTCTGCCTTTTCTCTGACTAACGGTACCCGCCAGGTTGTCCTGTCTCCTATTATCTTTTCCTTGATAATCGAACCGCTTGCGAATCTTTAGATCAAACCCGCTATAACTGGTTTCCGCCGGTGAAATATCCCATAAATCGGCTTTACGCGATGACATTATTATAGTTTGCACTGATTTAGAGACCTCCCTGTCGGCGGTGATGACGCCCGGCCTGTTCACCAAATTATCATATTATAAATTAACGCGACTAATCATTGATTTTCCCATCGTGTCCCGGGCCCGCTTGCTGCCAGACTGCATCGGAAGTTTCCCTTCGTTTGGAGGAGGAGGGTGTTCCGTACCTCGGGATCACTCTAACAAACATTCACCAGATAGTGTCAGTTATGTGGATGCTCTCCAGGCCTCCCTGCGCAGAGAAACAAACACTCACCCCCTGCCAGCCCTGTCGTGGGTGGGCACATTCACGCTTTTAAAATGTTCCACCACCCGAAAGTGGAGGAACTGGGTGGTGGGTCTCGAGTCCGCTCTCCTTGGAACTGGTTCTCTGCGCCATCTTTTGGAGGCGGAGTGCTTGGCCCCTACGAGGGTGTCCCTGCAGCTCCTCACGATGGTCTCACTCTTGCGAGCCTGGAGGGAGGAGGTGGGGAAGCAGATCTCATTATCCCCTAAGGATATAGACATTAGGGCTTTGCCTTTTCATATCCCCTTCCTGAACATTGGTCCTTGGACGCGGGCGGGGATCCGCAACTGTGCGGACCTCCTTGAGTCGGGTTGTCTCAGCCCCTTTTCGAGCCTTTGTGCAAGATTTCCGGGTATAGAGAGGACTTTCTACCGATATGCGCAGATCTCACATTTCTTTAGCTCTCTTGGGGGGACATGGGGGGCCCACCCTCCGCCTGAAGTCTCCCATTTTCAAAAGTTCCCCAGACTGGCCCCCTTTTGGGCAGTCATCTCTGGCTTGATGGGATCGGTAACGGGCATGTGTGTCCAGGTGTCGCCGCAGCTGACAATCTTGCATTTAGGGATCCATCTCTTTCCCAGGGACTCCAGAACGCTGATTTCTAATGTTTTAACTGCTGCAAGGTTGAGCATCGCAGCTAAATGGAGGGCGGACGCCCCCCCTTCCATTGCAGAGGTCACGGATCGTCTGAATGTGATATTCCACAATGAATACCACCTAGCTTTAGATAATGCCACCAGAAACAGGGTGATAGACGACTGGGCACGATGGGCGGCCCACCCGTCTGCGTTCCGATTGTGTGAGACTTAGACTTTTGACGTTGGCCGTTCACGGAGTTATTCACGTTGCTATTTCTGCCATTGTTCACAATGTATGTGGTATCTGCGTTTAGGTCCCTGGTGGTCCTTGTCTCATCCAAACCCCCTCCCCCTCTACTTTCCTTGGCTGTTTTGTTTTCTTGTTTATGTATTCTTGTCTATGTTTATGTCATTGTATTTGCTTTGCATAACCTCAATAAAAATTATTGGAAAAAAAAAAGAAATGCCCAATCTATCAAAATATAAAATCACGGTGGCTCAAGTGGTTAGCACTGCAGCCTTGCAGCGCTGGGGTCCTCAGGTCCTGGGTTCAATTCCCACCAAGGACACTAAGGACAACATCTGCAAGGAGTTTGTATGTTCTCCCCGTGTTTGCGTGGGTTTCCTCCAGGCACTCCAGTTTCCTCTCACATTGTAAAGACATACTGATAGGATGTTTAGATTGTGAGCTCCAAGAGAGACAGTACGTATGTAAAGTGCTATGGAATTAATAGCACTATATAAATGAATAAATATTATTATTAATCAGATCTGTAAACTACGTAACAGAAAAAACAAGTCCAAACGCCAAAGTTTTTTTTGTCACCTCAACATTGTAAGTAAATGCAATTAACAGTTGATTAATGCAGCGGATATACCCAAAAATGGTATCATTGGAAACAACAACTCAAGACACAAAAAATAAGCCGTTACACAGCCCCAGATCCCGAAAAATTAGAACGCTACGGGTCACGGAAAAAAAAGTGGAATTCTTTTTCTTTAAAAAGTTCACAATTTGTTTTTTTTCACCACTTAGATAACAGTAAAAGTATACATGTTTGGTATTGATGAACTCATACTGATCCGATGCATCATACCGGTACGTTAGTTTTACCAAATAGTGAACATGATGAATAAAAACCCCAAAACACAAACGTATAATTGCACTTTTTTTTAGCAATTTCACCGCACTTGAAATTTTTTTCCTACTTTCGAGTACACTATATGGTAAAATATATTTTTTATTCAAAAGTACAACTTGTCCCACAAAAAACAAGACCTCGTACTTTTATATCGATGGACAAATTAAAAAGTTATGGCTCTTGGAAAGGAGAGGAGAACACAAAAAAATGAAAATTGTCTGGGGGTGAAGGGGTTAAAAGGAGACATGAAGTCTATAAAAAGATACTTGTTTGCATATTAGAACGTGTAAAATTATATGACACACACATATATCCACTTCACTCCTGGGTGATTTTTCATTTTTTGTTTTTCCCTTCCCCTCTTCTATTACCCATAATTTTTTTTTTCAATATAGACATATGAGTCTTGTTCTTTGCAGGACGAGTTGATCTTTTGGATCACATTATTTATTTTACCATATAGTGTACTGGTAAAGTGGGAAAAAAATTCCAAGTGCAGTGAAATTGCATAAAAAAGTACCTATAATCAAAGGCAAACCAAGCTGAGTACCATTCAGGTCCCTATCAGATTCTATAACATGCCAATGTTTTAGAATTCAAAGCTTTTATGCCATTAAACATGGCTTTAAACTAGTTTGTATGGTCGCCCTAGTTGTAGAGTCGATTCCATTTTTGGCGCGCCTCCCCAAGATATTTAGGAGGTAGCTACTCGTGGTGAGGGTGCATGGGGGCATCATCTTTTTCTTCAAGCCAATTGTCTGATGGAAGGACCCAGGGGGGGCGCTTTCCTCGGTCATTCACATCTTGTGAAGGTGTCCACTCTCTACCTTTCCCCAACATTCGGTTTCCAACCCTGCTGTCTCCAGTGCCACAAAAGGCATTTACTTACGTTCCCTCATCTTCATCAAGACACTTAGTGCGGTCGCCGGAGCCAGTGATACAGTTTCTGCGAGCGTCTCAGGGAACAACCCATTGGCTCAAGTTTCCAGGGACTGGCGCGGAAGCGGAAGTGCCGCCGGCGCCCCCCGCTTAAGTGGCGCCCGGTGCAAAAGGTCCGGCTGCACCCCCCTGGATACGCCCCTGCCATTAAACATCAAGCCAAATTTAAAGTTAATAAAAAACACTTTTGATTTTGATTTACCCGATTGTTAAACTGCTTCTTTTTATTTTTATCTTAAGACTCATATGTAGATGCTTTTTCCCTGGCTTCCTTTAAGATTTTTTCTGGATAGCCGCCATGCAATAAATTATTTACAAGCTCATCTACCTCTTGGTTATAGATGGCGGCATCATTATTTATTCTTTTCAAGCGCAAAAATTGTCTGAATGGAAGGGACCACTAGTGTACATGGGGTGTATGCTTCAAAAGTGCAGGTCATTCACATACTTGATGAAAAGAGTAAAGTCAGTCTCTGACCTGTCCCAAACAATTAGGATGTTGTCAATGTATCTAATGTATCCTTTTATGTGCTTCAAAAAGGGATTACTTAGAGAGTATACCATCTCATCTTCAAAAACTGCTAAGAAAACGTTAGTGAGGGTACAAGCGACGGGAGTAACCATCGCTGTACCCTTGCATTGCAGATAGCATGAGTCAGGGAAACTAAACCCATTGTGCTTCAAGATAAAATTTAGAGACTGAATGAAGTCCACCGTGGCCCATTATCAACAGCCCGTCCAACTGATTTTCAATGCTTTGCAAACCAGATCATCTGCAGTGTATAGAGCTAATAAGCTCTCAATATTAATTGAAGCTAACTTGAAATTTTCCTGCCAGATTATCTCATGAATTGTTTTGACAAAATCATTTGTATCCCTTACATAAACTAGAATTTTTTTCAATAGCAGGTGTAGATACCAATCAATAAATTTTGAAAGTGGTTCAGTTAAGGAACCTGACCCTGTCATGATTGTCTCCCTGGGGGTTCAAATGCAGTTTTCATGAACATTTTGTTAGATAATACCAATGTGGTTTTATCAGGTGTTCAGGAAAAGTTTTTCTGCCTAGGATTTCAAAATTATGTTTTTACCCTCTATCTTTACCACATATCCAACAACTGTCTGAGACGAAGGGATACACAGTGTAAATGTTCACCAGGAATTGATATCAGCGAGAGAGGATCTTGTAGTTTCTCTCCTGGGCTACACAAGCCATGGAAAGTCTGTGTGACATAATGCATGCCTTCTTCCAGTCTGTCTCAGATATCCCCATGTCCAATTCTTCTTCCCATCTTCTGAAAAGTCCAGCCATAACAGCATTACCATTTAAAATAGTGTATTTACTGGAGATACAATGTTTCGGTAGGGTTTCCAACAAAAATATCTCCTTGAACTGTGTCGGAGAGGCACAGAAACTATTTGCGTCTCCTCTGGAGGAAAAAATGAGTCCGTTGGCCATATTCCAGCCAAGATAGGTTAGATCCTGTGTTAGCCAGTAAATAGAAGGGAGCCAGATCTCGACCTCCCAGGATTTCTGATGGGCAAACCCCCTGATGTTCGAGATCCGGGGGGGGGGGTAGTTCGCCTGAGCTATTTGTAAAGTTCAAGCTCGGGGCTGGAGATGATGTGAAAAAGAAAAAATGGGCAATAATATTTTTAATCTATCTTCATATACATTGAAAGAAGCAGAAACCAATCTGCTTTATAAAGGACTTTCTTTTTGTCCGCACTTTAGTTCCAAAGATTTGGATCTTTACATAGATCTCCAGATTTATCTAAGAAAACGTACTATTTTGAGACATTTTTATATTTCTAGCAACTACACTTCACATGACACCCCAGTCACTACTAAAGGCCGCTTCACACGCTAGGATATCATTAACGATATTGTTGAAACGTCATGGATTTGTGATCGGTCAAACGATATTGTTAGTGCGTCATTACGTGTAAACGAACGATGTAGGAAGGAAAAATCGTTGGAACAGTCATCTAAAATTTGAGATCCGGACCTCAAATCTATCGTTCATCGTCCAATTAACGTCCTGGGAAGCAGCAACATTGTTCAGTGTGACACCTTTTTGAACGATGTCGTTCATATTTCTCCTATTCCTGCCGCTTTGTAAAATTGTTCAAACCTTCTTCTCCAAATAGCTGGAGTGTTGCCATATTTAAGATCGTTAACAATATCTTTGCGTGTGACTACGCACTAACGATGTCGGAGGGATCACAGTCACTTGACATAGCTAACGATCTTGTTCACCTATATCCTAGCCTGTGAAATGGCCTTAACTGTGATGCAACAATTATTCACACTGGTTTGAAAAACCCCTCTAATTTCTACTCCATCGAAAACCAGGGTCATCACCTCAAAACCTTTTTTGATCTGGTGTTGAAAAATTTTAAAGTTTTGAAGAGTGAATCATATGATCACCTTAAAAATCTCATTGCAACGGGGGCACTGGCCTGGACATGGCGCCGAGTAGCTGTGTGTGAGCTGAGCTCCTGCTCCCACCAGCATTAATAGCTTGTAAAAAGCGATTTGCAGCCTGCCTTCGACCGTACAGGATGATCGGTGACTCAGCGGTGCTCCTGTTGCTCCGGGACCCGGGTACAATGCCCACGATACAGAGCATTACTAAGTTTCTTACAGCCCTAGGAGGCGCGGGCCGGCGCTCCACGCGCCCCGCAATGGCGGCCGCTGCAAACACTGCAGCGATGGAGTCTGCAGACTTCCCCTCTCCCTCCCAGCACCTCTCAACGGATCTGACGGCCGGACGGGAGACCCGCAGCAACTACACAGGGGACAAAATGGCGGTGAAACAGGTACCCAGTGGGGAGAGCTCAAGGAGGGAGGCTAAGGACCTGGCTACTACAGTCCAGGAGTCTAAAAAATCTACACACGCTTCCCAGTCTCCAGGCGCGCATGGCGCTGGCAAGAGGGGCTCCCCAGGAGGCATCCCACAGCAGAGGGCTACTGTCTCTCCCAAGGAACATTCATGTGGGGCTGGCAAGTCCACCCAGAAGCACAATGACTCTATTTTAACTCAGTCATCACCACAGACTTGTGATAATCAAATGGTGACAGGAGCTGCTGATGCATCTCTACCTGCACTATTAACTCCTAATAGCCCCAGAGAGCCCCCTATGTCTCCAGACCTACAGAGAGTGGAGCCACGGACCTCTGACCTACAGGAGATTTATGCACGTCTGCAGTCCATTCCAACAAAAACAGACATGGAAGGGTATATACAGAGACTTGAATCTGCTTGCAGGGCAGAGATAAGGTCCCTTGCAGAGGACTCAGCCACACTTAAAAACTCAGTCCAAACAATAGAGGGAGACGTTGCTACCATCTCTTCCCAATTGCAGGAACATCAGCAGTTGCTAGATCAACATTCCAACACCTTCCAACTCATTTTTGATATGATGGAGGACTCTGAAAACCACCACAGGAGAAACAATATTAGGCTGCGGGGTCTCCCTGAGTCAGTGGCCCCCCGCGATTTGATGTCGGCCCTCCAGCGTATTTTCAACTCACTATTAGATAAACCTCCTGATGACTACATAGAAATGGACAGAGCCCATAGGTCACTGGGAACTAGAAATCCTGATCCGTCCCGTCCTAGAGACGTTATATGCCGTATACATTTTTTCAAATTAAAGGAAGATATAATGCGCAGAGCTAGAGAGTCGGAGTTCATTGACTTCAACGGGACACCGGTACATCTTTTGGAAGATCTTTCCCGACTCACTCTAGCAAAAAGACGTGCATTGAGGCCTTTGCTGGAGATCTTACGGGACAGAGACATCACTTATTCATGGGGCTATCCATTCCAGCTACAAGTGCGAAGGGAGGAAGGATTGGTTACCCTACGAACGCCTGCCGACATACCGGAATTCTGCGGGGTCCTGAATATTCCGACTGTGGAGATCCTGGACTGGCCACAACTGCCCTCCTTCTTCTACAGGGGTTCCAGAGGAGTCTGGCACCCCCGATCCGGAGGGGAAAAGAAACGGAGACGAGGCTCGGGACGGAGGGCTGACATATCTGATGACTGTACCTGAGATCGGTCTCTCATCTTTACCCATACTTCATGGGGCCTAGGAATAACACCTAATAAGCCCTATAGAGGTTTACTCCTATTAAGTGGGCTAACTCTTACATTTTACTACTGAACCTCACATTGTGGGAACTCCGGTTATGGGAACCTATACTTCTCGTATGTTTATTATTGGTTATATAGTTACCGAATCGTCATAATACATAGAAGAGTGTAAGGGAAAGACAAAAGGAGAACATTGTAGGAGAGCGAAGGAGTAAGGCATCCGGAGAGGACGTGGGAAGAAGGAGTCCCAGGGGACATAGGAGTGGAGGATCCACCTGTGGGTCCCGAATCCAGACCCAACCCGAGTCTAGCGGAGGGACTGGTTGCCAAAGGGGACTGGCCCCGATCTGGTGTGGACGCTTCAAGGTTCCATCAGGAAAACCAGAGACCACTGCATCTGCAGGAGCAGTGGCTACAATCCGTGAACAATCCGCAGGATGGTGTTTAGAACTAGAGTCAGGGGACATATTGCCCGTCGCCCAACAAGGCCCGCAGCCACCAGCTTGGGACACTGTTCACATAGGCGTAGGGCAAGTGAGGCGAGTAATCCAGTGCAGGGAGTGAGAAACCTTTATATATACAAGAGAAAGAAGCGTGTATGATGGATTGGGATCAGAGCCAGGTATAAATAACAAATAAGTTTATTAATTCATCAAAAGGTACAAACAAGTAGCAAAAATCCACACAATTAAAAACAAGTAAAAAGCAGAGATCTGCTAAGTTGAAGGAGACACCTTCACCACAGCTTTCTCAGGTATAGGACTGCAATAATCAACAAGGTATATGTCAAAAGACTTCTCAATGGGGGGCGTGTCCTGCAGCTAATGGCGCCGGACGCGTACTGAGGAGGCTCTCCCGCTAAGATCCTAACAGCGGCACTTCACGGCTCACCCCGAGCTTCAAACGGCCGACCCGGGGCTCATCCGTTACCAGAGCAGAGCTGGACATGCCGAGAGCGAGTTCCAGGCGGAGGGAAACCGGGAACAAGCTCACAAGCTTCTTCCAGCCAGAGGGGCATAAATCCTCCAAGATGGCGCCCGCTAGTGAAGACACGGCAGCCCAGACCCGCAGCTCTGCACGCTCGCCCCGATCTCCCACCCGCTCATCTGATCATAGCCCGGTGAGTAGAGACGCTTCACCGATCACTAAGAAATATATGAGAGACATGCTGGGGGCTATGAGGGACTCTATGCTTGGTGAACTACGTGACATGAGAGTGGAGATGAGGGCAGAAATGGCGGCTATGGGAGAAAGAACGTCTAAAATGGAAGCTAAAATGGCCGACTATGCCTCGGCCCATAACAACCTGGCAGACAGTTATGACGTTCTCGAGAGGGAAATGTGCACTGTACAGTCTAGGCTTTGCCACTTGGAGGATGGCCTCCGTAAAAACAACATTAAGCTCCGAGGAATTGTGGAGTCACAGGAAACTGAAGACCTTCCTGGGACTGTAGCTGCTTTCCTGTCCATGGCTCTGCCGGATATCTCACCGGAGCTGCTAAAGGTGGTAAAGGTTTACAGACTACCAAAACCAGCTAAACTGCCGAAAGAGATCCCAAGAGACATCCTAATTACGTTTCTGAGACCTGATATGAGGGACGTACTTCTCCACGCCATGAGAGCGAACCCTTCTTTACCACAACCTTTTGACAAAGTGGCGACCTATCCGGACCTATCACCAGGAACTTTGGCCAGGAGACGGGAATTTTCCTCCAGCTGCTGTATCCTACGTGAGAAAGGAATCCAGTACGCTTGGGGCTCTCCAACATCTGTTAACTTTCGTTATAAGGGAACCAGGCATTCATTCGCGTCCCCGACCCTGCTCAGAAAGGCTTTGAAATCGTGGAACCTGGCGTCCTCTAGTCCTCGACCACCAAGATCCTCACATGAGAGTGCCCAAGACCCACCTCCACGGGATCAAACCTGACCGGTCGTTGCTTGCTTGGGAACAGTCATTATGGGTCTTTGTGACTTAGCCTCTGTTTTGGTTATTACCAAATTTGTCCCACAGATCTCTCTCTGAAGACTAGCTGGAGATCCTGAAGCTCATTTGAGCCCAGGCCCTCCTTGAGAGAGCTGACTGGTGGGACTGGTATTTCTTCCCCCCCCCCCTCTAGCTCAGACTTATTGTCTGACTATTGCAAGTTTACATTTGTGTTACTTCCCCTGTATTCGTTCTCTTTTCCCCCTCCCCTCTCTCTCTCCTGCACTCTCTTTAAACACTCTTTCTATTCTTCCTCTTTTCTTTCCCTTTCTTCTCTAGGGATTGCCTCTCGGCTGTCTCTTCGCAGTTGCCAATTGCTAGGGGTGCTGTCATAGTCTATATCTATGTCTCAATTTGTTGTGCCCAACTCGTCTTCCACTCTGCAGATAACATCGCTTAATGTCAGAGGATTGAACTCTCCGGTGAAACGCTCCTTCCTGTGGAGAGAGACCAAACGCCTAAAAGCTGACGTTCTATGTATCCAGGAGACACACCTTCTCTCTGAGGATAACCACCGGGTAAGACACTCCGCCTATCCCCACATATTTTTCGCTAATAACAAAGCAAAAAAAGCAGGAGTTTGTGTGATGGTGAGTAACAGAGTACAGTTTCAGCTAAAATCCGTGGAGGCCGACCCACTGGGGAGACACCTCACTTTAAAATGTTATATAGCGGGAGAACTGTTCACCATAGTGACGGTATATGCCCCGAACACAGGGCAAAAGAGATTCTTGAGGTCCTTCCTTAAAAGAATAAATGATTCAGCTGAGGGTTCCCTAGTGGTGTGCGGTGATTTCAACCATGTGATGGAATCTAGACTGGACTCTTCCACACCACCCGCAAGGAAGGGTAGAGATCTATCCGATGTGACAAGGGAATTTAGACTCCATGACGTGTGGCGATACATGCACGCGGAGGAGAGGGATTACACCTTCTTCTCCAATTCTCACAAATCCTACTCTAGGATTGACTTCTTTCTAGTAAAAGACGATATTTTGCCACACTGCTCGAAATCTTCAATAGGCCTGATCTCATGGTCAGATCATGCCCCTGTCACTCTGTCGGTCAGATTGGGGCAAAAACGCAATGCCTACCGTCGCTGGAGAATGAATGTTGGACTCCTATCGGACCAATGCACCCTTGACTTCATAGATACTAGATTGGAAGAATTTTTCCACATAAATGATAACAATGAAGTGACAGACAGCTCCCTTTGGCATTCTCATAAGGCTGTCCTCCGGGGCCTCCTTATTCAGAAAGCTTCGCAGAAAAAAAAAGAACGGGAGAACTTCTGGAGGGAGTGGTCGGAACAGATTGTGGAATTGGAGAGGGTAAACAAAACTACTCCCTCTCCTCTGTTGACCTCACAAATCTTAGAACTTCGTACTAAACTTAGAGCCCAATTACTCTATTCGCACGAATTAGGCTTGAGGAAAATAAAAACTCAATACTACTCAGCAGGAGATAGAGCAGGTAAACTGCTCGCTAAAAGACTAAAAAAACGGGTGACACAATCCATGGTGACCTCTATGTCCACGCACGGGGGAGGTCAGGTTAGAGACCCAACGGAAATAGTGGAAGTGATGGCAGACTATTACTCCAAGCTTTATAACTTGATAGATGACCCTCTCACCCCCCAACCTTCACAGACCCTAATTCAAGACTACCTATCGCGACTTGACCTCCCGACTATACCACCGGACACTCTGTCTGATTTGAATAAACCTCTAACGCTCACTGAAGTAACAGAGACCATACAATCACTTAAATCCAACTCAGCGCCAGGACCAGATGGGTTTGCCAATGAATATTACAAGTTGTTCTCATCGCGCCTGGCTCCTTACCTTCTCCGTCTCTTCCAGCATTGGCAGGTGGAGGGATCGCTTCCAGCTGAGGCGCTGGAGGCTCAGATCACCACCATCCAAAAACCGGGGAAACCTCCTAACATGCCGGGCAGTTATCGACCCATCTCGTTACTTAATACGGATGTGAAGATATATGCTAGGCTGTTAGCCTCCCGTCTGGCGCGGGTAATACCGATGCTGGTGGACCCGGACCAGGTGGGTTTTGTGGCGGGTCGTCAGACGAGGGACGGGACCAGACGGATGTTGGACCTGATTGAGATTATAGAGAAAAGGGGGACCCCCAGTGTATTCCTGTCCCTGGACGCCGAAAAAGCATTCGACAGGGTACACTGGGGATACCTGAGGGAAGTCCTGAAAAAATTTGGATTCTCTGGCCAGATTCTTAGGGCGATTTTGAGTTTATGCTCCAATCCAGGGGCCCGAGTATCTATGTCAGGTTACACTTCAAAACAATTTACCATCACTAACGGGACGAGGCAGGGTTGCCCCCTGTCACCCCTGATATTTGCCCTGGTCATGGAGCCTCTGGCCGCCTCGGTCAGGTCCAACCCTTCCATATCTGGGATTCAGGTGGGACCTAAACATCATGTCATAGGATTGTATGCAGATGACGTTATAATAACTTGCACTAGCCCCAAAAACTCGATCCCAGCAGCAATCCAAGAACTCACTGCCTTTTCGGCAATATCGTACTACAAGCTAAATATGGGTAAATCGATGGCCCTCCCAATTAATATTACTGGAGCGGAGCTAGGGGATCTCTCATCTCAATTCTCTTGCTCATGGGCACCAGATGGCATACCCTATTTGGGAGTGGTTCTGTGCGCCACACAACACATTGCACGGGTTAACCTATTAAAACTGATGAGTTCACTGAGAGACTCCCTAGACTCTGGCCCCAATCCCCCCTTGACCTGGATGGCCCGCATCCAGGCGTTCAGGATGATCTGGTTACCTAGGCTGTTGTACCTCTTCCGTTGCATCCCTCTGAATTACCCGATTCAGCTGCTCACCCGATTACAGAGGCAAATTAACAGTTACATTTGGGCAGGGGGCAGACCAAGGGTCAACAAACAGACAATGTACCTAAAGCTGAAAGGGGGAGGAATGGGAGTGCCAGATGTTATCACTTATCTAAGAGCGACAATACTGGAGGCGTCAAGGGAGTTGTGGACAAGCCGTAATGATTTGGGCTGGGCACAACTGGAAAAGGATATAGCGCCAGAGATCACACCAAACAAGCTATTGGCTGGAGTTGGTCTGGGCTCAGTAAAGATCGCTCATCCACTAGCCACTGTTCGATCAATGCAAGCAGTGTGGAGAGCAGTTCCTGCCTCGTGGACCAGATTGCCTCCTGAGAAACTTCCCTTGGAAGCTTTCCAGGTTCATATTCCACTGCTAAATTTGGCCACGTGGCGGGATCTGGGAATTGACACCCTGGGGGTTTTGTTGAGAAATGGTAAGCTGCTCCCCTTCCGGGAATTACCCGGAGAGAGGAGTAAGTTGCAGAATACCTTCCTCCAATACTCCCAGATCTGTCATTTTATCAAATCCTCAGACTGCACGCACGATCTGAAACCACCTTCTCCCTCCCCATTTCAGCAATACCTTCTCTCCGAAAGCACTGCCCATAAAGGACTATCATCCATATATGAGGGTCTGGTGTCCCAGAACTCACCCACCAAATTGCATTTTATGACCAATTGGGGAAAAGAATTTAATTTCTCTGCGAATGTGGATGAGTGGGAGGGTGCAATTAGGAGTGTCATCCAAGCCACAAGGTGCATAAACCACCTGGAATCTCTCAAAAAAATACACTTAAGATGGTATACTCCTCCCTCTAGGTTAGCTAAGTTTAGTTCGGGAGGCTCCCATCTCTGCTGGAGACAATGTGGACAGAAAGGAGACTTGGCACATATGTGGTGGGGCTGCCCTAAGATAGCCCAGTTTTGGACACTTGTGGCTAACCTCATAGGTTCGGTTACGGAGACGGTTATCCCCTTAACCCCACAACTAGCAGTATTACATCTAGGTGCAGAAGTCCTTCCCCCAGTCCCCAGACATGTCTCCTCCTACATTTTAATTGCAGCTAGACTGTGTGTAGCGACTGCCTGGAAGAGTGTGAAGCCCCCATCTCTGGGTGATGTTATAAATAAACTGAACTTGATTTTCTGCCATGAATATCATCTGGCTATGGACGCACCTAGACGCAGGTACATTGCTGAAGCCTGGCAACTATGGGCTCAACATCCGGCAGCTATGAAACCAATGACAGGAACGACAGCCAGTCCATCTGACCAGCCGAGTGGTAATCCCTTTACTTTATAAATCATCTACTCCATAATTTATAACTGCATTTTTCTCTCTCCCTTTCCTCCTTGATCTACTCTCTTCCTCTCCGTCTGCTCTTTATTTCCTTTCTTCCTGCTGCTTTCTTTCTTTCTTTTTCCTTCTTTCTCATCTTACCTAGGAACTTACCCCCTTTTATGCCTTATCTCGAAATATTCCCGATAATTCCCTTCCTTCCCTCTCTCCTTCCCCCTCCTCCCTCCTCTTCCTCCCCTCAGTTTTCCACCTTTCTCTCTTTGCCATTTAACTTTAGGGGTCATAGACCTTTAACCGTACTCGACAATTTCAAATTAGACCCTTGGCGCAAACAACCCTTGGACATCTGGTCTAACCACCCATGTCCCTGCTCTAGAGCAGGGCTCAAAATCATTTGAGGTCTTCCAACCTCTGATACCATATATGATTTCTAATGCTTACCTCTCCCTCTCCTCCCCCCCCCCCCCATCTTACTATCCTATTGTTAATCTCCTCTATGTTTTAGTGTATCTGAAGTATTATTCGGTCTAAACTTGTGACTGTTCTATATGAAGCTTCAGTTGATATATGATTGTGTTTGTCATTTAATTCTAATAAAAACTTATTGAAGATAAAAGACTTCTCAGTAAATACAGGTATAGAAGTTCCCTAAGTGAGGATCATAAAGTGCAAAAAATCATACAATGATCAAAGGGTCTCAATAGATGAATATCTTCATAATAAAGGGAACTACAACCAACCTGTATAAAACAAGCAAAATGAGAGAACTTAGGATGAAGAAATACACTGTAAACAAAATAAGCTAAAAAGTAGCCAGTGCGTCCATATTACCATAGATGTAAAAGTCATATGATAAATAATCAGCTGTGGGGCAGAGACCCTCACCCAACGCGTATCGCCCCTCTTTGGGGGATTCCTGAGGGGTCAGAGGGGTAGGGTAGATGAGTTTGAAGCACCTTATAAGTACCTGTTTTTGATGGGGTATAATGGTCAGCTGTGGTAGCGTGCGCGCCTGCATTCTCCGCAATCCGGAAGTAAATGCCTGTCTGTGTGAGAGACGTAAAGTGTGGGCGGCGCATGCGCAGACAGGCCAATCACGCTGAGTTCATCGCCCGCACCGCGCATGCGCGATGCGGCCATGAATCTCTGTGTAATACGTAGCCATAGTGAGGGAGAGGACGCCAAGGGGCGGAAGCAGGGGCAGTCGATAGGGAGCCCAATTGAGCGCAGAGCCAGGGATCATGGCTGAAGACATCATAATAGATAAGTGGAAATAGGGATTATTTCCATGAGAAGTTTAGAAGCCTAGATTAAGAAATTAAAGATTTAAGATATTAGATAAAAAAAAGTATCAGTAATCTCTCGACAGAAACCTGGGAAGGCTCACGAAAGGTGTCTCGATTCTGATCTCCTGGGAGCTGACCTGGCCACACTCTGGAGAAGCACAGCACCCGGCTGGGTAGCCTTGCGCAATCAGCAAGTAAAAAGGTAAGGAACTCCATGAACTGTGTCTGTCCTTCCGCGCCATGTTACCATCTACACCACTATAGCCCCGTCCCTGCTATTGACTGTGCCATCTGCCCTGGGGCCCCGCTCCACCCGTGGTAAGTGATACAATCCCGGCTGCACTATCATCTGCCCCAGTGGTCCTAATCTGCATCGTCGGCCATTCCTAGCCAAACACCACAGGTGGCATCACGTTCATCCCTTGTAAATACCCCCTTTACTGCACGCCCAGGGCCATGGAGCCGGGTCACAGCCACCGTGACCTCCCCAAGAAAGTCGACTGGCCCGGCTACTGAGTACTCCACAGCCCTGGTGGACGTTGCAGACCACCTACTGGAACAGCTCCTAAACGGCCACTATGACAAGTGAGTGGCGGCATGAAGAATAAAACTGAATTTTTTCTCTGTAGCCAACACTTTTCTAGTAAGCTGACTAACCAGGTTTCAAACTCTATTTACCTGCTGATTGACCCCACATCTGCAGATAAATAATGTTTCGCAAGGTGACAAGTTCACTTTAAAAAGGTGTCTATAACATTTGTAAGCTCGGTTCTGCTCCCTGATCTCTGTAGTAAGCTCGGCTCTGTTCCCTTATCTCTGTAGTAAGCTTGGTTCTGCTCCCATATCTCTGTAGTAAGCTCGGTTCTGCTCCCTTATCTCTGTAGTAAGCTCGGTTTTGCTCCCTTATCTCTGTAGTAAGCTCAGTTCTGCTCTCTTATCTCTGTAGTAAGCTCAGTTCTGTTCTCTTATCTCTGTAGTAAGCTCGGTTCTGCTCCCTTATCTCTGTAGTAAGCTTGGTTCTGCTCCCTTATTTCTGTAGTAAGCTCGGTTCTGCTCCCTTATCATTGTAGTAAGCTCGGTTCTGTTCTCTTAACTCTGTAGTAAGCTTGGTTCTGCTCCCTTATCTCTGTAGTAAGCTTGGTTCTGTTCTCTTATTTCTGTAGTAAGCTCAGTTCTGCTCTCTTATCTCTGTAGTAACCTTGGTTCTGCTCCCTTATTTCTGTAGTAAGCTCGGTTCTGCTCCCTTATCATGGTAGTAAGCTTGGTTCTGTTCTCTTATCTCTGTAGTAAGCTTGGTTCTGCTCCCTTATCTCTGTAGTAAGCTTGGTTCTGTTCCCATACCTCTGTAGTAAGCTTGGTTCTGTTCTCTTATCTCTGTAGTAAGCTCGGTTCTGCTCCCTTATCTCTGTAGTAAGCTCGGTTCTGCTCCCTTATCTCTGTAGTAAGCTCAGTTCTGTTCCCTTATCTCTGTAGTAAGCTCAGTCTGTTCCCTTATCTCTGTAGTAAGCTCGGTTCTGTTTCCATATCTACTATATGTGCCGATCTGTATTTAAAGTCTGTTACCTCTGCTGCATTAAAGTGTACCTGTCACCGGACATCAAAAGCTAAAATAGCCACCTTCTGCAGCACTGAGGCTGCATTCAGAGAAGGTGTCTATAGCCTTTTGATGTCCTATATACAATGAAATATGCACTTAGATAAATGCTTACACTTAAGACGACCGGTGACCGGGAGGCGTGGTTTCACGCTCCTCTGACCGCCCCCTCTTGTCAATCATGTTGCTCGCCTGCTGCTGCCTCCCCTCACTGTGATAGGTTCGCTTTACTGCAGTGGCCAGAGATAAACAGGCCAAAGGTGGCCGCCACCACATGAGGGCCACTGCCCTGTAATTGCCGCCAAGGCTGAAATGTGCCAGCCAGCCTCTCCATAGGACAAGTGCCGCCATCCTCTTTTCCTATGGATCACAATCTGTACAGCTGGGGCTGAGCAACGCGTGCCTGAACACCATATTGTTAAGTGAAGGATTGAATACAGGTCAGTGCCCGGTTTCACATCTTTATGACTACTTCACCCATAGGATTGAATTGGCAGCGTTACCTTTACGTTACGCTGCGTTAATGCTACCATATTCTCTTTTTTTGATGGAATCCCCCTGAACGCAATCCTAGCGTTAGTATAACCCTAGCCCTAGTCAGACAGCAGAGTTAAGGACAGATTGGAGAGGTGCAAGAGTGTTAGCAGGGAGGCCACGGAGGAGGTTGCAGTATTCGAGACGGGAGATTATGAGGGCATGCACCAGTAGTTTAGTAGATTGAGGGTTGAGGAAGGGACGGATTCTGGAAATATTTGGAGTTGGAGGCGGCAGGAGGTGGCAAAGGCTTGGAAGTGCGGTTTGAAGGACAGAGCAGAGTGAAGGGTTACTCCGAGGCGGCGGACTTAAGGTACAGGGCAAAGTGTGATGTCATTTATTGTGATAGATAGATCTGATAAGGAAGGTGTGTGAGATGGAGGAAAGATAATGAGTTCGGTTTTGTCTACATTGAGTTTAAGGATGCAAGAGGAGAAGGACAATATGGCTGATAGACACTCCGGTATACTGGACAGCAGAGAGGTGACATCTAGGTCAGAGAGATAGATCTGAGTATCATCAGTGTACAAGTGATACTGGAAGCCATGGGACTATGAGTTGTCCCATTCCAAGGGTATAGATTGAAAAAAGGAGGGGCCCCAGGACAGAGTCTTGAGGAACCCCAACAGAGAGGGGATGGGGCAAGGAGGTTGTGTGGGAGTGGGAGACGCTAAATGTGCAGTTGGAAAGGTAGGAGGAGATCCGGGGAGGACAAGGTCAATGATACCAATGGAAGAGAGGATCTGTAATAGGAGACAGTGGTCAACTATGTCAAATGTAAAGGAAAGGTCTAGAAGGAGGAGGATGGAGAAATGTCTGTTAGGGTTGGCCGTGAGTAAGTCGTTAGTAATTTTGGTCAGGGCAGTTTTAGTGCAGTAGTGGGGGCGGAAGCTGGATTGAAAGTTGTCAAAGAGAGCGTTAGATGAATGGTGGGGTGGGAGTACAGTGTGGACATGCTTTTCGAGAAGGTTGGAGGCGAACGGGAGCAGGGATTTGGGCCAGTAGCTGGATGTAGAGGTCGAGTTGAGGGATGGTTTCTTTAAGATAGGTATAATTGGGGGGGCGTGTCCGGACTCTCATGGGAGCAGACGTGTGAGGCTGGAGCTCCTGCACCCAAGAGCCTAAATTAGCCCTTAATACAGCGTGAGGAGTCCCAAGATGGGAAAGAAAAGAGCTCAGAAACAGCCCAAGGACACAGGGGCACAGACACCATCCACCCTGGATTCATACCTGCTGCGAGGTGGAGATGCTGTGCCTGCTCCTGCCGTGGAACTACAGCCGGGACCGGGAGCCTCTGGTGAGACGCCCGCCCTCCACCCGACCCCTGCATCAGTGGCTAAACAGAGTGGCGGCGGTACACTGGCCGCACCGCCGCTGCAATGCGGTCCCCGCCGGTCCGCCGCTGTTGCTGGGAACCGGTGCAGGACGAGGAGGGGCGGGTACAAGAGACTGACAGGGGGCCCAAGATGGCGGGCGGCGCTGCTCCATCTCCCTCTTCCGGGAGCTTTCGCGCGCCTGAAGATCTGGAGGGGCGGGGAAGACGAGGTGAGGTGATGGACACCTCTACAGTAGTGGGGGCGGAGCTTCAAACACTATTCACTTCCCCAGCTCCCCTGCCTGCAGCAAAGCCACAGAAAGCCATAAGGGATCTCTCACCAGACACAAGCAGAGATAATACACCTGTGCTGATGCCATTAAAAGTGAGATGTGACCCCACACATGATGGGAGCCCAGATATATATGCCATAGAGGGGGATGACACTGGGTGCCCCAATTTACTCCCTTCTACATCTGGGGAGATTGTAGAAGACCAAATAGAAGATCCCACCAATTCAAAAAGGAGCATAGTGGAAAGCCCAAAAATTGTTGCCCATTACAGGGTGTCCCCAGAGGATGAAAATGCTCGGAGAACACTACCCGATCCCACTGATGGAGACTGGTGGGGATCTACCTGGACAGGAGATAACTGGGCAACCCAAGCTCTAGAGGAACCCAGTCGCCCCCAAAGATCATCCCGTCCGGCGAGTCGGGTCCAACAGACTCTGAATAGATCCATTGAGCCCAGAGAACTGATAACTAGACCTGAGTCCCCACTCGATGACTCCAGAGAGAACACCGTATATCAAAACCCTGCATTATCCTGGCAGTCTCGGGAGGGCTTTTACCCCCCTCCCCCGCCTTCTGACTGGTGGCAATACGTACAACAATTGCCAACCAAGCAAGACTTTAAAATGCTGATTGCAGAGATTAAGAACACCTGTCGTTCGGAACTGGCGGCAACAAGACGGGAGGTGGTAGCTTTGACCCAAAGAGTACATCAATTAGAGGAGGACCACAACCAAGCTAGAACAGTTATAAGACATTTACAGGCCCAAACAACCGCCCAGGCCTCCGTCATAAGAGATCTCCAAAGGCACGTTGAGGATCTAGACAACAGGGGAAGACGGCACAACATTAGGGTTAGAAGAGTTCCGGAGACGAGAGATACAGAAGATGTAGTGGGTACTCTGCAAAAGGTCTTCAACTCGGTGTTGCGCCGCCCGGCGGAACACCGATTAAAATGGACAGGGCTCATAGAGCTTTAAGACCGAAAAGCTTGACGGGAAACCCCAGAGACATAATCTGTCGCATTACGGACTTCCCCTAAAAGAAGATATTATGGCAAAAGCAAGAAACTCAAACAAATTACCCATAATAACACAAAGATACAGCTTTTTCAGGATCTCTCGTGGATTACTCTACAGCAACGGAGAGCATTGAGACCGCTGTTAAACATTCTACAAAATAGCCATATTCCATACAGGTGGGGCTTTCCTTTTAGCCTCTCAGCTAAGAAGGGAGAGCGAGTGGCCACACTGCGAGGCCCGGAAGATTTGGAGTCCTTCTGCCATCGAACAACCAGATCTGCCAGATTGGTCAATGCCAATGGGGTTGCCTCCACTGCAGCAAACTTGGCGACAGTCTACACCGTGTAAAACGACACGGAGAACCCCAGGAGGGTGGACCCACGTGATGGGTGACTATAGCATATGATGACTGACTTGAATGCTTACTCTTTTCCCTTATCCCCGTAGGTGGGATTGTAGATATACTGATCTTGGCTCCTTTGTAAGAATTTGCAGCTCTTGGGAGCGGGATTCTGTATGATAACTGCTCTCGTAGGTTTGACGTGTACCCCCACAGAAGAGAGTTGAGTTCCTGATCTCACAACTGGTTTCGTTGTGGAGAGACACTTAGTGGCGGCCTTAAGCAGCTGACGCCAATTTATACACGACTCTCATTTTGGGACGACACGTTGTTGTCCTATAGTATTCATCCAATGTTTTTTCTCTCCTTTTTTTTCTTCTTCTCTTTAAATGTACAGTTTGTTACTTATGTTCAGAAATGCGGGTACTTGTATGTTTGCACTTTCTCAGCTGAGTCCTCACGATACTGTTCTCCGAATCTGCGAATTTATCAGATCCCCATCCATGCCCCCTTTAAATGTTCTAACTGAACCTTTATCTTATAATGCTTAAACTATTCACTCTCAACGGTAAAGGTCTAAACTCAGACCGGAAGAGAAGGCTTGCTCTCCGGGAGATGCGAGAATCCAAAGCAGATATTGTCTTTCTGCAGGAAACCCATCTTTCGGATAGGGGGTCTCTTAAATTTGCGCAGCATTGGTTTCCTACTACGTTCTCGGCCACGGCTAAGACTAAAACAGCAGGAGTGGCAATCCTGATTTCCCGCCACTGTACATTTCAAGTAACTAATTCGGAACTGGATCCCAGGGCAGATTTGCCATTGTCTATGGGAATGTAGGGGGAATACCAATTATGCTGTGCAATTTATATGCCCTAATTCTAACCAGATAAGGTTTGTAGCTTCAGTCCTAGCCCGTTTGCACCCTGAACGAGGAATGGCCCAAATAATTGGCAGCGATTTTAATATGGTGTTCTCTGAAACAAGAGATAGATTGGTTCCCATGCCCTCCCGTCATGGACGCACAAAAGCAGAATATGTCTCTATAGGATTTCGGAAACTACTACGAAGAAACACATTGTTTGATTTGTGGCGTATTGACAACCCAACAGATAGGAGGTTTACGTTTTACTCACATCCACATGACTCCACATGACTCCCATAGACTATTTCTTTGGGGACGTGATTACATTGCGTTCTCTGACATCCGCAAAAATTGGCAGTATAACATGGTCCGATCATGCCCCTCTGACGATGGACCTTAGGTTGACGCCTGACCCCCCCAGGTTGAACCATTGGAGATTGAATGAGTCCCTTCTGACTAATAAAGACACACGGGATAAATTGAGGGGGTCTCTCATAAATTATTTCACTGAAAACGCTCCCTCTTCTCCGTCATTGTCTGTCCTGTGGGAGGCCCATAAGGCGGTCTTCAGGGGAGAGTGCATTGCATTATCATCCAGGATCAAAAAAGATGCCAAATCCCGATACCTTAAAACTGAGGGGAAACTGAAGAAAGCAGAGGCACGATTATTAACTCACCCCACAAAGCTGCTCTTGAAGGAGGTGATAGATCTGAGAAACCAACTAAAAGCACTTTCCCACGGTAAAGTAGAGGTCTAGTGATGGGCGAATCCTAAATTACTCGGAATCGCTTGACTCTAGCGAGTCCGAGCCCAGGACTCGCTACTCGTTGCGAGTCTAGCGAGTCCAATGTTAATGAATGGGGAAGCGAGTAATAGCGAGTAGTGTGAGATTTACAAATCGCAGATGTGTCTCGGAAGCTTCAGCCTGAAGCAATCCTAGTTTTGTCATTTATTTGCATTGGACTCGTTTACTTTGTAAGTAATCGCTGGCTGGGAAACTCGCACAGATAAGAGTCCTGTCTGCTCTGTGCAGCTCCAGGGTCCTAGAGCCCGCCTGCTGCCTGATGTAGTAGTTCTGAGATTGTTCTCAGTCTGCTCATTCCCTGTGTACAGACATGAATGTCTGTGCACAGAGATGATGTAGCAGAGCTGAGATTGTTCTCAGTCTGCTCATTCCCTGGGCATAGACATCTATATCTATACACAGGGGATGTAGCAGAGAGGACATCGCGTTTTGGACTGCGTCGGACGGAAGAGGATTTTTTTAATTAAAGATGGAGTCCCTAATGGCTTTTTTTTTTATTTCTAATAAAAAAATTTCTCTGTGTTGTATTTTTTTTAAAACAATTTAATAGAAATTCATGGCGGTCATGTCTAATATTGGCGTGACCGCCATAAATTTCGGGCTTAGGGCCAGCTGATAATACAAAGCTGGCCCTAACATCTATTACCCAGCGTGCCACCGCCACCAGGGCCGCTGGAAGAGCGGGGTTCAGCGCCAGAGGATGGCGCTTCAATGAACGCGCCATCTTCTGGGGCGGCTGCGGGCTGCAATTTGCAGCGGGGGGTGCCCAGAAAGCTTGGGCATCCCTGCGCTGCGGATTCCAGCCCCCAGCTGCTTAGCTGTACCTGGCTAGACATAGAAATTGCGCGGAGCCCCACGCATTTTTTTGACTGCGACTCCGAGACGACTCCGACTCCGAGACGACTCCGACTCCGAGACGACTCCGACTCCGAGACGACGACGACTCCAAGACGACTCCGACTCCGAGACTACTCCGACTCCGAGACGACTCCGACTCCGAGACGACTCCGACTCCGAGACGACTCCGACTCCGAGACGACTCCGACTCCGAGACGACTCCGAGATGACTCCGACTCGAGACGACTCCGACTCGACTCCGAGACGACTCCGACTCCGAGACGACTCCGACTCCGAGACGACTCCGACTCCGACTCCGAGACGACTCCAACTCCGAGACGACTCCGACTCGACTCCGAGACGACTCCGACTCCGAGACGACTCCGAGGACGACTCCGACTCCGAGACGACTCCGACTCCGACTCGACTCCGAGACGACTCCGAGACGACTCCGAGACGACTCCGACTCCGAGACGACTCCGACTCCGACTCGACTCCGAGACGACTCCGAGACGACTCCGACTCCGAGACGACTCCGACTCCGAGACGACTCCGACTCCGAGGCGACTCCGACTCCGAGGCGACTCCGACTCTGAGACTCCGACTCTGAGGAGACTCCGACTCTGAGGAGACTCCGACTCTGAGACTCCGACTCTGAGGAGACTCCGACTCTGAGGAGACTCCGACTCCGAGACTCTGACTCTGAGACTCTGACTCTGAAATTCATAAAATAATTTTTAAAAAATGCGTGGGGCTCCGCGCAATTTCTATGTCTAGCCAGGTACAGCTAAGCAGCTGGGGGCTGGAATCCGCTGCGCAGGGATGCCCAAGCTTTCTGGGCACCCCCCGCTGCAAATTGCAGCCCGCAGCCGCCCCAGAAGATGGCGCGTTCATTGAAGCGCCATCCTCTGGCGCTGAACCCCGCTCTTCCAGCGGCCCTGGTGGCGGTGGCACGCTGGGTAATAAAGGGGTTAATACCAGCTTTGTTATACAAGCTGGTATTAAGCCCGAGATTCTTAATGTCAGGCCACGTTTGACCCAGCCACTAAGAATCTCCAATAAAGGGTTAAAAAAACACAACACAGAGAAAATTTTTTATTTGAAATAAAAAAAAAAGCCATTAGGGACTCCATCTTTAATTAAAAAAATCCTCTTCCGTCCGACGTAGTCCAAAACGCGATGTCCTCTCTGCTACATCCCCTGTGCATAAATATAGATGTCTATGCACAGGGAATGAGCAGACTGAGAACAATCTCAGCACTGCTACATCATCTCTGGGAGCAGGCAGGTTCTAGGACCCTGGAGCTGCACAGAGAAGACAGCTGGACTCGGCTCACAAAGAAACAGCAGTTACTTTGCGAGTTTCCCTGCTATCACTGGCACAGTAGCCGAGTCTAATGCAAACAATGGCAATCCTAGTTTTGTCAGCGTTTCTGACAAAACTAGGATTGATATTGATTTGCATTGGACTCGTGCGAGTAATCACTGGGAAACTCGCAGACTACCGAGTCCTGCGAGTCCCTTACTACTCGCCGAGTAACGAGTCCTAGCGAGTAGATTCGCCCATCCCTATAGAGGTCCTTCTCAGATACTCTAGGCAGAAATTCTATGAGTATAGTAATAAAGCACATACAATGCTAGCTAAAAGACTGAGAGATCAGGCTATTAATAACTCCCCATACGATATTAAAGATCCATCGGGCGTGATTCATTATGACCCGCCTAAAATAGCCGATATATTTTATGATTACTACTCTTCCCTTTATTCCCTCTCCTTCACACCACAACAGACCCAGAGAGGACATACCCCAATCCTAGATGACTACCTCACATCGTGTCGCCTACCTAAACTCTCCCAGTCCGCTCTAGACGATCTAAATCAGAAAATCACGATGGAGGAGATTGAGGAAACTATAAAACAACTACCGGGCCGCAAGGCACCAGGTCCCGATGGGTTGCCATACCTTTATTATAAAACATACACAGATGTCTTGTCCCCTCATATGGTTTCACTGTTTAATCATTTTATGGAGGGAGGAGAGATACCTGATTCAATTCTCCGTTCCTATATCACCGTGATCCCAAAAGAGGGTAAGGACCCAATGGAATGTGCAAGCTATCGTCCAATCAGTCTATTAAATTCTGATCTAAAAATTTTCACCAAAATACTGGCGGAAAGGCTGGGAAGATGGCTTCCACATCTGATCCACAAAGACAAGGTGGGATTTGTGCGCTTCCGTCAGGCAGGAGATAATACTAGGCGTGTTATGGACCTGATTGAGGTGCCCAACAGGGAGGGGATGGAGGCCCTTTTGTTGAGTTTAGATGCAGAAAAGGCTTTCGACAGGCTGGATTGGTCATTTATGTTCCACTCTCTTCACCACTTCGGCCTGTCGGGGCCTTTTATTACAGCACTGAGGGGTTTGTATTCATCACCCACTGCTCTGGTTCGCCTTCCTCATGCCCACTCTAAACATCTGCCTATAAAAAATGGGACGCGCCAGGGGTGCCCCCTTTCTCCCCTGCTCTATGTTCTAAGTATTGAACCGCTGGCTGCACAGGTTAGGAATAACCCTGATATCTTGGGAATACACCTTAAAAGTAGATCATTCAAAATCGCCCTGTTCGCGGATGATATGATTCTCTCCTTAACAAACCCCGTTACTTCCCTACCTAACCTTCATGCGGTTATCACATCATATGCTAAATTGTCGGGCTATAAAATTAATTCTGGAAAGATTGAGGCTTTACCCATAAATATTCCAGAATCTAAACTTCACCTCCTTAAACAAACCCACAACTACAAATGGTGCACAACATCCATACGCTATTTGGGGATCAATATGACCTCTAGTTATAAAACATTATTCCAAGCTAATTTCCCACCCCTAATACGCAAGGTAGAATCCCAGCTTAAAAGATGGTCAGCCCTTCAAATATCACTCCTGGGTAGGATTGCGGCTATTAAAATGTCCATTCTCCCCCACTTTTTATATTTATTTGAAACGCTATCGGTCAGAGTACCTGTCGTAACTCTAAAACGAATCCAGTCACTACTAATGAAATTCATATGGCACTCGGGTAGACACCGTATACCAGATTCAGTCCTCTACGCATCAAAACAGGAAGGAGGTGTTGCCTGCCCGGATATTAAGCTATATTACTATGCAACGCATTTGCGCCATTTGTCCCACTGGTCGACATTGCCGGCGTGTACTAGATGGGCAGAGGTGGAACAGTTGTGGCTGGCCCCTCATCACCCGGCCTCGTTGATATGGGGCACACCGTCAGAGATTCCCTCTAGAAGGTTACTGGGCCCAATGGCTTTTACCATGGACATATGGAATAGATGTAGAATTAAATTTCAGCTGGCGGCACACACACACATCTCTTCTGACACCTTTCCTATATAGCTCGCAACTTTCGGGAGCTATGGATTTAGCAACAATGCATAAATGGGCTGGGGCAGGCCTTTTTTGTTTTCGTGACATAATAAACCCGCTTACACGCAAGCCAAGACCTTTCACCGAACTGAGCTCGCTATGTAAGCTACCAGGGAGTCTGTCTTTTTCATATGGGCAAATACTTCATTACTACACGTCAGTCATGGGGTGCAATAAACACTCAGGTCCAACTCAATTTGAGAATCTTTGCTCTCAGGGAGCTTCTACAAGGGGCCTTATATCTAATGTATACTCTATTTTGAACTCCCGAAGTAATTGGGGTCCTATAAAACACGCTTATATGACAAGATGGGAGGCTTGGCAGGGGCAGGAGATCTCTAGCCAGATGTGGAAGGTTATATGGGATAGAACTTTTAGGACGTCAATTAACACATTGTACAAGGAGAACCAGATGAAAATACTGATGACATGGTATTGTACGCCCGAAATCCTCCATAGGTTTAACCCAACCATACCTGATACCTGCTGGAGATGTGCTCACAGCAAGGCATCTTTATATCATATTTTCTGGTCATGCCCATTGATTTGTGACTTTTGGGGATCAGTTGTAACGGTGGTGTCCCGGGTTCTGGACCACCACCTGCCTTTGGACCAGATTGTTTGCCTACTAAATCTTTTCCCCCCAGGTTTGACTAAATCTGGGAGTAGACTTTTGCTACATCTCTTTACGGCGGCGAAATGCATGATATCTCTCCACTGGAAGAAGAGGGCTCCGCCCTCAATATCTGATTGGTACGCACGGATAAAAGACATTCGATTGATGGAACACCTGACTGCCACACTCCATAATTCAATGGACAAATTTATCCGAACGTGGCAGATGTGGGACCTTTCTGTGGATTCACTACAGCTGTAATAAAAAGAGGACGCATGCTGACATTAATAGTTCCTGGTAATAAGAGGTGTAGTATGTACATTTGACTGCATTGATATGTTGTGTGTTATATTTCTATTGTTTAAGAAAATGAATAAAAATTAAAGTTGAAAAAAAAAAGATAGGTATAATTGTTGCGTGTTTGAAAGCAGAAGGAAATGTACTAGAAGTTAGTGATAGGTTGAAGAGGAGGGTTAGGGATGGAATAAGTGTGGTGGTAAGGTTGAGGAGGAAGTGGGATGGGATGGGGTCCAGTGCACAGGTTGTGAAGTGTGATCTGGAGAGGAGGTAAGTTCTCTTTCATTGATGGTGAGGAGGAGGGTTAATGGGGGAGGGGAGTGGTATGGTATACATGGGGGTTGTAGTGGTTGGGCAACAAAGACCTGTCTGATCTGATAAATCTTGCTGGTGAAGTGTGTTTAAAAGTCTTCTGCAGAGGTATGAGAAGTAGGAGGGAGCAGTGGGGGCGGAGGAGGGAGTTAAATGTGTTGAATAACTGCCTAGGGTTGTGGGACAAAGAGGATATGAGGGTCATGAAGTAATTCTGTTTAGTAGTGGTGAGTGCTGACTTGAATTTGAGAAGTGCTTGTTTGAATGCTGTGTAGTCTTCTTGTGAATGTGTTTTCTTCCAGCGCTGCTCAGCAACCCTAGATGCAAGGCGCAGCTTTTTAGTGGTGTTTGTGTGCCAGGGTTGTCCATTGATTTGTCGTGTTCTGCCATGAATGAGAGGGACAACTGCATCAATAGCTGATGTGAGTGTAGAGTTGTAGAAAGCTGTGGCATTAACTGTGTCATGGAGTGAGGATATGGATGACAGCGGTAAAATGGCGATGGAGAGTGTGTGAACGTCAAGATGTGTGAGGTTTCTGCGAGGGTGTGCAAGTTGGTGGACATGGGTGGTAGGTGAGGAGGACAAGGATGAGAAAGTCAGTAGATGGTGGTCAGAGAGGGGGAGAGGGGAGGTTGTGGGTTTAGTTAGGGAGCAGAGGTGGGTGAAGATGAGGTCTAGTGTATGTCCGCCTGTGTGGGTAGTTGAGGAGGACCATTGAGTGAGGCCAAAGGATGAGGCAAGTGACATAAGTTTGGAAGCTGCTGACTGGTTGGTATCAATGGGGATGTTGAAGTCACCCATTATGATAGTGGGAATGTCAGCAGAAAGAAAGTATAGAAGCCAGATGGAGAATTGGTCTATAAGGCAGTGGTCGGGTCCGGAGGTCGATAAATGACGGCCACTTGGAGGTTGGAAGGAGAGTAAATACGGACAGAGTGCATTTAAAAAAATGAGAGGATAAGGGAGGGAGGAGGAATTGGGTTGAAGGTGCAGTTGCTAGAAAGGAGAAGACCCACTCCTCCACCATGTTTGTTGCCAGTGCGAAGTGTGTGGGTGAAGTGAAGGCCGCCATAACACAGTGCAGCAGGGGAGACTGTGTCTTAAGGTGTCAGCCATGTTTCTGTAAGGCCCAGGAAAAATAGTCTGCGAGAGGTAAAGAGGTCATGATTGAAGTGGAGTTTATTACAGATGGAACGGGCATTCCAGAGCGCTCCAGAAAGAGGGAGCGGTGGAGAGGGATTCAGGGAAATGGGTTTTATATTTAAAAGATTGCAGCTGTTTCTTGCAGGTGTGGGGTGATAGGAGGGAGAAATAGTGGGGAATGTTGGCTGTGGAGGTCCAGGATTGAGAGATATGTCGCCAGCTGATAGGAGAAGCAAAGAGAGAACGAGCAAATGGGAGAATGTGACTGGCTGGCTTGGTTTGTGTTTCTGCAGGAGAGGTGTCAGATTGAGAAGCAGGTCAGCAGAAGAGCTCACTTACTTGTGAGTACTAAATAAAGAAGATTACGTGTGGAACTGGACGGTGTGCCGGCTTTCCCTTTATACTTGTCTACCAGCTATACCCGTCTGCTGGCTGTCTCTAATACTTTGCTTTCCCACTAACAATTTAACCATGCTTACTTATGTCCTAACAGTAATTGCTCCACTAATCCTCAACCTCTTTCACTACCGCCAAAACTCCATCACTCCCAACACAAATATTTTTCTCACCATCCCTCTTACCGCCCCACCTGACCCACCTTGTCATGGAATCTGCAGGTCATCCCCATTGTGTATTTTATTCATAATGGCCTCCTTCAAGATGTATCGGTGAACCCTGCATATTACATCTCTCAGCTATTCGGGGTAGTTAGGCTTGGGGCCCAGTGCCCTATGTGCTCTGTCCAGCTCAATTACATTGGTAGGGGGATCTCCCAAGATCTCATTAAATATGGACTGTAGCACCTTAGGAAGGTCTCTAGATTTGACTGATTCAGGTAGGCCTCGCACCCCCATGTTATTCTTGCGGCCTCTATTTTTACAGTCATCCATGGCGTCCACCAAATATTGTATTTGACTAGATTGCCTATCAAGTAATAGTTGCTGGGACCTGCAAGTCTCCTCTAAGGCGAGGAGTCTATTGGAGTGGTCTTGTCCCCGAATATCAGCTCTTTCCACCTCTCCTCACCTCTCCCCTTAGGCTGCATAATTCACTGTGATAAGCTTGTTCCAGTCTTGTAATGTATGACTCCATGTCTTCCCTTGTGGGTATAGAAGCCATGCGGGCTCAAAGATCTCCCAACTCAGCTAGTACTCCTTGGCTCTGGGAATATCCCCCATGATGAGTGTAGTCCACAGGGGTGGGGGCAGGGAGTGTGGTATAGCCCATCTTGGATCCCATGGGGAAGCCTGCAGATCCCACCTCTAAAATGTTCACAGCAATCACCCCATGCAGTGCAGTGAGGGATCCCACCTAAACCCTGATCCTTTATGCCGAGCTGGAGTGTCTCGCAGGCATCTCTGTAAGGGGCTGTGAGTGAACAGATGGGGCCTGCTCTCTCCCATCACCTATGCCGGGGGCCTCTGGCAGTGAAGGCAGCATTGGAGAGTCCCCGCTCCATACTGTTACCTGGTTTCACCAGCCGCCTCTGCTGACGTTCCTGCTGTCTGCTTACTGGAACCCCACGTTCTAACTCCGGGTTTTCTGCCCAGGCCCTGGATGGTTGGAGTTACATCATCACTGGGCACTTTCGGGGCTGACGCTGCGGGGCCTGGTGTGGCTATCTCCTCCACACTACAGCACAAGGTCTCCGCGGCCATCTTGAATGCGTGAGGACTGGCGGGATCCGAGAGGTTAATGGGTTGGGGAGGGCACCACCAATATATATAAATAAAGTGGGGATCGCTAGACCAATGGGAAGATATAATACAGATAAGCAAAGAATGGTCCGAAAAAGCGATACAACCTCAAAAAGTTATAATCAATATTAACAAATTTATTCAATATCAAAAAAGCACACACAAAAATTGGTCACACAGAAATATAAAATCATTTAAAATAGCTTAATACAGCTATAACAATTCTGATGATAACAATATATCATAGAAAACCTCATTGCCAGTTGTCCATACCAGTTAGGCTATGTGCACACGTTGTCGGGTGCACAGCGGGTTAGTGTCGGCGGTGGCTGGGCGGACCCGACAGGAAGCTCCGGAGCCGTCCCCCGGCTTCCTGTCGGGTATGTGCGGCGGGAGACAGGCGGGTGTGCGGCGGGTGCACAGCGGGTTAGCGCCGGCGGTTCTGCAGCGGCTGGAAGCAGCACATGATTCTGCTTGCAGCCGCTGCAGAACCGGCCGGATTATAGAACATGCTCATTCTTTGCTAACCCGCTAGGAACCCAGCAGGTTAGCAACGGATGAGCATGTGGAAACCGCCGGTGTGTGCACACCGGGGGTCGGTTTCCATAGGTTTATATGTTAACCCAAAAGCCGCTTTTGGATTAACATAAATTTACATAAACCTCATGGAAACCGACCGGCGGTTTCCGCGGCTAAACCTGCAGTAAACCTTCCTGTGTGCACATAGCCTTATAGTAACACACACATGATCAGTATAATAGATGCTTCTCCATAGGACCCAGAGTGAGATAATACTTGACATAATAGTCACAAATTATTTGACAATATTGACCCCTCTGAGTACTCAGATGGTAAAAACACTCATTTAGGGAACCCCCTGTTGATGTTAACATTATAAAGGTTTATTAAGTATAGTCATTTATATATGATAGAGGCATCTATCTTTAATAACACATATAGCAAAAGAGCAAAGGAGCTCTATAGCATTATACATGCCAACAACCAGATGTAACCAGATATAAATATAGTGAGGGTACCCCTGAGAGGGCCCTTAAAATGTTATGAAACTGGAACAGGAAGAAACTGAGTATCATCTGACAGAATTGCAGGGGTGTCAATACTTTTGGTCACAACTGTAACCCCCAGTCTACAAACTTACTCATCCTCACAGAGACCTCAAACATATTGATTTACACTCATTCCCCCTTCTCCCTCTCACAGACATAGCTTCTTTACATGACACAGATGCTGCTCCCACTCTATATAAAACCACAGTAACTACAGCCCTCAATTTGACTGCCCCCCTCACATATAACAAAACTCGCACTAACAGACAACCCTGGCACACCAGCCTCACTAAAGAACTGAAATGGGCTTCCAGGGTTGCTGAGCGGAGATGGAAGAGATCCCACTCCACTGAGCACTTTGATGTATACAAGCAGCCCCTCACCAACTTCAAGTCCACCCTCACTGCCTTTCAGTTCTCTACTCTGTCCCCCAGCATCTCCTCCCTCTCCTCTTATCTCTGCTGAAACTTTGCCTCTTTTTTCAAGCAGAAGATTGATAACATCAGAGAAAGCTTTGATCTACTCTCCCTACAGCCCCTCCTCATAACTTCACAGCCCTCTTCTTCCAAAGCCAGCTTTTCCATTATGACAGAAGATCAGATATCCTCCCTTCTATCAAGATCACACCTCACCACCAGTGCCCTTGACCTGTTCCCATCCCACCTCATTCTCCACAGTCTGATCCCAACCCTAACCCATCTCTTCAACTTATCACTAACTACTGGGGTCTTCCCCTCATCCTTCAAACATGCCTTGATCACACCCATGCCCCAAAGAGCCCTCCGTTGACCCATCCTCTGGTTCTAGCTATTGCCCCATATGACTTCTCCCCTTTGCCTCTAAACTACTGGAACAGCATGTCCATCTTGAACTGTCATCCCAACTCTCCTCCTACTCCCTCTTTGACTGCTTACAATCTGGCTTCCGACCACATCACTCTACCGAAACTGCCGTAGATAAAGTTACCAATGACCTACTAACTGCCAAGAGCAAGCAACACTACTCTGTCCCACTCCTCCAAGCCCTGTCCTCTGCCTTCAACACTGTAGACCATTCCCTTCTGTTACAGATCCTTGAATAACTTGGTGTCACAGACTTGGTCCTCTCCTGGATCTCTTCATATCTACCAGTCTGGACATTCAGTGTCTCTCTCCCACACCACCGCCTCACCCTACCCCTATCTGTTGGTGTTCCCCAAGGCTCGGTTCTTGGACCCCTACTTTTCTCCATCTATACCCTTGGCTTGGACAGCTCATAGAGTCCCACGGCTTTCAGTACCATCTCTACACTGATGACACACAGATTTATCTCTCTGGACCTGACATCAGCTCCTTACTAACCAAAATTCCACAATGTCTATCCGCTACTTCATCCTTCTTTTCTGCTCGATTTCTAAAACTAAACATGGACAAAACAGAATTCATCATCTTTCCCCCAACTCACTTTACCTCACCAGATCCATCCATCAAAGACAATGGCTGCTCACTTGCCCCAGTCCCGCATACTTGGTGCCTCGGAGTGATACTTGACTCTGCCCTCTCATTCAAGCCACATATCCCAGCCCTTGCCACCTCTTGCCAACTTCAACTCAAAAATATTTCCCGGATCCATATATTTCTTGACCAAGATACTGCAAAAATACTTGTACATGCCCTCATCATCTCCTACCTCGATTATTGTGATCTCCTGCTCTCTGTCCTCCCCTCTAGCACCCTTGCACCACTCCAATCTATCCTAAACTCTGCTGCCCAACTAATCCACCTTTCTCCCTGCTATTCCCCAGTCTTTTCTCTGTGCCAAGTCCTTAACTGGCTCCCCATTTCTCAGAGGCCCCGATTCAAAACCCTAACTATGACATACAAAGACGTCCACAATCTGTCTCCTCCGTACATCTGCAACATGGTTTCCCAATACCTATTCTCATGCAACCTTTGATCCTCTCAAAATCTCCTCCTCTTCTCCCCTCTTATCTCTTCTCCCCACAACTGCATACAAGATTTCTACCGTGCATCTGCTATACGCTGGAACTCTCTGCCCCAACACATCAGACTCTCACCCACCACAGAAACCTTCAAAAGGAACCTGAAGACCCACCTCTTCAGACAAGCATACAACCTACAGTGAGCCTCAATCCACCAAACCACCGCACGAACAGCTCTACCCTCTCCTAGTGTATCTTCACCAATCCCTTGTAGACTGAGTTCTAGCAGGCATGGTCCTCTCTCCTTCTTTACCTTGTGTACCTTATTTTGTTCATGTATTTGTACTTGTCTATGTATGCCCTTTCCACATGTAAAGCGCCATGGAATAAATGGCGCTATAAATAATAATAATAATAATAATAATAATAATAATAATAATAATAAATGGGGGCTACAGAGAGATATTGGGGAATAATGGGGGCTACAGAGGGCCTTTAGGGGTGATGGGGGGTGCTGATGGATGATAGGGGCTGCTGAAGGATCATGGGGCTTGCAGATGGATGATGGCTTCAGATGGATGATGGGAATATTGGTGGATGATGGGGGCTGCTGATGGATGATGGGGCTGCAGATGGTTGATGGGAATATTGGGGGATGATGGGGGCTGCAGATGGATGATGGCTGGATGGATGATGCAGTTTGGTTATGCTGGTTTGTGATGACAACTACTGTACAGAATATAATAAATGTTCATTTTTTTTGTTCATAAATAAATGTGAATTCTTCTTCATGGAGATAAGACACCCCCTGAAAATAAGACATGGTGCAACTTTGGGAACAAAACTTAATATAAGATGATGTCTTATTTTCAGGAAACAGGATACTAAATTTTAAAAGGCAAATGGAATTCATCTTACAGGTCACTGGCTCTATAACTTCAAACAAGTACCGTACATCTCAAGAAGGGGTTTACACAAAATTACACAGCATTTATATGGTAGGAGATGACAGATCCATATTCATGTAGTTCCACTTCATCGTCAGAAAAGAACAACACAGAGAGCACAGCAACAGTAGCTAATAAAATAACAATGAAGTCATCGCTTTTGGTTTCACGCAAATGACAGTTTAATTGATTTAAAATATAAAAACAAACATAGTTCACAATGTTCAATAATCAACATGACTCATGTTCCTTTGGAAGTGCAGTGAGATACAGGCTGATTTGCTGCTAAGGGAAAAAAAGAAAAAAAAAAAGACTCTTTATATCTGATTCTCTAGCGAGTGTGACCGCAAGCTTTGTGTGACAGAGCGCAAGTGCGACAGAAGTAAGTGTGTGACTTGTGATTCAGTGACTTTGGATTCAGGGAGTTTGGAAGGGAGGAATTACTGAATTGCTGGTTGTATTTTATTAATACTTTGCATTTCTTTTTACTTATCATTTCTGTCTGGTGCAATCCCCATTAGGAAATGAGCTCCATGATTGGCAATGCCATCCAGTGTACATCTTGCCACATGTATGCATTCCTTGACCAGCCGGCCGAGGGTGCATACTGCTGTGTGAGATGTGAGTACGTTGTGCATTTGGAAGCCCAGATACTGGATCTAAATGAACGACTGACAACGCTGAGATCCATAGACAATATGGAAAGGAGTCTGCTGCTCACTGAACAGCTGCTCAATGGGATAGATGTGGGGGAGGATGGTACTATGGAGCCTCAGGACCATGAGGTAGCTAGCTGGGTGACAGTTAGAAGGCGGGGTAGAGGGAAGGGTGCCAGGGAGGCTAGCCCTGATCTGGCACACCCCAATAAATTTGCTATGTTGGCAGATGAGGGGGGTGTGAGTTCAGGGATAGCACTGCTGCAGCAGGGCATGACCTCTGAAAGCCAGAGGAGTGTCTGCTCCAGTAAGGGGGAAAAACAGGGGAGTAGGGCAGGCCAGACAGGTGCTGGTAGTGGGGGACTCAATTATTAGGGGAATAGATAGGGCAATCTGTCACAAAGACAGGGATCGTCGAACAGTGTGCTGCCTACCTGGCGCTCGAGTCCGGCACATCGCTGATCGGGTTGACAGATTACTGGGAGGGGCTGGTGAGGACCCAGCGGTCATAGTGCACATTGGCACAAATGACAAAGTTAGAGGTAGGTGGAAGGTCCTTAAAGATGATTTCAGGGAATTAGGCTGCAAGCTTAAGGCAAGGACCTCCAAGGTAGTATTCTCTGAAATACTGCCTGTACCACGTGCCACACCAGAGAGACAACGGGAGATTAGGGAGATAAATAAGTGGCTCAGGAATTGGTGTAAGAAGGAGGGGTTTGGGTTCCTGGAGAACTGGGCCGACTTCTCTGTTGGCTACAGGTTCTATGCTAGGGACGGGCTGCACCTCAATGGGGAGGGTGCAGCTGTGCTGGGGGAGAAAATGGCTAGAAGGTTGGAGGAGTGTTTAAACTAGGGATTGGGGGGGAGGGTATTCATTGTATAGGAGGGGAAGATAGTGTAAACAGTAACCTGGGCACAAGTAATAAAATTGGGGGTGGCATGGGGGGTGGGGTTAGAACAGTCAATCTAGTAGGAAGGAATAGAGGTAAAGAGAGATGCATAAAGTGCATGTATACTAATGCCAGAAGCCTCACCAACAAAATGGAGGAATTAGAATTGATTTTGTTGGAAAATAATTATGACATGGTGGGGATTTCGGAGACATGGCTGGACAAGAGCCATGACTGGGCTATTAATTTACAGGGCTATAGTTTGTTCAGAAATGACCGTACAAATAAGCGAGGGGGAGGTGTGTGTTTATACGTAAAATCATCCTTAAAACCCATCCTGCGTGATAATATAGGTGAATCTAATGGAAATGTAGAGTCTCTGTGGGTGGAGATAAGGGGAGGGGGAAAAAATAATAAATTACTGATAGGGGTTTGTTATAAGTCTCCAACAATAATGGAAGTGGAGGAGAATATCCTCATAAAGCAAATAGATGAAGCAGCGACTCAGGGAGAAGTCATTATTATGGGGGACTTCAACTACCCTGAAATACATTGGGGATCAGAAACCTGCAGTTCCAGCAAAGGTAATAAGTTTTTGAAAACTATAAGAGACAATTACCTTTCACAACTGGTTCAGGACCCAACAAGAAGGGGGGCACTGCTGGACCTAATATTAACCAACAGGCCAGACCGCATATCAAATATACGGGTTGGAGGTCACTTGGGTAATAGTGATCATAACTTAATAAGCTTTCAAGTATCCTTTACTAAGACGTGTACTAGAGGGGTCACAAGGACACTAAACTTCAGGAAGGCAAATTTCCAACGGTTGAGAGATGATCTTAGTGCAATAAACTGGGACGATGTCCTGAGACATAAAAGTACACAACACAAATGGGAGATGTTTATTAGCATCCTGAATAGGACCTGTGCACAATATATACCCTATGGGAATAAGCATGCTAGAAATAGGAGGAAACCACTATGGCTAAATAAAGCGGTAAGAAGTGCAATATGTGACAAAAAGAAAGCATTTAGGGAATTAAAGCAAGTAGGTAGTGATAAAGCATTAAATAAATACAGAAAATTAAATAACATTTGTAAAAAGCAAATCAAGGCAGCAAAGATTGAGACAGAGAGACTCATTGCCAGAGAAAGTAAAAAGAATCCCAAAATATTTTTTAACTACATAAATAGTAAGAAACTAAAAAATGATGGTGTTGGCCCCTTTAAAAATAGTCTGGGTGAAATGGTGGATGAGGATGAGGAAAAAGCAAATATGCTAAATGACTTTTTTTCAACAGTATTTACACAAGAAAATCCCATGACAGACAATATGATCAGTGATAACAAAAATTCTCAATTAAACGTCACCTGCTTAACCCAAGAGGAAGTACGGCATCGTCTAAAAATCACTAAAATTGACAAATCCCCGGGCCCAGATGGGATACACCCCAGAGTGCTGCAGGAATTAAGTACTGTCATAGATAGACCATTATTTTTAATATTTAAAGATTCCATAATAACAGGGTCTGTACCACAGGACTGGCGTATAGCAAATGTGGTGCCAATATTCAAAAAGGGGACAAAAACTGAACTTGGAAATTATAGGCCAGTAAGCTTAACCTCTACTGTGGGTAAAATCCTAGAGGGTTTTCTAAGAGATGCTATACTGGAGTATCTGAAGAAAAATAACCTCATGACCCATTATCAACATGGTTTTACGAGGGACCGTTCCTGTCAAACTAATCTAATAAGCTTCTATGAAGAAGTAAGTTCTGGACTGGACCAAGGAAATGCAGTGGATGTGGTGTATATGGACTTTTCAAAAGCTTTTGATACGGTGCCACACAAAAGGTTGATACATAAAATGAGGGCAATGGGGATAGGGGAAAATATGTGTAAGTGGGTTAAGAACTGGCTTAGTGATAGGAAACAAAGGGTGGTTATTAATGGAACACACTCAGAATGGGTCACAGTTAACAGTGGGGTACCACAGGGGTCAGTGTTGGGCCCACTTCTATTTAATATATTTATTAATGACCTTGTAGGGGGCATACAGAGTAGAATCTCAATATTTGCAGATGACACTAAACTCTGCAGGGTAATCAATACAGAGGAGGACAATTTTATATTACAGGAGGATTTATGTAAACTAGAAGCTTGGGCTGCTAAATGGCAAATGCGCTTTAATGGGGATAAATGTAAAGTCATGCACTTGGGCAGAGGAAACAAAAGGTATAATTATGTGCTTAATTGTAAAACACTGGGCAAAACTGTCACTGAAAAAGACCTGGGTGTATGGGTAGATGACAAACTCACATTTAGTGGCCAGTGTCAGGCAGCTGCTGCAAAGGCAAATAAAATAATGGGATGTATTAAAAGAGGCATAGATGCTCATGAGGAGAACATCATTTTACCTCTATACAAGTCACTAGTGCGACCACACTTAGAATACTGTGTACAATTCTGGTCTCCGGTGTATAAGAAAGACATAGCTGAACTAGAGCGGGTCCAGAGAAGAGCAACAAAAGTCATTAGAGGACTAAGGGGTCTGCAATACCAAGACAGGTTATTAAACTTGGGGTTATTTAGCTTGGAAAAACGAAGGCTTAGGGGTGATCTTATAATAATGTATAAATATATGAGGGGGCAGTACAGAGACCTTTCTAATGATCTCTTTACTCTTAGGCCTGAGACTGGGACAAGGGGGCATCCTCTACGTCTGGAGGGAAGAAGGTTTAATCATAATCACAGACGTGGATTCTTTACTGTAAGAGCAGTGAGACTATGGAACTCTCTGCCACATGATGTTGTAATGAGTGAGTCACTACTAACATTTAAGAAGGGCCTGGATGCCTTTCTTGAAAACTATAACATTACCAGTTATATATACTAGATTCTTTGATAGGGCGTTGATCCAGGGAATTAGTCTGATTGCCGTATCTGGAGTCAGGAAGGAATTTTTTCCCCCAATGTGGAGATTAGTGTTGCCACATGGGGTTTTTTTTTTTTGCCTTCCTCTGGATCAACATGTTAGGCTATGGGTTGAACTAGATGGACTTAAAGTCTTCCTTCAACCTTAAAAACTATGTTACTATGTTACTTTGGATTATTTCTTAAATCCTAAATGCTGTATTAATTTTTCCTACTTGTAATAGTCACTTCCCATGTTAAGTTCAGCAATGTTATCTTCAACATGTATTATCACCCTCATGGTTGTGACTACAAAACAGTATTGTAGGATACCCATGTGCCATGACAGTTAAACACATCTTTACAGATTACATCAAGCACTTGTAATAAGATATGAAAACAAAGGTGTGGGAATAGTCCTCCAAATGGCCCAGAATATTTAAGATCCAATATTCTATAGGGTTTATAAAGAGAATGTGTGCCACACAGTGTCTGTGCATCCATCCTTGAAGACAGCCTGTCACAATATATATGCTTTCTGATCTTCAGGCTGCTTGTTATAAACCAAAAGTAGCTGAACCAATTGACATATAGGTTTGTTGAAAAAAATTCAGTATAACTTGTACTTTATTTATTAAAATCCATGGTATTTTTCTGCCTAGAAGTGGGCAGTCCTATTTAGTAATTGAAACCCACCCCTGAATGATTGTGCATGCAGAGATAGCGATCAAACGCTAAGTAGAACCGACCACTCGACCCTAAGCATAGAAAGAGCAGGGATTTTAATGAAACAATGCAAATTATTCTGAATCTTTTCCACACAACCCATATGTCAATATTTTAGCTACTCATGCTCTATCTTAATATCGAAAAATAAAACTGGGTTTAAAAGGTAATAAATGCCCTTTAAAGAAAGTCTGTCAGGTCCCTTAGGCCTCCCAAACTGTCCTATAGATTTCCAGCCATAATCTAGCAATAAAATCATGCTCTTAAAGGGCATGCATTCTTTGACCATTCTCTGTGTTTGCGCATTACAGCACTTTACTATGCCTTCAGTAGTGCAAAATAACTATGTGAGTGCAGTGGCGCAATGGAGGTCGGTGTGACAATGACGTAGGATGCGTCATCTACATGAAGCAGAAAAGGAGGATGGCAATGACAAGAAGAGGAAGGTGTCAGATCAAGACCAGCGATGCTTACTGGACCACACCGCCTCACAGGTAAGTATAATAAAAGCTTTTTTTTTTTCATCTGCAGATCGGCCTGGGTACCGATATATTATAATATATATATATATATATATATATATATATATATATATATATATATCTCAATAATATTCTTGAAGGCTTGTTTATATGTATGGTGGCCACTGCTAATATGAGGTAAACTCAGTGACAGGTTCCCTTTAGTATAGTCAACAATATTTCAATTTCATATTTGCGCAAAACTAACTTGTATTCACTAAGCTTCTTTTCTCCCTGGAAACATGTAATGAAGACAGGTGAACTCTACTCAGCTTCATCAACCTATTGCATCTGATAAGAGGAGAAATGAAGTTTCTTGAAAACGCAAAATTCATGTCAGCTGAGACAAGCTGTGGGCCATGTTGAGAATATAAATAACTCTTGTGAAGCCTGAAAAGCCTATGAAAGCAATGCTTGACTAAACTGGTCAGAGATAATTTGCATATGTGAGTGAAGGCAATGGAACTCATTTTCATGCAATTATGAATAACTAACTGTATGGTTGGAAATAATTATGGGGGCAATTTGGTAGGCCTGGGGACCAAACAGGTCTAGCACATTTGCACTAAAACCAAGTTAGAAAGCTAAGCAATCTAAGTATGTATACAAGCGAGTAAGAAAGCTCTAGAAATTAGTAGAGAACTGAATAGATTTTAAAGGGATTGTCCACTACTTGGACAACACTTTCTCGTTTCCCATTGTAGTAAAATATGTATCTCAGGGACTGGACACCAGAACAGTTAAGGGGTTAAATTCCATGTCAGTCCACAAGAGGTCACAACCTGTTTTTTTAAGCACAAGCTAGCTCCCAGTCACACTGACTCTAGTCTCCCCAGGGGGAATCCTGCCAGCAGGGCAATAAATTCACACATATTGGGAGCCTCAAAGAGGAAGAGAATTGATAAGAGAGAGAAGCCATCTCAAATAGTGAGCTTCAAACAGACCCACAGATGAGAAGCAAAATCCGAAGACAAAGAATATTTTAAAGCATAATATATGCATGGCTAAATTAGTGAGTGTTCAATCATAGACCCAGAATTAGATTATTAAAATGGAAGGCCGATCTAGAAATCTGACCCCCCCAGGCTGAGTCTATAACTGGATGCTCTCAGCCAAGGCAAAGTGTCACAGAGATGGGGCAGCTGAACACTGCTGTGAACCTCATTCCATATATCTCTGCTCTCCCCATCGGGCAACAGAAGTCAAAGTTTAGGTTTCTGTAAGTTTTCTCCTTTTTACTTCATTATTTGCATATGTGTAAGTCATTTTATTATTTCTATTTTTATGCCTTTTTGTAAGCATTGTACTTTTTATATTAAAGCTTAAAACTTTTTGTGTACTCTAAAGAATTCACAGCCCTAGAAAGGTGTGATTTTGATGATTGTCTGATAAGGCTTAGTTTAGGGGACTCATCGGTTCCCCCCCTAAATCCGGTGGGTCGTGGCAGCATGTCTGAAGCGGGGTGCGCGGTCTGAGTCAGGGTGTGATTGATGCTCCCTTTCAGCATAGCACAGAGGTCAGGTGCTTGATTGAGTGAGAGGAGATAGATTAACCCATGCAGGCGCAACCCCAAGTCACATGCTGAGAAGTGGGTATGTGACACCCATGTTTTTTCCCCATTAAAATAATACAAGCTTATACTCATCTCCCATGCTGGCGGTGTCAGCACTTGTGTTCTTAGGGCTCATGCGAGGTGGTTAAGTCACTTGAGCACTGCGACCAACCACCACCAGCTTCACTGTGTCTCCCTTTGCATGTATAAGTAATCAGAGGGTAAGCGGCCATTCACAGCTCTCACTTCCTCTTGATTACTTATTCATCTGAAAGCAGGAAAAGTGAAGTCAGCAATGACTGGTTGTGACTGGTTGTGGATGTAACACGCCTTATGTGAACCCCGTGAGTACAGCCAAGAACTTCTCTGGCACAGGAGGGAAGTATAAGCTTTTTTATTTTAACGGGAGCAAACTCGGGGGAAGAGAAAGAGTTGTCTGAGTAGTGGACAACCCCTTAAAGCAAATAGTAATGCCACATACCAGACATATGGCTATATTGCATAAAGTAAATCTGTCAAAGAAGTTCCTTCAGTTTTCCTGTTAACTGGAATGGGGCTTGCAGAGCATCCATGTGCTTTCCACTAAACACCCCATTTCAATGAATGGGACCTATTTTCAGTCACAGAAATTTCTGCAACAAATATTCCACTTGTAAATAGTTTCTACCTTTTATGAGTCCTTAAATGCCTAACAAGTTTGGACTTGACAGAAAAAGGTCTCCCGCATTCTGAACATAAGAATGGTTTCTCCCCTGTGTGAATTTTCTGATGCCTTACTAGACCTGATCTCTGAGCACAACGTTTCCCACATTCAGAACACTGAAACAACTTCTCCCCTGTGTGACTTCTTTGATGTCTCAGAAGGCCTGATTTCTTGATAAAACATTTGCCACATTCAGAACATGAATATGGTTTCTCCCCTGTATGAATTCTCTGATGCTGAAGAAGTACAGATTTGTGAGCAAACGTTTTTCCGCATTCTGAACATGTAAATGGCCTCTCTCCCGTATGAACTTTCTGATGTTCAACAAGAACAGATTTTCGAGTATAACATTTTTCACATTCCAAACATGAAAATGGCTTCTTCTCTCTGTGGATTCTACAATGTTTCACAAAATCAGTTTTTTTTGTAAATCTAATCCCACATTCCAAACAAGAAAACTGACTTTCTTTTGTATGTAATCTTCGATGTTTACTAAAATTCGACTGCTTGGTAAAACTTTTACCACATACTGAACATGAATATGGTCTCTCACCTGTGTGATTTCTCTGATGTATAACAAGACTTAGTTTGCTGGTAAAGCTTTTTTCACACTCTGTACATGAAAATGGCTTTTCTCCCGTATGGATTCTGTCATGTTGAACAAGTCTTGATTTGTAAGCAAAACATTTCCCGCATTCCAAACATGAAAACGGCTTATCACCTGTGTGAATTCGCCGATGGTCAGTTAGATATGATTTGTGAGCAAAACATTTCCCACATTCAGAACATAAAAATGGTCTCTCACCCGTGTGAATTCTCAGATGGTCATCATGATTTGATTTGTTGTGGAAACATTTCCCACATTCTGAACATGAATATGGACGCTCTCTGTGAATTCTCTCATGCTGAGCAAGAGTGGACTTTGTAATAAAACCTTTCTTGCATTCTGAGCATGAAAATGGCCTCTCCCCTGTGTGAATTTTTTGGTGTTTCAAAAGACCAGATTTTTCGATAAAACATTTCCCACATTCTATACATGGAAATTTCTTCTCTCCTGTGTGGATTTTGAGATGTCTCACAAGATTAGAATTTTTTGCAAAGCATTTCCCACATTCCAAACATAAAAATGGCTTCTCTCCTGTGTGTATTTTATGATGTTCGATAAGACATGATTTGTAGGCAAAACATTTTCCACATTCTGAACATGAAAACGGTCTCAATCCTGTGTGAATTTTCCAATGTTCATCAAGACTTGACTTTTTCACAAAACATTTTCCACACTCTGAACAAAAAAACTGTCTATCCATGCCGTGACTCTGAACATATGATTTAAACTCTTTACCATAATGTGAGTGATAATGCTTCTCTCCTCTATGGCTTTTCTGATGTGTGAGGAGAAACACCCTGTGCCTAAAATATTTTCCACATTTGGAACATATAAATAATTGTCTTTTAGGATCTTTCACAAATTTTGACCTTGTGAATACATTTTCACCAATTCGAGTTCTGCTTTCATGGTCATAACTTGTTGGTGTCTCGAAAACCTCTTTGTAATTACAAAGCTCAGTTACTAGAGCTTTGTTTTTATGTCCACCATGTATAGTTTGATTAATGTTTTTTTCTCCTGGAGAATCCCATACGATGTTTTTTTCTTTGTAGACTGGATATAACATTTTTTGCCTTAGAGTTCTTGCTGAGGTCAAATTCTGAAAATAAATAAGGAAATTGTTATTATTTGAATGATTAAATATGATAGTAACCCACTGTTGGGCTGTGGTAAATACTACCTCATAAATTAATATCAAGGGAGTAGTTGCCAAACCATGACTACTTGGGTTGCTCCAGATACCGAGGAACACCCGGACACCTGCCGGCACAAACAAGGGAACACCGGGAACGAAGTAACAACGGTGGGTCCTGACAGTAGGGAATGGGGAAGGAACACCGTCTGCACTCACCGGTGGCTGTACCCTGAACTTTCTAGCATCCCTACACAGGTTCCTTCACCCAGTCACTGAACAGGATACCTAGTCCCTTGCTAGCCTTGTTCTCACCCTCACTAGTGAGATGGTCAGTGAGAGCGCTAGTCCCACCACTGCACTAATAAACTTTTTAGAAAGGAACACAAACAGGAGGATAATGAAAAGCATATGATACAAACTTCAGACACAGGGACTGCAGCCTGCAATGCTTCCAACAGAAGAACTACAAGGCAGCAAGGGCTCTAGCTGCAGTACAATGTTCCACCATTGTTTGAAACAGTGTGGAATCTCTATAATTGGTACCTTCTGGTGGTACATGGAGCAATTTAAAGGTGAAGGGTGTGGTCACCAGCCGAAAGCACATGAAGAGAAGGAAATAAATGCTGCTAGCAGCAAAACTGACATTAAACCTTGCAGCACCAAAAAAAAAAGAAAGACACGTTTAATATCCATAGTCTCTCAAGACAAAGAAACTCTGAGCCAAACCTGCTACAAATCTCAAGGCAAGGAGACATGTGACATCAGTCCAGAATGTTTTTTTGAACATTATTTCAAATGTGTGCAGAAGGGTCCCCAATGCTCACTTTAAGCGATTTACACACAGAAATTGTGCAAAGTTTGTTTGCAGATCTCTGGTTGCAGTGAAATCATGGACACATCGTTCCATTTGTGGCCGTGTATAATGGAAAAATGTGTCCATGATTTCACTGCAACCAGAGATTTGCAAACAATCTTTGCCAATTTCTGTGTGTGTAAACCGGCCTTTACAGACATGAATTTCTAGCAAAAGTCACACCCAAACTTCCGGGTTGTGTGATCACGTCATGCAGAGTGGAATATCGCAACCCTTAGTGGCCCTCTCGCAGTGATCATGTGAGACGTTGCTTGTTATTAGAGATACTACCCTTTGCACTTCCCAACACAGCTATCACGCGCTTAGAGGCTCTGACATTGCTGGATGCTGTGCTGTATGTGTTTGTCTTTAAAGTACCTTTCACGGCCACGGCAGGCTGTGATATCGATCTCCGCTAATTCACGTGTCAGTGCTGACGCTCAAACGGCTACAAACGGTCAACTCACCTCTTTCACGCCGCCCAGTGCGCTACGCTACTTATAGCTAGCTACTCACCTGTCCAAGTAGCAGTGTGCTCATTTACACCGCTATAACCAGCTACTATGGGCGGAGCCTGTGCTAGCAGGGCAGCACTGGCGTGTATTGTGTGTACGATGTCCTTACGCTTGGAGAGTTAACATCCGGATCTGTGGAGGAGGCGAGGGGGGAATAGCAGAGCTGGTGAGGATTGTTAGGGGGACTGTAGGCTCCGAAATTCCTCCCTATCAGCGATTACCATCGGGATCAGGACATTCAGCGTTCCACAATGATGCACATGGGGCGTGGTACCACGGAGCCAGGGTCACGCCTTAGCTACATTGCAGGCTGTCCCGAGTTCCCTTCCGTTGCTTCTTTACACGCCGATACAGCTCGCTACCATCGGCGATATAGCCATCTGTTTTCGAGCAGAGCCCATAAACAGATGTATCTGTCGCCGGCTGTAGCGTCGCGTCTTCAGACGCCGCTACGACGGGCTACATTGACGCTACAAGCTACATTTGTAGCCTGTAGCGGGATGTATCCAGCCTGCCGTGGCGGCGTGTAAAGGTACCTTAAGAGCTGCATGGTTGATAGTTGTGAAGGTCCTGGCCTCCTGTGTTGTGCTCCAGAACTACATTCACTGTTATGTTCAGTTGCTGGTTGAGTGGTTGAAGTGTGACTCACCTGAACTCCCCTCCCCTAGCTTTTAAGTAGCCTCTCCTTCCACAAGGTGGTGCTGCTGATAGAGTTTCACTCTATGCCTGGAAGCTGTGCTGTGCAGTTCTGTGTGTTTGTGTGGCTGATGTCCTTTCCTTTGGAGTTGTTTTATCCCGGTTCTGTGGAGGGAGGTGAGGGGGGGAATAGCAGAGGGCTGGTGGAGGAGTTTTAGGGAGAGGCTGGAGGCCCGAACCTTCTCACCAATCAGAGATACCTTCGGGATCAGGGCCATTCAGGGTTCCCAGACTAGGGTCAGACTAGTCTTCCCTGGTCACCCTGCCCGTAACTACCATTCCCTCATCTGTATTCACTACACCGTGACAACAGCTTCATAATTGGCTGAGTACCATATTTTGTACTCTATAAGACACACCCCAAATTGGTGAAGGAAAAGAGAAAAAAAATAATTTTTAATGTTACATGGGTTCCGTCTTATAATACCAGTGTCCATTTTTCAGTATATATGGCCTTGATCTTTGCACAAGCCCCCCCCCCCATCCTGGTATATATTGGTTCATTTCAATGACTTAGAATTTCATCAAAAATAAATGTAATATTGCCATGTTTCAGGGTGTTTCTGGGTGCCATGAAACACAATAACTATAAATTAATATTATATTCATCCTATATGTCTCATGGAATACAGCAGCATGGTTTTTAACCCTTCATCCTCCCCTATAATTTTCTGAGATAATGAACTTTGGGTTTTCATTGGCTTTAAGCCATATTCTTCAACATTAACAGAAATAAACACTTGAAATAAATCACTCTGTAATGACTCTATATCATACAGTGCTGGCCAAAAGTATTGACACCCCTGCAATTCTGTCAGATAATACTCAGTTTCTTCCTGAAAATGATTGCAATCACAAATTCTTTGGTACTATTTCTTCATGTAATTTGTCTTCAATGAAAAACACAAAAGAATTGTCCTAAAGCCAAATTGGATATAATTCCATACCAAACATAAAAAGGGGGTGGACAAAAGTATTGGCACTGTTAAAAAAATCATGTGATGCTTCTCTAATTTGTGTAATTAACAGCACCTGTAACTTACCTGTGGCACCTAACATGTGTTGGCAATAACTAAATCACACTTGCAGCCAGTTGACATGGATTAAAGTTGACTCAATCTCTGTCCTGTGTCCTTGTGTAGTACCACATTGAGCATGGAGAAAAGAAAGAAGACCAAAGAACTGTCTGAGGACTTGAGAAACCAAATTGTGAGGAAGCATGAGCAATCTCAAGGCTACAAGTCCATTTCCAAAGACCTGAATGTTCCTGTGTCTACCGTGCGCAGTGTCATCAAGAAGTTTAAAGCCCATGGCACTGTGGCTAATCTCCCTAGATGTGGACGGAAAAGAAAAATTGATAAGAGATTTCAACGCAAGATTGTGCGGATGGTGGATAAAGAACCTTGACTAACATCCAAACAAGTTCAAGCTGCCCTGCAGTCCGAGGGTAAACAGTGTCAACCCATACTATCCGTCGGCGTCTGAATGAAAAGGGACTGTATGGTAGGAGACCCAGGAAGACCCCACTTCTTACCCCGAGACATAAAAAAGCCAGGCTGGAGTTTGCCAAAACTTACCTGAGAAAGCCTAAAACGTTTTGGAAGAATGTTCTCTCTTTTTGGGCAAAGGCATCAACATAGAGTTTGAGTTGGAGAAGGCACCCTTCAAATATCAGGGACTTGGAGCAGTTTGCCAGAGAAGAATGGTCTAAAATTCCAGCAGAGCATTGTAAGAAACTCATTGATGGTTATAGGAAGCGGTTGATCGCAGTTATTTTGGCTAAAGGTTGTGCAACCAAGTATTAGGCTGAGGGTGCCAATACTTTTGTCTGGCCCATCTTTGGAGTTTTGTGTGAATGTTTTGCTTTTTGCTTCATTCTCTTTTGTGTTTTTTCATTGAAGACAAATTAAATGAAGATAATAATACCAAAGAATTTGTAATTGCAATCATTTTCAGGAAGAAACTGAGTATTATCTGACAGAATTGTAGGGGTGTCAATACTTTTGGCCAACAGTGTATGTACATTTCACTTTTTGTATTTAATTACTGAAATAAATACATTTTTAGTACGTCCTTCATCCTGGTACATGGCCCCTCCCCCATCCTGATATATGGATTCCCATTCTGAACTCTCCCCCATTGGCTTACTGAATGATGTTGTGGTGAAGTGGAAGATGCAGGAGGCAGGTTTGCAGGGTCCAAGGAAAATGACTGAGGAGGCAACGCATGCGCACATCAAGGTCCGCGGCCATTTTCTGGAAGTCTGGACAGTAAAGGCCGAATTGCAGCTTTTTAATGCATGCAGGCTCATGGAAATGGCGGCCACCAGTGTACATTGCTGCAACCCCTCCCCCCCCCCCCCCGCAGCACTGGGCCTGCAGCTTTGCCCTCACCCTACGTGGACCCTGCAATCCTGCCTCCTATACCTCCACCGCTGAAAACCCCTCCTCGTTAAGTTGTTTTTTTTTTTTAAAAAAAAAACACACAAAAAAAACACAAGATTCGGATGCACCCCCAGCTTTTCCCCCAATTTGGGGGGATAAAGTTCATCCTATAATACGAAAAATATGGTAGTTAGCAAAAGGTATCGTGCCTTTTGTAAGGTATATCCCTTAACATTTTTCATGTTTTGATACCTCCCAGCCTGGCAATTCCCACATTTTTTTTTTTTTTCTTCAATAAGTTTTTATTAGAATATAAAGAGTATTAAACATACAATACAATTATAAGTATAAAGCCACCCAATATAAAAGAATCGGCTGTGACATGACTCGAGTTAAAACTGGATCGCCGATAATCTCCCCGATAGGGGGATAAGCGAAACATGGACCGTGTCCAAGTGTTATAAAGCTTAACTAGGAGTTCTGTAGCTATAGTATCCAGATACTCGAGTTGCCGTAAAATATGGGTGGGAAAGACTGGAAAACACAGGAATAAAAACACAGGAACAAAAAAAGGGGGGGGGGGAAGAGAGGACGGGATTCAGGGTCCTCCGGGACTGTCAGGGGTTCACATTTTTTTTTTTTTTTTTTTTAAAAGGTATGCATCAGTTCATATAAAAAACATGCCTACAACTGTGAGCGTTTGGTTTTTTTATTATTGTGAATCAAAGAACAAATAGAACAAAATAACTGAAAGTTTCAGTGTGCATAACTATTTACCTCCTAAAGGCAGTGCTTTGTAGATCCTCCTTTTGCAGCATTTACAGCTGAAAGTCTATGAGCCTTCAACAACTTGCCACTGGGACTTCCTCAAGTTAGAAATTTTCCTCTGGTGAAGAGCAATCTTTAAAGCGTAACCGCCATTTAAATTTTTATTTAATAATGATGTAGAGAAAGAAATTTTAATAAACTTTCAAATATACTTCATAAGAGATTTCTGGTTGAAAACCATTCATAAACCTTCCACAAGATGTCCCCACTAGACTGTCTGAAGCAGACATATTTTCATTCTCAGTCAGATCTGTCTTCACACTAAATACGGCCACACAATCATATAAGGATAAGGGGGCTGGGCCTACACTGTGTGCGAGCTCCTGACTGCTGATGAGGTGATAGTGTATCAGATTACCTCAGGCTACAGCACAGTGCTTAGCAATGTGAGACTGTCAGAATCAGTGCAAATTTCTATTTCCTTGGCACAAGCTTCTCTGATCTGTCATCTGGCTCCACAAAGCTCAGTCTGGATCTCTGTTACCCCTTCTCTGCTGACACATCACACTACTCCCTATTAGCTGTTGGCTCCACACAGCTCAGTCAGGATCTTTGTTAACACCCTTCTCTGCTGGCACATCACACTGCTCCCTATCAGCTGTGCTCTCAGGAGTTATGACTGCTGTGTGCTCCTGAGTGAGAGCAATGCATCATGGGAGATGAGGGAAGCTGTGGAAAGACACAGAGTTCTGGCAGACACTGAGGAATGCTGACCACCCTCACACAGCCATAAAGTGCAGTTTTTAAAAGCGTACAGAAAATTGTGAGAAAATAAGTCATATGGCACAAAAAAGTATTATCTTAGCTGCTATGTGACCGATCTATAACAACCAGTGCAGTATTGTGTTTTTTTTCTTCAATGAAATGAGATTTACACTTTAAGTCTGACCACCGATTCTCAATTGGATTAAGGGCTGGTCATTAACTAGGCCACTCCAACATTTCCCCTTAAACCACTTAAGTGTTTGCTTTAGCAGTGTGCTTTGAGTCACTGTTTTGTTAGAAAGTCCTTCGCCCCAGTCTCAAATTACTGACAGACTGAAACAGGTTTTAATAACCCTGTATTTCGCACCATACATCTTGGCCTCAACTCAAACCACCCTGTCCCCGCTGCCAAAAAACATCCACACATCAAGATGCTGCCACCATCACGTTTCACTCTGGGGATGATGTTCTTGGGGTGATGAGCTGGTTGGTTTGGTGCCAGACATATAGTTTACCTTGGTATCTCATCCGAACACAGCACGATTCTTCCATACATTTGGGGAGTCTCCCATATGTCTTTTGACAAGTCAAAACTGCCTTCCATTTTTTGGCTGTAAGTAAGGCTTATCTCTGCCACTCTTCACAAAGGTCTATGTAGTGTACGGCTTGTTGTGGCATGGATAGATACTCCAGTCTCTGCCTGTGAACTCTGCAGTTCATTCATGGTTGCCTTCAGTTTCAGTGCTGCCTCTCTGATTAATAATCTCCTTGCCAGTGGCGGACCTTGTGACCAGAAGGTCCTGGTGCAGCAGCCGATGGTGAGGAGCGGGGAGGGGGCGGTTGCTATCGGACGTCAGCAAGGAGCGGGGGAAGTTTGGGGGGTGCTAATAGGTGACTGCGAGCAGCAGGGGGGGGAGATTGCTATAGGTGCTGCGGCTCCTACCTGCATCGAGCTGCGCAGTCCTGGGAGCCAGGGCAGCAGAGGAGGGGTGGGATCAGCCAGGGGAAGCAGGAAGCTTCCCTCAGTTAACCCCTTCTCCTCTGGCACAGGGTCATGGGGGTCGGCTGGGGGCCCCCCCTGCAGGCTTGAGGGGCCCCCTAGCCGGTCGGGGCCCTGGTGCAGCTGAACCAGCTGCACCACGGTAGATCCGCCCCTACTCCTTGCCACAGCTGAGAGTTTTGGTAGGTGTCCCTCTGTTGACAGGTTTGTTGTGGTACCACGTTGTTTAAACATTGATGATAATGGATGTGATGTTGCTCCCAGGGGTGAACCTAGCCTCTGTGCTGCCTGAGGCGAACTGCAAAACGGCGCCCCCCCCCCAGTAAGGTTTTTTCAATCGGTAGAAATAAATCTAGTTTGCACAGATTTATATCTACAAGTGAAGGAAAAGGCGGCACTCACCATTCGTAGAATCTTGTGCTTTATTACATTGAGATGGGGAGGGGGTGCAGGAGGCGCAGACTGCACTTCAAGGCGCAGCAACACCATTAACAGGGATTGAAAGCGGGAACACAAGGTGTACAAGTGCTGTATGCACCGTATCAATCCTGAAGGTGCCCAGTTACTTTTTTCCTCCCTTTCGTTTTAAGATTTGATATCTACCCTGTAAAATGAAATGAGGACAATAGTGGATATTTTAATTTAGAGATATAGAAAAAAAGTTGTTCAAACACATGTATGTCAGCGCCATCACACACATACAAGAACTACACAGACGAATCCAGAACAAGGGTCATTAATGGCAATCACAGGATTGGCTCAACCATACAGGCACACTACAATGATGGCAGAGAGGTGCTCCTGTAGGCAGACACAATCCTGCAACCTGAAGCGTGCTGAGCATGTGAGCTGGTATTTAAGGTGGGAATACAAGCTTTGACGTATATGTACTTCAAGAGGTAGTGAAGGGGGTTAAATTACACTATATATACATGTATACAGCACACATATACTGGACAACACATGCTCATTACATACACATCATACATCACAAGCACACACATCAGACATGTCTTAGCTATATAACAGATGCTCTGCAGGTACACATCATATACACAGCACATGCATGCTGGAGAAGTGTATATACACACACTTCACTATACTCAAAAGATATCTAAACACACACACAAACACACAAAGCTCACAAACAGACACAAAGGTCACACACAGACACGCAACACACACACAGACATACAAAGATCAAACAGACACGCAGCTCACATAGACATGCAACTCACACAGACACGCAACTCACACACACAGCTCACACCCACACAGTTCACACACACACACAGACACAACTCATACACAGACACGGATCTCACACAGACACGCAACTCACACAGACATGCAACTCACACAGACACGCAACTCACACAGACACGTAAGTCACACACAAAGCTCACACACAGTTCACACACACAACTCACACAGACATGAAACTCACACACACAGCTCACAGACAGATCACACACAACTCCCCACACACAGACACGTAACTCACACACATACAGCTCAAACACAGACATACACACAGAGATAACTCACACACACAGCTCTCACACACAGACACGTAATTCATACAGACACGCAACTCCTACAACTCACACACAGCTCACACACAAACACACAACTCACAGACACACAGCTTACACAGACAAGTAACTCACAGACATGCAACTCACACAGCTCACACATACAATTCACACACAGACATGCAACTCTCACACAACTCACATGCAACTCACATACCCAACACACACACATCTCACACACAGACAGACACACAGCTCACTCACAGATTATACAGATACCTCACACAGTCCTCTGTGCTGGTTGTACATGTGCAGCTTCACATGCTCTGAGCCCCTGGGCCCCTCCCTCACTCCCTGGCCAGCAGCAGATCTGTCACCTTGTGACCCGAAGCTGCTTATCTTTGGTATCTCAGCATAGGAGGCTGTTCTCTGATCTTTGCTGGCTTTCACTTCTTCCCGCGGTGTGCAGGACAACATGAGCACCCCCTGCAGATGCCGCCCTCTCATTCACCAGCAGGTGGTGCCAGCCTGAGTCAGGCCACTCACATTGCCTCATCAGTGATACGGCCCTGTGCCCACAGATAAGAGGAGTTATATATCTGCTAGACTTTGGTTTCTCCAGAATCACATTGATCGGGTGCACTTATATACAGTGCCTTTGTGAAAGTATTCGCCCCCCCCTTGAACTGTTCAACCTTTTGCCACATTTCAGGCTTCAAACATAAAGATATAAATTCTAATTTTTTTGTGAAGAATCAACAAGTGGGACACAATCGTGAAGTGGAACGAAATTTATTGCATATTTTAAACTTTTTTAACAAATAAAAAACTGAAAAGTGGGGCATGCAATATTATCCGTCCCCTTTACTTTCAGTGCAGCAAACTCACTCCAGAACTTCAGTGAGGATCTCTGAATGATCCAATGTTGTCCTAAATGACTGGTAATAATAAATAGAATCCACCTGTGTGTAATCAAGTCTCCGTATAAGTGCACCTGCTCTGTGATAGTCTCAGGGTTCTGTTTCAAGAGCAGAGAGTGTCATGAAGACCAAGGAACACACCAGGCAGGTCCGTGATACTGTTGTGGCGAAGTTTAAAGCCAGACTTGGATACAAAAAGATTTCCCAAGTTTTAAACATCTCAAGGAGCACTGTGCAAGAGATCATATTGAAATGGAAGGAGTATCTGACCACTGCAAATCTACCAAGACCCGGCCGTCCCTCTAAACTTTCATCTAAGCTAGGAGAAGACTGATCAGAAATGCAGCCAAAAGGCCCATGATCACTCTGGATGAACTGCAGAGATCTACAGCTGAGGTGGGAGAGTCTGTCCACAGGACAACAATCAATCGTACACTGCACAAATCTGGCCTTTATGGAAGATTGGCAAGAAGAAAGCCATTTCTCAAAGATATCCATAAAAAAGTCTCCTTTGAAGATTGACACAAGCCAACTGGGAGACACACCAAACATGTGGAATAAGGTGCTCTGGTCAGATGAAACCAAAATCAATCTTTTTGGGCACAATGCAAAACGATAGTTTGGCGTAAAAGCAACACGGCTCATCACCCTCAACACACCATCCCCACTGTCAAACATGGTGGTGGCAGCATCATGGTTTGGGCCTGCTTTCCTTCAGCAGGACAGGGAAGATGGTTAAATTGATGGGAAGATGGACGGAGCCAAATATAGAACCATTCTGGAAAAAAACCTGTTGGAGTCTTCAAAAGACTTGAGACTGGGACGGTGATTTATCTTCCAACAAGACAATGATCCCAAACACAAAGCAAAATCTACAATGGTTAAAAAATAAACAGATTCAGGTGTTAGAATGGCCAAGTCAAAGTCCAGACCTGAATCCAATCAAGAATCTGTGGAAAGAGCGGAAAGCTGCTGTTCATAAACGCTCTCCATCCAACCTCACTGAGCTCGAGCTATTTTGCAAGGAAGAATGGGCAAGAATTTCAGTCTCTCGATGTGCAAAACTGATAGAGACATACCCCAAGCAATTTGCAGCTGTAATCGCAGCAAAAGGTGGTGCTACAAAGTATTAACTCAAGGGAGCCAAATAATATTGCACACCCTACTTTTCAGTTTTTATTTTTTTAAAAAAGTTTAAAATATGCAATAAATTTGTTCCACTTCACAATTGTGTCCCACTTGTTGTTCATTCTTCACAAAAAAAATTGTATTTATATCTTTATGGTTGAAGCCTGAAATGTGGCAAAAGGTTGAAAAGTTCAAGGGGCCGAATACTTTCACAAGACATTGTATGTTATAGTCTTACTACAGTTTTGGTTATTTTTGAGGGGAAGGGTGTGGAGGGAGGGGGGAATGAGTATGAAATGGGAGCTTCCGGGATTGGCGATTACAGCCTAATAGTAACTCATTATATCAGGGTCTGGTTGATGGATGGGATCGCCCCCAGTGGTTTTTTTGTTCTGTTGTTGACTTTTCTCCCCAATAGGGCTACTTGTTCAACAAGTGCTTTGGATAGACTCCTTGGTGCAGTCTTATCCAATTGTTTGTCCCCAACTTAGGTTTGGGAATCTGCCTGCTGCATTGTAGGCTTTTTTCTGTTTCTTTCTTATCTTGTTCCCTTTTCATTTTTCTGTTCTCTTTTCTCTCCTTCTGATAGTATCCCTTCTATTGCTTTCTCCCCAATCTTGTCCATTCTCTTCCCTTTTCCCTGTCTGGCTGGGTGTTGTCGGGGTGCTGTCTCTCTGCCGTTAATATAAATATGGCTCCACTGAAAATAGCCTCGTTGAACGTACAAGGATTTAATGTACCACAAAAAAAGAGCATATATCTTGTATGGAATGCACAAAATGGGTGTTCGTGTTCTCTTATTGCAGGAAACTCACTTTAAAACACATCACTTTCTTCCCATCTCCAACTGATATTTCACATCATGGCATCATGCTTCCAATCCTGAGGCTAGAACTAAAGGAGTCAGTATTGCTATTCACAGATCCATTGTGCATACGATTCAGGGGGTTGAGGTGGACGAGGGAGGTAAATACCTGTTCATAAAGCTCTCTATTGACAATCATATGTTCACGCTGGCTAACTTTTATTTCCCAAACAAGGGTCAGGTCGAGATGGGTAGTCAATTCCGGAAAAAGTTGAAGCGAGTTTTCCTAGAGACTTAATCTGGTTATGGACAGAAGCTTGGACACCTCGACGGGTAAGTCTGGCATCTCACTCAAACAGCTAGGTTCCCTTAAACAGGAACAATTTAAATTGAGACTTTACGATGTTTGGCGCATCCTACATCTGACCACGAAAGATTTCTCAAACTTCTCAGCGGTCCATTCCTCCTACAGCTGCATTGATCACTTTTTCATACAGCACCAGCTCCTGGAATGGCACCCCACTGCCGAGATTGGCTCTATGACATAGTTGGACCATGCCCCCATATTTCTGATGGGTACACCACCCGACTCACCAATGAGGTCGTGGCAATGGAGACTTAATCCTAATTTGATAAACGATACGGACACACTAATGAGAGAGTTAAATCTGCTATTTCGGAGTTCGTTCAGCTGCACGCTGATGACGAGACTCCTCTCCGCCTCAGTGGGAGGCTCTCAAATGTGTGTTGAGGGGGGTCCTCATAAGGGAGGGGGCAAGATTAAAAAGAGAAAGGTTCGGGGTCATGACAGAAATGCTCACTCAGAGTCACTCGTTAGAACAAGACCATAAAAGAGACTCCAAACCTGACACATTACTGATTGTAACCCAAAAAAAAACGAACTTAGGCAGCTGCTCGATCAATCTTATGCTGCCTTCAAGGAGCGAACTCAACAGATCCTGTACGAGTTTGCTAATACGTGTAGGGGTCTGCTTGCAAGGCGTATTCATCCGAGGTTGCCCACCCAGTTTATACCTGTGGTTCGAAACTTGGTGAATCGACTGTCACACCACCCTAAATCTATTGCTAACATATTCAAAGAGTACTATAAGACCCTATATAATATTGGAAGGGACTTGGAGCCTGACCTCGTTTCGAGGCTGCAGGCTTGAAACTCAAAACTATATAACTAAAATGGTATTACCCACTTGTCAGCGGCTTCAGCATTGGAACTGGAGAGCCCCTTTTCACAAGATGAGGTGAGACGTGTCATGGAGGCCTCGCCTATTAATAAGAGTCCTGGCCCAGATGGGTTCAGAGCAAAATTCTACCAAGCATTTTCCTCACAGCTGATACCTTCATGACTAGGGTGTTCAATGATGTTTCACAAGGGCACCCCTTTCCTAGACAGTCCCTGGAGATGACTAGAACGGTCAATCCTAAGGCCAGGAAGAACCCGGAGATCTCCTCGAGCTACCACCCAATCTCTTTGATAAATGTAGACATTAAGCTGTTCTTAAAGCTATTAGCAACCAGACTCTCGCCTTTTCTGCCTCAGCAGATAGACAACGACCAGATAGGCTTTATACCTCAGAGAGAAGCTCGTGATAACACACTCAAATCGATAATGATGATCTCTCTTATTCACAAATTGAAGGTTCCGGCCTGTGTTCTGTCGTTTGATGCAGAGAAGGCATTTGACAGAGTTGATTGGTCCTTTTTACGGCGGACGCTCGAGTAGGTTCACCAGGGGCCCTTGTTTATTAATAAGGTTATGGCATTATGTTGTGCTGTAATGGGATATTATCAGAGCCATTCTTTATTCGGAATGGCACAAGACAGGGGTGTCCCCTCTCTCCTCTCTTGTACGCCCTGGTCATGGAACACCTTGCAGTAGCGCTCCGCAACAACCAAATATAAAGGTGATTATGGGATGCAAGAGACATTACACATTAGCGTTATACGCTGACGACTTGTTGATATATGTCTCTAATCCTGAGATCTCCCTTTTCTCGATCATCAAAGAATTTGACACGTATGGAATATTGAGTAATTTTAAAGTAAATCTTACTAAATCTAAGATCCTGAATGTTAGCATCCGACAGGACAGGGAGAGGAGACTCACGAGATGCTTTTCCATTCAAATTGTGTCCTTCTTCCCTGGTGTACCTGGGTGTGCGAATTTCTCCACATCTTTCCCAACTCTTCTCCCTTAACTACATGCCGGTACTGCAGAAAATTCTGAAAGACCTAGGTGAATATGGATCACGTGGCCTGTCATGGTTTAGGAGGATAAATGTCCTGAAGATGGATATCCTCCTGAAACTCTGATATCTTTTTCAGACTCTGCCGATCGCTCTTCCTGAGACTTTCTTTAAAACTTTGCGGCGATTGTGTAGGAGGTTTGTTTGGGTTCCATCCAGACCACGAATCACATATGAGCTGTTGATTAGACCAAAGGGAATTGGGGGCACAGGCCTGCCCAACTTCCGACTATACCACATAGCCTCATCTTTTGTGAGAATCATCGACTAGTTTCACGGGAGAGAGAGTCACGACAGTTGGTCGCCTTAGAGGAATGTTTGGTAGACTGGTCACTGACGTCATTACTGTGGATTAATAAGAGTAACCACCCAGATGCGATATCCGTTTCCCTGTTGACAAGTGACACCTTGCGGCTGTGAGATGAGGTGAACGGGAGAGTTGAGCTATCCAGATCCTGGGGACCTATGACCCCATTGTTTGACAACCCAGACTTCCCACCGGTGGAGAGGACCTCCCGGTTCCTGGCCTGGACATCGAACCTTAGAGTGAGGCTCTCCCAGACCTTGATGGGGGGGTTCAGCCCTACCGACAAGATCGGAGCTTTGTTCCATGTACCCTCCTAGTCTGATCCCTTGGTTCCAATACTTACAGCTAAAATCCTTTGTCTCGTCCTCCTCGTCCCCCTCTATCTTCACAAGTAAGGAAATGGAGTTTGAGTCACTACTTCTGCAGGACTCGGCCTCTCGACATGCGCTCTCAAGCTTCTATAATATTCTGGTATCCAATGGTGATGTTAAAACTTTTTGGTTTGTAAAGGAATGGGAGAAGGACCTAGGCTCTGAGATCTCTACCCAGGATTGGAGCAAGACTTTCCTCTGTACTCATAAACTAGCAATGGCGTGCAAGAGCCAAGAGACAAACTATAAAATCGTCTCATGCTGGTATCGTTGTCCTCAAACGTTACATAAGCTCTTTCCGTCGGTATCTGATCAGTGTTGGAGAGGTAAGTCGGAAGTGAGCTCTTTCCTGCATATTTGGTGGCATTGCCCACTGGTTTTTCGGTTGTGGCAAAAAGTGTTCACAGTTTATAGTCACGTCACAGTTGAGTCCACTCCTTGTTTACCCAAGATAGGCCTCCTATCCATGATACTAGGCACGTTTAAAATGCTCAAACTAGATCTTCTCAGGCATTGCCTTACAGGATCTCGAACAATTATCCCCAGGAGGTGGAAATCTCAGTCTCCTCCGTCTCTGACAGATTGGGCTAAGGAGATGAACTTTCTGTACAGAATGGACAGACTCTCCACCCACACTGATGACCAGATATCCAAATATACTCGTACATGGACTGGGTGGATAATGTTTAAAGGTACCGTCACACATGGCAATTTTGCAAGCAATTTCACTGGCAATTTTCTGGTTGCAGTGAAATCATGGATACATGGTTCTGTTTTGTTGCCGTGTAGAAATAGAACCATGTATCCATGATTTCACTGCAACCAGCAAATTGCCAGTGAAATTGCTTGCAAAATTGCCGCGTGTGACGGTACCTTAAGGTAACACCAAACTATCCACGGCCTTTAACAGATTAAAATCTTGGCCCAAATGCCCCCCTGAGACGTGAGAGAAGGGTGTCCGGTCAACCTTACACTCCTAACATTACAGTCCCATTTCCTCTTTCCCTCCCCTCATAGTCTTTATCTCATACCTTCCTTTCTTTCTGATTCTCACATTTTTTCTTATCTTCCTAATGCTATCCTTTGAAGATATTTCTGGGATCTCCGCCTCTGTTAGTCACCCCCTTTTTTTTTTTTTTTGGATAAAGGATTATATAACGCCAGAAGAAGGTGACACGGGGCGAATCGGCGATGCAAACTATCTGCTACAATATAAAATATACAAATAATTTTCCACAAATAAACTATAGATTTTTATGGACAATCTAATTCCTGGATTCCTCAATTTTCCTACCTATCTAACATATCTACCTTGCCACCAAAATATCTAAACGTAAAGGGAATCTGTCAGGTCAAAAATACATATGTCAATGATATCATTTTCTAATTCCTTTCTCTAAGCCAGGGGTGAGCAACTCCAATCCTCAAGGGCCGCAAACAGTTCATGTTTTCAGGATTTCCTTAGCATTTGACAGTTGGAGTCATTACCTGTGCAGAAGATTGTTACCAACTATCAAATACTAAGGGAATCTTGAAAACCTACAGTGGGTGCAGCCCTCGAGGCCTGGAGTTGCCCACCCCTGCTCTAAGCTCTCTCTAATCATGTATTTCTATTATTTATGCTTCCCTCCTATCCTGTGTAAACTTCAAAATAAAAGATGAATTCCATTTGTCAATGACAGTGAGTTCTCTGCTGCCCACTCTCCAAAGAATGAACATCCATGCATCAGTACACTGTCTTGCCTTCTTCTGATCTCTATGCTATGTGACTCATTGCAGACAGACAAAAAAGTAAAGGGAAGAGGTGTGTTCTCTTAGCAGAGCAGGTGTGACATCTTCATTGTGTGTATCTGAGGCATTTCTGTTGTGTGTGCTCTGAGGTGTTTCTTTGTGTTTATATGAACATTTTATCATTTGCTCAGCAGATACAAACATTACAGGTATGCAGGAAAGCCAATGTTCATATCAACGGAAATCTTTTACAGATAGCACAAACTGTAGATGTTATATAGCAACCTGCAGAATCCTGAGAGATTCAGTGTAACTTCAATACAGAGGGGAGGGACAGAATACCAGCTTGGATAGGCGTGGATATTTAAATTAACACTTCTACTATATAATCTCCTAATTGTGTCTGTCTGATGCCAATATCGCGCGCCAGCACCAGGGCGCTCATTGGTGGCCGCCAAAGCGAGGAGTATGCAAACCACGCTGTCACCCTCCTCCTGCCCGCACCTGCCCTCTGGAGTGGGTGTGCCCACCTCCGGCCCCCTCTTGCCTGCCGCTGCCACCCGCCGCTCCATTCCCGCCACCCGTTGGTCAATTCCGCCACTCCATTCCCTCCCCCCCCCTCGCTCCATTCCCACCCCCCCGCTCCATTCCCTTCCCAGCTCGCTCCATCCCCCCCACTCCTTTTCCCCCCTCCATTCCCCCCCCCTTGCGCCATTCCCACCCCCCTCACTCCATTACCCCCCCTCCCTCCCCGCCAATGCGTCTCACCCGCACCCGGTGTTTACATAGCCGCTACAGCAGGTACTGAGTGGTCATGTGACAGGCTCTGTGCAGTTCACTTCAGCCCGCCAATCACATGACCGCTCATTACCTGAGTGGCAATGTAAACACCGGGTGCGGGTGAGGCGGAGCGGCGGGGAGAGGGGATGGACGTGCGCTGACCACTTGCCCTCCATCCTGTGCTGACCACTGAGCCTCCATCCTCTGCTGACCACTGAGCCTCCATTCAGCGCTGACCACTGAGCCTCCATCCTCTGCTGACCACTGAGCCTCCATCCTGCGCTGACCACTGAGCCTCCATCCTGCGCTGACCACTGAGCCTCCATCCTGCGCTGACCACTGAGCCTCTATCCTGCGCTGACCACTGAGCCTCCATCCTGCGCTGACCACTGAGCCTCCATCCTCTGCTGACCACTGAGCCTCCATCCTCTGCTGACCACTGAACCTCCATCCTCTGCTGACCACTGAACCTCCATCCTCTGCTGACCACCCTGCCTCCATCCTCTGCTGACCACCGAGCCTCCATCCTGCGCTGACCACCGAGCCTCCATCCTGCGCTAACCACCGAGCCTCCATCCTCTGCTGACCACCGAGCCTCCATCCTCTGCTGACCACCGAGCCTCCATCGTGCGCTGACCACCAAGCCTCCATCCTGCGCTGACCACCAAGCCTCCATCCTGCGCTGACCACTCTGCCTCCATCCTGCGCTGACCACTCTGCCTCCATCCTGCGCTGACCACTGAGCCTCCATCCTGTGCTAACCACTCTGCCTCCATCCTGCGCTGACCACTCTGCCTCCATCCTGCGCTGACCACTCTGCCTCCATCCTGCGCTGACCACTCTGCCTCCATTCTGCGCTGACCACTCGGCCTCCATCCTGCGCTGACCACTCGGCCTCCATCCTGCGCTGACCACTCGGCCTCCATCTTGCGCTGACCACTCGGCCTCCATCCTGCGCTGACCACTCGGCCTCCATCCTGTGCTGACCACTGAACCACCGCGCAGTGCTAACCACTGAGCCACTGCACTGTGCTAACCACTGAGCCACCGCACTGTGCTAACCACTGAGCCACCGCACTGTGCTAACCACTGAGCCACCGCACTGTGCTAACCACTGAGCCACCGCACTGTGCAAACCACTGAGCCACTGCACTGTGCTAACCACTGAGCCACCGCACTGTGCTAACCACTGAGCCACCGCACTGTGCAAACCACGAGCCACCGCACTGTGCAAACCACTGAGCCACCGCACTGTGCTAACCACTGAGCCACCGCACTGTGCTAACCACTGAGCCACTATATACACTGCTAACCACTGAGCCACCGTACTGTGCTAACCACTGAGCCCCATATACATTGCCAACCACTGAGCCACCATAAAGTGCTAACCACTGAGTCACCATATACAGTGCTAACCACTCATCCACCATATACAGTGCTAACCACTCAGCCACCATAGAGTGCTAATCACTGTGTCACCGTGTACAGTGCTAACCACTGACCCACCATACTGTGCTAACCACTGAGCCTCCATACAGAGTTAACCACTCTGCCTCCATATAGTGCTAACCACTGAGCCACCATACTGTGCTAAACACTGAGCCACCATGCAGTTCTAACCACTGAGCGACCATATACTGTGCTAACCACTGAGCCACCATATAGTGCTTGCAACTGAACCACCGTACAATGCTAACCACTGAGCCACCATACTGTGCTAACCACTGAGCCACCGTGCAGTGTTAACCATTGAGCCACCATACAGTGTTAACCATTGAGCCACCATATAGTGCTAACCACTGAGCCACCGTAGTGCTAACCACTGAGCCACCGTACAGTGCTAACCATTGAGCCATCATACAGTGCTAGCCACTGAGCCACCATATACAGTGCTAACCACTGAGCCACCGCACTGTGCAAACCACTGAGCCACTGCACTGTGCTAACCACTGAGCCACCGCACTGTGCAAACCACTGAGCCACTGCACTGTGCTAACCACTGAGCCACCGCACTGTGCTAACCACTGAGCCACCGCACTGTGCAAACCACTGAGCCACCGCACTGTGCTAACCACTGAGCCACCGCACTGTGCTAACCACTGAGCCACCGCACTGTGCTAACCACTGAGCCACCGCACTGTGCTAACCACTGAGCCACTATATACACTGCTAACCACTGAGCCACCGTACTGTGCTAACCACTGAGCCACCATATACATTGCCAACCACTGAGCCACCATAAAGTGCTAACCACTGAGTCACCATATACAGTGCTAACCACTCATCCACCATATACAGTGCTAACCACTCAGCCACCATAGAGTGCTAATCACTGTGTCACCGTGTACAGTGCTAACCACTGACCCACCATACTGTGCTAACCACTGAGCCTCCATACAGAGTTAACCACTCTGCCTCCATATAGTGCTAACCACTGAGCCACCATACTGTGCTAAACACTGAGCCACCATGCAGTTCTAACCACTGAGCGACCATATACTGTGCTAACCACTGAGCCACCATACTTTGCTAAACACTGAGCCACTGTGCAGTGCTAACCACTGAGCCACCATACAGTGCTTGCCACTGAACCACCGTACAATGCTAACCACTGAGCCACCATACTGTGCTAACCATGAGCCACCGTGCAGTGTTAACCATTGAGCCACCATATAGTGCTAACCACTGAGCCACCGTAGTGCTAACCACTGAGCCACCGTACAGTGCTAACCATTGAGCCACCATATACAGTGCTAACCACTGAGCCATCATATAAAGTGCTAACCACTGAGCCACCATACTGTGCTAACCACTGAGCCACCATACTGTGCTAACCACTGAGCCACCATATACAGTGCCAATCACTGAGCCACCATACTGTGCTAACCACAGAGCCACCGTACAGTGCTGGCCACTGAGCCACCATACTGTGCTAACCACTGAGCCACCAAACTGTGCTAACCACTGAGCCACCATATACAGTGCCAACCACTGAGCCACCATAGAGTGCTAATCACTGAGTCACCGTATACAGTGCTAACCACTGAGTCACAGTATACAGTGCTAACCACTGAGCCACATTACTGTTCTAATTATTGAGCCACCATATATATTGCCAACCACTGAGCCACTATAGAGTGCTAACCACTGAGGCTCTGTATACAGTGCTAACTACTGAGCCAGCGTATACTGTGCTAACCACTGAGCCCCTGTATACTCTGCTAACCACTGAGCCACCATAAAGTCTGCTAACCACTGAGCCCCCATATACTCTGCTAACCACTGAGCCGCTGTATACTCTGCTAAGCACTCTGCTGCGGGCAGGAGGGGCTGAGGAACAGCGGCCGGGTGCGGGCAGGAGGTCCTCCCCGCACCCTCCTGTCCGCACCCGGCTGCTGTTCCCCGGCCCCCTCCTGGCCGCTGTTCCCTGGCCCCCTCCTGCCCGCACCGGTCGCTGTCCCCCTGGCCCCCTCCTGCCCGCACCTGGCCATTGTCCCTGGGCCCCCTCCTGCCCGCACCCAGCTGCTCTTCCCCGGCCCCCACCTGTCCGTACCCGGCCGCTCTTTCCCGACCGCCTCCTGCCTGCACCCGGCCGCTCTTACCCGGCTTCCTCCTGCCCGCTGTTCCCCAGCCCCCTCCTGCCTGCCCCCGGCCCCCTCCTGACCGCACCCGCCCGCTGTCCCCTCCTAGACTCTGGCACCGCTGCACACTGGCACCGCTGCCCACCAGTACTGCTGTAGGTATCTACTATATAATTGTCTACTTCTGTCTGTTTGTCTGTAACGCAAATCCTGCGTTGCTGATTGGTTAGGCCAGCCGCCCACGACCAATCAGCAACAGGGACAATCCGCTCGCAAATTGGCGCAGGATTTCAACCACGCTTCGATGATTGTTTGCGCCGGTTTCCAGCAATCAGCAATATTGCCGCGGGATTTAAACCCAGCTTCGCTTTGCATTATTCTTAAATCTTCATAAATAAACTACATACATATTCTAGAATACCCGATGCATTAGAATTGGCCCACCATCTAGTATATAATGTGACTCTAAGGGCCACTTTACACACACCAACTTATCTGTCCAACTTCTGACCAACTTACTGGTTGCAGTGAAATCATGGACACATTGCTCCATTTTGTGGCTGTGTACAAATAGAACAATGTGTCCATGATTTCACTGCAACCAGTAAGTTGGTCAGAAGTTGGACAGATAAGTTGGTGTGTGTAAAGTGGCCATAAGACTGTTCATAAGTCAGGTCAATTACTTTTACAGCTGCCTGCAAAGTGTGAAGATGCTTATAGTAAGAGAACTACACAGGGTTCATTAATGATTTTTACATATTCTGAAAGGTCTACTCGAGCACTATTCAAGGGAACTATTAGTTCATGCTGAAAAATGATCGAAAAGAATCCCTTGAAAAGAGTGTCATATATTCAAAATGGCAACATTGTCATTGATGAAGTAATGGACTCGAAGTACTTTTATTATATTAATGTTTACCACAAGTTTATTAATTACTCTGTAAAGCCTGGCATTGACCGGGCGTAATGCCCATATATGGTCATAATGCCCATAAATCTTTATGCATGTGTGTATGTATCATAGCCCCACCATTTATAGCTACGCCCCTTAACTTAGCCCTGCCCCTTCATAGCACCACCCCTCCTCATAGTCCCAGGGCAGGGATATGTTGAGGGGTGGGGCTATGTGGAGGGGCTGTTATACACACATACACACAGCTTTATATATTAGATGAAAAATGTTTTTTCATAATACATTTTTTTTAGTTACACACATTTATTTCCTTTTGGTGTACAAGAATGAAAAAAACTGCGAAAAAAAGGCAAATTGGACATAATTTCACACAAAACCCCCAAAATGGCACCCTCAATTTAAGGGGAACCTACCAGGTCCCCTGTGCACCCAGAAGCATGAGCAGTTCTTGGTGCATATCTGAAATGCCGTTCTGATGGTTCCAGCATATAGTAGCATACATAAACTGATCTTTACAAAAAGTATTTCTAAGGCGGCCGTCACACGCTGAGATATCGTGCAAGATATCGCTTGAAAGCGGCAGATTAAACATCGCGTAAGCGATGTCTGTGCGTGTGACGGCCAGATACGACGAGCGATATCTGATCAAATCTCTAAATCGTGATCTGAGGTTCGGTTCTCAGATCTGACGATATCGGCCAATTAAATACGCACAATCGACACGTGTAAATTCCCGACATCACACGAAACGTGTGATTTAAGCGATGGCAAAATCCATCACGTAGGCGTGTCAGGAGTTTCCTATTGCCTGACCTCCTCAGTGGTGATTCGTGCAACGAAATGGTTTCGGATTGGCTGCTTCACCACTAGCTCGCATTGGTGGAAGATGATGCGTTGCCATTGGCTGCCCTCACAGGGCGCCATTTTGAAAGCGCTGTCTTCAGCACCACACATAGGCGTCGGCTGCACAATATCTCCGAACTGTGCACCCAATTGCGTCAACTTGATAATCGATTCTGCGTGGTCCCCGACCCTGCTATATAGTGTCCACCTTGTCATATACCCACACAATGTTGGCGGGCGCGGCACACATAACGCGGCTGTACGTTTTGGCCATTGCAATTTAGTTATGTGCTACAGCACACATATACATTACGATCAATATCACAGGACATTGTGGGGATGAGGCCGCCATGTTTCAAAGGACATCTGACCCAATGAGGACGCAGTACTGAGCACCAATGGTGTAGTGAGGGGCGCAGCTTGGAGCCCATGTACCACGCCTATCGGCTCCAATTACGCCCACATTTGCTCCCACATCGTTTAGGAGATTTCTGTGTGACTTTAGCTGAACGATGTCCACTGCTGATAACTGCATCTCTCAGACGATCGCTGGATGGGTGGATCGGGGAATCGTCTGAGCGATGTCTGTGGGTGTAGCGTCGTGATGAGCGATTTTGCGCGTCGTTCGGACGATATGCAAATTTAACATCGTCTACGATATCTTTAGCGATATCTCAGCGTGTGACGGCCGCCTAAAGATTGTTTCTGACAGAGGTCCCCAACTCCAGGCCTCGAGGGCCGCCAACAGTGCAGGATTTCCGGATTTCCTTAGTATTGCACAGGTGTTAATGTGATCCAATGCTCAGGTAATGATTCCAACCCCTGTGCAATACTAAAAAGATCCTGAACACATGCACTGTTGGCGGCCCTCAAGGCCTGGAGTTGGGGACCCCTGGTTTATGATATGCTAATTAGGCCTTGAACTAGTCAACGGGGCTTTTAGTTCTCCGGACTAACAAAAAAAGTGGCACTCTAGAATACTAAGACATATAACTGAATATAGAACAATATTATAGCTGAGAAAAAATGAAAAAAAAATGAGACACTTATGGTGGGGTTTACACGCTAGGATATCGTAAACGACATCCTTGGAACGATCACGTGACATCTGACATCCTTAGTGCGCTGTCACACACAAGGATATCGTTTACGATATCCTATGCGGCAGTGCATCTGTTAAATAGGAGAGGAAGGAGTGAGTGATGTAATAAAGCGGCAGGAATAAGAGCTTTTTGTATGATCTCGTTCAAAAAGCTGTCACACTGAATGATGCTGCTTCCTGAAGCAGCGTTAATTGGACGGTGAACGATAGATTTGAGGTCAGGATCTCAAATGTAGGATGAACAATCCAACGATCTTTTCATCCTATATCGTTCATTTACACGGAACGACGCCCGAACGATATCTATACAATGATCACAAATCTGTGACGTTTCAAGGATATCGTTCAGCATATCCTAGCGTGTAAACCCACCTTTAGCTTATAAATACGGCCATATCGATAGTGACGCAGTAGCCACGTTGAGGCGTGTCTTGTATACTGGGTCCACGGTTAGTCACAGCCTCTATCTGGATTAAAAACATATTTAATGGGCAAGTAGGAACCTGCTAACGGAGGGCAATAGCATCTCAGACCAGTGGTGGGGGAAGGGTGCATAACAGAGGATGTGATCCAATAATCTAAACAAGAAAAAAAAATCTGCGGGACTTAATCCAATAGTATGCACAGATGAAATGCCGAACACAATACCTTGTAACAAAAAAAACAACGGCACTCTGGAATACTAAGACATTTAATTGAATGCAGAACAATATTATAGCTAAGGAGAAATGAAAAAATGAGACATGTAGTTTATAAATATGGCCATATCGATAACCGCCATGTTTATAAGTAAAGTGTCTCATTTTTTCATAAGATAGATAGATAGATATGATAGATAGATAGATAGATAGATAGATAGATAGATAGATTTGGATCCTTTGAAACCCCGAAGAGTGTAACACTTTTCAGATTATTAATAAACTAATATCTTCCGTTATACATTAAACCTTTTATGACCCATGACGTACTGGGTACGTAATGGGTTGCTTCTCTCACTTTGATGCAAGCTCACGCGCTGAGCTCACATCATTCCCTGCCCATATTAGCTGATCTCATCAACCGAAATGTGCAGCTAACAGATCTACGCGGGTCAGTGATTCACCCGTCACTGTTAACCCTTTAGATTGTGCTGACAAACACTGACAGTACAATCTAACGTGGCGCAGTGGGGATCGCACTGTTCCCCACCGCCAACAGCAACCCTGTGGCGCGATCACGGGGCATCGATGCTTTGCCATGACAGCTAGGGGTCAGATGAAGACCTCTGGCGCTGTCATGACTCACTACCTGTGGATGCCAGCTGAGCAACGGCATCCACAAAAGGTGCATTGTTGAGGTGTCCTAAGAAACCATGTAAAATAAAGAAAAAGTAAAAAAAAAAAAGTTTTAATAATATGGAAAAAAAAAAAAAAAATTGAAAGTTCAAATCCTACCCCTTTTTCCCCATTGGAAATAAAACTATCGTATTAAAAACAAACAAACACATATTTGGTATCGCCGTGTTCAGCAGTGCCTGATCTATCAAAATATCACTCAGTAAATCTGTTCAGTAAACTGCGTATCAGAAAAATAAGTGCAAACGCCAAAATCATTTTTTTTTGGTCACTGCAACATTGCAATAAAATGCAATAACAGACGCTCAAAACATCACATCTACCCAAAAATGGTATGATTAAAAATGTCAATCATATGCAAAAAATAAGCTGTCACATAACCCCGGATTCTGAAAAATAAGAACGCTACGGATCTTGGAAAATTGTACCAAGAGCCAATTACTTTGTTTTGGTATCTATACACTTGTACCAACCTGGGGGTTCAAACGGACACGTCAGGTTTACCATATGGTGAAACATGGTGAATAGTAAATAGTAAAGTTATGGCTCTTGTAAGAGGGGGAGTTAAAAACAAGAGCACATAAAAGGGGTTAATTGCAATTTTGTTTTTGGATGCTATAACCATATCTTGCAAGGCATTTTTTTCTATTTTTCCCTCATCAATAATCTTGATGAAGAGATCTGTGCAACTCTGAAACATGTATTTGAGAACATCCTGAATAAAGTTTCCATTTCTCCTGTACATCAGAGACTTGATCTACCTTTACCATCAGGCTCCTCAATCTCTGCATGAATATTACACTGTCCATTAGCCCATGTGGGACAGGCAGAAGTAACAGAAAAGATATCTACACATACAGGTGTACCGGTGTCGTGTTCTTAGCACAACATGTAATAGTGGGTGTATCATCACAAAATTACAGGTGGTCACTTTCACCGACTCCGACCCACTGCTATATATGGGGTCACCCTATCAGCACTTTTTCCGCACGTATGCTTTTTCTAATTTCTACTTTGAACTAAATCATCAGATCTAGCACACTCTGAGATTTTCCAGAAATCAATGATTGAAGTTCACTTATCAGTCACATTAGTTTGACTGAATGTAAAGAGTGTTTTTTTTTCTCTTTTTTTTATGGAGACAACACTCACCTGCGGTAATATGATCTGGGGATCTGCATCTCTGATTAATGGTCAAAGGTAGTTCATCCTCCTCTTCTTCCTTTATACAAATCTGAAAAGTGTCATTTATTTTAAAATATGAGGGATTTCAATTTCTCTGTGGCATAAGGCATACAACATTGTAATCCATATTCATTACCTATCCTTATCACTTCAATGAGAGCTGTGCTACGGTACCTCAGAATGGTTTTACACAGTGTACAGCTCACTGCATATATAGCACATGGTAACAGCTGATCGGTTGGGGTACTGGACTCCAATTAATCTAATGATGAATATCTGTTTGCTGCTGAATAGAGTTGGTGCTAATTGTTTAGCAGGACCCAGTCTAGCTTCATGCCACAATGATGACATTGTGCCAGGCTGACTTATTAAAACTAAAAGTAATGTAAAGGTACCATTACACGCTTCAATGTCGTTAAGATCTCACCAACAATCTCATGGGAGTGCGGTCGTTAGGACATCTTTTTGAGATCGTTGGATGTCAAACGTCTAGATATCGTGGACGACGCACCAACGATGTGGCGAGTATCTATCGTTTGCATAACTCAGTGATCGATACTTGTTTACTGTTGTGAATAGGGGAAGGCGTTAACGACATCATTATCGCAATGTCACACAGAACGATGCAGCATGTTCTCAAATCAACGATCAGCGATCCAACGATTTATCATAGTCTTATCTCCGTGTCACCTCCGCAACGATGTACTAACGATGTCGTTTGAACGACTCCAAACCCGTGCTGTTTAAGCGACATCGTTCACGATATCATACCGTGTAACGGAGTCTTAAGAGGTATTTGTCGGCCCCATCCAGTGTTCACAGATTAGTGATGTGGCCAATAGATGGAAGTTGAAAATCAATTAACACTGATTCTACTGGCAGCATATTGAATGTATAGATAATCTCTGTGAAACCAGGCCTACACTGGTATATTGATGTGTAATAGCACCTTGGACTTACCTGCAGATCTAGTGGCTCACTCCCATTTTCTTCAATAGAATTCTGGTAATACTGAGGACTCTGACATCTTCCTGAGAGATTACTCTTACTGTATCCATCTGTAAAAAACATGTGGCAAGTTACTGAAAACAATTCCTACATGTGATGTTCAGATAATGTTCTGTATTTAATGGTTCTCTCTCACCATGACCAATATTATCAGGAATTTTCTCATCCTTACACTGTTGATCACTCCTGATATTTGTCTCATCATCCTCCACATTCACCTCACTTTTAATATCAATAAGGTCTTCACCCTGATTCTACATGTAGATAAAATAATGAACAAATCAAGCCCAAATGCATTACAACACTACAAACTAATTGTAAGTATAATCCATAACCAAAACATAGATGTCTGCAGTATTGCTGTGATTAACATCAAAACAAAAAGATAAGACTTTTTTCTCCATTCGCCTTCCACGACAGCATTGGAGGATGTCGTCCACGCCCTATTGGGGGACAGGAACACAGAGAGGTTAAAAGCCCCTCCCCTTCCTCAGTACTCCAGTGTCTTCCTGTCCCCCTTGGGGCATGGAGAGGTTCCAGTGCTGTCAGGCCGGCAGAGGCAGCATTGGGGTGTACTTACAGCCGGGCCAGGGATGGACGTCGGGGGCGGCCTCCTCCTCCTTCTCGGGGCTCCCGTGGTGGGACCATCCGGCCTTCCTGCGTCCTACGGGGCAAAGCAGGCTGTGTATTGCAACGCCGGAGGCCTGTTCAGCTCTCCGGCGTCTCCCTCCTCCAGCTGCGGTCCCTGGGGCATGCATCAGAGGTGCCGCGGAGGCACTTCCGGTTTCGGGGGTGGCACTTCCGGTTCCGGGATGTCACTTCCGGTTTCGGGCGGCGGCTCCTGTAAGGGCTGTGGCAGGCTGGGCGCGGCTCCAGGGAACCCAGCAAGACTTTCGCGCGCTACTGCCCGCGGCCGGTGACCAGGAGGAGGGAGGGAACAGGTGTTCCTCGTTGGGGGCACGGTACTTCTGGTAAGTACCCGCCGGAAGCTACACCCAGGTAAGGCTAATCCCTGAAACATGGAGGGTGATAGGCTTCCACCTCTGCTTCTGCAGAGCCCAGCGTTCCCCCAGCTCATGTAAGTGTTTCTGGGGGTGGTCACAAGGGGTAGAGTTATTTAAGCCCTGCATTCACACTGGGACCCCCTTCTCTTCCCTTTTTGTCTATAGGGAGACAAGGGCCGTCTGTGAAAGGGAGCAATAATGTGGCTGCGGCACAAAATGTCCCTCTTCCTACAACAAGGGGTCGGCCATGACTGACAGGGTTGTCAGGATGGACTCCCCATCCTTGCTTGAGGAGCTCCAATCCATTAGGGAAGAGGTGCAGGCTTCTATCTCGGCACTGCGGGGTTTTGCTGCAGCTTCCGGGCCTTCCCCTCCGTAAGAGAGGAAGCTCCAGGATTGTGACTCTGTGGATCTCATGGAGGCTGGCCAGAGCTCAGCGTTAGAGGACGGCGAGGATATTGCCGCTGTTGCCTCTGTTCAGACAAGAGAATCTGGACACTACTATTTTTCCACGGAGTCCATGGGTGCATTGGTGGACACTGTCCATTGTACCATGGGAGTAGAGGTGGTGGAATCCCCTTCTTCTGTGCAGGACTAAATGTTCAGAGGCCTGAAGGCTAAGCGGCTCACCCCATCCGAGTGCATTGGAGGGTGATGACTTTGTCTGGGAGGTCCCGAAGGTGGACATCCAGGTGGCCAGGGTAGCAATCAGCTGCCATTGTAAACCCATTGTGCATGCCCTTGACACACTCTTGAAGCTAAGCAGCAGGAGCCTCAGTCACGGGCTGGATGGGAGACCTCATGAGAGACCCAATGGGAATCTCTATGGAAGTCTCTATAAAGTCAATGGGACTTCTAACATAAAGGTCTATGGCAGTATTCCATTTGGGAAGCTTAGCATATAAGACCGCGCTGCCTTTTGAAGATTCCTCCCGGTTGAAGGACCCCCTCGTTCGTAAAATGGAGAGTGTCCTCAAAAAATCCTGGGAGGCGGCAGCTATGTCTTTAACGGTGTACATTTCCTCTACATGTGAGCAGGTCTCTCTTTAAGTGGCTCACCCAGCTGGGAGAATTCATCCTGCAGGGTACTCCCAGGGAGGAGCTTTGGACTCCATTCCACTTCTGAGACGTGCTACGGGCTTCCTGGCTGATGCCTCTGCTGAGTCGTTCCGCGTTGGCGCCAGGTGCGCAGTTTTGGCTAACACAGCTCGCAGGGCAGTGTGGCTTACATGGTGGAATGGGGAGGCCCCGTCTAACTCACTGTGTGGCCTCCCTTGAAAAGGGGCTTTGGATGACTTGGGAAAAAAGGGGGTCCCCCGGAACAGGAGCCCTTTCGGAGGCAGTTTTTTTGGCCTGAGCCAGCCAACCCTCCGTTACAGGGAAGGGTAAGTTGGTCGGGGGTTTTTCCAGTACGGGATCAATAGCCGTAATATTTGCTCCCCCAGCAGCGGCATCCCCAGCCGCCCCAAAAAGGGTCCCCTTTCCCCATTGGGGGGGCGGCTCCTGCGGTTTCTGCCACAGTGGAAAGAAATCCCCTTTGTGCCCTTGGATCCTCCCCCCCACCATTGGGGGGTTACCTTGGATTCGAGAGCCAGCGCCCCCGGTCTTGAGTCCCCCCCTTCCTCAGGGGGACTCCCCGCAGGGTTTTTCTTGTCGGGTCTGGACATGTTGGATTGGGTGGGGGGCCCCCGGGTTTCCCTCCTGGAGAGGGGGTCCAGGGCGCACTCCGGGTTGTTGTGGACCTCCAAAACCGTTTCTCATGCCCCCTTTCACCCCCCAAAAGGTTTTCTGCGATTCACGATTCCGGGGCAGGGGGGACGGTCCTTTCTGGGCTTAATGTGTGCTTTTTGGGGAATTTTTTTCGGCCCCAGAGGTTACCAAACTCATGGGGAACGATCACATTCATCCAGCCCCCAGGGGTATGTATGCCCCCTATTTAGACAAATGTTGGTGGTGGCCCTTCGCATGCTTCTGCGCACAAGGACTCCAACACATTGGAGATTCTCAGTCCCTGGGATGGGTCCCCAATCTTCGGGAATCGGAACGGGGCCTGCAACCTGACGTCAATTTTTGGGAGTCTTGCTGGCCTCCTCCAGACAGGGCCTCGTTCCTTCCTGCGGCATATCACTTTTGCGCCGCGTGAATCTGACCCGCTTCCCGGGGAAGGGGGTCGCCCTCCTTGCGGGAAGCAATGTCCTGTTAGGGGGGCCCTGATGGCCTGCATTCAGTCAGTAATATGGGCTCAGGTCCTTCCCGACTGCTCCAGGGGAAAACATACTGAGTTCCTTTGGGACAGACGTCAGGATTCCTTAAACTCGCGGGTCCGGACCCCGGGGCGGGTGGTAACCTCGCTTTCCTGGGGATAAATCCCAGACACCTTCCTGTGACCTCCGTTCCCACTGATGCCAGCGGTTCCAGTTGGGGCACGTTGGGAGTTCGCACACCGTTCCAGGGGATTTGGAGTCGCTCGGTCAGTCGCCCGTCTTCAAACTTTGACAGTGGAGGAAGCGCTTCTTGCTGCAGCTCACGTTCTCCGGGGTCATCATGTCAAGGTCCCGTCAGACAATGTGACTACGGTTGCTTTCTTGCGGTACCAAGGCGGTACTCGTGGCTTACACTTGCATGGGCTGGCAAGACTGTTCTTTTTGTGGGGAGTACGCCATCTTCTCTCCTCCTCGCAGTACATCTGGCAGGGAATGGCCAATGTACAGGCAGATTCTTGAGCCGCACGGAAAGGGCCACCCAGGAGAATGGTGCTTTCCCTCCGGAAGTATTTCGCTTCTTTACGAACAGGTGGGGTTTTCCTTTCGATCGACTGTTCGCTTCGGGCTCGGATACAAAGGTTTCCAACCTTTTTTCTCCGACGCGGTTGGACCATCCTCGGGGCTGGGCGCTTTTCCCCTTGTCTGTTACCTGCTGTATCCTCCGCGATACGTCCTCCATCGCTACACAAGATGGCGGTTTTGGGGTGCCATCACATTTCTGCTATTTAACTTTCTGCTCTTCCCAAGTTAGAGAACTGGCAGCACCGTCTCTCTCTCAGCTCCGGGGCTCCGTGCCTCTCGAGGTGTGGGGAACGTTTTTGTATCGCATTAACGCTTCGGGTAGCGTTTGCGGATCCAACTTTTCATCTGAATAGTGTGGCGGCTTTTCCAGTCGGTCCCAGGCAATAGTGGTTCTGCCTCTTCAATTTGTTAAATCTCGTCGCTGCTGCTAACATGCTGCTGAGGCCCGTGTTTCACACCGTGATGTGTTACCGGTCGGTCCTCCTCACTCTGTCGTGTATGAGGATCCGAGAGACAGCTTCCTAGTGTTAGATTCAGAACCTGTTTTGTTCGGCTTTTGGGAATAATACAGGTAAGAATACTTCCCAGTGGAGCTACCTATCACTTCCTGGATCAAGAAGGCGATCTGTAAGGTCATACGTCACTACCGTTCCTATGCTGCCCCTCCTCTTTGCCTGCTGCTCCTGAACTATCTTCCTCCGGTAGGGGTTTGAAGGGCTCCTTCAACTCGGGCTGGTTGCTGCTGCTATGCTGCTCTAGAGCGAGAGTGACGACTCCCTGGACGGAAGCAGAGGTTCAGTAGTCAGTCAGTGAGGAGCTTCAATCTGATGCTTACGCCATTTCCGACTCAACACGCCTGATCATCTAGATTTGCAGTGCGGCTACGTGGTAGCCTCTCCATCACGTTTTTTCTCCCGCCTCTATAGGGTTATATCGTCCTTCATCTCGGGATCTGTCCAATGGTAGTAGAGTCCTACAGACCCTACCACCCACCGCAATAGTCCCAACCCATGAGGATATCGGTGTTATTCCTCCAGTACTGCCTGTCGTGGAAGGGCGAATAGGAGAAAACTGAATTCAGTCCTTACCGTTAATCCTATTACTTGGAGCCTTCCACGACAGCATCATTCCACCCCACCATGTTGGTGTATGGTTCCGGTTTGATAATCAGATAATCCATATGGGCTAAGGTTGATCCTGGTACACACTGGAGTACATCTGAGGAAGGGGAGTGCTTTTAACCTACTCTGTGTTCTGTCCCCAATGATGGCGTGTGAACGACGACATCCCTCAATGCTGTCGTGGAAATGCTCCAAGAAAAGGGAATTTATCCCAAGTGTAAGGACTAATTTCAGTTTTTTTTCTTTAGCAAATAAACCGATTGATTCCAACCCAAAAATAGAGAATTACACTTCTGCACCCCCAAAGAAATCCTTAAGAATCCTGGACAAGTGGAAAAGAACGAGTCTTGTGGAGTTTTTCTTTTCTAAACAAGGGACTAAATTTATGATATAACTTAAAAAGTATAAATAGACTCTGAATTCCACACTGAAGGAGAACATAGCAGTCTACTCACTACTCCTATCAATCATAGAGAAAAGCTCAGTAATAAATTGGTAATATGTCCATAAAACTGAGTCAGGATATAGTTGTTCAAGGTGATTATGCCTTTGCCTACTTTAGGACATTGGCACAGACAGTATTCAACCATCGGTATTACTGGTGATAAGGAGTGACATGTCAATGCTAACAAATCCACACTAAAGCCTGATTAGATAGTGTGATGTGAAAGTTGTAACTTTTGGTTTATTCAACCCAACTTTTTTTACTCCCCTCACACTCACCCCACCAAATATGTCCCAGATAAAATAGGGCCTTTTTCAGACCCCATAAGATACATTCATAAGTCTTTTTGATGAATTTAGTCTTACAATCCTTCCAAAACAACAACATTATCTCTATTAAAGGGAGACCGCAGATCATTACATTTATCATGTATGATACTTAATTAGCACACCATTGAATATGAGTCCTGAGCAGGGAGTCTTATACAAGAATATGTGAAAAATCATTACTGTAGCCGTTTATGCTACATAAGCAATTCCTGTCAACACTAAGCAAACAATAGCTAGCTTCTGCAGTAAAAGTTAATAGACTGTGACTAATCCATTAGTCCTTGCTGGAAGTAAAGTCTGCAAATTCACATGCCGCGTATTGAAACGAACCAAAACCGACGCCTCCGAAGTTACCAGCATTTACCGCTGTCACTTTTGAGCGCGATCTCGAGTAAAAGCGAGTGCCAAACAAAGCCTTATATAACGCCTTCCAGCAAAGCAGCAAAATGGCTTTTGGCTGAAAGGCTGCAGACCACCCATAGTATTTAAAATAGAAAGCGGCATATTGTTTTGCCCATGCTTGCTTCCCGTACACTGTCTAAACGATCGCACCGTGTAGCAAAAAGAAATGACATTTGTAACTTTTTTTTGGCAACGCTTTGTGTTTCCCCAATCATTCTTCGTTCCGAAGACAAAGTGTCCTTGTGTAAAGAGGTATGTCAAAGGTGCACCGGGACAAGTAGTTGCAGTCTGAATACAGTCGCGTAGTGATACTCTTGTAAACTCTTTGGACTTGTGGTCATTTTATGTTTCTATGTCTGTTTCTGCCAATAATACATGTTATAGTCCGGCCATGTGAAACTAAGAAGAATGGGCGCTATAAGAACACATAATAATAATAATAATAATACTAAAAAAGAAAAAAGCAACGACAGCACAATTAACACCGGCCGAAATAACTGCCGTGGGTGTGAAAACACAGGCCCTGAGAGACCCAATGGGAATCTCTATGGAAGTCTCTATAAAGTCAATGGGACTTCTAACATAAAGGTCTATGGCAGTATTCCATTTGGGAAGCTTAGCATATAAGACCGCGCTGCCTTTTGAAGATTCCTCCCGGTTGAAGGACCCCCTCGTTCGTAAAATGGAGAGTGTCCTCAAAAAATCCTGGGAGGCGGCAGCTATGTCTTTAACGGTGTACATTTCCTCTACATGTGAGCAGGTCTCTCTTTAAGTGGCTCACCCAGCTGGGAGAATTCATCCTGCAGGGTACTCCCAGGGAGGAGCTTTGGACTCCATTCCACTTCTGAGACGTGCTACGGGCTTCCTGGCTGATGCCTCTGCTGAGTCGTTCCGCGTTGGCGCCAGGTGCGCAGTGTTGGCTAACACAGCTCGCAGGGCAGTGTGGCTTACATGGTGGAATGGGGAGGTCACGTCTAAGCTCCAGCTGTGTGGCCTCCCCTTGCAAAGGGCATTGGATGACATCCTGGAAAAGGTGTCTCCCGGAACAGGAGCCCTTTCGGAGGCAGTCCTTTTGGCCTGAGCGCAGCCAACCCTCCCAGTCTACAGGGAAGGGTAAGTCTGGTCGCTGGGCATTCCAGTACGGGATCAATAGCCGTAATATCTTGCTCCCCCAGCAGCGGCATCACCAGCCGCCCCTAAACAAGGTCACCTTCCCCATTGGCGGGGCGGCTCCTGCGGTTTCTGCCACAGTGGCAAGCAATCTCCTTGTGCCCTTGGATCCTCTCCACCATTGGGAGGGTCTACGCTTGGAATTCGAGAGCCAGCGCCTCCGTGTCTTCGAGTCCTCTCCCTTCCTCAGGGGGACTCTCGCACGGTTTTTCTTGTCGGGTCTGCGACACCTGTTGGATTCGGGTGTGGGGTCCCCGGTTCCTCCTGGAGAGGAGGTCCAGGGCGCTACTCCAGGTTGTTGTGGACCTCCAGAACGCGTATTCTCATGTCCCCTTTCACCCGTCCCACAAGCGTTTTCTGCGATTCACGATCTCCGGGGCAGGCGGGACGGTCCATTCTCGGCTTAATGTGCTGCTCTTTGGGAATTTTTCGGCCCCAGAGGTTACCAAACTCATGGGGGAAGCGATCACATTCATCCAGACCCAGGGGATATGTATGCTTCCCTATTTAGACGACATGTTGGTGGTGGCTCCTTCGGCAGTGCTTCTGCGCACAAAGGACTCCAACACATTGGAGATTCTTCAGTCCCTGGGATGGGTACCCAATCTTCGGGAATCGGAACGGGTGCCTGCAACCTGACGTCAATTTTTGGGAGTCTTGCTGGCCTCCTCCAGACAGACCTCGTTCCTTCCTGCGGCATATCAGCTTTTGCGCCGCGTGAATCTGACCCGCTTCCGGGCAAGGGGGTCGCCCTCCTTGCGGGAAGCAATGTCCCTGTTAGGGGCCATGATGGCCTGCATTCAGTCAGTAATATGGGCTCAGGCTCCTTCCCGACTGCTCCAGGAACACATACTGAGTTCCTGGGACAGACGTCAGGATTCCTTAAACTCGCGGGTCCGGACCCCGGGGCGGGTGGTAACCTCGCTTTCCTGGGGATAAATCCCAGACACCTTCCTGTGACCTCCGTTCCCACTGATGCCAGCGGTTCCAGTTGGGGCACGTTGGTAGTTCGCACACCGTTCCAGGGGATTTGGAGTCGCTCGGTCAGTCGCCAGTCTTCAAACTTCTGACAGTGGAGGAAGCGCTTCTTGCTGCAGCTCACGTTCTCCGGGGTCATCATGTCAAGGTCCTGTCAGACAATGTGACTACGGTTGCTTTCTTGCGGTACCAAGGCGGTACTCGTGGCTTACACTTGCATGGGCTGGCAAGACTGTTCTTTTTGTGGGCAGTACGCCATCTTCTCTCCTCCTCGGCAGTACATCTGCAGGGAATGGCCAATGTACAGGCAGATTCTTGAGCCGCACGGAGGTCCACCCAGGAGAATGGTGCTTCCATCCGGAAGTATTTCGCTCTCTTACGAACAGGTGGGGTGTCCTTTCGATCGACCTGTTCGCTTCGGGCTCGGATACAAAGGTGCCAACCTTTTTTCTCCGACGCGGTTGGACCATCCTCGGGGGCTGGACGCTTTTGCCCATCCCTGGGACTTCCGGTTGGTGTATGCATTTCCTCCAATCCCGCCACTTCCCTAGTCGTTGCAACGGATTCGGGCGGAGGGGGTGACACTATCCTGGTGGCTCCCCTGGGGCCCAAACTGGCGTGGTACGACGCCATCCGAGACCTGGGCCTGGAGGGACCGATTATGTTAGCCCAGTCTCAACTTACTGTCCCAGGGTCCTCTGTTTCACCCGGGCCCTCAGTGGCTCATCCGGGCGGCCTGGCTGTTGCGGCCGGGATCCTGAGGGCCAAGGGTCTCTCCCAGGCAGTGATCCGCACGCTTCAGCAGAGCAGGAAGCCTGTGACAAACGCTATTTACGGGAGGGCTGGAATCGGTTCCATCCTGGTGTGCTCCTTCCATCCCGACCATGCATCATCCTAATGTGGCCCAACTCTTGGATTTTTGCAGCGTAGCTTGGATTTGGGGCTTCGGCCGAGCACTCTTTAAGTCCAGAGGTCGGCACTTGGGGCGGTTTTTGCCCAGGATCTTGCTTCCCATCCATGGCTCAAGCAGTTTTTTACTTCTGCTTGGGGGTGGCGTCCCCGGATTCGGCCTTCTGTCCCTCCCTGGGATTTGATGCTTGTTCTCCAAGGGCTTGCTCGAAGTCCCTTTGCACCCTTGTCTGCTGTATCCCTTACGTCTCTCTCTCACAAGATGGCGGTTTTGGGGGCCATCACTTCTGCTCCCAGAGTTGGAGAACTGCAGGCACTCTCTGTCCGGGCTCCGTGCCTCGTGGTGTCCGTTGTTCGCATTACGCTTCGGTTGCGTTCATCTTTTCTTCTGAAAGTTGTCGGCTTTCCATCGGTCCCAGGATGTGGTTCTGCCTTCAATTTGTCAATCTCCTGCTAATGCGGCTGAGGCCGTGTTTCACTCCTTGGATGTTCGTCGGTCCGTCCTCCTCTATGTCCGAGAGACCGCTTCCTGGAGGTTAGATCAGAACCTGTTTGTTCGGCTTTTGGGAATAATACAGGGAAGAAGACTTCCCAGGCTACCATCACTTCCTGGATCAAGAAGGCGATCTGTAAGGTCTACGTCACTCCGGTCCTTGCTCCTCCGGTGGGGTTGAAGGCTCCTTCAACTCGGGCTGCTGCTACTCCCTGGACGGAGCAGGCTGGAGCTTCATCGGAGCTGATTTGCAGTGCGGCTACGTGGTAGCCTCTCCTCACTTTTTCTCGCCTCTATAGGTTAGATCTGTCCTTCAGTCGGGATCTGTCCTTTGGTAGGAGAGTCCTACAGGCAATAGTCCCACCCTGAGGAGTATCGGTGGTATTCCTCCAATGCTGTCGTGGAAGGCGAATGGAGAAAACTGAATTAGTCCTTACCGGTAATTCCTTTTCTTGGAGCCTTCCACGACAGCATCAGTTCCCCCCCTTGTTGGTGTTTGGTTCCGGTTTGTATCAGATAATCCATGGCTAAGGGTGATCTTGGTAAACACTGGAGTACTGAGGAAGGGGAGGGGCTTTTAACCTCTCTGTGTTCCTGTCCCCCAATAGGGCGTGGACGACATCCTCCAATGCTGTCGTGGAAGGCTCCAAGAAAAGGAATTACCGGTAAGGACTAATTCAGTTTTTTCTTTATCAAATAACATTGATCCACCCTAAATAGAGATTACGTCTGCACCCCCAAAGAAATCTTAAAAATCCTGACAGTGAAACGAGTCTTTGGAGTTTCTAAACAGGACTTATATTGAGATATATAAAAGTCTCAATTCACACTGAAGGAAACAGCAGTCTACTCACTACTCCTATCAATCAGGAGAAAAGCTCAGTATATGGTAATAGTCCATATACTGAGCAGGTATATTGTTCTAGATTTGCTTTAGACATTGCACACTTTCATCGGTATTACTGGTGATAAGGTGACTTGTCATCTAACAATCCTCACAAAGACTGATTGATAGGGATGGTAAGTGAACTGTGGTTTCCCCAACTTTCATATGTCCCAGATAAAAGGGCCTTTCAGACCATAAGATTCATAGGTCTTTTTGATAATTGCTTACAAGCCTTCCAAAAACAACACATTTTCTCTTATTAATGGGACCCTGTCAGTTCATTTTTCAGTATGATACTAATAGCACCATTGAATAGTGCCTGGGCAGAGCTTTCAGAATATGTAAAAATCATTACTGTACCGTTTATGCTAGAAGCATCTTCACACTAAGCAAACAGCTAGCTTCTGCAGTAAAAGTAATAGACTGGACTAATCCATTAGTCTGGCTGTGTAAGTCTGCATTCACATGCAGCGTATTACCCGCGTATTCCTGCATTTACGCGGCACTTTTGAGCGCTCGTGTAAATGCAGTGCCAAACAAAGCTATATACGCCTTCCAGCAAAGGCTATGGCTTTTGCTGAAAGGCGTGCAGACGCTTTGTTTTAGCGCATATTTTGCATGCGTGCTTCCACTGCAAAAGTGCGCACGCAAAAAGAATTGACATTTGAACTTTTTTTGGCACGCTTTTCCCATAGGCTATACGATGAAATGGCCTTGGGAAAAGGGCACCGGGAAAAGTGTGGCGTCTGAATACAGTCGCGTAGTGTACCTGTACGATTTGACTGTGGTCATTTTATGTTCTTGTCCTTGTCTGCCCTTATACATGTAAAGCGCCATGGAACTAATGGCGCTATATGAACACATAATAATAATAATAATAATAATAAAAAAGAAAGCACGACTGCACAATTACACGCCGAAATATGCCGTGTGTGAACACAGCCTGAGAGTTCTTTCATTTTTCACTCCTTCTCATGCAGCTCTCCCCTCCCTCCCTTCTCCCTCCTCCCCGTGCTCTGCCTGTGGTTGGTTTCACATAGCGTATTTTTTCCTGTCCGTGGGATCTTACTTTTTGCAGGACCCCACAGACAGGAACGGACACCACAGGAGGTGACCTATTTCTGTGTCCGGGGCCATGATTATCACGGATCCGGACACAGAATGAGATGACAGGAGGCAGCGGGGCACTTTCACTTCTGCAATGTAGATACATACATTGCGGAAGTGAAATTTAGTAAAAGAAAGGGTTAAAAATAAAAAATATATATGCTCACCTTCCTGCGAGTCCCCCGACGCCTCCAGCAAGCTCTGGGTGTCCACAGGACCTGCGGTTACGTCACAACCTGGTAGCGTCATTGGGTCACATGACCTCAGTTACTGCAGTAACTGGTCATGTGACCCAATCAGCTGATCAGGTTGTGACGTAACCGCAGGTCCTGTCCGGAGCTTGCAGGAGGCGAAGGGGGACTCGCTGGAAGGTGAGCATACATTTTTTTTTAACCCTTTCTTTTACTAAATCTCGCCTCCACAATGTATGCATATACATTGCGGAAGTCAAATCAGATGGTTAGGAGCAGTTTTAGTGTACTGAGCATGATCCTGTGTTTTCTCGGACCCGTGCTCCATTGGCCCCCAGGTTAATGGCTGCGGATCAGGTCGGATACGATTTGTGTCTGATTTTTTGCTGTGCCCAATAACTGAGCAGTCTCCGATTTTGGGTACAGCAAAAAATCAGGACACAAATCGGATCCGACAAAATCGGATGGCAATTAGGCCAAATCCGATCCGTGCCCATAGGATAACATGGGGGCCAAATCAGATCCGTGGCTGTCCGTTTAACAACGGACAGCCACGGATCCTCAAAAATCGCAATGTGAAACCAGCCTGTCAGGTTTCAGTTTAGAAGAGTCTGATGAGGAGATGGAGGGAGAGATTACAGGCACACAGCTGATTACCTTACATTGTCTTATCTAGATAGTCAATCTCTGCTATATTATTTGTTTCTCTGAGCATAGCCCTTCAGGGACAGATTCTGTGTTTATTTGACCTTTTGATTGGTTGCAACAAAAGTGAGCAGAGAGGAGGATACAGCCCCCCTCCTTCCAATGTGAGTGATATTTACTGATCTGTGCAGTGCAGTTATGTGAATATATGACATCAATATTAATTCCCTGGGGAGTGTGCAGCAGACAAGTGGTCACTCACTGTGATTGACAGATGGAATTAATCTCTTTATTTGAAGATTACACAGTATGGGAGGAGGCATAAATAATAGAAATACATTAATAGAAAGAGCTTCATCAGGGAAATAGAAAATGATAGGAGCTACAAATGGATTTTTGACCACACAGATTCCCTTTAAAGAACACATAAATTACTCCTTTGCATTCGCATATATAATTTTAAATTTGTTTAAAGCAATATGAAGTAGATTTATTTTTGCAATTGCTCAATTTCCCCTACCTGTAGATCCGGGGAGACATCATAATTGTCTACTGAACAGTCATGGTAATTTACAGGACTGACACTTCTTTCTGATAGATTTTTCTTACTGGATCCATCTGTGGAATACACAAATACACAACTTGAAGACATCACTTAACATGATTATCAGACTGTGGGTATTTATGGAACCTTCAAAACTGCTATGTCCTTTACCATTAATAAAAGTCTCTCCCTCCTCATATAGCCGATCAGCCCTCATATATATTTGATCTTCTTCTTCATCATCTACAACTTCAACTTTAATGTCAAGTAGATCTTCAGCCTAAAAAGAAGTGAAAAATAGAATCAAAATAATTTTGGTTTGCATAACATAACTTTTAGTAGCTGCTACAACATCTACCTGATTATCCTGCAGAATACAGTTACTTATCCCTGGACACTCCTGGGAGTAAAAGGGGCTGGAACTTCTCTCTAGTGTACAAAGAAAATTCCATAAGAAAGCAAAAAAGATTAACATATCAAAAAGATTAACACATTTGTTTTTGCTACAACCCATTTAAGGCTGCTTTCACATAACGATTTTCGGTCATCCGATTGTATCCGTTCTAAAACGGATACAATCGGATCCGAAATCGGACCCATTGTATCCCTATGGGAACCGGATGGGATCGGATGTGCCACTATTGGCATCCGATTTTGGCACCATCCGATCCCATCCGATGTAATCACAGGCACAAAATCGTAGCCTGCTACGATTTTGTGTCCGTGACTCACATCGGACAGCCTCGGATCACTGCTGATCCGAGGCTGTCCGATGTGCCCACAGCATAGGAGCCTATGGACATCGGATCCGAGCTCGCCTCAGATCCGATGTCGGCTCCGTACTGCCTGTCTTTCCCTGCTCTGCTCCTCCATCTTCTTCCCTCTCCTATTCTATATGTTGTGCCCCCGCTATTCTATTTTGTGTCCCCCGCTCTTCTATCCTCATCTATCCCTATCCTGTCCCCTGTCCTCTTCTCTGTATGTAAAAAAATAAAAAAACCTCCTCCCGGAGGATACATCACCTGTCACCGGCTCCAACGCTGCACACGATCAGGACTGAAGAGCCTGTGATGATGTAAGAGACCCGGTCAGCTGACCGGGTCATGTGACTCTGACATCATCACAGGTCCTTCAATCTTGATGGTGCTGCAGCGTGGAGCCTGTGAGAGGTGATGTATCCTCCGGGAGGAGGTTTTTTTATTTTTTTACACACAGGGAGAGGACAGGGAAGAGGACAGGGGACAGGATAGGGATAGAGGAGGATAGAATAGCGGGGGCACATCATATAGAATAGCGGGGAGACAGAGTAGCATAGGAGAGGGAAGAAGATGGAGGAGGCAGGAGTAGGGAGAGACAGGGGACCGCAGGATCCACACGGATCCTGCAGATCGGATGGCTATTTGCCATCCGATTGCAGGGATCCGTATGGATCCGTGCCTGTCCGTGGGGTCCCCCTTCAAAGTCGGATCCCACGGACAGGCACAAAATCGTTATGTGAAACCAGCCTAAAGTAAAATCAATGGTGATGAGGAAACAACTATCTTCATATGAGAGATAAATCATAGTCAAAAGTTAAAACAAAATATTACTAAGACAAACCTCCTATAAAAAGAAGCAATATTATTCACATATAATCTGCAAATAACATAACTCAATCCTCACACAATACAGGTACAGAATGTGTAAATCGTCTCTTCAGGCACTACAAATAATCCAGAACCGTGGTCTTGACACAGTAATCAGAAAAAGACAATGTCAGTTTAACCAACTGTATAACAAGTAAAGGCCCTGTCACACATAACGAGATTGCTAACGAGATCACTGTAGCGTCACAGATTTTATGACGCAACAACGATCCCGGTGACACGCACCAACTATCTGGCCCCTGCTGTGAGATCGTTGATCGTTACACACTGCTCTGGATCATTTCTATGTCGTTGCGCTCCCGCTGGGAGCGCTACATCGTTGTGTTTGACAGGGACAATGACCAACAATCTCAATGCTACACTATTGAGTGACAATTCCCAACGACCTCAGTATAATTCTGCATCGCTAGTGCGTTGTTTTTCACATCGCTGGTGAGATACCTGTTTGACATCTTACCAGCGATGTGAAAAACGACGCACCAGTGATCTCTGCACATCGTTATCGGGATCGCTGGTGCATCGTTATGTGTGATTGGGCCTTTAAAAGCAAATAGTTCCATACCCTTAGCCATGTTTTGCTGGAACCCGTAACAGCTCACTCTACCAACACGCCTTTGGTGGTTTTCATAGCTTCATGAGAATACCAATCCTGGGACTTCAGAGAACTAAGACATCTCTCTCTGGGGATTTTCTTTTATCGAATTTATCTGTCGGAAGTGCAGAGTGCCTGAGTACATTGTTTGTAGATACGGTTCATAGGATAAGAGTATGTAAGTGGCCATGAAAGGTGTTCTCTGGGAATAGAAAAAAAAATGAATAACTAAAAAGAAATGTCACGAAAATTACATTCCTAAATGCCGTTGAATCAAGTATTTTTTATTTGCAAGTAGCCACACATACATAACGATATAAAATGCAGTACAAGTTACATTTTTCAGAATATCCCATCATAAACAGAACAAAAGAAACCATCCCCTCCCTCAGCCCATCATGTCAGCTCAAAGATGTTAGGAACCAGACCCACCATCTCTCCTCTAAAGCCCAGGTTACACGCTTCAATGTGTCAGCGAACCGACCAACGATCCGACTTGACCTACATCGCTGGAATGATTCAATGATCGCTAGTGAGGTGTCACACGTACAGATATCGAGAACAACGCAGCAATGATTCCCCGACAAGCGAACGATACTTGCGGTCATTTAGTTGATTACGTCCTCCAGTTCTGAATAGGCGACGTCTTTAACGATATCGTTATCAAGGTGTCACACACACCGATGCTGCAGGTTGGGCGGATGATCAACGACTAATTTATGGTACAGTTCACAAACCTCTGATCAACAATCAGCTGACTTATCGTTGGTTGATTGTGTCACACACAATGACGATGTTGCTCCGCCCCAAAACCCGTGACGTATCAACGATATTGTTAATGATATCTTAGCGTGTAACAGGCCCTTAAGTCTATGTAGAAATACACTCAATCACTCATACCCTCTAGATTACAGCCCGATTACTCTATCTCTTGAGAGATCAAGTGATGCCAGCCCTGGGTAGTCAGCCAACCCCCCAAACATTCTCAAACTGAGTTAGCTTACCCAATTTAGTGTAGCTATTGCGCTCCATGAGGATTATAAAATTGACTTATTAACAAATTCCTTCTTGGTCGGGGGATTCTTATCAAGCCAGTGCAGAGCAATTATCTTACGCGCAATAAACAGCATCCTTGCGATCGCCAACCTTCCCCATGCATCCGTTGTCATATCTCCCACATGCCCCAGAATACATGTAAATGGGTCCCAGGACACATTCACTCCCGTCACCTCTTGTATGAGGTTTACACTATCCAGAATGTTTGTGGTCGGGAACAGGACCAGAGCATATGGACAATATCTGCCTCCTCCATCCCACAGCGAGGACAATCTGAATCCCCCCTCAGCCCTGCTCTTACACATTCATACAGGGGTTCTATACACTCTGTGCACAGTAAACAATTGTGATATTCGTTTGGATTCACTCATGGAGATTTAAGGTACCGTCACATGCCTCCATATCACCGGCGAGAAAGCTGGCAATTCCCGAATTCGGCAATGTGGAAACCACATCGCATGTGAATCAGGGCCACAGTGAGTGTTTTTGTGGTTTCCAAGGTGAGAAAGGGGTGAATTCTGGGGATGTTCTTCAGGTGCAAGCGGCAAGAGCAGGCGAGAGATTGTATATATGGGGTGAAGGAAAGATCAGAGTCAAACATAACACCCAGACAGCGAGCCTGCTGACTAGGCACTATTGTGGTGTATTGTGGTGCCGCACACTGAGAGAGAGATGTCATATTTAGGGAAGTTAGTGGAGGGCGGGACCAGAAGTAGTTCAGTTTTGGAAAGATTAAGTTTCAGGTAGAGAGCGGACATGATATTGGAAACTGCGGTTAGACAGTCATTGTGTTCTTTATTAGAGCAAGAGTAAGGTCAGGGGAAGAAGTGTATAGTTGTGTGTCATCAGCATAAAGATGGTACTGAAAACCAAATCTGCTGATAGTCTGTCCAATCGGGGCTGTGTAGAGTGAGAAGAGAAGAGGTCCAAGGACTGAACCCTGAGGGACTCCACTAGTGAGAGGAAGAGGGGAGGAAGTGGAGCCAGCAAATGATACACTGAAAGAGCGGTCAGAAAGATAGGAAGAGAACCAGGAGAGGGCCGTGTCCTTGATGCCGATGGAGTGCAGCATGGAGAGTAGGAGATGGTGGCCAACAGTGTCAAAAGCTGCAGAGAGATCAAGAGGGATAAGCAGAGAGTGGTGACCATTACGTTTTGCCGTCAGAAGGTCATTGGTCACTTTGGTGAGAGCAGTTTCTGTAGAATGTAGGGGGCGGAAACCAGACTGTAATGGGTCTAGAAGAGAGTGAGTGGAGAGGTAATGAGTGAGGCGGGAGTAGACCAGGCGCTCCAGGAGTTTAGAGATGAAGGGGAGATTGGAAACTGGTCTGTAGTTGTTTGTGCAGGAAGGGTCGAGAGAAGATTTCTTTAATAAAGGAGTGATGATAGTGTGTTTGAAGGAGGAGAGGAAGACGCCAGAAGAGAGGGAGAGATTGAAGATTTTGGTTAAGTGAGTGGTGACCACCGGAGAGAGAGACTGGAGTAGGCGTGAGGGGATGGGGTCAGCAGTGCATGTGGTGGGACGAGAGGAAGAGAGGAGCCTGGAGACGACTTCTTCTGTGACCGGGTCAAAAGTAGTGAGTGAGCCGCAGGAAATGTGGGGAGAGGTAGGGGTAACAGCAATTTGAGGTTGGGAGTTGATATCCTGACGGATGTTTTCTATTTTCTATGTGAAGTGGGAAGCCAGGTCATCAGCACAGAGGTCACTGATGGGGGCCTGCACTTTAGGACTGAGGAGAGAGTGAAAGGTGTCGAAGAGTTTTTTTGGGTTGTTGGACAGTGAGGAGATCAAAGTAGTGAAGTAGGTTTGTTTGGCAAGGTGAAGGGCAGAATTGTAAGTTCTCAGCATAAATTTGTAGTGAAGTTTTCTGGAGTGCGGCTTTTCCTCCATAGACGTTCAGCACTCCTAGAGCATCGCTGGAGGAATCGAGTTGGTGATGTGAGCCAGGGCTGTTTTACTCTGTGTTTGGAGGTTTTGAGGGTGAGGGGTGCCATTTGGTCCAGGGTCCTTCTGAGAGAGTCATTTAAGTGATGACTGCCAGATCGGGACAGGAAAATAAGGAGATTGGGGACAGTGATGAGTGTTGAGAGTCTGTGAATGTGTGAGGGTTTATGGCCTGTAGATGTCTGAATCTGTGATATGTAGGAATGTGCTGTGGTGGGCGAGGGTTAGTGAGTGTGAAGGAGAGAATGTTGTGGTCAGAGAGGGGAAGTTCTAAATTATCTAAGGAGGAGGTTGAGCAGAGCCGGACAAAGATCAGGTCAAGGGTGTTACCATCCTTGTGTGTCATCGAGGTTGAGAGCTGAGAGAGGCCAAGAGATGTGGCTAGAGATACAGTGTTGGCCAAAAGTATTGACACCCCTGCAATTCTGTCAGATAATACTCAGTTTCTTCCTGAAAATGATTGCAATCACAAATTCTTTGGTATTATTATCTTCATTTAATTTGTCTTCAATGAAAAAAACAAAAGTTAATGAAGCAAAAAGCAAACATTGATCATTTCACACAAAACTCCAAAAATGGGCCGGACAAAAGTATTGGCACCCTCAGCCTAATACGGTACTTGGTTGCACAACCTTTAGCCAAAATAACTGCGATCAACCGCTTCCGGTAACCATCAATGAGTTCCTTACATCGCTCTGCTGGAATTGTAGACCATTCTTCTTTGGCAAACTGCTCCAAGTCCCTGATATTTGGAGGGTGCCTTCTCCAAACTGCCATTTTTAGATCTCTCCACAGGTGTTCTATGGGATTCAGGTCTAGACTCATTGCTGGCCACCTTAGAAGTCTCCAGTGCTTTCTCTCAAACCATTTTCTAGTGCTTTTTGAAGTGTGTTTTGGGTCATTGTCCTGCTGGAAGACCCATGACCTCTGAGGGCGACCCAGCTTTCTCACACTGGGCCCTACATTATGCTACAAAATTTGTTGGTAGTCTTCAGACTTCATAATGCCACGCACACGGTCAAGCAGTCCAGTGCCAGAGGCAGCAAAGCAACCCCAAAACATCAGGGAACCTCCACCATGTTTGACTGTAGGGACGTTGTTCTTTTCTTTGAATGCCTCTTTTTTTCTCCTGTAAACTCTATGTTGATGCCTTTGCCCAAAAAGAGAGAACATTCTTCCAAAACGTTTTAAGCTTTCTCAGGTAAGTTTTGGCAAACTCCAGCCTGGCTTTTTTATGTCTCGGGGTAAGAAGTGGGGTCTTCCTCAGTCTCCTACTATACAGTCCCTTTTCATTCAGACGCCGACGGATAGTACGGGTTGACACTGTTGTACCCTCGGACTGCAGGGCAGCTTGAACTTGTTTGGATGTTAGTCGAAGTTCTTTATCCACCATCCGCACAATCTTGCGTTGAAATCTCTCGTCAATTTTTCTTTTCCGTCCACATCTAGGGAAGTTAGCCACAGTGCCATGGGCTTTAAACGTCTTGATGACACTGCGCACGGTAGACACAGGAACATTCAGGTCTTTGGAGATGGACTTGTAGCCTTGAGATTGCTCATGATTCCTCACAATTTGGTTTCTCAAGTCCTCAGACAGTTCTTTGGTCTTCTTTCTTTTCTCCATGGTCAATGTGGTACACACAAGGACACAGGACAGAGGTTGAGTCAACTTTAATCCATGTCAACTGGCTGCAAGTGTGATTTAGTTATTGCCAACACCTGTTAGGTGCCACAGGTAAGTTACAGGTGCTGTTAATCACACATATTAGAGAAGCATCACATGATTTTTCTAAGGGTGCCAATACTTTTGTCCACCCCTTTTTTATGTTTGGTGTGGAATCATATCCAATTTGGCTTTAGGACATATCTTTTTGTGTTTTTTTCATTGAAGACAAATTAAAGGAAGATAATAATACCAAAGAATTTGTGATTCCAATCATTTTCAGGAAGAAACTGAGTATTATCTGACAGAATTGCAGGGGTGTCAATACTTTTGGCCATGACTGTAGGAGCTAAAATGCAGATGAGGAGATGGGGCTGTTTGTGGGGATGTTGAAGTCTCCCAGAATAAGGGTTGGTAATTCTGAGGACATGAAATGTGGCAGCCATGCGGAGAAATGGTCGAGGAATTGGGTGGGTGACCCTGGGGGGCGGTATACCACCGTTACTCTAAGGGGGAGGGGATGGAATAGCCTAATTGTGTGGACCTCAAAAGAGGGGAATGAGAGTGATGGAGCTGGGGGGATGACCTGGAAAGTATATTGTGGGGACAGGAGTAAGCCAACTCCACCACCATGTCTGTTCCCAGGTCTTGGGGAATGAGAGAAATGCAAGCCGCCATAAGAAATAGCGGTTATAATCCATAACTATTTATGTTGCGGTCTCTTAGCTAGATCTCTGACTATGCTGTCATCTTGATCTCCACTTTGGCTCTCACTATGCTGCAGTCTGTTATCTCATTCTCTCAGTTCTGTCATAAATCATACAAGAATAAGGGTCCCTGTTTTGGGCTGACAACTGACTGATCACTGCTTTAAGGACACAAAAGTTAAAGCATGTATACTCCGAGAAGACTGCAGAGCCCGAGTTACCTTTCCACTGAAAAAGGAATGGAGGTCTAGTAACCCATGTAGCTGAATATGGGATCTATGAATGAAAATAACAGTTATGTGTTTTATAATCCTTAATACTAGAGCTCAAGCCAATGTATTTAATTCATATCTTGATAACCCCTTTACGACCAAGGATAAACTGGTTCGTCCTTGGGCAAATGCGGCACTCTGGCCGCAGCACTGTCGATCAAGCTGCGGTACACAACCACTCCCATCAGTATGGACACAGTGGCAGCGTGATCCACTAGTGTGAGCACTTTTTCAGCTTCATCCCCTGCATGGAGGGGATTGGAGGCTGAAGAGAAGCAATGTGACACAGCCAGGGACGTGATAGACGTTTGTCCCTGTCTGTATCACCCCTAACTGCTGCAATCGGTATCAATTGCAGCAGTTAGGGTACAGGGAGAGGGATTTGCGCGGTCTCTCACCTATCTCCTCCATGCTGATCTTGCCATGGCAACCTGATGTTGGCGATACCCGATTACTTGACCCAAGCCTCAGAGATCATGTGATCTCTGAGACTTGTGTCTGAAGCACTGACAACTGCACTTTATGGCAATCAGATTATTTCCATACAGTGTAGCGTATGGAATCAGCGTAACAGAAGATGATATCCCATAAAGGGACTGGGTAAACAAAAAATTTTAAAAGGTTAAAAATAACACAAAAAAACAACAACAAGAAATTAATAGTAGTGCAAAAATAAATAATTCATAAAAAATTAACAGGGCTTCACTGTTTTTTTTGATTCTCAGTGCAGATAGAGCGTACAGTTACAGGCTGCCACCCTGAGCTGCCTGGCTTTACATTGCCTGGCAATCAAAAATACAGGAGAGAACATTATGATTTAATTAATTTAAGAAAAAAAGGTGTGAGCTTTGCCCTATTTGTGATTGCCAGGCAAGATAAAACCCAGGCAGCTGGGGTCTGGTAGTCTTAGCGTGGTGAGACTCATAGTTATTGGGGCACCAAGCTACAGAATAGCAGCCCACAGACTCCACAGAAATTGGAGCATTCATTAGAAGCGCCAATTCCTGGCGCTCTACTCGGCTCTTTACAATCCCTTGTTGCGGTACCATCGGGATGATAGAAGGGGTTAATGACAACAGAGTACTGACAGCTTGTCATTAAGCCCAGATTGATGTCAGGCCTTTATGAGACCCACTATCAATCCTGTGAATAAAAAACACAACACACAGTAAAATAATTTATTTGAAATAAAGCACAGAAAAAATTCCTTACTTTGAAAATAAATCAGACAGACAACCCTCTTCCTGTTTATTATTACCCCACACATACACCTCCAATGATAATCCACAATGATGGTCCCACAAAGCACATGATCCCTCATGCAGAAACTGCAGGGAGAGAACAAGCATCCTCCCTCAGCAGAGAGTGCAATCACATTGACCGCGGGGGCTCAGTGACTCAGTGAGTGACGTCACCCATGGCAGTGAACTCAAGTGACCTGCTGGCAGTCTCTGACTGGCGCAGATGTATCACTGAGGCCTGCGATCAGTATGTTTGCATACTCTGCAGAGTGAGGACACTTGTTCTCTCCCTGCAGACTCTGGATGAAGGATCGTGTGCTTCGTGGGACCATCATTGGAGGGAGGGGTATGTGTTGGGTAATAACAAACAGGAAAATGATGCTTGTCTGTCTGATTTATTTCAAACAAAGGATTTTTCTCTGTGTGTTGTGTTTTTTAACTATTTACTTACAGGATTGTTATTGGATAGGTCTCGTAGAGGCCTGAAATTATCAATCTGGGCTTAATGACAAGCTGTCAATGCTCAGCTGTCATTAACCTCATAGCTGTCCGCTTTATCTGCACTGAGAATCAAAAATACAGCGAAAGCCGTATAACCCAACATGCAGACTATTCGATCATTTTTAGATGGCATTCGCTCCCTTATCTGGACCCAGTGCAGGCACAAAGGCTTTCACAACCAATATCGAAGCTAGAGACTTCACAGGACATAGAAACACTTAAACTAAACAAAGCCCCTAGCCCAGATGGCTTTACACATAACTACTATAATATACTTTGGCTAAGGCTTTTAATGAAGCGATTACTGGGGATCATTTCCTAAAGAGTTACTCAAAGCATATATGATCACCTTGCTTAAACCGGGGAAAACTACTGATAATCCAGCTAATTTCCGATCGATATCTTTACTAAACACAGATAAACAATTGTACGCCAAAGTAATTTCTCTGATGCTAGTAGACATTCTGCCAGGCCTGGTGCATAAGGATCAGGTTGAGTTTGTGAAAAATCAGGAAACATGCGATGGAACAACACGGCTTATAAAAATTATGGCAGAGATAGAATGAGGTGGAATGCCTTCTCTTCTCCTATCTTTGGATGCGGAGAAGGCATTCGACAGGGTGTACTGGGGGTATCTCGGAGAGGTGCTGATGAAATTTGGATTTGAGGGAGCAGCCCTGAATTCTCTATTGGTGCTCTATATCCTACCATCTGCCTAGGTTTATTCCTCGGGAATGCTCTCTTATAGCTTCCAAATGTCCAACGGCACAAGGCAGGGGTGTCCATTATCCACTTTGATATTTATTTTGATGATGGAACCCTTTGTCCAGGCTGTAAGAGATTCTGAGATGGTTTCAGGTATCAATGTAGGACCGATAGAACATAAAATAGGTCAATTTGTGGATGATGTGATGCTGTGCCTCTCTGACAATTTGGCCAAGTCACCTATTACAAAATAAATATGGACAAATCCACCATATTAAATATGGGAATAACGTGGAGTAGCCAGTCATTATTACAACAAAGCTTCCTTTTTATATGGACTAACACTGAGATCCCTTATTTAGGAATAGCACTTACACAACGCCGGACTGAGGTGTCTGGGGCCCACCAGGAAAATTAACTCCAGGGGCCCACCCACCCATGCCACCACATGCCCACCCACCCAGACCCACCCATTCTTCAGCTATATGCAAATACCTGTTAGCGTTATACCCAATATAGCGTCAGCTCCTGCACATCACTGTGCACTCACCATAACAGTGATGTACAATTACTGTAATTTGCATTAACGGGATTTTTTGGTGAAAATAAGTTATCAGCGATCCGCAGGTTCGGAAGGTGATCACTTATTTATTGGTGGAATCCGAACAGTGGAAACTGCACCGTCAGAAGAATGTGGAGCTTTTCTCACCATTATAAAATTCAGTGGCCAGTAATGAAAGTGACTGCAGCTCCATTCATCATCATTGGGGCTTCCAGAAAAAGCCACATATTACCACCACATAGTGCCCAAACAATGCCACATACAATGCACAAATACTGTCACACCATGACCAAAGCACATAATACCACCACATAGTGATCAAATACTACCATGTACAAGGTATAAATACTGCCACACCATGAGAAGACCACATATTACCATCACATAGTGACCGAATAATACCACATACAAGGGATAAATACAGCTACATTATGACATACTGCCACAACAGTGACAAATAATACTAAAATAATGAAAATGTAAAAAAGCTCTGTATATAGTGTCAGTGTACAGGTAATACCGTCATAACCAGTGACATTATACATAGAAGCTCTGTATATAGTGTCAGTTACAGGTAATGCAATGATCACCATTGACATTATACACAGGAGTTCTGTATATAGTGTCAGTGTGCGTGTATAAGTAATACACATACTCACCAGTGATGTTTCTAGGTGAAGTCCTTCATCTTAGGTTTTCTTCTTCATCTGTCGCAGACCTAGTATATCACGGCTTCTAGCCAGGACTCATCTCTGCAGAAAATAATATACTGTAGTTATCTTTACCTGATCATTTCCAGAGCACATTCCACACTTGTCCCAAGATTTCTACACTACATCAAATGACAAAAAAAGCAACATAGTGCCGCACTATACAGTAACAGTGCTCCAGTATCATTCTGTGCCTGCTCATCTCTGTCATCAGACATATTTGTCTGACGGCAAAAATGTACCACAGCTGAAGACAGAAGACCCATGGGATTACGTTGGAGCAAGGATTTTTTATTATTAAAGATGGAATCCCTAAATGTGTTTTCTGCTTTATTGTTAATAAAAAAAAAATCTGTTTTTTTTTCTGTTTACAAGAAATTCATGATGGCCATGTGTAATTTGGAGTGATGCCATGAATTTCGGGCTTAGTACCAGCTGATAATACAAAGCTGATACTAACCCCATTATTATCCAGGGTGCCACCCACCACCAGGGCTGCTGGAAGAGCCGAATAAAGCGCCTGGAAATGGTGCTATGATGAATGCTCCATTTTCAGGGGTGGCTGCGATTTTCAGCGTGGGGGGCCCCAGAACGCTTGGGCCTTACCATGCTGAGAATCCCAGTCCCCAACTGCCTTGTTTTACCTGGCAGGCGATCAACATATGGCGGGAGCCCACACATTTTTATTTTTATATTTTAAATAAGTTTAAAACAAATATTAGGCTTCTCTGTCTTTTGATCACCAGCCAAGGTAAAGCCAGGCAGCGGGGGTAGCAGCCTGTAGCTGTCTGCTTTATCTGCGGTGAGAATCAAAAATTCTGCAGAGCGCTACGTCATGTTTTTAAAAATTATTTCTTTTCACACTTCTATATGTGTGACAGACCCAACAGCCAATCACAGATGCTGTCAAAGAGGATGGGCGTCTGTGATTGGCTGTTCGAGTAATCTACAATCAGACCATACATTCTAGTATGGTACTATGTATGGGCTGCTTTCAGGTTACTCAAGCAGCCAATCACAGATGCCCATTCTCTGTGTCTGCGTCTGTGATTAGCTGTTGGGCCTGTCACACATATAGAAATGTGAAACTACTAAATAATACAAAGAAATGACATAGCGCTCTGCAGAATTTTTGATTCTCAGCGTAGATAAAGCAGACAGCTACGGGTTGCCACCTCCAGCTGTCGGACTTTACCGTGGCTGGTGATCAAAAAACAGGAAAGTCAAATGTTATTTTTAAATTATTTAAAAAAAAAATGTGTGGGCTCTCACCATATTTTGATCGCCAGCCTGGTAAAACCAGGCAGCTGGAAGCTGGGACTCTCAGCATGGTAAGGCCCAAGCGTTCTGGGCCCCCCATGCTGAAATAGCAGCCCGCAGCCACCCCTGGAAGTGGCGCATTCATCGTAGCCCCATTTCCATGCACTTTATCTGGCTCTTACAGCAGCCCTGGTGGGGGTGGCATGCTGGGTAATAGTGGGGTTAATACCAGCTTTGTATCAGCTGGTGCTAAGCCTGAAATTCATGGCGTCTCGCAAAATTAGACATGGCCACCATGAATTTCTAGTAAACAGAAAAAAAAACACAACACAGAGAAATTTTTTTTAAATAAAAATAAAACACGTTTAGGGACTCGCATCTTTAGTAAAAAAAGATCCTCACTTTGAAGTAATGCACAGGTCTTCTGTCTTCAGCTCTGCTACATCTTTGCCATCAGACAAATATGTCTGCTGACAAGGCCCCGTTACACCTGGCGACATCGCCGCCGATTACATAGGCGATGTAGGGGCGTGGCCTATCGGCAGCAACATCTCCCCTACGTCGCCTAATGTAAAGGGGCGATGTCGGCGCCTCTGACAGCTCGCCTGATTTCGCATGGATGTGAAACCAGGCGGCCGATCTGGGGCGATGTGTTCACATCGCCCCATGTAAATGGCCGCCGGCGAGCTGACAGGCGATGGGAGCCATAAGCTCCCATTGTCCTGCATCGCCGCTGGGGTTTTGAGACACCCCAGCGGCGATGCCGCCTCTCAGCTCGCCGGCCCATCGCCACCGACATCTCCGGCGGTGTCGGATGGTGTGAGGGCACCCACAGAGATGAGCAGGCACAGAATAACACTAGAACACATCTGTAAATCAGAGAAGCGCTCAGCTGGCCTCCAGCCGCCGACCATTTTTTCCTGTGCGTTGCAAATAACGCATACTTTCAAACTCATGCCTATTATTGCAAGCGTTAGTATGCGTTTTTGCAATGCACGTCTCCGGTACATCGCGTTTGTGCTGATTTACAAAGGATCCATTGTAACGCACAGCATAAACACAATGTTAACCCAGCCTAACAGCAGCAAGGAGGGGAGACGGAGCCCTGGAGACCGCCTAGTCAGTCTACTGGTGGTACTATCATGCTCATTGACTGTCAGCCTCTGTGGTACTATCATGCTAGTATTACCACCAGTAGCTGGCAGGACATGCTGGGTGGGCATGATAGAACCACAGACGCTGGCAGGACATACTAGGCATGATTTGTGCCCAGTATGTCCTGCCAGCCTCTGTGGTACTTTCATGTTCATGCCCAGCATGTCCTGCCAGCCACTGGTGGTACTATCATGCTAGTACTACCACTAGTGGCTGGCAGGACATGCTGGGCATGAACATGAAAGTACCACAGAGGCTGGCAGGACATACTAGGCATGATTTGTGCCCAGTATGTCCTGCCAGCCTCTGTGGTACTTTCATGTTCATGCCCAGCATGTCCTACCAGCCACTGGTGGTACTATCATGCTAGTACTACCACTAGTGGCTGGCAGGACATGCTGGGCATGAGCACGAAAGTACCACAGAGGCAGGCAGGACACAATAGACATGAATCACGTTTGTCCTGCCAGCCTCTGTGGTACTATCATGCTCACCTGGCATGTCTTGCCAGCCAGCCACTGGTGGTAGTACTAGCATTATAGTACCACCAGTGGCTGGAAGGACATGCATGCTTGGTGGGCATGATAATACCACAGAGGCAGGCAGGACACACTAGGCATGATTAATGCCTAGTATGTCTTGCCAGCCTCTGTGCTACTTTCATGGTCATGACCAGCATGTCCTGCCAGCCACTGGTGGTAGTACATGCTGGCATGATAGTACCACAGAGGCTGGCAGGACATGCTGGGTGGAGATAATAGTACCATGGAGGCTGGTAGGCTGGCAAGATATACTAGGCATGATTCATACCTAGTATGTCCTGCTAGCCTCCGTGGTACAATCATGCCCATTGCCCAGCATGTCCTGCCAGCCGCTGGTGGTACTATCATGCCCGGCATGTACTACCACCAGTGGCTGGCAGGACATGCTTGGTGGGCATCATAATACCACAGAGGCTGGCAGGACATACTAGGCATGATTAATGCCTAGTATGTATTGCCAGCATCTGTGTTACTTTCATGCTCATGCCCAGCTTTTCCTCCCTGCCACTGGTGGTAGTACATGCTGGCATGATAGTACCACAGAGGCTGGCAGGACATGCTGGGTGGGGATGATAGTACCACGGAGGCTGGTAGGCTGGCAGGATATACTAGGCATGATTCATACCTAGTATGTCCTGGTAGCCTCCGTGGTAGTATCATGCCCATTGCCCAGCATGTCCTGCCAGCCACAGGTGGTACTATCATGCCCAGCATGTACTACCACCAGTGGCTGGCAGGACATGCTTGGTGGGCATCATAATACCACGGAGGCTGGCAGGACATACTAGGCATGATTAATGCCTAGTATGTCTTGCCAGCATCTGTGTTACTTTCATGCTCATGCTCAGCATGTCCTGTCAGCCACTGGTGGTAGTACATGCTGGCATGATAGTACCACAGAGGCTGGCAGGACATGCTGGGTGGGGATAATAGTACCATGGAGGCTGGTAGGCTGGCAAGATATACTAGGCATGATTCATAGCTAGTATGTCCTGCTAGCCTCCGTGGTACAATCATGCCCATTGCCCAGCATGTCCTGCCAGCCACTGGTGGTACTATCATGCCCGGCATGTACTACCACCAGTGGCTGGCAGGACATGCTTGGTGGGCATCATAATACCACAGAGGCTGGCAGGACATACTAGGCATGATTAATGCCTAGTATGTATTGCCAGCATCTGTGTTACTTTCATGCTCATGCCCAGCATGTCCTCCCTGCCACTGGTGGTAGTACATGCTGGCATGATAGTACCACAGAGGCTGGCAGGACATGCTGGGTGGGGATGATAGTACCACGGAGGCTGGTAGGCTGGCAGGATATACTAGGCATGATTCATACCTAGTATGTCCTGCTAGCCTCCGTGGTACTATCATGCCCATTGCCCAGCATGTCCTGCCAGCCACAGGTGGTACTATCATGCCCAGCATGTACTACCACCAGTGGCTGGCAGGACATGCTTGGTGGGCATCATAATACCACGGAGGCTGGCAGGACATACTAGGCATGATTAATGCCTAGTATGTCTTGCCAGCATCTGTGTTACTTTCATGCTCATGCTCAGCATGTCCTGCCAGCCACTGGTGGTAGTACATGCTGGCATGATAGTACCACAGAGGCTGGCAGGACATGCTGGGTGGGGATGATAGTACCACGGAGGCTGCAGGACATACTAGGCATGATTCATACCTAGTATGTCCTGCCAGCCACTGGTGGTACTATCATGCATGGCATGTACTGCCACCAGTGGCTGGCAGGAAATGCTGGGCATAAGCATGAAAGTACCACAGAGGCTGACAGGACATACTAGGCATGAATCATGTCCTGCCAGCCACTAATGGTAGTACATGCCGGGCATTATAGTACCACAAAGGCTGGCAGGACATGCTGGGCAATGGGCATGATAATCATGCCCATTGCCCAGCAGTATGTCCTACCAGTCTCAGTCAAGGGTCCCAGTCAAGTGGCAGGTCCCTTTTCCACCACGGCCCCTTGTGGCCCTCCCCGGCTCACCCACGGCCCCATACTCACGTGCCTGGGGTGACGGTCCATCCCCTATCCACAGCACCGGCACCCGTTGCGCACACAAGAAGCAGTCCCAGAGCGATGACATCATCGCTCTGAGACTGACCTCCTGCACACGTGCCGGCAGTGTCGCTGCGCAGAGGAGGCAGAGCGGCACTGCGGCAGCAGGCAGAGCAGGGAGATCAGTCTCCCTGCTTTGCCGCTGTAGAGGGCCATCACTAATCATGTCGGCAGTGGTGCCGATATGATTAGTGAACCGGGGGGGCCCTCTGTCTCTGAACAAGTGGTCCTAGGGGGGCGGTTAGGACACATATGAAAATGATAATCCTCTCACAAATTTTATACTAGTTCAAAAATTTGCCAATGTTAGTTCCTCCCCATATTATAAAAAAAAACAAAACATTTTATCGAGTTCACAAGACAAATTGCTTAACTAATTTTCGGATCCATTTTACCCTCTTGGCCCTTTGAAAATGAAAATATTGAGGCTAAAAGAACATTTTTGTGGAAAAAAAACTGTTTCATTTTCACGGCTCAAAGTATGAAGCACCTGAGGGTTGAAACTGCTCACCACCCAACTAGATATATTCCTTGGGGAGTCTAGTTTCCAAAATGGGGTCAGTTGTGGGAAGTTTCCACTGTTTAGGCACATCATGATCTCTCCAAGCACGATATGGTGTCATCTAATTCCAGGTAATTTTACATTCAAAAAGTGCTTTTTCTGCTGCTACCCTAGTGAAAATGGAATATTTGAGGCTAAAGTAACACTTTTGTTGGAAAAAGTAAAATCTTCATTTTTTCCCTCCACATTGCTTTATTTCCTGCTAAGCACTTGAAGGGTTAATAATCTTCTTGAATGTGGTTTTGAGTAGCTTGAGGCAAGGCCGGCTCCAGGTTTTTGTGTACCCCGGGTGAAACAGTCTCAGTGGGCCCTTTTAACACGTACAACGATTCTTAAATATAAAATAGAAGCTGAGGGCTGTGTACCGTATATATACAGTACACTGTAGCAAGTTGTATTGTAAAGGATTATTTTTATTATTGATCAGCAACTGCAGTTGTGGCCAAAAGTATTGACACCCCTGCAATTCTGTCAGATAATACTCAGTCTCTACCTAAAAATGATTGCAATCACAAATTCTTTGGTATTATCTTCATGTACCGTATTTTCCGCACTGTAAGGCGCACCTAAAAGACTAAGATTTTCCCAGAAATCATAGGTGCGCCTTATAGTGCAGTGCGCCTTATATACGGATTTTTCCCAGGAAAATTTAGGTACGTAGTATATAAAGAGTGCTAAGGGGTGCCATTTGCCTGTAAATATTTGGCACCCCCAGAAAATAAGGCATACCTTTGTGCCGCAATATCCTCCGTCCCCGCCATCCCCCTTTGTCCGGTGCCTGCCTGGCATCGCTGTGCAGGGGCGCGATCACCAGCTGCTGTCCCCGCCATCCATGCTGGTGCCGGTGCCTGCCTCGCATCACTGTGCGGGGACGCGATCACCAGCCGCCGTCCCCGCCATCCATGCTGGTGCCGGTGCCTGCCTCCATCACTGTGCGGGGACGCGATCACCAGCCGCCGTCCCCGCTGTCTGGTGTCCGGTGCCGCCGCTGTATAGCGCGCACTCACAGCCCAGGAGCCCATCAGCCAATCACAGCTCCGCCCAGGAGCCTTGAGCCAATCCGAGGCCAGCTGACGTCAGCCCATAGCCTCTGATTGGCTGAGTGCTCCAGCGCTGTGATTGGCTGTGGGCTCCAGCGCTGTGATTGGCTGTGGGCTCCAGCGCTGTGATTGGCTGAGGGCTCCAGCGCTGTGATTTGCTGAGGGCTCCAGCGCTGAGTGCCTTGCCACACAGTACAGTAAGCAAAAGTACCGGTATAAAAAGTAAAAATCAGTTTGTGTGTGTGTGTGTGTGTGTGTGTGTGTGTGTCTGAGTGTGTCTGTGTGTGTATGTGTGTGTGTGTCTGACTGTGTGGGGTGCTGGAGGGTGATGGGAGGCTACACAGGGATACTGGAGGGTGGTGGGGAGCTACAGAGGGATGCTGGAGGGTGATGGGAGGCTACACAGGGATGCTGGAGGGTGATGGGAGGCTACACAGGGATGCTGGAGGGTGATGGGAGGCTACACAGGGATGCTGGAGTGTGATGGGAGGCTACACATGGATACTGGAGGGTGGTGGGGAGCTACAGAGGGATGCTGGAGGGTGATAGGAGGCTACACAGGGATACTGGAGGGTGGTGGGGAGCTACAGAGGGATGCTGGAGGGTGATGGGAGGCTACACAGGGATACTGGAGTCTGAGCTTTTTTTTTTTTATGGTAATATGGTGCGCCTTATAATCCGGTGCGCCTTATATATATGGACCAAGACGGCTTTGGTATTATTATCTTCATTTAATTTGTCTTCAATGAATAAACACAAAAGAGAATGAAGCAAAAAGCAAAACATTGATCATTTCACACAAAACTCCAAAAATGGGCCGGACAAAAGTATTGGCACCCTCAGCCTAATACTTGGTTGCACAACGCTTAGCCAAAATAACTGTGATCAACCGCTTCCGGTAACCATCAATGAGTTTCTTACAATGCTCTGCTGGAATTTTAGACCATTCTTTGGCAAACTGCTCCAGGTCCCTGATATTTGAAGGGTGCTTTTTCCAAACTGCCATTTTTAGATCTCTCCACAGGTGTTCTATGGGATTCAGGTCTGGACTCATTGCTGGCTACCTTAGAAGTTTCCAGTGCTTTCTCTCAAACCATTTTCTAGTGCTTTTTGAAGTGTGTTTTGGGCCATTGTCCTGCTGGAAGACCCATGACCTCTGAGGGAGACCCAGGTTTCTCACACTGGGCCCAACATTATGCTGCAAAATTTGTTGGTAGTCTTCAGACTTCATAATGCCATGCACAGGGTCAAGCCGTCCAGTGCCAGAGGCAGCAAAGCAACCCCAAAACATTAGGGAACCTCCGCCATGTTTGACTGTAGGGACCGTGTTCTTTTCTTTGAATGCCTCTTTTTTTCTCCTGTAAACTCTATGTTGATGACTTTGGCCAAAAAGTTCTACTTTTGTCTCATCTAACCAGAGAACATTCTTCCAAAATGTTTTAGGCTCTCTCAGGTAAGTTTTGGGAAACTCCAGCCTAGCTTTTTTATGTCTCGGGGTAAGAAGTGGGGTCGTTCTGTGTATCCTACCATACAGTCCCTTTTCATTCAGACGCCGACGGATAGTACGGATTGACACTGTTGTACCCTCGGACTGCAGGGCAGCTTGAACTTGTTTGGATGTTAGTCGAGGTTCTTTATCCACCATCCGCACAATCTTGCGTTGAAATCTCTCGTCAATTTTTCTTTTCCGTCCACATCTAGGGAGGATAACCACAGTGCCATGGGCTTTAAACTTCTTGATGACACTGTGCACGGTTGACACAGGAACATTCAGGTCTTTGGGGATGGACTTGCAGCCTTGAGATTGCTCATGCTTCCTCACAATTTGGTTTCTCAAGTCCTCAGACAGTTCTTTGGTCTTCTTTCTTTTCTCCATGCTCAATGTGGTACACACAAGGACACAGGACAGAGGTTGAGTCAACTTTAATCCATGTCAACTGGCTGCAAGTGTGATTTAGTTCTTACCAACAGCTGTTAGGTGCCACAGGTAAGTTACAGGTGCTGTTAATTGCACAAATTATATAAGCATCACATGATTTTTCCAACAGTGTCAATACTTTTGTCCACCCCCTTTTTTATGTTTGGTGTGGAATTATATCCAATTTGGCTTTAGGACAATTCTTTTTGTGTTTTTTCATTGAAGACAAATCAAATGAAGATAATAATACCAAAGAATTTGTGATTCCAATCATTTTCAGGAAGAAACTGAGTATTATCTGACAGAATTGCAGGGGTGTCAATACTTTTGGCCACAACTGCATGTTCTCAATCAACCCAAAAGACTCAAATATCAAAGCTTAATATTTTTGGAAGTTGGAGTGTTTTTTTTTATAGATCTTAGGAGGATATCTGTTTGTGCAGGTAACTATTACTGTGCAGAATTATTAGGCAACTTAATTAAAATCAAATATATTCCCATCTCACTTGTTTATTTTCACCAGGTAAACTAATATAACTGCACAACTGTATAACTGTAGAAATAAACATTTCTGACATGCAAAAACAAAACCCAAAAAAATTAGTGACCAATATAGCCACCTTTCTTTATGATGACACTTAACAGCTTTCCATCCATAGATTCTGTCAGTAGCTTGATGTGTTCACGATCAATCTTGCGTGCAGCAGCCACCACAGCCTCCCAGACACTGTTCCGAGAGGTGTACTGTTTTCCTCCCTGTAGATCTCACATTTTAGGAGGGACCACAGGTTCTCTATGGGGTTCAGTTCAGGTGAACAAGGGTACCGTGTCATTATTTTTCATTCTTTTAGACCTTTACTGGCCAGCCATGCTGTGGTGTAGTTGGTTGCAAGTGATGGAGCATTGTCCTGCATGAAAATCCTGTTTTTCTTGAACGACACCGACTTCTTTCTAGGAAATTCAGGGAAGGAAGGTGTACTGCGGTCCGCGCTGCCAGAAACATCAAGGAAGACCCAATACGAAGTTTTGATCCAAGCCTTCTTTATTGTGATGAAGGTGCCAGGTGGGCACTGAAACGCGTAGGAGGAGAATAAAGAAGGCTTGGATCAAAACTTCGTCTTGGGTCTTCCTTGATGTTTCTGGCAGCGCGGACCGCAGTACACCTTCCTTCCCTGAATTTCCTGGTCTAACCCCACGTGTGTGGAGTCGGTGGAGGTCCAGCGGCAGCCATCAGGATACTATCCTACATGCTCATAAGCCAGTTGTGGGTCACACAACTGGAGTAGGTGAGTGAATTGCGTTTCTCACCGCTGAAACCTAGTGTCTAGTGATAAGGGCACAATTGCGCCTCTTGTCCCCCTCCCCTCTCTCTTTTACCAACTTCTTTCTGTATCACTGCTTGAAGAAGTTGTGTTCCAGAAACTGGCAGTAGGTCTGGGAGTTGAGCTTCACTCCATTCTCAACCCGAAAAGGTCCCACAAGTTCATCTTTGATGATACCAGCCCATACCAGTACCTCCACCTCGCTGACGTCTGAGTCGGAGTGGAGCTCTCTGCCCCTTACTGATCCAGCCTCTGGCCCATCCATCTGGTCCATCAAGAGTCACTCTCATTTCATCAGTCCATAAAATCTTTAAAAAATCAGTTTTAAGATTTTTCTTGGCCCAGTCTTGACATTTTATCTTATATTTCTTGTTCAAAGGTGGTCGTTTTTCAGCCTCTTTTACCTTGGCCATGCCCCTGAGTATGGCACACCTTGTGCTTTTTGATACTCCAGTAACGTTGCAGCTCTGAAATATTGCAAAACTGGTGGCAAATGGCATCTTGGCAGCTTCACGCTTGATTTTCCTCAATTCATTGGCAGTTATTTTGCGCCTTTTTTGCCCAACACGCTTCTTGCGACCCTGTTGGCTATTTGCCATGAAACACTTGATTGTTCGGTGATCACGCTTCAAAAGTTTGGCAAATGCAAGACTGCTGCATCCCTCTGCAAGACATGTCACAATTTTGGACTTTTCAGAGCCGTCAAATCTCTCTTCTGACCCATTTTGCCAAAGGAAAGGAAGTTGACTAATAATTAAGGACACCTTATATAGGGTGTTGATGTCATTAGACCACACCCCTCCTCATTACAGAGATGCACATCACCTGATTTACTTAATTTGTAGTTGGTTCTCAAGCCTATACAGCTTGGAGTAGGACAACATGTATAAAAAGTATCATGTGATCAAAATACTCATTTGCCTAATAATTCTGCACACAGTGTATACAGTGGGGAAACAAAGTATTTTGTCAGCCACCAATTGTGCAAGTTCTCCCACTTAAAAAGATGAGAGAGGCCTGTAATAGACATCATAGGTAGACCTCAACTATGAGAGACAAAATGAGAAAACAAATCCTGAAAATCACATTGTCTGATTTGGAAAGACATTTTTTTCAAATTTTGGTGGAAAATAAGTATTTGGTCAATAACAAAAGTTCATCTCAATACTTTGTTCTATATACTTTGTTGGCAATCACAGAGGTCAAACATTTTCTTTAAGTCTTCACAAGGTTGGCACACACTGTTGCTGGTATGTCAGCCCATTTCTCCATGCAGATCTCCTCTACAGCAGTAATGTTTTGGGGCTATTGCTGGACAACACTGACTTTCAACTCCCTCCTAAGGTTTTCTATTGGGTTGAGATCTGGAGACTGCCTATTCCACTCCAGGACCTTGAAATGCTTATGAAGCCACTCCTTTGTTGCCCTGGTGGTGTGTTTGGGATTATTGTCATGCTGAAAGACTCATCCACATTTAATCTTCAATGCCTTTGCTGAAGGAAAGAGGTTTGCACTCAAAATCTCGCTATATATGGCCCCATTCATTCTTTCATGTACACGGATCAGTCGTCCTGGTCCCTTGGCAGAGAAACAGCCCCAAAGCATGATGTTGCCACCCCCCCTGCTTCACAGTAGGTATGGTGTTCTTTGGATGCAATTCAGCATTCTTTCTCCTCCAAACATGAAGAGTTCTGTTTCTACCAAAAAAGTTCTACTTTGGTTTCATCTGACCGTATGACATTCTCCCAATACTCTTCTGGATCATCCAAATACTTTCTAGTAAACTTCAGATGGACCCGGACATGTAATTGCTTAATCAGGAGGACACTTCTGGCACTGCAGGATCTGAGTCCCTGGTGGTGTAGTGTATTACTGATGGTAGCCTATGTTCTATTGGTGCCAGCTCTCTGCAGGTCATTCACTAGGCCCCCATGTGGTTCTGGGATTTTTGGTCACTGTTCTTGAGATCATTTTGACCCCACGGGGTGATATCTAGCTTGGAGCCCCAGATGGAGGGAGATTATCATTGGTCTTGTATGTCTTCCATTTTCTAATTATTGCTCCCACAGTTGATTTCTTCACACTAAGATGCTTGCATATTGCAGATTCAGTCTTCCCAGCCTGGTGCAGGGCTACAATATTGTCTCCGGTGTCCTTCGACGGCTCTTTGGTCTTCACCATAGTGGAGTTTGGATTGTGACTGTTTGGGTTGCAGACAAGTGTCTTTTATATTGATAACAAGTTAAAACAGGTGCCAGTACTACAGGTAATGAGTGGAGGACACAGGAGCCACTTAAAGAAGAAGTTACAGGTTTGTGAGAGCCAGAAATCTTGCTTGTTTGTAGGTAACCAAATACCGTATTTTTCGCTTTTTAAGACGCACTTTTGTTCCCCCCAAACTTTGGGGGGGGAACGGGGGTGCGTCTTAAAAAGTGCATGTTAAAAAAAAAATATTAAAAATTAAATATTACCAGATAAGGAGGGGGTGTGGGGTGCAGCTGCCCAGTGGGGGTGCCGGAGGCAGGTTCCGGTGGGTGGGGGGCACCGCTGCAGGACCAGAGCAGCGGAGATGTACCGGCGGCAGCAAGCGGTGGGCGCCGCCATGTTTCTTGTGGTAGCCGGCCGGTAGAGGTAGAGGCTTCAAAATGGCCGCGGGTCTCCATTATGGCCGCGGCCATTTTGTTGAAGCCTCTACTGCTGGCTGCAGTGTTAATGAATGCAGCCAGCCACAAAAACATGGCGGTGCCCACCGCTTACTGCTGCCGGTACATCTCTGCTGCTGTGGTCCTGCAGCTGTGTTCCCCACCCACGAGAACCTCCCTCCGGCACCCCCGCTGAGCAGCTGTACCCCTCCTCGGTGAGCCATGGGGATCTGGGGGGCAAGATGGGGGCCATATAGTATAATCAAAGGGTTGGGGATGGGGGGCATATACACAGGATAGGGGGCACATATACAGGATGGGGGGCATATACACAGGATGGGGGCATATACACAGGATGAGGGGCATATACACATGATGGGAGGCATATACACAGAATGGGGGGCATATATACAGAATGGGGGGCATATATACAGAATGGGGGGCATATATACAGAATGGGGGCCATATATACAGGATGGGTGCCATATATACAGAATGGGGGCCATATATACAGAATGGGGGGCATATATACCAGGATGAGCAATATACATACCAGGATAGGGACATGTATACGAGGATGAGAGACATATATGCCAGGATGAGGGATATATATACCAGAATTGGGGGGTTTATGTACCAGGATTAGGGACATATATACTGATTGTAAGACGGACACTGGCATTATAAGACGGACACCATTTAACATTAAAAACTATTTTTTTTCTCATTTCCTTCACCAAATTTGGGGGTGCGTCTTATAATCCGGTGCGTCTTATAAAGCGAAAAATACGGTACTTATTTTCCACCAAAATTTGAAAAAAAAAAATTCTTTCCAAATCAGGCAATGTGATTTTCAGGATTTGTTTTCTCATTTTGTCTCTCATAGTTGAGGTCTACCTATGATGTCAATTACAGGCCGACCTTATTTGCGGATGATCATCGCATTGAGGCTGTGCAGGGCTGTATATATGATCTGGAGGCTGCTGTTGGGCTGTATATATTATTTGGAGGCTGTGCTAGTCCAGTTGCAGCCTCTAAAAATATATATATATAGCCCAGCACAGCCTCCAAAAAATATATACAGCATAGCACAGCCTCAAAAAAAAATAAAAAAAATATATATATATAGCCCAGCACAGCCTCCAGGTAATATATACAGCTCAGTACAGCCTACAAATAATATATATAGCCCAGCACTTCCTCCAAATAACATATATAGACCAGCACAGCCTCCAGGTAATATAAACAGCCCAGCACAGCCTTCGAATAATGTATATAGCCCAGCACATCCCCCCAAATAATATATATGGCCCAGAACATCCTCAAAATAATATATACAGACCAGCACATCCTCCAAATAATATAAATAGCCTAGCACATCCTCTAAATAATATATATAGCCAGCAAAGCCTCCAAAAAATATATATAGCCCAGTACAGCCTCCAAAAAAATATACATAGCCCAGCACAGCCTCCAAAATATACCGTATTTTTCGCTTTATAAGACGTACCTGATTATAAGACGCACCCCCAAATTTGGTGAAGGAAAAGAGAAAATAAATTATTTTTAATGTTAAATGGGGTCCGTCTTATAATGCCAGTGTCCGTCTTACAAATCAGTATATATGTCCCTCATCCTGGTACATAAACCCCCCCATCCTGGTATTCCGGTATATATGTCCCCTCCATTCTGGTATACAGGTCCCTCATCCTGGTATATATGTCCCCATGCTGTAAATACGGCCCCCCATCCTGTATATATACCCCATTCTGGCATATATATTCCCCCATCTTATCTATATCCCCCATCCTGTATATATGCCCCCCCATCCTGTATATATGTCCCCCATCCTGTATATATGCCCCCCATCCTGTGTATATGTCTCCAATCCTGTATATATGCCCCCCATCCTGTGTATATGCCCCCCAACCTGTATATATGTCCCCCATCCTGTATATATGCCCCATCCTGAAACTATGCCCCCCATCCTTTATATATGTCCCCCCATCCTGAAACTATCACCCCCCCATCTTGTATATATGCCCCATCCTGAAACTATGCCCCCCATCCTTTATATATGTCCCCCCATCCTGAAACTATCACCCCCCCATCTTGTATATATGTCCCCATCCTGTGTATTGCCCCTTTTGTGTATATGCCTCTTCCCTATCCCCCCCCCCCCCGGACCCCAATGGCTTACTGACATGCGGCTGCTGAGCGGGGGTCCGGAGGCAGGTTCAGGAGGGTGACAGGCACAGTAGCAGGACCGACGCTGCAGTGGGGGCACGGGGCAGGAGCGGAGTACCGGGGGATGACAGGTGGCAGCAAGCGGTGGGCGCCGCCATGTTTCTTTTGGCTGGCTGCATTCAGTAGTATTACTAACTGTGCAGCCAGTCAGGAAAGACTTCAACAAAATGGCCGCGGCCATAACGGAGACCCGCGGCCATTCTGGAGTCTGCACCTCTACCGGCCGGCTGCACACTGAGAATATGGCGGCGCCCACCGCTCGCTACCACCGGTCATCCCCTGCAGCTCCGGTATGGAATCTGTGCCCCTCACCCTACGGAACCTGCGTCCGGCACCCCCACTCGGCAGGTGCAACCCCCTCCCCCTGGTAATATTTCTTTTTTTTTTTTATTGATTATTTTTTCACATCCGCTTTTTAAGACGCACCCCCTTTTACCCCCCCAGTTTGGGGGAGGCAAAAGTGCGTCTTAAAAAGCGGAAAATACGGTATATATATATAACCCAGTACAGCCCCCAAATAATAATATATATAGCCCAGCACAGCCTACAAAAATATATATACAGCCCAGCACAGCCTACAAATAATATATAGCCCAGCACAGCCTCCAAATAACATATATAGCCCAGCATATCCTCCAAATAAAAGAAATAGCCCAGCACATCCTCTAAATAATATATATAGCCCAGCACATCCTCCAAATAACATATATAGCCTAGCACATCCTCCAAACAATATATACAACCCAGCAAAGCCTCCAGGTAATATATTTAGCCCCCCATGTGCACCATTTCATATTGTTTCTCCCCCCATGTGGCCCCCATTTATTACTGCTCTCCCCATATGCGTTCCTCATTTTCCATAATGCATCTCCCTCCATATGCGCCCCCTCCCCTTGTTTCAAAGTGCTTCTCCCCCATGGGCTCCTCCTGATTCATTTTCATTCTCCTCCCCATATGGGCCCCCCTGCTTCATACCGCTTCTCCCCCATGTGGGACCCCCCTTATTCATACTGCTTCTCTCCCCATGTGGGTTCCCTGATTTATAAGATTTCTCCCACCATGTGGGACCCCCAATTCATACTGCTTCTCCCCCTTTGTGGCCCCTTTTTCATAATGCTCTTCCCCCCCCATCCATGTGGCTCCCCCACTGGCTGTCTACTCACTTCAGCCCTCCCACGCTTACCTGTTCCAGGATCCATGCTCCCTCAGCGGCGCTCTGCAGACTGCACACATGCTGGCATTGTGATGAGAGAAAATCCTCATACTGTGCCTGGCACCTCCAAGTCAGGGGGAGCTCAGTTGCTCTGACAGGTGACAGGTTCACTTTAACAGTATAAAAATTCTAAGTTTGAAAATTGCTAAAGTTTCACCATATTTCTGCTTTTTTCACCCAAAAAATGCAAAAATTATCATCCTAAATTTACCACTAACATGAAGTTCAAATGTCACGAAAAAACACTGAATCACTGGGATTCGTTGAGGTGTTACAGAATTATTACTTCATAAAGTGACACTGGTAAGAATTGCATTAGGGTGAAAACAGACTTAGGGCTGAAGGGGTAAAGTACCAGGTACATTTACTAGTGAGGGTCTGATTATGTACCATTTTAATTTCTTAGGCTGCGTGCATACCTCTATCCCCAAGGCTCTTCTCCCACGATTGCCCAGTTTGGCTGGAACAGCCAGGTCTAGATAGACTTCTGGTGATCCCAAAGTTCTTCCATCTAAGGATTATGGAGGCCACGGTGCTCTTAGGAACCTAAAGTACTGTTGAAATTCTTTTGTATCCTTGGCCAGATCTGTGTCTTGCCATAATTCTGTCTCTGAGCTCCTTGGACAGTTCCTTTCACCTCATGATTTTCATTTGGTCTGACATGCACTGTGAGCTGTGAGGTCTTGTGTATGAGTAGAACCATTTCAAGGATGATCACAAGGAAATGGACAGCATGTGTCTGAGTGTCTGAGCAAAGGGTCTGAATACTTATGACCATGTGATATTTCAGTTTTTCTTTTTTAATAAATTTACACAAATATCTACATTTCTGTTTTTTTCTCAGTCAAGATAGGGTGCAGAGTGTACATTAATGAGAAAAAAATTAACTTTTTTGAATTTACCAAATGGTTGCAATAAAACAAAGAGTGAAAAATTTAAAGGGGTCAGAATAGTTTCTGTACCCACTGTAAAAGACAACACTGCTATGTATGCGGATAACAGATATCTGGGGTAATCCCTACTTTTAAGAAATAAGAGTACAGTGGTCCTACTAAACATCAGTACCTCAATTAATATATATCTGCCGAATCAGAGTAAATACATGAAAAAGCAATATCCAACAGTGACTCTAAATTAGTTAAATTAGTTGACTCTAAATATCAATATATGGCACATAATAATCACTTAAAGGGATCCTGTCACCTCCAGAACGCCTCCTAAGCTAGCAAAAACATGTCCCTGCAGCATCCCATCACTAATCTCACACTCCTTTTGTCTCCTAAAAGTATCCTGTGAAAGTGCATAAGAACATTTTAATACTTACCGGTACTCATTAGTGATTATAATTAGCAGGGGCTATATTGTTTAGTCACCAGGGTGTGTTGTTTTGCAGGCTCCAGAATCCACCCTCTCTCTGTCTGTGTGCTCTGCTTGTGCAGGCATTGCCCGCCCCCCCTCTCTATCACTCACAGAATGCAAATCATTAGTCCTGCCTTCAGCTCCACATCACAGCAGCACAGACAGAGGGGTGGATCATTCAGGCTGCAAAACAACACGCCCTAGGGGCTAAAGAATATAGTCCCTGCTAATTATAATCACTAATGAGTAAGTATTAAAACGTTTTTATGCACTTTCACAGGATGCTTTTAGGAGACAAGAGAAGTGTGAGATTAGTGATAGGATGCTGCAGGGACATGTTTTGCTAGCTTAGGAGGCGTTTTGGAGGTGACAGGATCCCTTTAAACACAGAAAGAAAGGGGAGCCATAGAAAGGTGCAAGAATGACTTAAGGCCCAGTTACACGGTACGAGATCGTGAACATATTGCTGAAACGTCACAGGTTTGGAGTCGTTCAAACAACATCGTTAGGACGTCGTTGCGTGTGACACCGAGATACGACTATGATAAATTGTTGGATTGGTGATCGCAGATTTGAGAACATGTTCTCAAATCAGACAATCCACGATCAGACAACCTGCTGCATCGTTCTGTGTGACACCGCGATAACGATGTCGTTCACGACTTCGCCCATTCACATCAGTGAACAAGTATCATTCACTGGGTTGTGCAAACGATACCTGCTCGCTGGATCGTTGGTGCATCGGGCACGATATCTAAGCATGTTACATCTCACCAACAATCTCAAAACGATGTTCTAACGACTGTGCGCCCCGAAGATCATTAGTGATATCGTTTCTACATTGAAACGGTACCTTATGTCTCACCCATCCAGTTGATCTCATAGGTGGGATATATGGGTATCAAAGCCAAAAGGAAGCTCCTGTAGATTCTTTTGATCAGGAAAAATCATTCCCTACAGTCTCATTAACTTCTGTCCTTCCAAGACCAGTCCACAGCTAGCCCTGTACATGCAACTCTGTATTATGCTTTTTCAACGGGTCTCCTCTGCAGGGATTCATCAGGGAAGTTGCAAATTCTAAGGATAATCCAAAAGGCAAAAGCTTAATTGTATAGAACGTTGTGGATTATACCATTTTCAATCATCTACCTAGGGTTCAGCACTCAAAATGATTTCTGTATATATAGGCATGACTTAGCATAATAAACCACCAATAAATGCCTGATTAAAAAAGGAGGCTCTCAGACATCCCTTTCAAAAGAGCAATCACATAGTATGATAAAAAAATTAAAATTACTATACCAAGATAATTAGCAGATACTTTTACATATAATCATGCACAGTAACACCTGTGGTTCTCAACGTGACGCCAACACGTGGCCATTTTCCGAATCACTTCTTATGATTGTGTCACTTCCAGTGTAATATCACAATGCTGAAGTGCACCATGCATGCCGTGGCCCTGGAACTCATCGGTCCCTCTATTAATATCATCACTTGAGGCGCAACATCGAGATGCCAGTACGCATCATAAATAATAAATGCTGCAACGCTGGACCGCACTGCGGTAACCCATGTGGAACACATAAGGTCACTTACAGTCACAATTTTTGTCCAGTTGCCTTAATACTTGGATGCAACATTTAGATCCATATTCGCTGTTGCTCTCACACAATAAACGTTAACACAAACTGTTGTAGCTTTTCAGTGGGCACGACAGCAAAGGCCAGATTCCTTTCATCTGTACCTCATTCACACCCTTTCGGTACTTTAGTACTGTGCTTTTATATTTAGGACTCTGTATATAAAGTAATATTGATCCAAAAAAAAAGAGGAAAATGAGCAGCACTCACCAAAGTCTTTTCTGCAGTGTAATGAAGTTTTATTCCACTCATAAAAGCTGGAGTTATAGGGTCACAGGAAGGGGGGGGACAGCGGAGTCGCACGATGGTCACCGTTTTGCCCATCTAGGGCTTCAATGGGTCCGGTACCGGACAGGACCTGTCGAAGCCCTAGCTGGGCGAAACAGTGACCGTCGTCCGACTCCTCTGTTCCTCCTATATCCCAGTATGGAGGGGTTATATCCAGGTTAAGGGGCTATATAACAGGATAGGGGCCCTGTCCAGGATGGGGGGTGCTATATCCCAGCATGGGGGCTATATACCAGGATGGGGGCCATATCAAAGTTGGTGCTATATCTCAGCATGGGGGCTATGTACAGGATAAGGGGCTATTTACCACATTGGGGCCATATCCAGGATGGGGGTGCAATTTACCAGGATGGGGGAGGTGCTACATACCAGTGTGGGGGCTATATCAAGGATAAGGGGCTATATCCCAGAATGGGGGCCATATCCAATATGGGGGGTAATGTACCAGGATGGGGCTATATCCAGCATAAGGGGCTATATATCAGAATGGGGGCCATATCCAGGATGGAGGGTAATGTACCAGGATGGGGAGGTGCTATATTCCATGTGGGGTATACGTGGTTTTACAAATGGGGCTTCCAGGGGTAGTACGGAGGTGGTCTATATCCAAGTATGGGATAATACAGAGGGTGCCATATCCAGGATGGGGGTAATGTACCAGGAGGGGGGCTATAACCAGCAAAAGGGTCTATGTATCAGAATGGGGACCACATGCAGGATAACATTTTGTTATTACAGCTACAAATATCAGAAAATGGTTTATTTCTCGAAGTGACACACCATGCGAGTTATGCTCGGTTTTTCACCAAATTTTGACACACTGAGCTCAAAAGGTTGACTATCACTGGGCTAGGAGAACAGGCAGAGCTCAGCATTCATCGATTCAGCACTGCCATGGTCTCCCCTGCCCCATAGCAGTTGGTAGATTCCTGTCCCCTGAAACTGTAGCACTTTGGATATGGATTTTTTCTTTGAAGATATGAACCTACAAAGCTTTTTTTTTTTTTTTTAGATCTGCAGTATGTCAGCTCTTGCATTTTTTATTTTTGCATTCTTCTCAGCATTCATGCTGCATTTATTTGCAGTGTTCTTGGGTACAGATTACACATGTGCTTTCTCTACAGTACTGCCCATACAGAAATGTGAGGGGGCTGGAAGGTAGGATGATCCTGCAGCTCCCAGCATCCACACCGCCGATACACCTCCTCTTCTCACCAGCAACATGAATCTGAAATTGTCAGACCCTGAGAGGAGGTCAGAGCAAAAGAGCAGGTATGATTTTACTGAAATATAAGCTATCTATAGATCCTAGAACTGCAGTGTACAGCTCTGATTCATCATGTAGTAGGGCAGGGACAGTGGGTTGGCCACTATTTTTTTCTTGATGGCCCATCCAAAGTATAGGCCATCAATATCTGATTGGTGGAGGTGCAATTCCCAGTATACAAGCTGATCAGCAGGAATTTCTCAAAAGCTCATTGAGGGAAAGTAGCCCTTTATTTTAGTTATTTTTTTCATAAATCAATACTTCTTTCTCCTCCAAAGCGGTTCGTTCTTAAAATTCCCAATTCCCAATTAAAACTATCTTCAATGTACTGTATACAGATTTTCCCATTACTTATATAGGAGAGGACAGCTGGTGCTCATCAAGTTCTATGCAGATCTGTTACTTGTTAAAGATCTTGCACTACATATAATTTTAGAAGCACCAACTGACATCTCCTATCTAAGTATCAGAAGATAAGATTTTTTCCCATGAATTGAGAGTGAAAGATCTGTCCAGAAGGCAAAAGAAGCAGATCTCTCTGATACAATATATTACAGAGTTTCTTATTTCCATGTATATGAATGATTTAGTAAATAAAATTAGAACAATGGTTACAATTTAACCCCTTCACCCCCAGAGCCTTTTTTGACCAGACCATTTTTTGTCAATTCTGACCAGTGTCACTTTAAGGGTACCTTTACATGCGGCCACTGCGGGGTAGCAACTGCCTGGCAATCGGTATTTTTGTCACTGTTGCCTTGAAACTACTACGAAGTTGCAGCATGTAATTTGGGAAAGTGATCGGGTTTCTCGCAGTTGCTCCGGGTAGCGGTTTCTGAGCCGTGTTCTAAAATCCGAGGCAACCCAAAGGGTGAATTGCCCTGGTATTGGCATGTAAACGGGCAATAGGGATAGAATCTGTGTCACCTAGTGAGAGGTGTGCCACAGCGTGCTGGAAACCGCACCCCATCAGCGATGATTGGTGGGGACTACTGTGTTACCATTGGCTGTCCCTTCACAAGGTGCCATATTTAAAGAGCTGTCCATTCACACTACACAATTGCAATGGCGTCATGTATTAGCCAGCCTTCCTGCGCAGGCTGGCCAATCATGACGCTATTGCATTGTCCAATCAGCGTGTTAGCGTCACGGAATACACAACTCTGTCACGCCTATGTTTTGGCACCGCAGAACATGTACGCCCACATTCCCCAACTGATTGCGGCGTGTGAAGGACCGACGGAATTCAACAGGTAGTTATCCGCAGGATCTGTTGGAACGTCCGGGGAACCACGATACCTTGAGTTGACAATGCAATTGCGGCGTGTACATGCGGAATCGGCGATCGTTAGCAACCGTTAAAACCGCGCACGTACGGTTGATACCGATTGCCAGTGATAGTGGCGGCGTGTAAAGGTACCTTATGAGGTAATAACTCTGGAACACTTCAACAGATCCTAGCGATTTTGAGATTGTTTTTTGTGACATATTGGACTTCATGTTAGTATTAAATTTAGGATGATTTTTTTTTTTTTTACATATAAACTCAAAAATTAAGATAAAACGGAAATGCAGCGAAATGTTTGAAAATTTAGCAAATTTCAAAATTTTTATTTTTATTCTGTTAGGGGCCTTTCACACTTGCAGTTTTTTCCTGATTTGGAAGATCAGGAAAACACCTGATTCTTACAGGATTCATTTTTTTTGTCCATTCTCTTTAATGATTTCAGGAGAAAACATGAAGCAACAAGATTCTACTTTGAATGGGCAAAATACTATAAGAATTGGGTTTTTCCTGATCTTCCAAATCAGGAAAAAACCGCAAGTGTAAAAGGCCCCTTAAAGGGGACCTGTCACCATCCTGCTGCATGGCAAAGTAAATGCAGCACTGAATGCAGCTTGTATGCTGCATTCAGGGAAGGGATCCCTACATGTCTTTAGCCCCCCTGTACCCAGAGAAATACACTTTATAAAGCTTACAGATAAAAGGTCTACTGGGTGGGATCTTATTAACAGGTCATCGCTGCTGGCACAGACCTCCCGCCTCCTCCTTGTGTATTCAGCCCCTTGTATGTGAATGCCGCTGCCTCCTGTTCTGCCCTCCTCTTCTCCTGCTCTGTCACACACTGCGCACAGAGCGGCATTAAGTGACGACAGTGCCAGATTCCCGCCCTGCTGTTTGAATAAAGCATAAAGCAGGACGGGCTCTGCTGCTGACGTCACGCAATGCCGCTCCTTGCGGCAGCGTGATTGACAGAGCAGGAGAAGAGGAGGGCAGAACAGGAGGTAGCGGCATTCACATACAAGGAGCTGAATACACAAGGAGGAGGCAGGAGGGCTGTGCCAGCGGGATGACCCGTTAATAAGATCCCACCCAATAGACCTTTTATCTGTAAGCTTTATAAATTTTATTTCTCGAGGTACAGGGAGGCTAGAGACATGGGGAACCCCTTCCCTGAATGCAGCAGACATGCTGCATTCAGTGCTGAATTTACTTGCCGTGTACCAGGAGGGTGACAGGTCCTCTTTAAACCAGAGAGTTATGTCACATAAAATAGTTACTAAATAATATTTCCCACATGTCTACTTCACATCAGAATAATTTTGGCAACAATTGTTTTTGTTAGGAAGTTATAAGGGTTCAAAGTTCATCAGCAATTTCTCATTTTTCCAACAAAATTTACAAAGCCAATTTATTTAGTGACCACATCACATTTGAAGTGACTTTGAGGGGCGTACATGACACCCAAAAGTGACACCATTCCAAAAACTGCACCTGTCAAGCTGCTCAAAACTACATTCAAGAAGATTATTAACCCTTCAGGTGCTTCACAGGAACTGAAGCAATGTGGAAAGAAAAAATTAACATTTTACTTTTTCCAACAAAAATGTTCTTTAGCCTCAAATATTGCATTTTCACAAGGGTAATAACAGAAAATGAACACTAAAATATGTTATGCAATTTCTCCAGAGTACACCTACACCCAATATGTGGCGAAACACCATTGTTTGGGCGCGTGGCAGGGCTCAGAAGGGAAAAAGCGACATTTGACGTTTCAAGTGGAAAATTAGCAGCAATTAGCGGACACCATGTTGTGTTTGGTGAGCCCTTGTGTGCCTAAACAGTGGACCCCCCCCCCCCAAAAGTGATACCAATTTGGAAACTAGAGCCTTCAAGGAATTTATCTAGATGCATGGGGGGTGGGGGCTTTGAATCCTCAGGTGCTTCATGCATTGAGTTTTATAAATTAAAATGTATAGTTTTCCACAAAAATGTTTTTACATTTTAACAGGGGCAAGAGAATAAAATGGATCCTAAAATTTGTTGGACAATTTGTACTGAGTACACAGAAACCTGATATGTGATGGAAAACCTCTGTTTGGACACACTGCAGGGCTCAAAAGGGAAGGAGCAACATTTGACATTTCAAGTGGAAAATTAGCTGCAATTGTAGCAGACACCATGTTGCGGTTGAAGAGCCCCTGTGTGCCGAAACAGTGGAACCCCCCCACAAGTGACCCCAATTTGGAAACTAGACCAGTCAAGGAATTTATCTAAATGTGTGGTGAGCACCATGAGCTCTCAGGTGCTTCACAGATTTTTATAGTGTTGAGCTGTGAAAATGAAAATATGGAGACTAAAAGAACATTTTTGTGGAAAAAAATAATTATTTTTTTTTCACACAGGCAACGTGATAAAATGGACTCTAAAATATGTTGGGCAATTTCTCCTGAGTATGCGGATACTCCATATGTGATGGGAAAACGATTTTTGGGTGCACGGCTTGGCATGGAAAGGAAGAAGTGACGTTTTTGAGCTGGGATTTATGAGAATGTTAAGGTACCGTTACACACACAGATAATTGTGCAGAGATTGTTCGCAGATCTCTGGTTGCAGTGAAATCATGGACACATTGTTCTATTTTGTGGCTGTGTACAATGGAACAATGTGTCCATGATTTCACTGCAATCAGAGATCTGCGAACAATCTCTGCACAATTATGTGTGTGTGTGTAACTGGGCCTTTAGGCTAAGTGCCTATGGATTTCCTGCGTCTTTTGCCGCTATCTTTCCAGGTTTTTGGCTTATTTTTGACAGTTTTGCAGTACAATCTTCCTTGCAGAGTGTATGGGAAATTAGAAGTGTTGTACCCATGCTGCGGATTTTCCTGTGGTAGAAATGACACGCATTTTCCTGTGGAAGAATCTGCAGCATGTCAATTCTTTCAGTGTATTTTGCTGCAATTTTCACCCATAGAACTCAATGTCAGCTCCAAAATACTCAGCCAATTTGCCACACTGCTCACACAGTGAGTATTTGTTGTGTATTTAGCGGGGATTGATGTGGGGGTTCCATAGTATTTTTTGTTCACCTGCACAGGTACAACAGGCAGGTTTGGGCTGCCACCCACCCCCAGCTGCTTGGTTTTACCTGGCTGGGAAACAAAAATACAGTGTATCCCTTTTTTTTTTATTTCTAGAAATGATTGGGGAAAAAAAAAAAACAACATGGGGCTTCGCCATAATTTTGGCTGCTAGCCAGGTACAACTAGGTAGTGTGAGGCACCGCCGGCATGATCCTCATGGCCGGGGCGCATCACATGCAGGATCAGGAGGATCCTGTGCACACTGGCCGGTTTTCCTGTGATGATACTGTGTGAACCTATCCTGAACACAATGAGGTATAATGTGACTAATGAGTGGCTCATGAGATCGAGGAAGCCCTGAGGAAAGGGATGTAATGAGTGATTGCTGACAACCCAGGTGGGTGTGTCAGGTGGGTGTGTCCGGAGGAATAGCAGCCCAGCAGGATGAATCAGTGTGGGTGTGGCAGGCACGATAAGGGTCAGCCAGCTGAGTGATTGAGAGATTCATTCTCAGCCAGAGATCAGCCTAGAGCATGTGGGCTGGTTTCCAGCCAAGTGCAGAGCAGTCCAGAGGCTCTGTGTGAACCTGAAGGGAGCAAGCTAGCTCCATACCGGTAGCCAGGACTGGGGTCGTTACAGCACCTGGTGTGGGGAAGCCGTGGCTGACCTGGTGGACGCTGGACTGGACGTGGGGTGAAACATGTCCAGGAAGGAGCCCGTGGGGGAGGCTTGGCCAACCCGTTATCCAGGTAGCGAGACCCGGATCCGTGCCCGGTAAGACAGCAGTTCCCGTGTAAAGAGTGAGCTGTGTGCGTGATTAATGCCAGGCGGGCATAACCGCCATTGGGTCCGACTAGGCAGTCGGTAAAGGACCCGTAGACGTATGTAAGGGCTTAGGTAATAGTGCCCTGAATGAGAGACGATGGCCTATGTGTAACAGCCACGTATAATGTTGTGGGAGAGAGAGTGACCCAGCTAGTGTGGATGATATTGGAAGCGTTCCGTCCCTGTGGGACGAGAGGGAGGCTTGGCCTGCTGCTTGCAGTGGGTACCTGTCCCTCAACCACGACCTCTAATGGTGTGGGTGTGCCTGTGGCCAGAGACAGGGGTCACGAAGGCTCCTAGAAGGGTAACCATGGCTGATCCGTTAGGGTGCTACTCAGACACAGGGTACAGTCGTCGACCTGGAGACCTGCCATGAGATGAGATGGAGGTTTGGTGGCGACTGGTGGCCCATACCGTGGTGAGTAGGCCACGGTGACGCATGGTTAGCCCGATTCTACGGTTGACCAGGTCCCTGTTATGGTCATGGAGGAGCCACAGTCCATGGATGTGTTATGATGGGCTGTGAGTGGGTGTAAGAAATGTATGTGATCCATGGACGTTTGTATGATGGATCACATATGGTATGTAAGGTCCCGGTCAGGCAGGAATCCTGACTACGGGTTAATGGGATATCCTCATGCTGGGTGACTAAAGCTGGGCGGCTGGTACCGCCATTGGGACCAACAGGGCCCGTTGAGGCGTATGTAACGAAGGTCAGAAGCAGGGGTTAAAAAGGGCTCCTAGAGTGGGGACACCATGGTTGAACCAGGTGGACTCTGACCGGGACGTAGGCGGAGATACGTCCAGGAAGGAGCCCCTTGGGGATACATGACATACCCGGTACTCAGGTTGCTCAATCCCTGTTATGAACCCGGAGGGGTCATCGTTGTAATGTAACGTATTATTGATGTATAGTGTAGGTAGGCCGGAGGCTGTAGCCACCACGGGAGCTGTTGGTAGAGCTCCAATGGGGACAGAGAGATGGTTACAGGTCCCGGGTTACAATAAGATGACATGTGCAATAAGTGTTATGTAATGTTATATGTAAAATGTATGGTGTATTTATGTAAAGTGTTTATAATCAATGTGATATGTGTCAAACATGCTACCCGGGTTATGTTATTAATATGTGAAAAATAAACGGGTAGACATTGGTTAACTTATAAACACATGTTTGTTGTTGTTATGCAAGCGGGTTCCCCGGTTGCTACCTCACAGTAGCTTTTGGCTGCCACTCACCCCCAGCTGCCTAGTTGTGCCTGACTGGAAACCAATAAAGTGGCATGGGCTTCGCCATATTTTTGGTTGCCAGCCAGGTACAACTAGGCAGGTACAGCTAGGCAGCTGGGGGCTAGAATCCTCAGCGTGGAGAGGTCCCAGCGTTCTGGGCCCCTCACGCTGAACATTGCAGCCCGTAGCCGCCCCAGAAAATGACGTATTCATTGATGCGCAATTTTCTGGCGCTGTATCCAGACTATTCCGTTGCCCTGGTGCTGATGGCAAACTTGTTAATAAAGGAGTTAATGCCAGCTTTGTACTGGCAGCTAGCAATAAGCCCAAGATTCATAATGTCAGGTCAATATTAGACCTGGCCACTAGGAATCTCTAGTAACTAGTAAGACACAATACACAGACCAAAAATATTTTATTAGTTCAAAAAACACAAACACAGGGGCGTGGCCTAGCGCAACATGGTGAAGGCTGCCTAAATCAGGAGCTTCGAGAGTCGAGGCATTATAGCGGCACCACAACGCTCACCGCCAGCATAGCAGCTCCTTCCATCTACGCTATCATCCCAGGAGTACCCAGGAACCAGATAGGACGGGTGAGACCGACGAAGCGCTTCTTACCTTGCCGTGTGTCAGACTTCTTTTCCACCGCCCGCTCCTCGGCTTCTCTCACTCTCAAGATGGCACCACCTCCCTCCTCACCCCGCTCCATTCGTGCTTCCCACCGTGGCTCTGCAGCGTCGCTAGCCTCCAGAGGTTCATCTCTGCAGGAGGCACCTCTGACACGGGGCGATGAAAGAGCTTCTTGCTGCTCTAAGAACCTCGATTCAAGAAGACATGAGAGGTATGATGGCGGCTCTGAGGGGGAAGGTAACGGAGCTGAGGTCCCGGACCGACCATTCATCGCATAATGAGCTATTGGAGGCGCATGACGTGCTCCAGCAAAATATGGAAAAGGCTAACCTTAAAGAACCTGTCACTGGATCTAAGCCCCTACACTATCACTACCTGTCCCTGCACCTTCCTAGTGCTCCCTATCTATCCCTCTCTGAGCTAAATCCGCCCTATAAAACTGCAGAAAAATAACTTATAACTACAGCAGTCCTGAGGCTGGGACTGAGAAGGCGCGCCAGGCTCCATTCAGCCCTCCTCCATGCAGCAACACATGCCCCACTGGGCGCGTTATTCTTTCTTCATCGCCGCCTCCTCCATTTTGGAATCTCCTGCCTGCTTTACACTGTAAGGTAGTGGTTAAGATCGGCACGACAGAAGGCAGTGACTCAGTATTTACTCACACAGCGCACAGTTCAGGTATTCACAGACCTCCAGATTCCGATGTAACAGGTCAGACTAACCCCTGACCAGAATATACCCGAGGTATAAATGGGCTAGCCAGAATATACCCCCCTGGCAGAATATACCCTGGTATATTCTGGCCTAGCCAACTATACCCCGGGTATAAACAGCCTAGGCCAGATTATAACTCTCCGTATACCACAGCAGCTGTAGATCAGGCCCCAAGCCGTGCACACGGCCCCAAGCAATGCATGAGGGCCCGAGGCAGCACAAGGTGGCCCAGGCAGCAGAAAATGTCCCTACGCAACATACAGGTGCCCCAGGCAGTGCTAGGGGCCCCAGGCAGTGCATGGGGCCCAAGGCAGCACACAGGGGCCCCAGGCTACACACAGGATCCCCGGCTACACACAGGGGCCCCAGCAGCATACAAGGGCCCCAGCATACACGGGGCCCAGGCATGCACAGGGCCCCAGCAGTGCACAGGCCCCAGGCAGCACAAAGTGGCCCCAGGCAGCACAAGTGACCCCAGGCAACATACAGGGCCCCAGGCAGTACTAGGGGCCCCAGGCTACACACAGGATCCCAGCTACACACAAGGGCTCCATGCACATACAAGGGCCCCAGGCGCACACAGGGCCCCAGGCAGCACAAAGTGACCACAGGCAATATACATGGGCCCCAGGCAGTGGGCCACCGGGGCACTTTGTGCTGCCTGGACCCCTTTGTACTGCCTGGGCCCTTGTATGCTGCATGGGCCCTGTATGTAGCCTGGACACCTGTGTTGTAGCCTGGGCCCCTGTATGTTGCCTGGGGCCACTTTGTGCTGCCTGGGGCCACTTTGTGCTGCTGGGGACTGTGCACTGCCTGGGGCCCCGGCACTGCTGGGGCCCCGTGCACTGTCTGGGGTCCTTGTATGCTGCATGGGGCCCCTGTGTGTAGCCTGGATCCTGTGTGTAGCTTGTGGCCCTAGTACTGCCTGGGGCCCTGTATGTTGCCTGGGGCCTCTTTGTGCTGCTTGGGGCCACTTTGTGCTGCCTGGGGCCCTGTGCACTGCCTGGGGCCCCTAGCACTGCTTGGGGCCCTAGCACTGCCTGGGGCCCTAGCACTGCCTGGGGCCCCTGTATGTTGCGTAGGGCCACTTTCTGCTGCCTGGGGCCCCCATGTGTTGCTTGGAGCCCTGATCTACAGCTGCTGTGGTATACGGAGGGGTATAATCTGGCCTAGGCCACTTTAACCCCGAGTATATTCTGGTCGGGGGGGTTAGTCTGGCCTGTTACACCGGGGCGCAGCCGAGTAGAACCTCATACAATCCCAGCAGCTCCTGCTGCTGTCCTGACACACTCCACCCCCTCCCCACAGCCCAGGGCAGCACATATCATCTCCTATTCACCCGCACACCTGGGGGTCAGTGCTTTCAATCAGCACTTAGCTCCAGTAGCAGCTCACCCTGTGTGTGCTGCTACCGAGCAGAAGATACAATCTCCCATATGCTGTGTCTCAGTCAGGGGACACATCGAGGTCGCATCACCACAACATGATAGGTGTAAAGCAGAGATTCCAAATGGAGGAGGCGACGATGAAGAAAGAATAACGCCGCCCAGTGGGGCGTGTGCTGCTGCATGGAGGAGGGGCAGAATGGAGCCTGGCGCCGCCTTCTCAGTCCCCAGCCTCAGGGACTTCTGTAAGTTATAAGTTATTTTTCTGCAGTTTTATAGGGCGGATTTAGCTCAGAGAGGGATAGATAGGGAGCAGCTAGGAAGGTGCAGGGACAGGTAGTGAGAGTGTAGGGGCTTAGATCCAGGTGACAGGTTCCCTTTAAAGCTCTTGACTTGGAGAATAGGACTAGGCGCAATAATATAAAGCTGAGAGGAGTGCCTGACACTATTCCTCCAGGGGACCTCCGTGGATTTTTGCAGGACTTTATAACAATGGTCTTACCAGACTTGCAACCTAAAGAAATCATTATTGATAGGATTCACAGCCTCCTTAAGTGTCCCTTTTCTGGATCCTGCCTTCCCCAGAGATGTGCTTGCAAGAGTACACTTTTTTGAAATAAAGGAGGACTTCTTGAAAGCTCTCCGGAGTAACCCCACTCTCCCAGGAAAGTTCCTAAAGCTGGAAGTTTATCCTGATCTCTTCCTGGGCACGCTGGCTCGGAGAAGGGCATTCCAGCCCGTTACCAAGATCTTAAGGGAGAAGAAAGTGGACTACAGGTGGGGATTCCCTAGGAAAGTAATCATTAGGAAGGACGGGTCATTGCATATTTGCAATTCTCCAAAGCAAGCACAAAGCCATTTGATGGAATGGGAACTCATTTCTCCCAAACCATTCTGATCACCATCCTCAGCTGGATCGTCTCCTCGTGGACCTGTGACTAGACGGATAGATCCGGAGTGATCAACGGCGTGAACATAGCTGTATAACTTTTGGGTTAACTTATGCTCGTGGACTCTTTTCCTGGAATTTAACTATTTATCTCAATATTTTAATCTGACCTCTATTTCTCTTACCTTTCTTCTTCTATCCTATCTCCTTCGTCTGCCGTTCACCTTTTTCTTCTCTCCTTTTTACCTCCCTTCCTCTTTTCTACCTCTAACTTCATCTCAAACCTCACTGGGATAAATTGGCCCGTAGAGTGTGTTATTTTCACTCAAAATTCCTATACAGGGTTAAATCCTGTAAACCCTTGTATTATAGGGTTACATGTAACTGTTTGGCCTTCTTTCTTATCCCACTGTTACTTCCCCCCCATCCCCCTGGACACTCTCCCTGAATTGTAGCTGGTAGCATTGGTACCTGTAATCTTCTGACTATCATACACTGATTGCACTTGCCTCTGTATTTTTCTGCGTTAACATGAGCATTCATTTCACCTCAATTAATGTCAATGGGCTTAATTCGCCCGGGAAATGGGCGTTAGTATGGCAACAATTAAGAAAACTGCATAGTGATGTAATTATTTTGCAGGAAACTCATCTCTTCCAAAAAGACTACAGCAGAATGGCTTCCACCTTATACCCAACTCAATTCTTCGCTAATGCTGATTGCAAAAAAGCTGGGGTGGCGATTTTTATTCATAAGTCTTTAGCGCTCAAAACGGTTGCAGTTTTCCCAGACCCTCGAGGCAGATACCTGGTTATCATTGGCTATATTAATGATACGTTATTTTCTTTAGTCTCCATATACAGCCCTAATACTGGTCAACTGACATTTTTCAGAGACCTGTTTGACAAACTGGACTAATTGACTAAGGGATGTAAAATTATACCTGGGGACTTCAATATTCCAATAAAGCTTAGATTGCTCCACCCCACCAATTTAGAGGCGAGCTGAGTCCTTTGCTCACGGCCCACCACCTGTATGATGTGTGGCGCTACTCATACGGAGAGGAACGAGACTACACATACATGTCCCCGAGGTTCCACACATATAGTAGGCTAGATTACTTTCTAGTGAACGATTTCCTTCTATCGCGCTTGCACAGCTGCAAGCATTGGAAATATCACGTGGTCAGACCACGCCCCGATCTCCCTGATGGTGGTTTACACACACCAATCATTGTATCCAATCTCTGAACAATCTCTGGTGCAGTGAAATCATGGACAGATTGCTCCATGTTGTACACAGCCACAAAATGGAACTATGTGTCCTTGATTTCACTGCAACCAGAGATTGGTTCAGAGATTGGATACAATGATTGGTGTGTGTAAAACCTACCATAAGAATTCCTGACACCCAATATCAACCCAGACTGCCCTTTGGAAATTAAACAAATATTTGCTGACCTCACCCACCAATATAAATCACATCTGTGACCAGATTCGAGAATACTTCTCTATTAACGACACGGAAGATGTTGAGCCGGACATGCTTTGGTTTGCCCATAAAGCGGTCCTCCGTGGTAACCTTATTAAATTGGCTTCCCGGGCTAAGAGAGACCAACACTTGGCCATCCAGACTTTAGCTACAAAAATCTCAACCCTGGAATGCCTTCATAAAACGCTCCCACCCCAGCAGTTTTTAATGAACTTTCGACATGCCACCAGACCCTGAGCGGACTCTTCCTCACTAAAATAGAACTAAATTTGAGGAGGACCAAGGCCAATTACTATGGGTTGGGGGATAGAGATGGTGCTCTTATGTCAAGGCGCGTTAAAAAAAGACAAGTTCAGTCCAAAATCGCTTATTTAATAGCTAAATCGGGTAATAAAATCCGTAATCCCATATTCATAGTGGAGGAATTTACCGTAAACAGTTTTATAAGTCCCTCTATAACTTAAAACAAGACCCAGACACTCCACAACCATTCTCTTCCTCGATCCAGAAATTCTTAGATAGGGTGAAACTTCCCAAACTAACCCCAGAACAATATAGATGTCTAAATGCTCCATATTCGGATACTGAAATACTTAATACTATTCGAGACTCTAAAAAACATTCAGCTCCAGGTTCAGATGGATATTCTTACTTATAATACACTACTTTGGCGTCAACCCTCACTCCTCATCTTTTAAAACTGTACAACTTCTGATGAATGAAGGGCGAAATTCGAAAAGAGGATTTAGAGCAGGGGTCTCAAACTCGGCTGGGTTGGTGGCCGCACATAGAGAAACATTTATAGCGGGGGGCCGCATCCTTGTAGGACTAGTGAATATTTTTAGTAATACCAGAATTTTTGCTCAATGTAGTAAGTACAAATCCTGATCCCTTTCTTGTAGTAATGTTCCCCATCCTGTAGTAATGTCCTTTTCTAGTAATGTCCCATCCTGTAGTAATGTCTTTTCTACTCGATGTCCCCCATCCTGATCCCCTTTTCTAGTGATGTCCCATCCTGATCCTTTTTCTAGTGATGATCCTATCCTGATTCCTTTTATAGTGATGTCACTATCCTGATCCCTTTTCCAGTGATGTCCCCCATCGTCATGATCCCTTTTGTATGTGATGTTCCCTTTCTGATCTCCTTTCTAGTGATGTCCCCTTACCTGATCCCCTTTTGTAGTGATGTCCCCTTACTGATCTCCTTTCTAGTGATGTCCCTATCCTGATCCCTTTTCTAGTGATGTCCCCCATGTCATTCCCCCTTAGTAGTGATGTCCCCATCTTGATCCCCTTTAGTGATGATGTCCCCAATCCTGATCCCTTTTATAGTGATGTCCCCCATCTTGATCTACTATTATAGTGATTCCCCCCATCCTGTTTTACCTTCTTTTTACACACTCAAATACACACTCTATCAATCACTCACACACAAACCCAGACACAAACCCCCCCCACACACACATACTCTCACACACACTCACACACATCCTCATACACACTCTTACACTCACACTCAAACACACACTTAAACTCGCAACACACTTATACACATATCCTCACTCACCCTCACACACACACCCTCTCACATACACTCACACTTTTCTCAGTTTAATGATGCATCGCTCCAGTGCAGGGGCCGCCACGGTCCCCGCTGTGCTGGACTTCGGCCTCCGCTGTGCTATGACTTCCTCCAGTCGCCGTTCAGACAAGCTCTGTTGCTCATCAAGATCAATGCAATCTGCCAGCCAGAAGCCCGCAGGTGACGTCATATTCTGCCGTCAGCTGCGGGCCTCTCATTGGCTGGCAGCTTGCATTGATCTTGCTGAGTGGCAGAGCTTGTTAGTGCTGCGGACAGAAGTCATCACACAGCAGGGACTGCAGTGGCCCCCTGCACTGGAGCGATGCATCATTAAGTTGTCCAAGGTGCCGCGGGCCGCATAGTGAAGCCCCAGGGGCCGCATGTGGCCCCCGGGCCGCGAGTTTGAGACCCCTGATTTAGAGGGTGGTCATTTCAACAATCCCGAAACAAGGTAAGCCCACCACTACCTCCACTAATTTTTGGCCGATAGCACTCCTAAATTGCGACGTAAAAATCTTTGCAAAGATTTTAGCCACACGTCTCATGCATATACTTGCATCACTCATAGGAATGGATCAGGGGGGATTTATCCCAGGAAGACAGGCTTCTGATGGCACCAGGAGGATCATTGACCTGGAGCTCCTGGAGAGGGGTTCTTCTCCCAGTGCACTCCTGTCTTTAGACGCTGAAAAAGCGTTCGACAGGGTGCATTGGGGATATTTACATGCAGTACTTTTAAAATTTGGAATTGATGGGGACATTAGGAAATCAATAATGGCCCTGTACTCGTCTCCAAACGCTTTGGTGCGTGCCTCGGGATTTACGTCGTCCAAATTTGACATCACGAACGGAACGAGACAAGGCTGCCCTCTCTCCCCCCTTATTTTTACTCTTGTAATGGAGCATGTAGAGGCAACAATACAGGCCGATCCTAATGTTAAGGGGGTAAAGGTGTAGTCATAGAAAGGAAAAGAGCGTGTGTAAATCTGGGATCAGCCATGCTCAGACAAAAATCAGTTAATAATCTTTATTGGAAAAATAGAAGAAGAACATACAGAGATAAAATCAATTAAAAAGTGTATACAAACACTGACACATACAAAAAAAAAACGCAGCACAGCCTAATACAAGTAATGCCTCCAAGTAAATTACCGCATATGAAAGGTGTACTCAAAAATTCATAATGTCCACCCCTACATATCACAGAAAAAACAGGAATGTCAAGTAGTGCAAAACTAACCCTGATGGTACCTTTACACGCCGCCACTGCAGGATGGATACCAACGGCTACTTCACGTGCACGAGCACGCCCAAACGGTTACCAACGGGAAACGCACCCTCTTTACACGCCGCCACAAGGTGCGCTACGCTACGCTACATCTACAGCTAGCTACATCGCCGGGTGTCTCAAGTAGCCATCTGTAGCCCATCGTACGTCATTTACACACCGCTACAACCAGCTAATATGGGCGGACCTGGTGCAGCAGGGACAGCACATAGGCGTGCTACAATTGTGGATTACGAGACGTCCGTACGCTGATAGGACAAAGCAATAACATCATGATTTGGCAGGCATCGCAGGAGGCTGATTAATACTTGACGCTCGAGCAACTGTGTAGTGTGACTCGTCAGCTCCTTAAATATGCCGCCCTGTGCGGCGACAACCAATCGCAACGCAGGAGCTTCCTCCAATGATCGCTGAAGGGGGCGCGGACACCCGGAGCCTGTGTCACGCCCCAGCTACATAGCATGGTGTAGAAACAACCCTTCTGTTCCTTCTTTACACGCCGATACAGCTCGCTACAATCGGCGATGTAGCCATCTGTTTATGGGCAGTGCACGGATACAGATGTATCTGTAGCCGGCTGTGTCATCCCGTCTTCAGGCGATACTACGGGCGATATTGGCGCGACAAGCTACATTTGTAGCCTGTAGCGGGTTGTATGCATCCTGCAGTGGCGGCGTGTAAAGGTACCATGAGGGTACCTTTACACGCCGCTACTGGAGGATGGATACAGCCCGCTACTTCACATGCACGAGCACACTCAAACGGTTACAAACGGTAAACGCACCTCCTTTACACGCCGCCACAAGGTGCGCTACGCTACGCAACATCTATAGCTAGATACATCGCCGGGTGTCTCAAGTAGCCATCTGTAGCTTACCTTACCTCATTTACACACCGCTACAACAAGCTAATATGGGAGGACCTGGTGCAGCAGGGACAACACATAGGCGTGCCACAATTGTGGATTACGAGACGTCCGTACGCTGATAGGACAAAGCAAGGACATCATGATTGAGCAGGCATCGCAGAAGGCTGTTCAATACATGACTCTCGAGCAATTGTGCAGTGTGACTGGTCAGCTCCTTAAATATGCCGCCCTATGCAGCGACTACCAATCGTAACGCAGGAGCTTCCTCCAATGATCGCTGAAGGGGGGCGGTATCCCGGAGCCGGTGTCACGCCCCAGCTACATACCAGGTACATCGCCTGGTGTATGGACATCCCTTCTGTAGCTTCTTTACACGCCGATACAGGTCGCTACTATCGGCTTTGTAGCCATCTGTTTTCGAGCACTGCTCGGAAACAGATGTATCTGTTGCCGGCTGCCTCCTACCGTCTTCACACGCCGCTACTACGGGCTATATTGACGCTACAAGCTACATTTGTAGCCTGTAGCGGGTTGTATCCATCCTCCAGTAGCGGCGTGTAAAGGTACCCTTATGGTACCTTTACACGCCGCTACAGGATGGTGGAAACAACCGGGTGCTTCACGTGCACGAGCACGCACAAACGGTTGAAAACGGTACCCGCACCACCTTTACAACGCCGCAACAAGGTGCGCTACAGTAGGTTACATCTATCTCTGGATACACTGCCGGGTGCCACAAGTTACCTTCTGTAGCTCACCTTACCTCATTTACACGCCGCTATGACAAGGTAATATGGGCGGAACAAAGGCAGCAGGGACAACACATAGGCGTGCCACAATTGTGGATGACGAGAATTCTGTACGCTGATAGGACAAAGCAATAACATCATGATTGGGTAGCCAGCACAGGAGGCTGACTAATACATGACGCTCGAGCAATTGTGTAGTGTGACTGGTCAGCTCCTTAAATATGCCGCCCTATGCAGCGTCTACCAATCGTAACGCAGGAGCTTCCACCAATGATCGCTGATGGGGCGCGGTATCCCGGAACCTGTGTCACGCCCCAGGTAGATAGCAAGGTGTCTAAACAACCCTCCTGTTCCTTATTTACACGCCGATACAGGCCGTAACCATCGCCTTGAAATCAACCTGTTTTTGAACTCTGCTCTGAAACAGGTGCCTCAAGTGACGGGTGGCAACAACCATCTTTACACGCCGCGACCACGGGTTGATTTGGCGGTGCAAGATACATTTGTCTCATCTACCCGGTTGTTTCCACCATCCTGTAGCGGCGTGTAAAGGTATTCATGCCATTTGCTGTCATAGCTAACAAAATATGGATTACCGCACTCTACCTTTTTTCGCTAACTGCAATTACGACACTACCTTCTTTCCATCCATTTCCCACAAAGCGACCCTATTGCTCCAGATGACACCTTGCAAAGATTTTTTAAGCCTCAAACCTCTAAAGGTACCTTTACACGCCGCAACTACAGTGTAGCAACTGAGAGGCAATCGGGATTTCCGTCACGGTTGCCTTGAAATTGCTTTTAGAAATTGCGGCATGTAATTGGGGAAAGTGATGGTGATTTTCGAAGTTGCTCCCGGTTGCGCTTTCAGAGCATTGTTCAAAAACCAGAGGCAACCCTGAAGTTGAATTGCCCTGGTTTTGGCGTGTGAACGGGCGATAGGGATGGAATCTGCGTCGTCTAGTGATTTCCCAGAGGCGTGTCACAGCGTGCTGGATACCGCGCCCCATCAGCAATGATTGGTGGGGGCTACTGTGTTTCCATTGGCTGTCCCTTCACAGGGCGCCATATTTGAAGAGCTGTCCATTCACACTATGCAATTGCAATGGCGTCATGTATTAGCCAGCCTTCCTGCGCAGGCTGGCCAATCATGACGCTATTGCGTTGTTTAATCAGCGTGTTTGGGTCATGGAATACACAAGTCTGTCACGCCTATCTTCTTGTGGCGCTGAACATGTACGCCCACATTCCCCTACTGATTGCGGCGTGTGAAGCGGCGTTGGGATTCAACCGGATGTTTCCCGCAGGATCTGTTTCAACTTCCGGGGAGCCACGTTCCCTTAGGTTGACGACGCAATTGCGGCGTCTAAATGCGACATCGGCGTTCCCTATCAACCGTCAAAAACATGCACGCGCACGTTCGGTTGCTAACGATCGCCGGTGATAGTTGCGGCGTGTAAAGGTACCTTAACGGTCATGGAGTAGCCATCACATATAAAGCACTTCTGAACCTCAGAGATAAAGTCAAATTACCCTACATGCTCAAATGGGAAAATTGCCTTTCTTTCTCAGCCACACTGGAGCAATGGCAATAGGCTTCTACTCATGCGTCCTGCTTCTCAACATGTATTAATCACATGGAGCAAGCAAAGAAGCTACAGTTAGGCTGGTACTTATCACCACAAAGGATAGAACAATTTAAAAGACATCTTCATCTTCCTGCTGGAAGCATTGCAAAATGTAGGTACCATTTAGCATATGTGGTGGGAATGCCCTCACATCCGAAGATTCTGGGATACAGTGGAAGCATTACTTAATAGCCTTACAGGAATTTCTTTTACCCTGGAACCATCTTTGCCCCTATTGGGATTGTGTCTGTCAGAGTGGCCCTCCCCCTTACGCCCCATCGTTACGAATGTCTTAATTGCAGCCCGACAAAGTGTAACTAAGCATTGGAAGACTCCAGATATACCAACTCGGCAAGAACTACTTTCTCGAATCAATCTCCACCTACAATACAAACTAATACTTGCACATGACATAAAGTGAAGGACTAAAGTACTGAATTGGTGGGATCCCTGGATTACATCGACCTAGAACTCAGTTCCTTGTTCTGTTTGAAGTCACACAGACGCCCTTCAGTTTTGACTTTGTATGCACACTGTGATTCATCTGACCTTTCCAATTGACACATCTACCTGTTAATATGTTTTAATGTATAGCAGCAGTACGGCTTTATAGACTGAACCTGATTGTACTAATTTCACCTACCCCCCCATCACTCTTGTTCCAATCCCCCCCCTCCCATTTGATTGTTAGTTGAAAATGGACCCACCCAATAACCAGCAGGGGCGGACTGGCCCAGGTGGCAGGGGGGCAAGTGCCCCCCAGGCCGGCAATAATGGGCTCATCCAGGGCCGCCCCCATACTGAAATGGGCTGGTCCGGCTTTGCAGCCACTTACTTCACAGAAGACGGCCAGCAAGGAGCGTGGTGAGTGTGCCGCCAGCAACCCTCCCCTCCCCCCCGCTCATCACCTCGCCAAACTCTACTAGCACCCCCCCGCCACTCACCTAGGGCTGACATCAAGTCAATGCCAGGCATGGGCGTACCCAGCATGGGGCAGGGGGGGGCTGGTGACCCCCCCAAGAAGGGAGCAGGAAAGCCACCACATGGGTAATTAGTATGCGATGCTTTACAGAGACGCAGCCTGCAAAGCATCGCTTATCTCCTTTCTGTAAATCTGTGCTGAGGGAGGAGGGGGGGGGGGGGGCTAGAGTGCAGGGGGAAGTGGGGGATGTGCTGCTCTGGCTGGCATTACATGTGCCCATCCACATCACAGTTAGGAAACACTGCCGGGTCTCCTGTGAAGTTACACAGCTGCCCTGCAACTTTCCGTCCCTCCACACTCAGAGGATCATCACTGGTAAGCATATATGCTCATATGTGTGTATGTGTGCATCTGTGTAAGTCTGTGCTTATATGTCTGTGTGTATATATGTGTGTGTGCAGTGTGTATATGTATGTATATGTGTGTGTCTGTTTATATGTGTGTGTGTGTACATTGTGTATGTGTGTATATATATGTGTACAGTGTGTATATGTGTGTATTTATATATGTGTGGGGGGGGGTGTACAATGTGTATATAAATGTGTGTCTCTGTGTATATATGTGTGTATATATAGGTGTGTACAGTATGTATACGTGTATATAAATGTGTGTCTGTGTATATATGTATATATATGTGTGTGTGTGTGTGTACAGTGTGTATTTGTGTGTATATATATGTGTGGGTGTGTACAGTATGTATATGTTTATATAAATGTGTGTGTGTGTGTATATATGTGTGTGTGTACAGTGTGTATATATGTGTGTGTCTGTGTTATATGTGTGTGTCTGTGTATATATTGTGCGTGTGTGTACAGTGTGTATATTGTATATAATGTGTGTCTGTGTATACATGTGTGGGTGTATGTGTGTGTGTATATATGTGTGTATATGTGTCTGTGTGTGTGTGGCCTGTGCATGTGTTTGGCATTTATCTGTGTGTTGTGTGTTGTGCGTGGATTGTGTGTCTGTGGCTTGTGTCTGTGTGTGTGGCTTGTGTCTGTGTGTGTGTGGCTTGTGTCTCTGTGTGTGTGTGGCTTGTGTCTCTGTGTGTGTGTGGCTTGTGTCTGTGTCTGCGGCTTGTGTCTCTGTGTCTGTGGCTTGTGTCTGTGTGTGGCCTGTGCATGTGTTTGGCATTTATTTGTGTGTTGTGTGTGTGTGGGATTGTGTGTCTGTGGCTTGTGTCTGTGTGTGTGGCATGTGTCTCTGTGTCTGTGGCTTGTGTCTCTGTGTCTGTGGCTTGTCTGTGTGTGTGGCCTGTGCATGTGTTTGGCATTTATTTGTGTTTTGTGTGTGTGCGTGGATTGTGTGTCTGTGGCTTGTGTCTGAGTGTGTGGCTTGTGTCTGTGGCTTGTGTCTGTGTGTGTGGCTTGTGTCTCTGTGTGTGTGGCCTGTGTATGTGTCTGTGTGTGGCATTTGTCTGTGTGTTGCTTTTGTGTCTGTGTGTGCTTGGCTTGTGTGTTTTGATTGTGTGTGTGGATTGTGTGTGGCTTGTGTCTGTATGTGTAGTTTGTGGCTGTCTGTGGCTTGTGTCTGTGTCGCTTGTGTCTCTGTGTGTGTGTCTTGTGTCTCTGTGTATGTGGCTTGTGTCTCTGTGTGTGTGGCTTCCGTCTCTGTGTGTGGCTTCCGTCTCTGTGTGTGTGGCTTCCGTCTCTGTGTGTGGCTTGTGTGTGTGTCCTGTGTATGTCTGTGTGTGGCTTTTGTCTGTGTGTTACTTGTGTGTCTGTGTGTGTGTGGCTTATGTATGGATTGTGTGTGTGGCTTGTGTCTGTGGATTGTGTGTATGTGGCTTGTGTCTATGTTTGGGCTTGTGTGTGGCTTGTGCCTGTGTGTGGGCTTGTGTCTGTGTGTGCGGCTTGTGTCTGTGTGGGGGTTTGTGTCTGTCTTTGGCGTGTGGCTTGTGTCTATGTGTGTAGCTTGTGGCTTGCCTGTGTGTGGCTTTTGTCTGTGTGTGTATGTGGCTTGTGTCTCTGTGTGTGTTTGGCTTTTGTCTGTGTATATGTGTGTGGCTTGTGTCTCTGTTTAAAAAACATGTATGATGTGTATGTAATGAGCACATGTTGTCCAGTATAGGTTCCCTTTAAAGGGCATCAGCGTTCCTTCTGTTGTTTCCCCCTCTTTTTGAAACTCCCGTCTCCTGTGGTACTCTGACGCGCCGACCAGAACGTCATATCCAGTCCTGTGCATTGTGGGGGTTTATGACATGTACGGGCAGCTTCAATATGTGCACTGGGCATGCGCCGGAGCCCGGCCGAACATGTGATCAGCACCCACAATGCACCGGGCCGGATATGACGTTCGGGCTGGTGTGACAGAGTACCATAGGAGACGGTAACGACAATGGCCTGCCCCCCCCTAGTTTTGATCCTGGGTACGCCCATGATGCCAGGTGCACCAGCCCGTCCGTGCCAATAACTCTTTATACGATCTGATCTCTAATGGTCTACTTTGAACATTTGTATGTTTATATTTTTGTTTGCTGTTATTACTGAATTTTTTCAATAAAAATCTAATGTTTATAAAAAAAAAACACAAACACATTTCTCGACTCCATCTTTACTACTCCCACATACCCTCTGACGGTAATCAACAACAATGGTCCCATGATGCTCAATCGCCTCTGCTACATCCAGAGACTGCAGCAAGCGATCAAGGGTCCTCTTGCTGCAGTCTCTGAGGTCACACTGATTGCAGCTGCACTGTATGGCTATAATCTGATGTACATACAATGTAGCTGTCAGTGCTGCAGTCCCCAAGTCCCAGAGATCCCTGTCAGAGTGGGATTGGAAACTGACTGACTTCCAGCTCCTGCTGTGACATCACAGCATGGGTCACTTGAGTTCAGCTAAAGCGCTGAACTCAAGGGAACCTTCCTGCGTCACCCTGATCACAGTTTCCGGTCTCTGAGCAAGATCGGAAACGGAGCAGTGCAGGGTGACGCGGGAAAGGGGATAGATCACGGGGGCAGTAGTGTGGTACAGAGGACACAGACAATCGGTCCCAGGGTGGGAGAGGGACACAGGAGATCGGAAAGCAGCAGGGGGAGGGGAGACAGAGGTGATTGGGCAGCAATGGGGGGAGGGGGGACAGAGCTGATTGGGCAGCAAGGGGGAAGTAGACAGGTGATCATGCTGCAGCAGCGGGATAGCGGATCGCAGTACAGGGAGAGATGACAGACAGGGAAAGATAAAAGGGGAGGTGACTGACAGGGGCAGAGAGGTGACTGACAGGGGGAGAGAGAGGTGACTGACAGGGACAGAGAGAGGTGACAGTGGCAGAGGTGACAGCAGCAAGGACAGGTGACAGGGGAAGAGAGGTGAAAGCAGCAGGGACAGATGATAGGGGCAGAGAGGTGACAGCAGGAGGGACAGATGACAGAGGCAGAGAGGTGACAGCAGTAGAGACAGATGATAGGGGCACAGAGAGGTGACAGCAGCAGGGACAGATGACAGCGGCAGGGACAGGTGACAGCAGCAGGGACAGGTGACAGGTAGAGATGACAGGGGCAGGAACAAGTGACAAGGAGAGGTGACAGGGGTAGGGACGGATGACAGGGACATGTGGCAGGGACAGGTGACAGGGGTAATGACAACTGACAGGGAGAGGTGACAGGGCGAGGGACAGATGACAGGGTAAGGGACAAGTGACAGCGGCAGGGACAGATGACAGGGGCAGAGAAGTGACAGCAGCAGGGACAGATGATAGGGGCAGAGAGCAGTGACAGTAGAAGGGACAGGTAACAGCGGCAGGGACAGATGACAGGGAGAGGTGACAGGGGCAGGGACAGATGACAGGGGCAGGGACATATGACAAGGGCAGAGAGCTGTGACAGCAGCAGGTGATGGGACAGATGACAAGGAGAGATGACAAGGGCAGGAACAGATGACAGGGAGAGGTGACAGGGGCAGGGACAGATGACAGGTTACAGAGGCAGGGACATGTGACAGGGGAAGAGAGAGGTGACAGCAGCAGGGACAGATGACAGGGGCAAAGAGATGACAGCAGCAGGGACAGATGACAGGGGCAGAGAGGTGACAGCAGCAGGGACAGATGACAGGGGCAGAGAGGTGACAACAGCAAGGACAGATGATAGGTGACAGGGGCAGGGACAGGTGACAGAGGCAGATGACAGACATGGACAATTGACAGGGACAGGTGACAGCGGCAGGGACAGGTGCAGGGGGCGGTGTGACCTGTCACTGACCGCTCCCTTCAGCTTCCTCCACAAGGGCAGGAACAGATGACAGGGAGAGGTGACAGGGGCAGGGACAGATGACAGGTTATAGAGGCAGGGACATGTGACAGGGGAAGAGAGAGGTGACAGCAGCAGAGACAGATGACGGGTAGAGAGGTGACAGCAGCAGAGACAGATGACAGGGGAAGGACAGGTGACAACGGCAGGGACAGTTGACAGGGAGAGGTGACAGGGACAGGGACAGATGCCCGTCACCTATCATCTGTCCTTGCTGTTGTCACCTCTCTGCCCCTGCTGCTGTCACCTCTCTCTTCCCCTGTCACATGTCCCTGCCTCTGTAACCTGTCATCTGTGTCTGCCCCTGTCATCTTCCACAGCAGGAAGCTGAGGGGATGAGTTCCTGTGCCACTGATCACTAGCCAGTGCCCGTGATGACTTGCCCCCCTGTGCCCACCCAGCCGATCTGTACCCATGATCACCTGCCCACCGCCTGTGCTGCAGTCTGTCTGCCACTCCTGCCACCATTCTGCTGTGCCCTGCCGATCTGTACCATCCTTGTCCTGCCATCCCCTGCCCCTGTCACCTCTCTGCTCCTGTCATCTGTCCCTGCACCTGTCCTCTCTCTGCCCCTGTCATCTGTCCCTGCTGCTTTCACCTGTCCCTGTCATCTGTCCTTGCTGTTGTCACCTCTCTGCCCCTGTCATCTGTCCCTGCTGCTATCACCTCTCTGCCCCTGTCATCTGTCCCTGCTGCTGTCACCTCTCTGCCCCTATCATCTGTCCCTGCTGCTGTCACCTGCCCCCTGGTCACACCGCCCCCCTGCACGCTGATTGGAGCGACAAGTCACAAGGACCATCGCTCCAATCAGGGCTGGAGGGGGGTGACACTGAAGTCACCAAGCTCCAGCCAATGATCGATGCTTTTGGGGCATTGGTCATGAATGTATCTCAATGTTTCAACCAGTTTCACTGGCTGAAACTCACAATCGCCGCGATTGGCTGTTAAAGCCAATCGTAGTTGCAGGGGGCTATGCCTCCCCTCTGAGATCATCTTCTGTTTGCCTGTTTCCAGGAGAGGCAGGTAACAGAGTTCGTTCAGAATCCATGCGGCCATGGTGCCGCATTTTAGCCAGGGAGTATATATACAGTTGTGGCTAAAAGTATTGACACCCCTGCAATTCTGTCAGATAATACTCAGGTTCTTCCTGAAAATGATTGCAGTCACAAATTCTTTGGTATTATTATCTTCATTTAATTTATCTTAAATGAAAAAAAAACACAAAAAGAATTGTCCTAAAGCCAAATTGGATATAAATCCACACCAAACATGAAAAAGGGGGTGGACAAAAGTATTGGCAATGTTATAAAAATCATGTGATGCTTCTCTAATTTGTGTAATTAACAGCACCTGTAACTTACCTGTGGCACCTAACAGGTGTTGGCAAAAACTAAATCACACTTGCAGCCAGTTGACATGGGTTAAAGTTCACTCAACCTCTGTCCTGTGTCCTTGTGTGTACCACATTGAGCATGGAGAAAAGAAAGAAGACCAAAGAACTGTCTGAGGACTTGAGAAACCAAATTGTGAGGAAGCATGAGCAATCTCAAGGCTACAAGTCCATCTCCAAAGACCTGAATGTTCATGTGTCTACCGTGCGCAGTGTCATCAAGAAGTTTAAAGCCCATGGCACTGTGACTAACCTCCCCAGATGTGAACGGAAAAGAAAAATTGACCAGAGATTTCAACGCAAGATTGTGCGGATGGTGGATAAAGAACCTCAACTAACATCCAAACAAGTTCAAGATGCCCTGCAATCCGAGGGTAACAACAGTGTCAACCCGTACTATCCGTCGGCATCTGAATGAAAAGGGACTGTATGGTAGGATACCCAGGAAGACCCCACTTCTTACCCCGAGACATAAAAAAGCCAGGCTGGAGTTTGCCAAAACTTACCTAAGAAAGCCTACAACGTTTTGGAAGAATGTTCTCTGGTCAGATGAGACAAAAGTAGAGCTTTTTGGGCAAAGGCATCAACATAGAGTTTACAGGAGAAAAAAAAGAGGCATTCAAAGAAAAGAACACGGTCCCTACAGTCAAACATGGTGGAGGTTCCCTGATGTTTTGGGGTTGCTTTGCTGCCTCTGGCACTGGACTGCTTGACCATGTGAATGGCATTATGAAGTCTGAAGACTACCAACAAATTTTGCAGCATAATGTAGGGTCCAGTGTTAAAAAGCTGGGTCTGCCTCAGAGGTCATGGGTCTTCCAGCAGGACAATGACCAAAACACACTTCAAAAAGCACTAGAAAATGGTTTGAGAGAAAGCACTGGAGACTTTTAAGGTGGCCAGCAAAGAGTCCAGACCTGAATCCCATAGAACACCTGTGGAGAGATCTAAAAATGGCAGTTTGGAGAAGGCACCATTCAAATTTCAGGGACCTGGAGCAGTTTGCCAAAGAAGAATGGTCTAAAATTCCAGCAGAGCATTGTAAGAAACTCATTGATGGTTACCGGAAGCGGTTGATCGCAGTTATTTTGGCTAAAGGTTGTGCAACCAAGTATTAGGCTGAGGGTGCCAATACTTTTGTCTGGCCCATTTTTGGAGTTTTGTGTGAACTGATCAATGTTTTGCTTTTTGCTTCATTCTCTTTTGTGTTTTTTCATTGAAGACAAATTACATGAAGATAATAATACCAAAGAATTTGTGATTGCAATCATTTTCAGGAAGAAACGGATTATTATCTGACAGAATTGCAGGGGTGTCAATACTTTTGGCCACAACTGTACCCCTTTGGTTGTAAAGGAGTTAAGCTGTAAAACTAGCATTTTGTCAGAACAAAAATATCTCAAAAATGCTTACACAATGATTAAAAAGACACTCATACATCTTGCTGGCATTTTAGTAGGTTTCCCTTTTTTCTCTATTGTAAAATATGGGGAGGCTTCATTATGGAAAACGCCTTACGAACAGTCCACTCACTTATTATAACCATCTATGTGTTTTAGAAACTGTTGGAACCAAGTAATAGCAGTATTATTCAATAACACTGAATAGTCTTTCAAGTGGCTTTTCAACGGTTTTCAAGAATTTTTGGAGTGAACTCACTTCAAAGGTTGGAAGCAGGTGTATGGAGTGGGCTCGGCAGATGATTGTGTGTAAGGCCCCCTTCGCATGTCAGTGTTTCCTCTACGTGTGTCATCCATTTTTTTCACAGATACCACATGTACAGTAAGCATTATAATTTATAGTGATCTTTACATGTCCCAGTTAACCACACGGGGGGACATGTCCATTTTTTACTGCTTGGATGAAAAGGGTAAATAGAAGTCTATGAGTCAGTATGTGTGTCTTTCTTTTTTTTAAGTACTGGATTAGTCTGATGAATACCTCTCCATATCTAACACCAGGATTTTATTCTAGTTTTGGACACTTCACGGCTGACATCAACCGCAAAAGCCAAGTGTCCAAGTGCTCTAAGTGATCATGCTTGCCCCTGCCTGGGGGTCTTACCCCCAGACCGCCGGTTCTATTCAACTCCACAACTGCATGATTTAAAAGTTAAAGGGAACTCGTCACCACATCCCCCCCAGGGCCTATTAAAATAAGAGAGCCACCTTCAGCAGTGCCTATTGTGCATTTTGGTGTCCCCCTACTCCCCCGGGACACCAAAATAATGACTTTATTAGAAATTAGTTTAGCTCTGGGAGGTATACTCCCCTCCCTGGACCAAAATGCCTCGATGCTGTTACCCCTCCTCCTCTGTTGTCCGGGACCCTCCTCCTCTCTTTTTTCGGAGAGGCGTCAGCACCTGCGCAGTCCCCTCAGTTCTCTGCATGCTCCGTGAGCTCTGCCCGAGAGCTCAGGTCACATGGTATAAAGCAGGCACCAGATCCTGCCCTGTGGTGTGTTATGCTGTGTGCATACTGCGGGACTGGGAAACTGGCGCCTGCGCCAAACTGCATGCCTGTTCCCTCGTCACCAGATTCCCAGCCCCACAGTGTGCAACTGTCCATACAGCATAACACACCACAGGGCGGGATCTGGTGCCTGCGTTATACCATGTATACCATCTTTCTCATGCACTTGCTACAACTTGCCTTGTTCCTTTATCACACTTCCAGGTTATTATCAGACTCCATAACTGGATTCCTCTGTATTCCCTGACCCTATCAAGCAGAGATAGCTACAGCTTTGGTATGTGTAACTTTTTTCTTTTTAGTTCATTACCTTTATCCCTTCCATGTGGCAATGTTCATTTCTGCCCTTTCTTTTTACATAGGTTGCAAAATGCATCTCATATTGGACATTAATAACAAAGGTATCGCGCATGAACCCTTTAATATGCAACCCTTCTTTAACTAAAGGTAACACAAGATTTTCGTTCTTTTTCCTAATCTATGACTGTGATATCACTCTACTGTATATATTCTCTGCAACCTTTCGGGCTTCTTATTTGCTAGGCAACTTTTACTAAGGGTGCGTTCACACCACGATTTTCAGGGAGCCGATGCTGTCCGATATAAATCGGACAGCATCGGCTCCCTTCTGATGCCTGGAATCGGGTGCCAAATAGGCACCCGATTCCGGCATAAAATCGGCGCCGGGCTGCAAAAAAAGAAAAAAAAAAGTTTATTCTCACCTCTCCCCGAGCCCCCGCTGTCCCCCGCCGTCTTCCTCTAGGCTCCCGGTGGCTCCCGCAGGCTGCCGGTGTCAGCAGAGGTGTACCTCTGCTGTACACAGGACCTGCGGTGATGTCACAGTCACGTGACCGCGGGTTCACCATGGTGAACTCGCGGTCATATGACTGTGACATCACCGCAGGTCCTGAACAGCAGAGGTACACCTCTGCTGACACCGGCAGCCTGCGGGAGCCACCGGGAACCTAGAGGAAGACGGCGGGGGACAGCGGGGGCTCGGGGGCAGGTGAGAATAAACTTTTTTTTTTTTCTTTTTAACCCTTGTGCTCCCAGGAGCAGTTTTACTGTACTGAGCTTGCTCAGTACAGTAAAATGGGGTCCGAGGAGACATCACATGTTTCCTCGGACCCTTCTCCATAGGGCCCCATGTTAGGGATCGGGTCAGATCGGATGTGCACTAAATGCCATCCGATTTGGTCCGATCCGATTCTGTCAGATTTTGTAATCGGATGAAAAAATCGTTGCAGGCAACGATTTTTTTCTCCTGAAAAAAATCGGCCAAAATCGGGCAGAATCGGATCGGACCAAATCGGATGGCATTTAGTGCACATCCGATTCGCTCCGATCCCCGTAGGGATGCATGGGGTCAAAAAATCGGTCCGATGCTGTCCGATTTTTATCGGACAGCATCGGAAATGCAAAAATCGTAGTGTGAAAGCACCGTAAACCTGCCAACAATACCCCTGCAGAGCCAAAGTAACGACTTATATTCCTACACGTCTTCATGATAAATATTTGTTACGTATATCCTAAAGGTTGTAAAATCGCCAATTCACTTCTAACACACATTAATGCCTAGTAGGTTCGCATATCTGGCACCGCATCAAGCACAGTCCATCGATTATCTTGTACAACTTTAATCACCTTAATGCTAACACTGCCTTGTAACTAAAGCGATAACCACATAGGGCATGTCGCTAACACTTTGATCAATGCTGTCTTGATTTTTATGTCTCTTTTCATTATGAGGTTTTGTATTGTTATGCATTTATATTTCTTTTATTGTTATGTTTGTATGTAGAAACCTGATTCCCTGAAGAAGACTCATAAATGAGTTGAAAAGTTGGGAACAGTACAATTTGGCAAATAAAATTATTTTTGCTTCAAACATATTCATCCGATCTACCTTTGTGTGTGGCAGCTTTTTTATATATTAATGCGTTCTACCATGTGACCTGAGCTCTTGGGCAGAGTTCACGGAGCATGGCCGAGAACTGAGTGAACTGTGCAGGTGCCGACGCCGCTCCGAAGAAAGAGAGGAGGATCCCGGACAACAGAGGGGGAGTGGTAACAGTAGCCAGGCGTTTAGGTCCAGGGGGTTAAGCATACCTCCCGTACCTAAACTAATTTCTAATAAAGTGTTTGGTGTCCCGGGGAGTAGGGGGATAAGAGCCATCTTCACAAAATGCAGCGTAGGTGCTGCTGTAGGTGGCTCCTTTAGTTTAAAGGAACACTGTCAGGTCAATTTTCAGTATCATACTAATATTACCATTGAATCGTGCCTGGGCAGACCTTTTAAAAACATGTAAAATCATTATTGTACCATTTGTAGTTTCCATGTTATCAGCATTGTCAGACCCTGCAGGGAGCTCCTGGATTAGTCCTCTCCATTATAACCAAACAGGAATAGTCCTGTGCTGTATAAACTGTCATGTAATTATGCACTCCCTCTCAGCAGTGCCCTCCTCCCTTTGCTAACAGTGCAGTGTCAGGTCTCAATAGCTTCTGTTCTGATTAAGACATTGCCGATCTGTCTAAGGTGCCTTTCACATTTGTGTTTTTTTCCTCATCTGGAAGATCAGCAAAAAAAACTGATTCTTAGGGTACCTTTACACATCACAACATTGCATGCAATTTCACTTGTAACTTACTGGTTGCAGTGAAATCATGGACACATTGTTCTATTTTGTTGCTGTGTACAAATGGAACAATGTGTCCATGATTTCACTGCAATCAGTAAGTTGCAAGTGAAATTGCATGCAATGTTGAGACGTGTAAAGGTACCCTTACAGGATTAATTTTTTTGCCCATTCACTTTAATGATTTCAGGAAAAAACCTAAAGCAACAAGATTCTACTTGAAATCATTAAATTGAATGGGCAAAAAAATGAATCTTGTAATGGCCACTTTACACGTCCCGATATCGCCGTCCAACTCCGATAAAAAGTCACGTGGTTCGTGCGTTGGCCCCGATATCGTTCGTGCGTTTTATGGTTTAAATGTCCAATACAATGCAAGAACGATGCCAAACCGATATCGGGGAAGAAATGAGCAGGCTCTCCAACGGCCCGATATTGGATAGATGATGTGGCCGGATCGTGCTGTGTGACAGCCCAACAACAACTTGGAGTACAACTTCCCCTATTCTCTCCCATGTTAAATGGTCGTTCCTGGGTCGGCCGTACAAGGGGGCGTAGACATTGCATTTGCGTTGCCTGCCGATATCGCGCTGTGTAACATCTCCTATGTGATCTTGGAATTCTGCCCAAAAAATGCGCGCTCCCGCGTCGTTGTATCCAACATCGGACCGATGTTGGGACGTGTAAAGTGGCCAAAAGGATCATGGTGGGTTTACACACACCAATCATTGTATCCAATCTCTGAACCAATCTCTGGTTGCAGTGAAATCATGGACACATAGTTCCATTTTGTGGCTGTGTACAACATGGAGCAATCTATCCATGATTTCACTGCAACCAGAGATTGGTTCAGAGATTGGATACAATGATTGGTGTGTGTAAACCCACCATCAGGCTTTTTCCTGATCTTCCAGATCAGGAAAAAACCGCAAGTGTGAAAGGCCCCTTATCTTTATGACCATCTGTTTCTGTAAGCAGGCATCCTGCTGTGACAGTTTCTGTGTTGTATTTCACCTCTTTCTTGGCTGCAAACACAGAGAGGAGAATACAGTTCCCCCAGTGGTCTCCTGTGCAGAGATGTGGTGTGAGTATGTGACATGCATATTCTTCTATGCGGAGTGGACAGCAGAGAAATGTGAATCATTCACTGTGAGTAACGGAGTGATTCTCTTTATTTGAAGTTTACAGAAGATAGGAGGGAAATATTAATAAAAGAAATACATCAATAGAGAGAGCTAAAGGTACCGTCACACCCGGCAATTTTGCATGCAATTTCACTGGCAATCATGGATACATTGTTCTATTTGTACATGGCAACAAAATAAAACAATGTGTCCATCATTTCACTGCAACCACCAAATTGCCACTGAAATTGCAAGCAACATTGCCATGTATGACGGTACCTTTAGAGTGAGGAATTAGAAAATGATATCAGTTACATGTAGATTTTTGACTTGACAGTTTTCCTTTAATAGGCCCTGAGGGGGTGACAGGTTCCCTTTACATTTATTCCTTCAGTAAAATGCTGAGCCAAGCCCACTGTCACCAAACCAACAAGCTGCTCATGCCCTGCTAACTTTTCACCGCTCATTATGCAAATATGCCAATTTTCCCCATATGCAGCAATGCTGTGGCATTGCTGAATATAGCCAAAGTGATCAGGCAATCGCAGCTTCAAATCAATCACCTTCTGCCCCACAAAAAAGATAATTAAGAAAAAATACACACGTGGTATTGGAAAGTTTAGAAAAGTCCATCGTATTAAAACATAAGAATAATTAAACACAATCAGTAAAAAACTGTGAACAAAAAAAATTCAACGGGGGCGTGTCCTGACTGGCTTACATGTCGGACGCATAGCGCGGGAGCTCCGACACCCTCTGACCTAGAAGCGGCTCTAACAGTGCCCCAGGTGCCTTACCGGGATCCAGATCTGCAGCGGTCCCTGCCTAGGTAAGCTTAAACCCGGTGCACGTCCTACATCAGCCCGGGTAACAGACTTTTTTGTCGGCGGCAAGTTCTCCTCATCTGCCTCCAAGATGGCGCCGCCATCCCCCCGTGCAGCCCGCGCTGCGAGCAGAGACACACAGCCTTCAGGCTCCTCAGGCGCTGGCTCCCCACGAGACTCTCCAGTCACCCATGAGACCATGATAGACCTCCTAGCCTCACTCCGCACCTCCTTACAAGAGGACATGAAAAGCATGGTTGCAGATATACAGGGGGAACTGGGAGAACTGGGCACCAGGACAGATACACTGGAACATAAACTAGCTGAGCTAGTACGCTCCCACAACCAGCTCCTGGATGCTCATGAGGAGCTGCAATGCAAAATGTCCAAAATGCAAGCCAAGACTCTGGACCTAGAGGACAGGTCCAGACGTAACAACATCAGAATCAGTGGGATAGAAGAAGCGGTCTCCCCTCCAGACCTGAGATCCTTTTTGCAGGACTTTATTAAAGCTACTATGCCTGATGTAGACATCAAAGACATGATCATCGACAGAATCCATAGAATCCCCAAACCTCCCGGTATTAGCCCGAGTCTTCCCAGGGATGTGATTGCCCGTATACACTTTTATGAGTTAAAGGAAGACTTTTTACAAGCCCTCCGGGGGCATCCCAAACTACCAAACACTTTTGCTTCCCAGATCTCTCTCTCCCGGCACCATGGCTCTTAGGAGGGCCTTTCAAGACCACACTAAGATTCTACGAGAGCATCATATCCCATACCGTTGGGGATTTCCTACCAAACTTTTAATTAGGAGAAATGGAGTTACCACCACATGTTTGACTCCGGCTCATGCTGGAAAGATGATGCAACAATGGGGCCTACCACTCCCCCGTTCTTCTTCTACCTCATCTCCCCCTCGAGGCGATGAGAACTGAGAACCGCCAGCAGCATCATCCAGGATCCGGATCAACCCTGAGTGGGAACTAGCATGATTGTTACTTGGTCACGTTGTTTTTCTTCCTACTTAATGCACCCTATATAATTGGGTCCGAGGGATATCTCTTCCCGCTAAGGAACTTTCTTATTTTTCTTTTTCTTCTTTTTTTCCTTTTGGCCTCTTATTTGGCTAATTTTTTCTTTTCTTACTGCTTGCCCATCCCGGAGACCTTTTAGGTCTTGTCCGGTGGGACGTAAGGTTCATTCTGACTTCCGTACAGGTCTGGAAGTATTTTTTTTTTTTTTTTCCCCTAAGTGATTTTTGTTCACTTTTGAACCCCCAGGAACATCCTGGGACTGTCTGTTTATTTGTTTGTGAGTTTTTGTGTTAAGGGTTAGTTATATTGACTGTTCCCCTACCTTTCCCCCCGTTTCTACCTTCCCCATTTTCCTATCACTGGAAAAATCTTCATTCCATTAACTCCCCTCAGACCTCCCCTCCCCTTGCTCCTCTTCTTCCTTTTTTTTAGACTGTATTCTCCTGTGATTTGGGTTGCCTACGAATACTGATTGACGATATGGTTATATCATTATGAGTGTCACTGTTGGTTCCATCAATGTCAATTGACTTAATTCTCCCGCCAAACGCTCACTGGTCTGGAGACAATTATTGAAGGAGCGCTATGATATAATTTGTTTGCAAGAAACTCACCTCCTCCCATGTGATAATTTCAGAATGTCTTGCACCAGATAACCCCCACCAATACTTTGCCAACTCTGGATCAAAAAAGGCGGGGGTGGGCATATTTATATCTAGGGAGATTGCCTTTCAGCACAAAGAAACTATTTTAGATCCTGGGGGCAGATATGTCATTATTCTCTGTTACGTTAACGAAGTGCCTTTTACTATCACGTCCCTGTATGTGCCTAATGCGGGACAATTTAAATTTTTGAAACAATTCTTTGCAGTACTATCACCAATCACCCATGGCCAGAAAATTTTGGCGGGTGATTTCAATATACCTATGTCAAGGCTGATGGATTGTTCTTCTCCCTCCTGCTCTAGGTCCGAGATGGGTGCGATGATCTCCTCCAATCACTTCCATGATGTGTGGAGATACTTACATTGTAATGAGAGGGACTACACATATGTCTCACCCAGGTTCCGCACGTATAGCAGGTTGGACTACATTCTGGTTAGTGACGCCCTTCTCCCACAGTGCACCAGTGCTACGATAGGAGATATAGCGTGGTCTGACCACGCTCCGGTCTCCATACACATTCAAGACCCCTCTGCTATTCGCCCGCCATCTCGTTGGCGTCTGAACGATTTTCTTCTCACCTCCTCGGAAAATTCAGACTTCCTACTCTCCCATCTAAAAGAGTATTTCACACAAAATGACGACCACTCTGTCGCAGACGATACATTATGGTTTGCGCATAAAGCGGTGGCACAGGGACTTCTCATAAAAATGGCTGCTACCGCTAGAAGGCGACGTGAAGCCTTATTGCAAACAACTTTGACCCGATTGCGATCACTAGAATCCCAATATAAACAAAGTCCCTCCCCCGCCGTGTGGAAGGAACTCACTTCCACCCGACATGACTTAAGATCGATCCTCCTATTATCAGTTGAGAAAAACCTAAAAAAATCCAAGGCACGGTTCTATACGATGGGGGACAGAGCGGGTGCACTCCTGGCGAAACGGGTGAAAAGGGTGGCCTTACACTCTAAAATTCCCTTTCTCCTTAGACCGGATGGTTCCAAAGTACTTAGCCCATTGGACATTGCGGAGGAATTTAGGAAATATTACTCATCCCTCTACAATCTCCATTCAGACCCCGGTACCCCGCAGCCTACCTCTGATGCTATCTCATCCTTTCTGAACCGTGCTTCCCTACCCACACTTACACCGGCTCAACTGGCGACCCTGAATACGCCTTTGACAGCCCTTGAAATACAACACGCAATAAACTCTGCAAAAAAGCGTTCAGCACCGGGTCCTGACGGGTTTCCCTTCTCTTTATTCACAGTTTGCTCCCACTCTGTCCCCGTATCTACTCCGCCTTTTCAACACATTGCAGACAAACAGTTGTATTCGACCGGAAGGCTTAGAAGCCACTATAGTAACTTTGCCTAAGCCGGGTAAGCCCATGACCACACTGGGTAACTTTAGGCCCATAGCGTTACTTAACTGTGATGTTAAATTATACGCTAAGGTGTGGGCTACCAGACTTCAAACGGTTCTTCCTGCTCTTGTAGATCCGGACCAGGTGGGGTTTATACCGGACAGGCAAACCAGGGATGGAACCCGTAGAGTCATTAACTTACTTGAGGTGGTGGAGAGGGGCTCCATCCCCAATGCATTCCTGTCCCTAGATGCGGAAAAGGCGTTTGACAGGGTGCACTGGGGATACCTGTCAGAGGTGTTGGCCAGATTTGGCATAACGGGAGGGGTGGCCTCTGCTATAATGGCGCTTTACTCCTCTCCTTCGGCGTCGGTCTTGGCCTCTGGCTTTATGTCCCTCCCGTTCAAAATTTCTAATGGTACCCGTCAGGGTTGCCCCCTCTCCCACTCATCTTCACCCTAATAATGGAACCTCTGGCCTCTGTGATCAGGCAGGACCCCAAAATTCAAGGCATAAACATCGGCAATAAATCTCACAAAATTGGCTTATATGCTGATGATGTGATACTAACATGTACAAACGCCCTAGAATCTATAGACGAAATTATGCTCATACTAACTCAGTTCTCAGAAGCCTCCTTTTATAAATTAAATTTATCCAAGTCCTCTCTTTTCCCTCTTAATCTTTCCCCCTTAGAACAATCGACTATCCAGCAAAAATACCCCTTTGTTTGGTCCCTGTTGGGTTTTACATATTTGGGCATGACCCATCTAAGGCAAATAGTTAAATGCAATTACGAGCTTTATCTGCCGGATGTCACGGGAACACTCTCTAAACTAAGGTACTCATATTTATCTTGGATGCCAGAATACAGGTAATAAAAATGCTGGTCTTGCCTAAATTGATCTACCTGTTTAGATGTCTCCCCCTTAGATTTTCTCGCAAATATACTCGCGCCTTTCAGAGAATCATCTCCCAGTTCATATGGAATAATAAACCCCCCAGGGTGTCTCAGAAAATTCTCACTTTACCTTATGCTAAGGGGGGGCCTGGGGGTTCCTGATCTGGGGCTATATCACACCGCAGCTATCCTTGAACCCACCCTCTTATGGTGGAATGGTAACTCTTCCCTCCCTTGGCTTCACATTGAGGCCTACTATGCCCCGAGGGGCTCCACGAGGACCCTTTTGGAAATGTCCCTAATTCAGAACCCTCCTACTGGCCCTTCCCTATCTACCGTGGCGTCACTGCTGGGCGTGTGGTCGTCTCTTGGTAGAGGACACCTCCCATTTCTCTACAATTTGATCTCCGCTGAAACATTGGAGTTCCTTGTGGAGAATCTTTCACTGGTGCACTGGCGGAGTAGAGGAATCATACTACTTCGACATCTTTTCACTGAAGGCGCTTTGTCCTCATTCGACATGTTAACAGACATATTTGGGATCTCTCGCTCCACTTTTTTTCAATATCTTCAAATACGCCATCTGCTCTCTCGGTCTCCCATTCGTCCTCTGAGTCTGCTTATGACGAGTCTCTGCAGAGATTTTTTAAGTCTACTTCCGCGGCTCGTCATGGCATCTCAATAATTTACAAAAGCCTGCTTTTACCCAATGATTATACTAAACTCCCCTTCATGCTGGCATGGGAGGACAGGTTAAATTTTACGGCATCACTTGAAGATTGAGAACGGGCATTTACCCATACGTCTAAATTCTCCTCGTGTATTTCACACTTAGAACAGGTTAAAAAAATTCATCTTAACTGGTATGTCACCCCGTCCAGGTTGGCTAAATTCAACCAAAGTAGCTCATCCATGTGCTCATCCATGTGCTGCCAACAACTAGGCACGACACAACATGTTTGGTGGGAGTGCCCCAGGATACGTGGGTTCTGGAGGGAGGTGGAGGCGGTCATTAATGATCTTACCCACATATCTTACTCCTTGGAAGCACCTGCAGCTCTCTTGGGCATTGGACTGGAGGGGGTGCCCTTCCTGGTCAGACCTATTCTGACCCACATCCTCATTGTGGCTAAAATTTGCCTTGCTAGGTTATGGAAAACGAATTCAATTCCGTCTAGGGCTGACCTCCTGGCTCAGCTGCACCTCCACCATCAGCACGAAACCATTCTGGTCCATGACCTGGCTAAACGCAATAAAGTCAATATGTGGTGGGATCCCTGAATCTCCTCCCCGCTTTCTTCATTTTAAATTGGAATATATGGTTCTACTTACAATACTGAGATGTAATTGATATGATGCTTGATTATGTTCATCTTCAGCCCTCCCTCTCCTCTATCCCCTCTCTTTAGCCTCTCCCCCCCATCCCCCTTGTCCGTTTACGTATGTTCCTTCCCCCTCCCCCCTCCCTCTAACCCCCCGGTTTTTTTTTTTCTTTTTGTTTTCTCTTTTCATGTTGAAAATTTTAAGTTTAAATTAGCCTCGAAGGCTGACGACATGTTAGTCGGCTATTGCATACTATGTTATTATGCGAAATTCTTTAATAAAAAATTGCATTGGTTTAAAAACAAAAAAATTCAACAATACTAAAACTCTTTTTTTTTTGTTGCTGCAATACCACAAAAAACTGCTGTAAAAAGTGATCAAATCATCATATCTATTCAAAAAAAATCTCGCCCTGCAAAAATAACCCATCCCGGCTATATGGCCGTAAAGATGTGAATGTTCCGGGGCTGGAAACACACAGTCCTGCAAAAATAACCCATCCCGGCTATATGGCCGTAAAGATGTGAATGTTCCAGGGCTAGGAACACACAGTCCTGCAAAAATAACCCATCCCGGCTATATGGCCGTAAAGATGTGAATGTTCCAGGGCTGGGAACACACAGTCCTGCAAAAATAACCCATCCCGGCTCTATGGCCATAAAGGTGTGAATGTTCCGGGGCTGGGAACACACAGTCCTGCAAAAATAACCCATCCTGGCTATATGGCCGTAAAGATGTGAATGTTCCAGGGCTGGGAACACACAGTCCTGCAAAAATAACCCATCCCGGCTCTATGGCCATAAAGGTGTGAATGTTCCGGGGCTGGGAACACACATTCCTGCAAAAATAACCCATCCCGGCTATATGGCCGTAAAGATGTGAATGTTCCAGGGCTGGGAACACACAGTCCTGCAAAAATAACCCATCCCGACTCTATGGCCATAAAGATGTGAATGTTCCAGGGCTGGGAACACACAGTCCTGCAAAAATAACCCATCCCGGCTCTATGGCCATAAAGATGTGAATGTTCCAGGGCTGGGAACACACAGTCCTGCAAAAATAACCCATCCCGGCTCTATGGCCATAAAGATGTGAATGTTCCAGGGCTGGGAACACACAGTCCTGCAAAAATAACCCATCCCGGCTCTATGGCCATAAAGATGTGAATGTTCCGGGGCTGGGAACACACATTCCTGCAAAAATAACCCATCCCGGCTATATGGCCGTAAAGATGTGAATGTTCCAGGGCTGGGAACACACATTCCTGCAAAAATAACCCATCCCGGCTATATGGCCGTAAAGATGTGAATGTTCCAGGGCTGGGAACACACAGTCCTGCAAAAATAACCCATCCCGACTCTATGGCCATAAAGATGTGAATGTTCCAGGGCTGGGAACACACAGTCCTGCAAAAATAACCCATCCCGGCTCTATGGCCATAAAGATGTGAATGTTCCGGGGCTGGGAACATACAGTCCTGCAAAAATAACCCATCCCGGCTCTATGGCCATAAAGATGTGAATGTTCCGGGGCTGGGAACACACAGTCCTGCAAAAATAACCCATCCCGGCTCTATGGCCATAAAGATGTGAATGTTCCGGGGCTGGGAACACACAGTCCTGCAAAAATAACCCATCCCGGCTCTATGGCCATAAAGATGTGAATGTTCCGGGGCTGGGAACACACATTCCTGCAAAAATAACCCATCCCGTCTCTATGGCCATAAAGATGTGAATGTTCCGGGGCTGGGAACACACATTCCTGCAAAAATAACCCATCCCGTCTCTATGGCCATAAAGATGTGAATGTTCCGGGGCTGGGAACACACAGTCCTGCAAAAATAACCCATCCCGGCTCTATGGCCATAAAGATGTGAATGTTCCGGGGCTGGGAACACACAGTCCTGCAAAAATAACCCATCCCGGCTCTATGGCCATAAAGATGTGAATGTTCCGGGGCTGGGAACACACATTCCTGCAAAAATAACCCATCCCGGCTCTATGGCCATAAAGATGTGAATGTTCCGGGGCTGGGAACACACAGTCCTGCAAAAATAACCCATCCCGGCTCTATGGCCATAAAGATGTGAATGTTCCGGGGCTGGGAACACACAGTCCTGCAAAAATAACCCATCCCGGCTCTATGGCCATAAAGATGTGAATGTTCCGGGGCTGGGAACACACATTCCTGCAAAAATAACCCATCCCGGCTCTATGGCCATAAAGATGTGAATGTTCCGGGGCTGGGAACACACAGTCCTGCAAAAATAACCCATCCCGGCTCTATGGCCATAAAGATGTGAATGTTCCGGGGCTGGGAACACACATTCCTGCAAAAATAACCCATCCCGGCTCTATGGCCATAAAGACGTGAATGTTCCGGGGCTGGGAACACACAGTCCTGCAAAAATAACCCATCCCGGCTATATGGCCGTAAAGATGTGAATGTTCCGGGGCTGGGAACACACAGTCCTGCACAGTTTTTTCTGGGGAAATTTCAGATTTTTTTATCCACCAACAAAACAATAAAAAAAAACCTGGACCTGTTTAATATCACCATAGTCGTACTGATGAGGGGATCATATTGGTCATTTTTACCACATAATATACACCATACAAACAATTCCCAATAAATCATGACAGAATTATGCTTTTTTTTCAGTTTCACCCCATTTAGATTTTTCCCCATTTTCCAGTACATTATGTGGTAAACTGATTGGTGTCATTCAATAGTACAACTCATTCCCCAATAAACAACCCTCATATATTCTGGCTCTGGAAAGAAGAGGTTAAACACTGTGCATCTATCACTATGCTGTCACTATGGCCATCACTGACTGCATCACAGGGCTGCAGCACATAACCTGACTGCAGGATATAAGTAACATTACAGTCTGTACATACACTGATCGCAGGACCAGCCATTCTCTGTCAGCGGCCAATAAATGCACCGGAACCAAGTCATCCCTGATGTTTACGGCAGGTTACTCGGTTGCACCGCTCACTTCCGCAATCTACCATAACGTCACTTGCTCTATTTACACTGGTTTGACCGAGGCCGGGCAAAATCCAAATCCAAAATGGCCGCGAAGTTATTGCTTGGGTAAAGCGCATGCGCATACATCTGGGCACGCGTTTGGGTTATCTAATGTCATTACAATAGGATTGCTGTACGGTGCAGAATTAGAAGAAGCGGGAACATTCATTGAGGACTTACATTGACAACAGGTGACAACATACAATTCTCTTGTTATTACATGTAACATGGCGCCATTATTTATGTCATTAGTGCACGAATACAAGAGTGTTCTGAGGTGATTCTCAGCTTGAGGATAGTCCAACAAGATGTGAGAGTAGTAAATCGTAACGATGTCTGTACATCACTGACTCATTAGTATTCATTGGATCATCTTGTATGGTCACTATTCAGAGTAACTCTGTTATTGTACCATCCATTCACCTGGGGAGCCTCCATTAAAGAGGACCTGTCACTCCCTCCTCCACCCCCCAAGGATATCAATCTAAGTGCAGCACTGAATGCAGCATATATGCTGCATTCAGGCAAGGGGCCCCCCATGTGTGTGTGATGTTTGTACCCCTAAATATAGCCTCTGAAAATGTGTAGTAAAATGTCAGGAGGGCATTACCAGCTCCAGGAGTCATCTCCTTCCCGGGGGCTATTCCTGCCCTCTACGTCTCTGTTCCTCCCTCTCCTCGCCGCCTCCTTGATGCCTTGTCAGCCATCCTCGCTCTGCGCCTGCGTCTCCTTGTGCTACTTCACGCAGGCGCAGAGCGAGGTGTTGCTACTGTCGGCCCCGCACTCTTGACCCGCCTCCCACCCTGACGTCACCACTGTTCCCGCCCGTCCATGTAGGGAGGGAACAAGTGCTGACGCCACAGCAGGATGCGGGACGGGAGCGTGGGGCGTCAGCGGGCGGAGCGGTATGTAGCGGGTCAGGGGAGCCTACTAGGGTCCCTGGCTCGCCCTGATCTTGAATGTACCTCTGAAGGTGAGAAGGTTCGAGCCACTAACCAAATCCCTGACTCCTAAGACATACTTACCAACCGTCCCGGATTTGACGGGACAGTCCCGATTTAGTTGGAGCTTCCCGCTGTCCCGCTCTGGCACTTCACTGATTGCTGGACGGCCCCTCTGAGCTGCCCGGCCACGCCCCTTCTAGCTAGCCTCAACTGACCCCTCACAACAGCATTAAGAGGACTGAGCTCCAATCACAGTGCAGAGAGTGAGTTGTGTGACCATCCTCTCAGCCGCCTGTGTAGAAGTGGATGGTAACTCAGTCATCCAATCCTTGCTCGCGCGGCCTCTGTGAAGTTCCCGGCAGGAGACGTCGGTCCTGGCAGGAGGCGCTGTGGTCCAGCAGGAGACGTCGGTCCCGGCAGGAGATGTCGGTCCCGGCAGGAGACGTTGGCCGCGTCGGTCCCGGCAGGAGACATCGGCCGCGTCGGTCCCAGCAGGAGACGTCGGTCCCAGCAAGGAGGTGTCGGTCCCGGCAGGAGATGTCGGCCGCATCGGTCCAACTGGCCAAGAGGCGTCGGTCCCGGCAGGAGACGTCTGTCCCGGCAGGAGACCTTGGTCGCGTCGGTCCCGGCAGGAGACGTCGGTCCCGGCAGGAGGCGTCGGTCCCAGCAGGAGACGTCGGCCGCATCGGTCCTGGCAGGAGGCGTCGGTCCCGGCAGGAGACTTTGGCGGCGTCGGTCCCGGCGGAAACGTTGGTCCCTGCAGGAGACGTTGGCAGCATCGGTGTTGTATGAGGTCTCAGGACGTGATGGGTTTCAATGACAGCCAGGGGTCTGCTGAAGACCTCCATACCTATCATGACGGTTCTTGTGTGAGGGCCAGCGTTTATGTGGTGTTCATAGAAGAACATGATTTTCACTCTACATAGCGGCTGTAGCACTGCTGCATTCTGGAGAAGCGATAAGATACAGCTTCAGCTCCCCTAAGGAGACTATTACAGTACAGAGAAAAAAAAATGTGTTTTTAAAAATATGGGAAAAAACAACAAAAATGTATAACCAACCCCTATTTCCCGTAAAAAAACAAAACATAAATAACCCCCCATATTTGGTATCACTGCATTCATAAAAGTCCTATCAAAATCCAAACTAAATAAATGTGAATGGTAAGCAGCGTAACAAGAAAAAAAAAAAACAATTAAATCGCCAGAATTATATATATATTTTGGCCTCCTCCACCTTGCGATAAATGCCATTAACAGCCAATCAGTACATGGTCTGCAGCCACATGATATCAGTAAGAATGTCAGCACAGGGTACAACAAACCTCTCCTCACAGCCCGGGTCATAAAGATTAATAACGTTACAGATCTTGGAAAATGACACAAGCAAAAATGTGTTTTTAATTACAAATTTCTGAATTGTTTTTCACAACATTAATAAAAGAATAAACTATTTATGTTCAGTATATGCATAATTGTAACGATCAAGATCACGACCAGGCCTGGAGATACAGAGGCCCGGGCGCCCCAGCACGTACTGCAGCTGGATGTGCATCGAGGACACGCATCAAGCTGAAGCGCATTGATGTACAGAGACCCGTTAGGTTCCTGCACTGTGATACACACTGACGGCCAAACTGTGGCTGACAGCTGACATCTGCGGTACCGTGACAGGGCAGCACATGACAATCACTTCTTGCATCAAGGCGCACACTCAATGTCAGCTGCCAGCTGTGCGTTGTTACAGAGGACACTGGGTGATGTAAGAGCTGAAGAAAGTTGAGTAGAATACTTTCTTAAATTAGAGGAAAATAGGGACATGTATACTGACGCACCCACCAGGACCGTGAGGTACTCGGAACCGGGCCGAACAGTTCAGTTCTCTTTGGGAAATGTCATGGTGGCGTGACCTGGCTCCCTGAGCCTGGCGGTGTCATAAAAATGGGGGATATTTATATGGGATTAAATTTGTGACGCCACCTGTGGTATTCGACAATTGGATGTCCGACGCTGCGGTTCAGATGCACTGCGGTGATGCAGCAGGGATGTTACAGCTCTCCACGGGTAGATCGGGACCCCAGGGCAGTTATAAAGTCTATTGATGGTGGTCACAGATGTAGCCTAGGGCAGGTGGTGCAGTAAATAAATCAGGGGACACAGCAGGGTGCAGTCTTCACAGTTTACTCAGTTTCTGAAGTACGCCAACCCACTGGGAGCTGTGTACTCAGAGTCAGGGATCCAGCCATTCCCAGGTAAATTGGTGGCACTTGTTTGGTACCACCTTTGTGTGTACCTTTCCGGGTCATCTCACTGCGCTGGCTCTCGCCCTCCTGCCTTTTACACACAGTGTCCAGAGCCAGCAGCCATGGGCCCCATCGGGCGACGTCTCTCTTCTCCCCTTGAGCCTATGCGGCTGCCTTTTCAGCGATTGTGTGCAGATTTGGCTGCTGCACATAAAGATACTGCAGCCTCCGAGTTGCTAGCTGAATCTTAGTCTTCCACTAGTCTGGGGCCGGTCCCCTCTGTGGCCTAGCTCCTCCAGCAAGCCCCTCCGGGCAATCACTGGAACGGGGTTCCTCCACACAGGGCTCTGTGGCGACCCAGAGGTAGTCCCCCTCCCCTCAGAGCTCCCTCTCAGCCTCTGGAGATACTCTATGTCCTCTCTGACCTGGGACGAACTCCTCTGCCTCCAGTCCCCGGGTCCAACTGTCTCTCCATCCTCTTCCCCAGGACGAGCTACTCACAACTCAAGTCCCCGGGTCCGACTCACTGACTGCACACTTCCTGTTTCTGTCTGGCTTAACTCCTCCCACTCTCAACTGTCACTGCCTACCTCCTAGTGCTCCACTACTTCCTAACTGTTCCACCTACTCCTCTACCTAATCCCCTTTTCCAGCCAGGGATGGGGTCTGCCCATCATGGGGTCTCTTCTGCCTCAGCACCCCTGGCCTAGAGTGGGCTGGTGTTGGATGCGGATGTGTGGCTACCGGGTAGTGCGCCCTCCTTACCAGGGGTGAGGGGGAGGTGCCACACCTCTGGCTAAGGTGCAGTACCTCTGTGGCGAATGGACCCTCAGGGACACCATATATACCAGGTTGGAGACCATATATACCAGAATGGGGACCATATATACCAGAATGGAGATATATAGGCTACATTCAGACTCTGCGTTTTTTTATCTATTTTTTACAGTGCACTGCATAAAACGGATCACTCAAATTAAATTCTTCATTTGAGAGGTTTCTGTTGGGCCACTCTGCCATATAGGCCCGACTGGTAAAGGCTGCAGTGATGGATGACCTTGTGGAACTTTTTCCCATCTCCCTACTGCATTTCCAGAGCTAGTATCGTGTCCTGTAGTGGACGGCAGCCTGCCATCAGGGGGCGCTATACACAGTACTGTGGACCCAGAGTCTGTGTCCATTTTGGTGGAGTCGGAGGTTTGGCTTACCGGCTGCACACTATTACTGTGGCGTTGGAGTCTGAGACGGTGTTCATTTTGGTGCAGTTTGATTCAGGGAAACTGAGCATTTGGAGTCAGAGTTTTGGCTACTGACTCCACAGCCGTGGCTATTAACTGAACACAGCTGCAGGGCAGGCACTAGTCTCAGCCGTCCTGCTGCGTTGTATGATGGGGAAACCCATAGTCTATGCTGTCAGTACTAAACCGCACTAATACACATCAAATGAATTGGAAAAGGTAAAAAAAATGCAGCAAAAATGCAATAATCAGAAGATTAATAGTAATAAGGGCATGTGAATGTCTGTCACTTGTAAATGGGTGTGGTCAGGGGCGTGGTAAGGGGTGGGGTTAAAATTTGTGCGCCGCATCTATTGTCCCTCTTTCTGTTCTTCTAAAGTTGGGAGGTATGCCTAAGAAGCCCTAGGCATAAGCCTCTACCTCCTCCCACGGACGAGGAACCCAGCAAACTTCCAAAGAAGAATACTACAGCAGCTCAGGATCAGCTTCTGCTCACGACAGGTCACAGAAGTGAACTGAATCAGCGACAACAGGTGTATGTGAGTTGATCCATTTAAGGCCGAGGGAACGCCATCAGCATACCTAAGCATTACACACACACACTTACTCTGCTCATTAGCCTCATCTACTCACACTGAGCAGGGAAAAAAAAGCTTATATTAAACCTACAGCAGCAGCACTTCCATACTACAATGCAGTCAATACGTAACAGTATCCCCCCTCCCTCCCCACCGCTTCAGGAGAGGCCTCCGGACTCTAAACCGGACACATGCGGCAATGGACTGAACTTCCGGAACGACGACCTATGGAAGACATTACGGGTGCAGAGCACCGGGGAATGGTTGGCTGGAACAACACGGGGTTACAAATGGCGAAATCCGGAACGGACCAAGAACACCGGTAGCAGGAGCTCCAGCCGCACACTTCCACCTTACGTGTCGTGCCCGCACCGACACATAATCATCCATACTCAGGTCTGGACCTGAACGTTTATTGGTTCGCATACGACCACAAACAGGGGACACACAGCCAGGACAGCAATCAGCAACAGCATCCCCCCGGGAACCAGGGCTACCTCCCCCGGCATGCACAGTAGGGGCCACCGGCCGCCACTCCTGGGATGACACCTAGCCCAGACGCAGACCGGAGCCCACTTCTGGATCCAGACTTACTCCCAGGAACCTCCGTTAGAGGAACGGGAGCTGGCGCAACCAGAAGTGTAGAAAGCGGTGTAGTCAGGCAATTGTTCGCACAAAAAGCCCCCCAGGTGACCACCTGTCGTTGTGTTTTTTCAATCCGGGGCAACCCCAACACAATGGGAGTGGACAGGTTCTCCATGAGGAGACAGGACACCACCTCCTGGTGGAGAGACCCTAAGCGCAGCGTCACATTGTGCACCACATGGGAGAGGACCCCTTGGCTGAGTGGAACTGAGTCAATCAAAGCGACGGGTATGGGTCTTTCTATGGCACTGCTAGTAAGACCATGAGCCTGAGCAAAGCGAGAATCCATCAAATTGACCCCTGCTCTGCTATCTACTAGTACCGGTACAGTCTCGGTTTTGCCATCTACCACCACCCTAGCAGACAGCGTAAACTGAGACCTATCAAGGAAGGAAAGAAAAACTCTCTGGTCATCTCCTTCGGAATGACTCGAGGTAGGCTGCCTTGGAGACTGTGCAGTCGCCTTGGAGCAAAGCGGACAAACCTTAATAAAATAATCCGGTTTGCCACACAAAAAACAAGCTCCCCCACTTGATGACTAGTGGACACAGGGGTTTTGGCACAAGAACCTACTGCCCCCAACTGCATGGGTTTGTCAGGTACCGTCTCCTCAATAGGGATAGGAACAGGAGACGAAGCAGGTCTTGGTCCCTCCCTTAGGCGTCTGTCAACCGTATGTCTAGGGACATCGCGGCTTCCAATGACTCAGGTGCCATATACTGAACCAGGGTGTCTTGCAGTCTGGCTGACAAACCCAAGCAGAACTGATTCCTAAGTGCTGGGTCGTTCCACTGTTTATCTGTCGCCCACCTCCGAAACTCAGAGCAGTACTCCTTCACTGCTCGTGTGCCCTGCTTGAGCTTACGGAGACTGAACTCAGCAAAGGATACCCTATCAGGCTCACCGTACACCCGAGCCAGAGCAGCAAAAAAACCTGTCCACCGACCGTAAAGCTGGAGAGTTGGTCTGGAGGGAAAAGGCCCAGGTCTGGGGATTACCCTTTAGTAGGGACACTATTATCCCAACCCACTGTTCCACAGTCCCAGATGAACGGGGCGGAGCCTGAAATACAGCTTTACATGCCTCAAGGAACACAAAAAAATTTGTTCCCTCTACCCCAGAGAAACTCATGGGCAGAGAGAGAAAAAAAAAAAATTGGAAATGGGTCACTGATTATGACACGTTGTGGAGGCCAGGGTAGCAAGGAGCGGGATGTAGGGGGTCAGGGGACCCTACTCTAGCCTTGATACTAGGGTCCCTGGTTCGCCCTAATCTCGAAGGTACCTCTGAAGGTGAGAAGGTTTGAGCCACCGACCTAAATCCCTGACTTCTAAGAAGCCCTAGGCATAAGCCTCTACTTCCACCCACGGACAAGGAACCCAGCAACTTCCAATGGAGAGCAAAGCAGCAGCTTTGGGGTGGGGAGCAACCAGCCCAGACACGCCCCTCAGCATACCTAAGCATTCACGCACACACATCTGCTACTACATGCTCTGCTCATGAGCCTCATCTACTTATACTGAGCAGGGAAAAAAAGGCTTCATTTAAACCTACAGCAGCAGCACTTCCATACTACATAAGAGTCAATACGTTACTACAGTGAAGATGCTGATAACATGGAAACTACAAAGGGTAGAATAATGATTTTACAGGTTTTTAAAGGTCTGCCCAGGTACTATTCAAGAGTAATATTCCTTCCATACACCTGATGTTGCTTGTTCTTTTTCATTGTTTCTTGAGATACTGGTCATGGCTGTGGTGTAGCATGTACATTGGTTGTAAGCTCTTTCCTATATACTAGTAAAGGCCCAGTTACACACACAGATAATTGTGCAGTGATTGTTCGCAGATCTCTGGTTACAGTGAAATCATGGACACATTGTTCCATTTGTACACAGCCACAAAATGGAACAATGTGTCCATGATTTCACTGCAACCAGAGATCTGTTCAGAAGTTGGTCACAGAAGTTGGTGTGTGTAAGCGGCCCTTGGGCCAGTTACACACACAGATAATTGTGCAGTGATTGTTCGCAGATCTTTGGTTGCAATTAAATCATGGACACATTGTTCCATTTTGTGGCCGTGTACAAATGTAACAATGTGATCATGATTTCACTGCAACCAGACATCTGCGAACAATCGCTGCACAATTATCTGTGTGTGTAACTGGGCCTAAGGGCCGCTTTACACACACCAACTTCTGTGACCAACTTCTGAACAGATCTCTGGTTGCAGTGAAATCATGGACACATTGTTCCATTTTGTGGCTGTGTACAAATGGAGCAATGTGTCCATGATTTCACTGCAACCAGAGATCTGTTCAGAAGTTGGTCACAGAAGTTGGTGTGTGTAAAGCGGCCCTAAAGGCCACTTTACACACCCAACTTATCTGTCAACTTCTGAACAACTTACTGGTTGCAGTGAAATCATGGACACATTGTTCCATTTTGTGGCTGTGTACAAATGGAACAATGTGTCATGATTTCACTGCAACCAGTAAGTTCTTCAGAAGTTGGACAGATAAGTTGGTGTGTGTAAAGTGGCCATTAGGGTACCTTTACACGTCGTAACATTGATTGCAATTTCACTTGCAACTTACTGGTTGCAGTGAAATCATGGACACATTGTTCCATTTGTACATGGCAACAAATGGAACAAAGTGTCCATGATCTCACTGCAACCAGTAAGTTGCAAGTGAAATTGCATGCAAATGGCATTGCAAGTGAAATGTTGCGACGTGTAAAGGTACCCTTAAAGGTACAGTCAGACGGAACGACGTTGAAACTATGTCGGCAACAATCTCGGGGGCGCGTTTTCGTTTTTTACATCATTTCAACATCGCTGGTGAGATGTCACACGTCTAGATATCGTGGACAACTCACCAACGATGTTGTGAGCAGGTATCGTTCGCAATCCCTGCGAACGATTCCTGCTCTTTGCTGTGAATGGGCAAAGTCGTTCACGACATAGTTAGCGCGGTGTCACACACAACGATCTAGCAGGTTGGCGGATCGTTGATCATGAGGTTTGAGAACACGTTCTCAAAAATGTGATCAACGATCCAACAACTTATTGTTGTTAATTCTCGGCGTTACACGCAACGACGTCCTAACGATGTCGCTGGCACACTCAGCGACATCGTTAACGATGTTGTGCCATGTAACGGGGCCTTAAGGCTTGTCCTCATTCTTCAGCTCACTTGTTATTTTTAATCCCAGTTGGTTTTAGTGCCACTGAGATACTCCTATGCTCCAGTGACAAGGCTGCCTCTTCCGGCAACATTGGAGAACACAGAATTCAGGCCAACGGAGCAAGAATGTTGCTGGTTTGATCTGTCATTCAAGCAGGAGCTCCCCAGAAACCAAGAAGTTGGTTGGTTTGGTTACAGTGCACTCCTGAAACAAACAGGATGGGACCAACCCTTTAAAATCGGTCTTTGCAGATCCCCTTTTTCAAGAATTGCTGAAGGTCCCAGTTTTCAAACCCTTCAGCAGTAGGATATAACCCATTAAAAAAATACTATACAAGGTGCTTTGTTCTTTAACCCCTTCACCCCGGGCAATTTTCAGTTTTTCGTTTTTCCCTCTCCTTCCAAGAGCATAACTTTTTTATTTTTAATTTAATAAGGGCTTTTTTTTTGCAAGAAGAGTTGAACTTTTGAATGACAATTTATTTTACCATATAAGTACTGGAAAGCGGGAAAAAAATTCCAAGTGCGGTGAAATTGCAAAAAAAGTGCAATTACGCTCCATATCCTTGCTATGGAACACCTAGCAGTGGCGTTACGGAAGGCAATTGATGTTAGGGGCCTGCAGATTGGTCAGCATGATTTTAAGTTATCCCTTTATGCGGATGACTTATTATTGAATATCACCAACCCGGCGGTAGCTTTCCCAGTGCTTATTAAAGAGTTCCGTAGGTTTGGAGATATTTCCAATTTTAAAGTTAACTACTCAAAAGCGGAAGCACTTAACATCTCCCTGCCTGGTGACCTGGTTTCTCAACTTAAATCATCATTCCCATTTAAGTGGAAAACCACTGCATTAAAATACCTGGGAGTCTTGATCCCTGCTGATATTGGTGAGTTGTAGGCTCTGAATTATATCCCGCTTCTGCAGAATACAATATCGGACCTTAAAAAATACAACAAACCTCAATTATCCTGGTTCGGGCGGGTGAGGGTGGTCAAAATGGACATTTTGCCCGATTTCTTTATCTTTTTCACACAGCTCCAGTGACGGTCCCAGATTGCTTTTTTAGACGCTTACAATCGGCCATCAACAGTTTTATTTACGGAACTGGTAAACCACGGACTCGATTTTCAGTATTAATTAGACACAAGATTAAGGGGGGAGTGGGCCTTCCTGATTTTAAAAGATATTACCAAGCGGTCTTGCTTTCCAGGGTGGTGGACTGGAGATTTAGTGATGCTCATAAACAAAGGGTGATGTTGGAAAAATTACTATCACCCACCTCCTTATATTGGCTGCCTTGGCTTGGCAGTGTCTACCGACTACCTGTGTTGAGCTTTGTTCCACTTGCCCAAATTGTTCTGAAATTCTGGGATAGATATAACGTGACACTGAAATTGACTTCCAGACTGAGTAGGTTGAGCCCCCACTTCAACAACCCAGCTTTTCCCTCTGCAATGGCTAGATCTACATTGCTTTGCTGGAGCTCGCTTGCTAGAGTGGGGTTGGGTCAGGTGATGGATAGACTCAGAGGGCTCTCCAGTGTGAGGGGGCTATGGAGTTCTGATCATGGTACACCATTGTCGTGGTTGGAATTTATTCAGCTGCGTGATTTCCTTTCAAGTGTTACCGTGGGGGTGCTAACACCATTTGAGTGTCTGATGCTTCCTGCCGAGGACCCCTCCGACATAGTTTCGACGCTCTATAGCCTGATTCTGGATGCACTTCCTCCGGCTACACTTGGATTTATTGAGGCTTGGGAGAGAGACCTGCAGACCACCTTTTCTGAAGCGGATCATTTGAAAATCTTCACGCTTGCGCATAAGATGACGGTATCCTGTAATGCGCAGGAAAGACATTACAAACTGCTAACGCGCTGGTAAAGATGCCCCACTTTTCTCCATAAGATTGATCCTACGGTTTCAGACGTCTGTTGGAGATGTGGTTCAGATACAGGTACTATGCTTCACATTTGGTGGTCCTGCGGTCTCTTACAACCCTTTTGGAACTCGGATTTTAAAGCCTTCCACCTAATGTCTGGGGTCCGTCATGAACCCTCCCCACAGATTGCCCTTTTATCTTTAATAACCAGCACCATAGCTTCTGTAAAAAAAAGGGATTTTGAGGTTTTGCTTGTTGGCTGCTAGGGCTATTATCCCTAGACACTAGAGGTCAACTGAGGTCCCTTCTACGGTGGAGTGGATAACTGAAATGGATAGGCTACATCACATGGAATCACTTATGGTAGGTGATAGTGATAATAGGAAGGAACAGGGACACACATGGTTCCTCTGGCATGCCTTTAAAGAAGGCCCAAGGTTCCTTGCTTGGTTACGTGAGTCATCGTGCATTCTGAAGTGTCAGAAATGTAATACTCAGGTTACCTCTTCCCTTCCTTTCCCTTCCCCTCCAATTTTCTTCTTTTCTGCTCTTCTACCCCCCCCTCTTTCCTTTTCCCTCTTTTACTAATTCTATATTCTTGTATCTTAATGTTTTTATTATATACAAAAAAATATTGTCCAGAGGCACTTATTTGAACATAAAACATATGCTCCTCTAAGCACAAGAGTTTATAATTTAACATTATTTGATTGCATATTGGAAACGTCTTGGAGGCTTTACATACTGTTTCCTTGTTGTGATGGACATTCTATGGTGATAAGGTGCTTTTCATAATGTGCCCTGGACTCTGTATTTGTTGTCTTTTTTTCCTGTTATTTCTATTTGAAAACTTAATAAATATATTTACTGCAAAAAAAAAAAAAGTGCAATTACATGTTCATTTTTTTTGGGGATGGGGGGTCTTCATTTTGTTCACTATATGGTAAAATGGACATGTCGGTATAATGCCTCAGGTCAGTACGAGTTCGTAGATACCAAACATGTATACTATTACTTTTATCTAAGTGGGAAAAAAAATTCAGAATTTTTTAAAGAAAAAGAATTGCGCTTTTGTTACCATTTTCCGCGACCCATAGCGTTCTCATTTTTTGGGATCTGGGGCTGTGTGATGGAATATGTTTTACTCCAGAGATATATGATAAAAGACAGCACTTCATTGGTTGGTACTTCTCCAAACTTTTTTTTTATTACGCTCCCATAAGCATACAGCGACGTTTCGTTCACATTAGATCTTTGTCAAGCATACAACTCTAAGACTGGTTTCAATAGCGTATTTTTGCAGGACCCCACGGACAGGAACAGAAACCACAGGAGGTGACCTATTGCGGAAGTGAAATTTAGTAAAAGAAGGGGGTAAAAAAAAAAATATGTATGCTCACCTTCCAGCGAATCCCTCGACGCCTCCAGCAAACTCCGGGTGTCTACAGGACCTGCAGTTACGTCACAACCCGGCAGCGTCATCGGGTCACATGACCGATTACCACGGTAATCGGTCATGTGATTCGATCAGCTGATCGGGCTGTGACGTAACCGCAGGTCCTGTAGACATCCGGAGCTTGCTGGAGGCGTCGGGGGACTCGCTGGAAGGTGAGCATATATATTTTTTATTTTTAACCCTTTCTTTTACTAAATTTCACTTCCGCAATGTATGTACATACATTGCGGAAATGAAATTAGATGGTTAGGAGCAGTTTTAGTGTACTGAGTATGCTCATTACACTAAAATCGGGTCCGAGAAACGATCTTGTGTTTTCTCGGACCCGTGCTCCATTGGCCCCCAGGTTAATGGCCACGGATCAGGTCGGATCTGATTTGTGTCCGATTTTTTGCTGTGCCTAAAATCGGAGCACAGTTTTGGGCACAGCAAAAAATCGGACACAAATCGGATCCGACAAAATCAGATGGCAATTAGGCCAAATCCGACCTGATCCATGCCCATAGGATAACATGGGAGCCAAATCGGATCCCTGGCTGTCCATTTTACAACAGACAGCCACAAATCCTCAAAAATCGCAATGTGAAACCAGCCTAATACAGAAAAAACCCTTCTTATAGTGTTAAAGGGAACCTGGCCCTACAAACTGACTTCCCCACATCTTTAGACTTGTCCCTGCACCCCCTATTATCATTTCTAGCCATCCCTTTTGCAGAAAAAAACGATTTTGTAAAGTAGAGAAAAGTTTATATTCACCTCCGTCCTGTGTGGGTTCTCTGTTTCTGAATTAGTCTCAAAGGCGGGCCTGTCTGCTGCTCCCTTGTAATTATGCATGCCCCTCTCAGGTTGCTGCCTTGCTAGGAGCCTGGTCGCGTCAATGAAAGGGGGCGTGGCTAACGGCATGACGTGATTCAGTCCCGCCCCTTTATAAGCAATATGGACTGTCACTCCATTAAATTAGTGCTACATCAAAACAAATGTTAGGAGAATCCATCAATAATGGATCCACAGCAGTCCCCACGCAATTGGCATATGCAACTATCATTATTAAGTATACATTGGTAGGTTGTGTCGCTGTCCACAATGCAAACAGCGTACACAACCCACGTACATCACATCAGCCAATTTAATGAATTATTTGTGAGAAATATCGACTATTACCCAGTTTTGCTAGTACTACATCAAAGCAAATATTCAAATGATCACAAGCAGTACTAAAACAAATCACAATTATCTGTACAATACAATCAATGTGAGCTCAGAGTGTACTGGAGCATCCCATTGTCCAATCCTACAATATTTATTTATATATGGCCCAAAAATACTTTTGACAAGATCTCATATGGATAATGTCGGGATCCCCAAATAAATCCTCGCCCTCACAAACCAGAGTAATAATTATCCAAACAGTTTTACATATTCACATTTAACTTGATGTACCACATCAATTACTTTTTCCTCAATTTATACCTATGACCTATATACAAACATAATTCACATCTCATAGAACCCAATATAAGGTGTCTCATATCCATATCTCATATCCATATCCAGAGTGATCATCTGATGTCAGATCTGGGGTAAAATTAAAATCAATGTTAAAAACAATACAGTTAGAAGATTGCAAGAAACAATACAGACACAAAAGGTTGAACTTAATCACTTGATTAAGCAGCCATATTGATCATACTCAATATTCATACCCTTTGGAGCGAGGGTTTCCAATTCAAATATCCTTTAAGCTCTTTTTGCTTCAATAAAACCACCCTATCTCCCCCTCGCTTAGGTGGAGGTACATCATCAATAACTCTGTATTGAAGCTGGTTAACTGTATGGCCCATGTTGATAAAGTTGCCTTGGTACTGGTAGCTCTGTCATCCCTGTTCTGATAGTACTTTTGTGTTTGCTAATTCTAGCTTTCACTTCCATAGTGGTCTCAACCACATAGATGAGACCACATGGGCAACAGATAGTATATACAACAAAATATATCTTTTCTTGATGTCATATCTTTTTCCAGACTGTGAATGACAGAAACTCCGTCCCTTAATCATATACCCACAGCACGTACACCCAAGACACGGAAAATTAACTAAACTTGGATGACTCATAGTGAGCTGTATATTACGTTTTGACCTCCCCACATCAGATTTGACCAGTTCATCACACAAGTTATGACCCCTCCTATAGGAGAATAAAGGTAGTAATTTGTACTCCTCCACATTCAGGTGGCATTTGCCAAGTAGTGGCCACTGTTTTCTCACAATACCCGCTATTTTCCTGCTCAAGCCATTATATGGTGTTACTAACGGGATTCTTTTCTTTAGGCTTCTTTTTCTCTTGGGCATAACAAATAATCATGTTTAACATCCAATACCATATGTTTATGTTGTGCTAGGTCTTCTTTCGGGTATCCCCTCTGGAGAAACCTTTCACATATTTCTTGTAACTTGTGCAAAGATCTATTGCGATCAGTACTCTTAACAAACAGGTCCCTGATCAATGAACCCTGTTCTTTATACACTAAAGTGTCTAAGAATTGATCCTTTTCTGTGAGCACACCGTAGTAAATTTCAATTTGGGATTGTCTAGTGACAAATGGAAGGCATCAAGCTCCTCCTTATTGCCATCCCAAATAAAGTAAATGTTGTCAATGCAACGACGCCAACCCTTGACATGGCGCCATGATGTTGACTTGTACACGTATTCGCTCTCCAGGACAGCCATATAGATGTTAGCATAAGTTAGGGCCACATTGGACCCCATGGCTGTCCCGCGGCGCTGCAGGTTATAGTGGTCCCCAAAGAAGAAATAATTCCTCCCGTGGACAAACTCCAGCAGCACCAGAGCGAAATGTGCACAGTTGGGCACCATGTTCAGATGTGGCGAGCGTCACATTGATTGCAGAAAGCCCCTTCTCATGTTCAATTGAAGTATAAATGGATACAACGTCAAATGACACTAACCAAGTCGTTTCATTAACCTGGACTCCCACTAAGGATTTCATGAAATCACTTGTGTCCCTTGTATAAGAAGGCGTGGATGTTGCAAATTTACATACAAGATGATCCAAAAAGATCGACGCTTTATTACACAAGGAACCCCTCCCAGAGACGATCGGCCGTCCCAGCGGTTTATTCAAATCCTTATGGATTTTTGGGAGGGTGTATAATATTGGCACAATTGGAAATTCCACAATAAGGTATTCAGAAAGGCCCTGATCTATGACACCATTCTGTAAGGCCTCTGTAATTAACAACCTCAACTCTTTCTGAAAAACTTGTGTTGGATTGGACATCAGTTTCTCATACACCTCTACATCTGCCAGCTGACTCTAAATCTCTCGACGTCAATATATGGTATCCATCACCACAATAGCCCCGCCTTTGTCAGCAGACTTTATGGTGATGGATCCATTCTCTCGTTTTGATCTCCTTCCTCTCAAGGCCGCTAGTATTAGATCTTTTAATCTTAAAATGTGTCTTCTTCAGTTTAGCCATGTCAGTTTCACTAGTTTAGTGAATGATTCAATGGTAGGGTCCTGATTAGGCAGCTTAAAGGGAACCAACCACCCCAAATGACCCCCCGGACTGTTAATATGAGGTCCCTACACCCAGCACACACATTTGCTGCAAGCGTTTTTGCTAAAAAAAAACTGTTTTGTAGAAGTGAAGAAGTAGCTTTGTAAAGTTTATAACATAAGGACGAGTGGGCGTAACTTAAGGTGCTTTCACACAGCGTTTTTCTGTGATCCGTGGCTGTCCGTTGTAAAACGGACAGCCACGGATCACATTTTGGCTCCATGTTATCCTATGGGCACGGATCACATCGGATTTGGCCTTATTGGCATCCGATTTTTGTCGGATCTGATTCTGGCCGATTTTTTGCTGTGCCCAAAATCGCAGCCTGCTGCGATTTTTGGCACAGCGGGTCAAATCGGACCGAGTTGGATCCGACCTGATCCGCGCCAAATAACATGGGGCCTATGGAGCGAGGATCCGAGGAAACAGCTGATGTCTCCTCGACCCGATCTTAGTGTACTGAGCATGCTCAGTACACTAAAATCGCTCTGTGCCATCTAATATCACTTCTGCAATGTATATTCATACATTGCAGAAGTGATATCCAGTTAAATGAAAGGGTTAAAAATAAAAAAATCATTATCCTCACCTCTCCCACGATCCAGCGATGCCTCCAGCGCTCTGTGCTTCTAGGACCTGCCTGACGTCACAGTTGAGTCACATGACCGGTTACCGCGGTAATCGGTCATGTGACTGTGACATCACGCCAGTCGTCCTGATGGGGGGGAATGGGAAGAGATTTTTTTATTTTTTAAGCTCTGCAAAAGGGAGGGGAACAAAGAGGGGTCCAACAGGAGGACAAAGAGGGGACAAAGAGGGTGGGCAAAGAGGGGCTCTAAAGAGGGGACAAAGAGGGTGCCAACAGGAGGACAAAGAGGGGAGACAGAGAGGAGAAAGAGGGAGACAGAGGGACAAGAGGAGAAAGAGGGGAGACAGAGGGGACAAAGAGGGGAGACAGAGGAGAAAGGTGACAGGAGGGAGAGAGGAGGGGGACGAGATGACAGGAGGAGCAGGGAGAGGAGGAGAGAACCAAACTGATGCTGCAAAATATCGGGATCGGATGCCTATTTGGCATCCGATTGCAGACATGGTTTGGATCCGTTGCTGTCCGAGGGGAGCAGCAAAAAGTCTGATCCTCTCGGACAGCACAGAAACGCTGTGTGAAAGCAGCCTTAGCTTGTTCTACAGCCGAGATTCATCTGCCAGTCATCCTCCTGTCCCCATCGCTGCAGTAAAGCCCAGCCCTTTTTTCAACGTCACAGGCTGGTGCACGGGATCTCATGCCCGTGCACACGTCATCAGCTATAGCCGGGTCACGAGCACACGCTCTGACTTCCTGCGCTCAGCTGTGGATTACAGCAGGCTGCAGCAATTGGACATTATGTTAGTATTCACTGCAGGCGGGCATTGTAGTGCGGCAATAGTGCTGTGGAAGGACGAACATGCTGGGCATTGTAGGACTCCAAGGGAGCTGTGTGAGGGCTATCATGGTGTAGTGCTGGGCATTGTAGTGCGGCAATAGTGCTGTGGAAGGACGAACATGCTGGGCATTGTAGTACTCCAAGGGAGCTGTGTGAGGGCTATCATGGTGTAGTGCTGGGCATTGTATTGCGGCAATAGTGCTGTGGAAGGGCGAACATGCTGGGCATTGTAGTACTCCAAAGAAGCTGTGTGAGGGCTATCATGCTGTAGTGCTGGGCATTGTATTGCGACAATAGTGCTGTGGAAGGGCTAACATGCTGGGCATTGTAGTACTACAAGGGAGCTGTGTGAGGGCTATCATGCTGTGGAGCGGGGCATTGTAGTGCGACAATAGTGCTGTGTAAGGGCTAACATGCTGGGCATTGTAGTACTCCAAGGGAGCTGTGTGAGGGCTATCATGGTGTAGTGCTGGGCATTGTAGTGCGGCAATAGTGCTGTGGAAGGACGAACATGCTGGGCATTGTAGTACTCCAAGGGAGCTGTGTGAGGGCTATCATGGTGTAGTGCTGGGCATTGTATTGCGGCAATAGTGCTGTGGAAGGACGAACATGCTGGGCATTCTAGTACTCCAAGGGAGCTGTGTGAGGGCTATCATGCTGTAGTGCTGGGCATTGTATTGCGACAATAGTGCTGTGGAAGGGCTAACATGCTGGGCATTGTAGTACTACAAGGGATCTGTGTGGAGGCTATCATGCTGTGGAGCGGGGCATTGTAGTGCGACAATAGTGCTGTGTAAGGGCTAACATGCTGGGCATTGTAGTACTCCAAGGGAGCTGTGTGAGGGCTATCATGCTGTGGAGCGGGGCATTGTAGTGCGACAATAGTGCTGTGGAAGGGCGAACATGCTGGGCATTGTAGTACTCCAAGGGAGCTGTGTGAGGGCTATCATGCTGTGGAGCGGGGCATTGTAGTGCGACAATAGTGCTGTGTAAGGGCGAACATGCTGGGCATTGTAGTACTCCAAGGGAGCTGTGTGAGGGCTATCATGCTGTGGAGCGGGCATTGTAGTGCGACAATAGTGCTGTGTAAGGGCGAACATGCTGGGCATTGTTGTACTCCAAGGGAGCTGTGTGAGGGCTATCATGCTGTGGAGCGGGGCATTGTAGTGCGACAATACTGCTGTGGAAGGGCGAACATGCTGGGCATTGTAGTACTCCAAGGGAGCTGTGTGAGGGCTATCATGTGTAGTGCTGGGCATTGTAGTGCGACAATAGTGCTGTGTAAGGGCTAACATGCTGGGCATTGTAGTACTCCAAGGGAGCTGTGTGAGGGCTATCATGCTGTGGAGCGGGCATTGTAGTGCGACAATAGTGCTGTGTAAGGGCGAACATGCTGGGCATTGTAGTACTCCAAGGGAGCTGTGTGAGAGCTATCATGCTGTGGAGCGGGGCATTGTAGTGCGACAATAGTGCTGTGGAAGGGCGAACATGCTGGGCATTGTAGTACTCCAAGGGAGCTGTGTGAGGGCTATCATGCTGTGGTGCTGGGCATTGTAGTGCGACAATACTGCTGTGGAAGGCGAACATGCTGGGCATTGTAGTACTCCAAGGGAGCTGTGTGAGGGCTATCATGGTGTAGTGCTGGGCATTGTAGTGCGGCAATAGTGCTGTGGAAGGACGAACATACTGGGCATTGTAGTACTCCAAGGAGCTGTGTGAGGGCTATCATGCTGTAGTGCTGGGCATTGTATTGTGACAATAGTGCTGTGGAAGGGCTAACATGCTGGGCATTGTAGTACTACAAGGGAGCTGTGTGAGGGCTATCATGCTGTGGAGCGGGGCATTGTAGTGCGACAATAGTGCTGTGTAAGGGCTAACATGCTGGGCATTGTAGTACTCCAAGGGAGCTGTGTGAGGGCTATCATGCTGTGGAGCGGGGCATTGTAGTGCGACAATAGTGCTGTGGAAGGGCGAACATGCTGGGCATTGTAGTACTCCAAGGGAGCTGTGTGAGGGCTATCATGCTGTGGTGCTGGGCATTGTAGTGCGACAATAGTGCTGTGGAAGGGCGAACATGCTGGGCATTGTAGTACTCCAAGGGAGCTGTGTGAGGGCTATCATGCTGTAGTGCTGGGCATTGTATTGCGACAATAGTGCTGTGGAAGGGCTAACATGCTGGGCATTGTAGTACTACAAGGGAGCTGTGTGAGGGCTATCATGCTGTGGTGCTGGGCATTGTAGTGCGGCAATAGTGCTGTGGAAGGACGAACATGCTGGGCATTGTAGTACTCCAAGGGAGCTGTGTGAGGGCTATCATGGTGTAGTGCTGGGCATTGTAGTGCGGCAATAGTGCTGTGGAAGGGCGAACATGCTGGGCATTGTAGTACTACAAGAGAGCTGTGTGAGGGCTATCTGTCACGCTGGGAGCGGGAGAGGCACTCAGCGTAGGACAACGACGGGGGGGGGGAATAAGGAGTCCCTAAAGCTATGGGCACAAGAGGGAGAGGGTGACCCCTAGTCTTACTGGGGCTGACCCTGTCTGCCCTAACGTCCCTATACAGTTTCCTCAACTGTCGCCGACCACGAACCTCGTCCCTCTCTGATCCTAGCACTACCTTATCTAAGGATCAGATGGAGAGGTTCACTAGACCCCTCCACTAACAACTAAAGACAAACACAAGGAAAAAACAGACAATGGGGAAAGAAAACACTTATCTTGCAGCAGAGCACAGCAACCTCCACAACCTCAGCTTCTGTTGGAGCAAGGATAATGAGTGCACAAGGAAATATCACCTGCACCGAGGGAGGGCAATGAAACTCCTTATAAAGGTGGGAAGAACCTGCTGGGTCCTAGAGACCCAGAATACTGGTGTAGAAACCAGACCGAGCACAAGACCTTCCCAGCCGTCTCCCCATGATAGGGAGATCTTATCATACCTTCTCTTTATCTACACAGAAGGTAAATGCCCCTGAAAGACGGACCGTCCTCAAACCTTATGGCTGATTGGCCAAACGCTGGGACCGTCTGCGCGTGGCCTCTACCCTGTCATCCGTGCCACCCGTGACAGTACCCCCCCGTCCACGAGTGGCCCCCGGACACTCAGGACCAGGCTTATCCGGATGGGAACGGTGAAAAGCGCGGACCAGCCTAGCGGCGGAGACTTCCGACGCCGGCACCCACATCCGCTCCTCAGGACCGTATCCCCTCCAGTGCACCAAATACTGAAGAGAACGGCGCAACCTGCGAGAATCAACCACCTTTGAGATCTCAAATTCCAAATTCCCCGCCACGCAGATGGGCTCCGGGGGCAAAGGAGACGGGTTAGACGACGGCACATACGGTTTGAGGAGCGACCTATGAAATACATTGTGGATCTTAAGAGCGGGAGGTAACGCAAGACGAAACGCCACGGGATTGATAACGGCGGTTATCTGATAAGGGCCAATAAACCTGGGCCCCAACTTCCAAGAGGGCACCTTCAACTTCACATTCTTGGTAGACAACCACACGTAGTCATTCACACACAGGTCCGGACCTGGCGCACGCTTCCTGTCAGCCATACGTTTGTACCTGTCGCCTAAGAGCTTCAAGCTACTCTGTACCCCCGCCAAACCGAGGAGAGGGATGAGGTAAATCGGTCCTCCTCAGGAACTCCGGAAGGACTAGTACCACTAAAAGTACCAAACTGAGGATGAAACCCATATGCACCGAAGAACGGTGACTTGCCAGTGGACTCCTGAAGACGATTATTAAGGGCAAATTCGGCCAAGGGCAGATAACTCGCCCAAGTCTCCTGATTGTCAGAGACAAAACACCTCAGATAAGTCTCCAAATTCTGATTCATACGTTCGGTCTGCCATTAGACTGAGGATGAAAAGCAGAAGAGAAGGACAAAGCAATTCCTAAACGTGCACAAAAAGCCTTCCAAAACTTGGAGACAAACTGAGTACCACGATCAGAAACCACCTCGGAGGGAACTCCATGAAGCTTCACAATCTCACTTACAAACACCTGTGCCAGTGTCCGAGCATTAGGAAGTGCGGGCAGTGCCACAAAGCGAACCATCTTACTGAATCTATCAACCACTACCAGCACTACCGTCTTGCCTGCCGACGCCGGGAGATCGGTGATAAAATCCATTGACACATGTGTCCATGGCCTCTCAGGAATAGACAATGGCAAGAGAGAACCAGCCGGACGGGTATGCGGAACCTTAGCCCGTGCACACACACTACAAGCAGATACGAATTCCGCTACGTCCTTCCTCAACCCCGGCCACCAAAAGCGGCGAGATAAAAGATCGAAGGTGGCCCTACTGCCGGGATGCCCTGCCAATACGGAGTCGTGATGCTCTGACAGCACCCTGAGACGCAAAGATGATGGCACAAAAAGTCTCCCAGAAGGACAGGAGGCAGGGCGCCCCCCTGGACCTTCAACACCTCCCCCTCCAGATCAGGGCAAAGAGCAGAAACAACCACCCCCTCCTGTAAGATGGGAACGGGACTTTCATGAGCACTACCACCCGGGAAACTACGCGACAACGCATCAGCCTTCACGTTCTCAACCCCCGGACGGTAAGTGACGGTAAAATTAAATCTCGTGAAAAACAAGGACCACCGAGCCTGCCGGGGATTGAGACGCTTGGCGGACTCAAGGTAAGACAGGTTCTTGTGGTCGGTAATAACCGTGATGGGATGGACAGCCCCCTCCAGCCAGTGACGCCATTCCTCAAAAGCCAATTTAATAGCCAACAGCTCCCTATTACCAACATCATAATTCCTCTCGGCCGACGACAACTTCTTGGAGAAGAACGCGCAGGGCACCCATCTCCCAGGCGAAGGGCCTTGCGACAATACAGCCCCCACCCCCACCTCAGACGCATCCACCTCCACCACGAAGGGCTGAGAAAGATCGGGCTGACGGAGAATAGGTGCAGAAACAAAACAACGCTTTAGGGAGGAGAAAGCCTGGCGAGCAGACTCCGACCACTCGGAAAAATCTGTCCCCTTCCTAGTCATGTCCGTAAGAGGCGTCACCAGCACCGAATAGTTCCTAATAAATTTACGGTAAAAGTTGGTAAACCCCAAAAAACGTTGCATTGCCCGTAGATTGTCCGGTTGTTCCCAGTCCAGCACCGCCCGGACTTTTTCCGGATCCATCCGAAAACCCAACGGCGACAGGAGGTACCCCAAAAACCGTACCTCCTGAACGGCGAAGACACATTTCTCGAGTTTAGCATACAGCTTATTGTCCCGTAAGACCTGTAACACCTGCTTGACATGGGACTGATGCGTCTCCAAATCGGGGGAATAGATCAAGATATCATCTAAGTAAACAACCACAAATCTACCCACCAAATGATGGAATATGTCATTGACAAAGTGTTGGAAAACCGCAGGAGCATTAGTGAGCCCGAACGGCATTACGAGACTTTCAAAATGGCCGTCCGGGGTATTAAATGCCGTCTTCCATTCATCCCCCTCTCTGACCCTAATCAGGTTGTAGGCCCCCCTCAAATCCAACTTGGAGAACCATTTAGCACCCACTACCTGACTGAATAAATCAGGAATCAGAGGGAGGGGGTACGGATCACGGACAGTAATCCGATTCAACTCCCGGAAATCCAAGCAAGGACGGAGGCCCCCATCTTTTTTCTTAACAAAAAAGAAACCAGCCGCAACCGGCGAAGTTGAGGGCCTGATGTGACCCGTCTGCAGACTCTCGGAAATGAAATCCTTCATCGCCTGTCTTTCCGGACCCGATATAGTAAACATCCTAGCTTTGGGCAGTTTAACTCCGGGAACGAGGTTGATTGGGCAATCATATGCCCGATGGGGGGGCAGGTCTTGGCACCCCTTCTCTGAGAACACATCCTCATACTCCGATAGGAACGGGGGCAGAGATACAGCAGACACCACCGAAAACGAGGTAACCAAACAATTCTCAGAACAAAAATCACTCCATTCCACAATGTCCCGGGACTGCCAATCCACTACGGGATTATGTTTAATCAACCATGGCAAGCCCAGGACAATGGGAGCGGGGAGACCGTCTAGAACATAGCAAGATATCGTCTCTTGATGTTGGGATCCAACCGTCAACTTAATGTCATGTACGATATGTGTGAGACTACCTTGAGCAAGAGGTGCTGAGTCGATGGCATAGATACGGATGGGGCGAGACAATAAACAGCAGTTAAGCCCATGAGCGTCTACAAAATGAGCATCCACCATGCTGACCCCCGCACCACTATCCACAAACACAGAAATACCCTCCGTTTTGCCCTCCAGCGCCACCTCCGCACTTAGGAGGAAACGGGAAGTACAAATGGAGGATACACACACCTCCCGCTCGACCACCTCCACACCCCCCATAGTCACAGAAGGTCCAGGCCCCCCAGTCCGTTTAGGGGTGTAGGGACAGGCCCCAATAAAATGGTCCCCTTTCCCACAGAAAAAACAGACCCCCTTCCCCTTGCCCCGGGAGGTACCGGAGGAGAACCTCGAGGCCGCTGCTCCTCCTAGCTGCATAGGTTCCTCCGCACTCGGGAGGAACGACTCACCCTCCGCGTGACCTCCCGGTAACCAGGAATCACCACGAGAATGGCTCCCAGTAACAGGAGGTCTACCCCTCCGCTCCTGGAGGCGTCTATCCATACGAATAGCTAACGACATAGCCGCCTCCAGGGACGGAGGGGTCTCATAAACCGCCAGAGCATCCTTCAGCCTCTCCGAAAGACCCTGACAAAAGTGACTCCTGAGCGCCGGATCGTTCCACTTCGTGTCCGTAGCCCACCTGCGGAACTCAGAACAATATGATTCCGCCGACCGAGTCCCTGGCGGAGATGGCGTAACCTGGATTCAGCCAAAGCGACACGGTCAGGGTCATCATATATGAGGCCCAGGGCGTCAAAAAATTCATCCACAGAGCGGAGACAAGTAGAGTCCTGTGGCAGAGAGAAAGCCCAGGACTGGGGATCTCCCTGCAGTAGCGACATAATAATTCCTACACGCTGCAGCTCATCACCAGTGGAATAAGGCCTGAGCCTAAAATATAATTTACAGGCCTCTTTGAACACAGTAAACTTATCTCTACCTCCTGAAAACCTGTCAGGGAGGGCAACCTTAGGTTCAGGTCTGGCCTGACCCAATGCTTGATTCCCCAAGACACCATTTTGCGGTTGCGGGCCCTGTAAAGCCGACCGAAGGTCCGCAACCTCCAAAGACAGGGACTGCAGCTGCTGTGCCAAAGCAGACACAGGATCCATAAGGAAAGGAAGAAAAATCGGTTCCTCCCCTGTCCTTCAGTTACAGTATTGGCAGGTGATAATGTCACGCTGGGAGCGGGAGAGGCACTCAGCGTAGGACAACGACGGGGGGGGGGAATAAGGAGTCCCTAAAGCTATGGGCACAAGAGGGAGAGGGTGACCCCTAGTCTTACTGGGGCTGACCCTGTCTGCCCTAACGTCCCTATACAGTTTCCTCAACTGTCGCCGACCACGAACCTCGTCCCTCTCTGATCCTAGCACTACCTTATCTAAGGATCAGATGGAGAGGTTCACTAGACCCCTCCACTAACAACTAAAGACAAACACAAGGAAAAAACAGACAATGGGGAAAGAAAACACTTATCTTGCAGCAGAGCACAGCAACCTCCACAACCTCAGCTTCTGTTGGAGCAAGGATAATGAGTGCACAAGGAAATATCACCTGCACCGAGGGAGGGCAGTGAAACTCCTTATAAAGGTGGGAAGAACCTGCTGGGTCCTAGAGACCCAGAATACTGGTGTAGAAACCAGACCGAGCACAAGACCTTCCCAGCCGTCTCCCCATGATAGGGAGATCTTATCATACCTTCTCTTTATCTACACAGAAGGTAAATGCCCCTGAAAGACGGACCGTCCTCAAACCTTATGGCTGATTGGCCAAACGCTGGGACCGTCTGCGCGTGGCCTCTACCCTGTCATCCGTGCCACCCGTGACACTATCATGCTGTAGTGCTGGGCATTGTAGTGCGACAATAGTGCTGTGTAAGGGCGAACATGCTGGGCATTGTAGTACTACAAGGGAGCTGTGTGAGGGCTATCATGCTGTGGAGCGGGGCATTGTATTGCGACAATAGTGCTGTGGAAGGACGAACATGCTGGGCATTGTAGTACTACAAGAGAGCTGTGTGAGGGCTATCATGCTGTAGTGCTAGGCATTGTATTGCGACAATAGTGCTGTGGAAGGGCTAACATGCTGGGAATTGTAGTACTACAAGGGAGCTGTGTGAGGGCTATCATGCTGGGCATTGTAGTGCTACACTTGATGTGTGTCAGTGAAAATAATGCAGGTTATTATAGTGTCAAACTAACTTTGTGTGAGTGTGCTTACTGCTGGGGCTGGTAGTGACCCAATAGCTGGTTTGACTTCTGTTATCATAAACAACACCACGACACAAATCAAACATACGGTCTAAGTAGAAAAAAAATAGACTATCGAAAAAAAAAAACCTATGTCACCCAACAAACTAAATCGAAGGTGTGCTTAAAAGTATTAATACCTTTATACATCGACAAGATGGCTGTGCGAGCAGTGAGTAGCGGTGTTAACACTCGGCACTGCATGCTGCGGGCCCATACCCCCCCATCCTAACTTCTTTTGCCCCAGGCATTGAGAGCACCGCCCCTCCACCCGTGTGCACTGTAGGGGCGACCTAAAGCGTAGTTGGCTCTATGAGTCACGCTCTTGCTTACGGTCGCCATGTTGGATCAACCTGCACGGGTGTAAGGCCACTTCCGTCCAAGGCACAACTGACGGAAGTTGTCCGAAATGGACGGAAATGGCATTCGGGTTTTATATATATTATGTTGGTGTCTCCCAAAACAAAATTTTTGGTAACAGTATTGTATCTATGACGTAGAAATGCTCTCTCAAGCTATATCGCTAATGGTACCTTTACACGCAGCTACAGGTAACAAGTTTTCCACAGGTAACTTACTGGCTGCAGTGAAATCATGGAGACATTATTCCATTTGTACACAGCAACAAGATAGAACCATGTCTCCATGATTTCACTGCAACCAGTAAGTTACCTGTGAAAAACCTGTTATCTGTAGCTGCGTGTAAAGGTACCATAAGTGACACATGTAGCGAGCCACCACATGTCCCAGCGCCTCACATCAGCGCTGGGCCAAGTTTTGCATGGTTACTTTGGGTCTCTAAGCACGTACCAGCTCTTACAGACCCGAAGTTACCATGGATAACGTCATGCGCACGATTACAGGTTGCAGTGAGCGTGCGGATGGCAGTATCCAGGTGACACTAGTGGGTGTGTAAGCACAGGACTCTGCTTACAGACCCGCTTATTTATTATAGATAACAGCATCTTCCCGCTCCCAGGCTGCGATTATCGGGCGGACATTTATAGCAGCGATCTTGCTGGCTGGTTATCGCTGGCGAGATATGTCTGTGTGACATCTCTCACTACCGATGTGCAAAAAATCACACCACAGTCCCTGGTACATCACTTCATTATATGGTTAGCATATGCAATTGTTAGTTTAGAATCCCGCTTTATAGTAATCAATATTTTAAACACCAAAAAATAATTTTTATTGATTACAAGACAACAAAATAAATGTTAACATAATATTTTATTACAATAATACAATAGGTAATGAGTCGTATTTCGACTAATATCTATGTATACATAAAAAAAAACATCTACATAAAAAATTATTTAGTAGATATATATGTAATGGATGAAATTGCAATGTAGGTTTTTTATTCCATACTGTATAGAGGTAACACTGAACCTTGCAATGAAAATATTTGTACTATTCATAGATCATAAATTCAGCTGGAAGGTCTCGTGTAAACTTGAATCCTGTATATTGCTCTTCGGGATCGGGATACATGTTCCTAATGTTTGACACCACACATGAAGGCACTGGTCGACGATTGCCTTTGCCAAGATAACCGTGAACCAAACAAGTGAAGGTACGATATGCAGCTCTTCTGATCGCTCTTTGGAGTAATAATTGTATTACACTGGTCAACCGCATTTTTGGTGCCAAAGATATTTCATTGAATTTAGGGTAACTTTGGGGTGCTGATTCTGAATATGTCATCAGTTTTGCCAGATTGGCTCAAGTTTTTGAGATTTTTCGTAAAATGTGTAACAAAAAAGACGTTTTTTGCTACTTTTTTAACGAAGTCTGTTATGTTTCTTCTATGTTTTGTCAGTGTATATTCACCACAAATGTAACAGAATGAGTCTGGATCGTTAAGACAACTTCTTCTTGATGAGTTCATGCTTTTCACTGGACAACAGACAACAAACATAAAGTTAGTGCAAAAATCAAGCTATGAACAAACTTTTAGAACACTAATTAACACAAAACTATATTGAGAACTGCTCAGTTCAAGTACTAATCCAAAGAAATTAATGAGATGATGCGTCGCATTTACCAACAAGTGCTATAAATAAGATACCAAAAATCTCAAAAACTTGAGCCAATCTGGCAAAACTGATAGCATATTCAGAATCAGCACCACAAAAATACCCCAAATTCATTAAAATATTTTGGGCACCAGAAAAAAAAATTTTTTTTGTTGACCTGTGTTATTTATTAAAAAAAAAACACATTTATGTTGTCTTTAAACTAATGAAAAATATTTACAATACCAATAGGAACATTGTGTTTTTAACATGAAGCAGTTGCAAAGAAATAATAGCTTCATTTATATTACATTCCTTTTTTTCCAATAAAAAAAGGCAAAGTAATAATTAAAATGAATAAAAATAAAAAGTATTTTTTGTGAAATTAATATTATATACTACAACATCTACCGTGTTTACAAGAAAACAAGACAGTATTATATTATTTGGGGGGTAAAAAGTAGCACCATGTCTGATTTTCGGGTGGTGACTTATATTGGCAGACACCAAGCCTACTCACATACCCATACACATACACACAGACACACACACATACACATGCATACACACACATACACACACACATACCTTCCTACCTGGTCCGTTGCCGTCCGTGCAGTCCTATCCGAAGCTGTCCCTGCTGTTCTGTACGGTGCTGCCCGCTGGTGTCCTCCTGTCATGGTCTCCATGCTGTGCCCCAGGCCAGTAACATGATTATCGATGCGGGCGCCTGGAAATGGGTACGCTTCCTGCTTCCTCCTGACAATCCCCGACCAGGGCGGCCCTGCACCAAAGATAAGGCAGGGCCAGTGATGTAATGTAACCGCCCCTGCGCTTTGATTGGCTCAGGACCCGTGAGTCACGTGTCACAGCGGCAATCACATGACACAATGGCCCTGCGTTCTCAATTGGTGCAGGGCTGACCTGGGCGGGGATTGGCAAGAGGAAGCAGGCAGCGTCCCCATTGCCAGGCCCCTGCAACGATAATCATGTTACTGGCCTGGGGCACAGTATGTAGACTAGCACAGCACCGGACAAAGCAGCGGGCACAGCACCGGACAGAGCCACGGGGACAGCACCGGACAGGACTGCAGGGAAGGCAGCGGACCAGGTAGTACATATTGCGCAGCGCTCCCCCAACACCACCACGGGCCCCACCAGACTTATAGCTGCGGCCCCCGCCATGACTTATATTGCGCTGCGGAACCCACCACATGCATTATATTGTGCTGCGGGCCACCCCCCTTCCCCACCATAAATTTTAATCGGGGTTTGACTTATATTAGCTGAAACTATCCTACCCCCCACCCCCTGACATATTCGGGGGTGACTTATTTTCGGGGAAACGCGGTAGTGCTGTATGTCATCAGTACAAATAAATTGGTTAATTTAGAACAATCATTAATAGTTTCATTTTTTAAAAAACAACTGATGTAAAAGATGACTTAAAAAAAAAAAATAATCTTCGACACATACATTATTGCACATTAACTTCCTGGTCAATAAATGATTCTATTTTTGGAAAGTACCGCATATACTCGCGTATAAGCCGAGTTTTTCAGCCCAAAAATTGGGCTGAAAAGTACCCCCCTCGGCTTATACGCGAGTCAGTGACGGTCCCTATGAGTATACAGCAGCCCCAGCAGCCTCAGTAATCCAGGGCCCCCCAGCCTTGCTCCGGTCACCTATAAAGCAAAATATACTTAGCACTGTCCCGCTGCCGTCCGCGCCCGCCGCTGCCGACATCCCCGATCCTCCATCTTCATGCGTCCTCTTCCGGTTTCCTGTGTACGTCGCAGGCAATGACGTCATTGCCGGCGCCGAACACAGGAAGTCGGAAGAAGACGCATGAAGATGGAGGATCGGGGATGTCGGCAGCGGCGGGCGCGGACGTCAGCGGGACAGTGATAAGTATATTTTGCTTTACAGGTGACCGGAGCAAGGCTGGGGGGCCCTGGATTACTGGGGCTGCTGTATACTACCGCTGGCGCTGCTATATACTACCACTGGGGCTGCTGGGGCTGCTATACACTACCACTGGGGCTGCTATATACTACCACTGGGGCTGCTGTATACTACCACTGGGGCTGCTATATACTACCACTGGGGCTACTATATACTACCACTGGGGCTGCTGTATACTATCACTGGGGCTGCTATATACTACCACTGGGGCTGCTGGGGCTGCTATATACTACCACTGGGGCTGCTATATACTACCACTGGGGCTGCTGTATACTACCACAGGGGCTGCTGGGGCTGCTATATACTACCACTGGGGCTGCTATATACTACCACTGGGGCTGCTGTATACTACCACTGGGGCTGCTATATACTACCACTGGGGCTGCTATATACTACCACTGGGGCTGCTATATACTACTGCTGGGGCTGCTATATACTACCACTGGGGCTGCTATATACTACCACTGGGGCTGCTGTATACTACCACTGGGGCTGCTGTATACTACCACTGGGGCTGCTATATACTACCACTGGGGCTGCTATATACTACCACTGGGGCTGCTGTATACTACCACTGGGGCTGCTATATACTACCACTGGGGCTGCTATATACTACCACTGGGGCAGCTGTATACTACCACTGGGGCTGCTGTATACTACCACTGGGGAGGCCTGTATACCACTGGGGGGGCCTGTATACCACACTGCTGGGGGCTGTATACCTGTGCTGGGGTCCACCCTCGGCTTATACACGAGTCAATAGGTTTTTCCAGATTTTTGGGGCAAAAGTAGGGGGGTCGGCTTATACACGGGTCGGCTTATACACGAGTATATATGGTATCTCTATTTTAATATATTTTAATTTTTTTTTTCTATTCTATAAATGCTTCACTGGTGTCACTTATGCAAAACACATATGTTAGTGTTAGTGTCAGGGAGTCATAGCCAAAATACATTTTAATTCACGGTAATCCCATTATTCTTACCCTGTCCGCAGTGCGTGCAGATCCATGCTCCATTTTAACATTGATGTTACTATTGCATGCAATGAAATAATGCTTTGTAGTCTTGTACTTAATTTTGCCTGCTTTTTGATAGTGTTGGGTTTGATCAACTTTTGGTTCACAATAACAACAAAAAAGGTGTTATTAATGTGGTTATAATAAAAATAATATTGTATATTCAGTTGTTAGTTTATTTTATTGTAATATCTGTGTGATAAACACAATATTCTAATATTAGTAAAGTAAAAATTGGACAGAATTTATTGATTATCAAATATTGACATTTTCCAACTTATATTTCACAGAACATCCGCAATTCAAACATGCCATGTTGTATCATTTCAAACTGCCCTGGCAGCAAACCAGGACAGGTAGTGCCGAAGAATGTTATTTAACATTCTTTCCCGAGAAATATTGATCGAATAAAACTTTGGCTCCAGCAAACAGGTCAACAATTTGTGAACATAGACAACATTGCTGGAAAGATTTTTGAAGATAAGAAGAGTCATAAGTATCGTCTTTGTTCTAAACATTTTTCTGACGATTGTTACATTCCACACGATGGTCCAAAAAAACTTAAAAACGACGCTTTACCAACAATTTTCCTGCCTATCAAAGAAGGTGATTTTTATATTAATGAGTCACTGAAAAGAAGACGCAAAGTTAAAAAAAACCGTTGATTCTGATGAGTCTACCAGTTTGGAGTCTCAAAGTGTTTTAACAGAACAATCACACATTGATGAGACAAAAGTGGCTTCAGTAATGTTCAAGAATGCTGAAACACAAACCGATTTTGATTTAACCAATTGTGAAATTATTCCGAGGCAAGATGTCAGAATCCAACGCTCTGAAAATACAGAAGCTCCACGTATAACAGATGAATCAGACTATGTTCAATTAACTCCTCATTTCAGTAATCCAATGTTGTCATCTACACCGACACAACATGTTTCTCAACATAGAGATGATTTTCCATTAAAAAAAAGACGTCGCCTAGAAAGCAGTGAAGTCACCGCGGAAAAATCGCCACTACCATTTGTATTTGGAGGTGTACAGCCCATGTCCCCTATAAAAGAAGTTAGTGATGCAGGAATGGATGTTGCCCAATCGGGAACCTCTTCTCAAAGTGATAGTATTCCCGAGGGAAGGGATGAAGACTGCATACCAGTGGAGACAAGCTGCAATATTAGTGACCTTGTGGATATGGCATCTGTTATCTATGAAGAACCACAGGAAAGAAAAATTGATACAGAATTAAGTGAAAAAGATCTTATAAAAGAAAGAAAATTTTGGGTGTTTGAACGCTGTATTGATCGTTTACTTTATAAAGTCAGGTGTTTACAATTAGTGATGAGCGAGCACTAAAATGCTCGGGTGCTTGATGCTCTGTTCGAGCATCTCAAGATACTCTTGTACTCGGCCAGAGCACCGAGCCCAATGTAAGTCAATTAGTGACAGGCTCCGCCCACAGACTTCCGGTTATAAAACGAGTAATTCCGGAAAAGGGCGGGAGGGTGGGCTTTTTCAAATCGCCGCAGCATAGAACACCTTGCTGTGGCCCCCAGAGGGATCCTATCGATTAATCTGCTCCCTGTATGGTGCCAGCTCACTGTGTGCACTGAAGGGAGCAGTGTATGTGTCTCAGATCGCTATTTATTACCGAGCTGTCCGAGCATCTCGGCAGTACTTGGTGCTCGCCGAGCACCCCGAGTACCGAGATACTCGTGCGAGTACCGAGTCGCACAGAGCATACTCGCTCATCACTATTTACAATCTGTCAATTGCAACGAAAAAATCAAGAATGTCACCAAAAAAATGTACGGCTCTTCTTGTACAATTACAGCCCAGTGTTTTAATGGACATAATTTTGAAGTAATGCAAACCCAACCTAAGGTGGGTGAATATTATTGTGGCAACCTATTGCTCGCCTCAGGGATTTTATGCAGCGGTCTTAATTTTCAAAAGTTTAATGAATTTATGAAAATAACTGGACTTGTCGGTATTGCAGAAACTACATTTTTCAGATATCAAAATGCTTTCCTGTATTCAGCAATTGATTTAGCTTGGCAAATGGAAAAAAACAACCAGTTACTAAAAAGAACAGCGACACCACTTTGCATTATAGGAGACGGACAATGTGATAGTCCCGGCCACAGTGCAAAATATTGCATTTACACCGTAATGGACATGTTGACAGATGAAATATTAGATTTTGAGGTTGTCCAGCGAACACAGTGTAATTCTTCAGTCGGTATGGAAAAATTTGGTTTCTCGCTGTGCATGGATCGTCTGTTGTCAGAAGGCTTGAATATATCAAAATATTTGCCTCCGATCGCCATGTCGGCATCAGAAAAAAAATGCGCATTGATTACAAATCCATCCTCCATCAATTTGATGTATGGCATTATGCCAAATCCATTAAAAAAAAACTCACACTGGAAAGTAATACAAGGCTATGTCGTACAATAAAACCGTGGATTGGCAAAATTGCAAATCATTTCTGGTGGTGTATAAAAACCTGCAGTAGAGATCGTGACATCTTGGAAGGAAAATGGTTGTCATTGCTACATCACATTGTGAATGAACATGAATGGGAGGGTGAGATATGTAACCGATGTAGTCATGAAGATCTACCTGAGGAATCCGATGACACTGAGGTGATGTGGTTGAAAAAGAATACACTGCCATATAAAAAAATTGAAAAAGTGGTGAAGAGTCAGGTACTGCTCAATGACCTTACATTTTTAACTCACAATTGCCACACTGGAGCTTTAGAAAGCTTTCATAGCCTTGCACTTAAGTACAGGACCAAGCGCATCCACTTTGGAATTGATGCGATGGAAGCGCGCACTAAACTTGCGATTTTGACTCACAACAATAATGTTGACAAGAGACAGGCCACTGTGCAACGCGAACGTTCAAATACAGAGTCTCTCGGAACACTAAGAACCAAACTTTTTGTCCCAAAAGGAAAAAAAAAATGGCTTGTACGTAATGTGTACGAAAACATGCAAATAGACTACATTGATGACATTATTTCGATGTATTTAAACTTGTCAAAGGAAATGCATGGAGTGGTTGGGAATCGAGAGCACCAAGCTTACCTAAGAATGTTGCTGAATTAGAAAGGCCTTTAAAAGACGATGTTAAGAAAACCAAATTAGACTAACTAAATTTACAATGGCATGTAAACAAACCTAAAAACCCTTTGTATAGATTATCTTATCCAAAACGTTAACTTTTTCTGATTACATAGCTTATTGTATTAAATTATAACATACAATGAACTTAATTGTCTGATTTGAATAATGTGATACTTTCTCAGCTGTTTTGTATAGAGAAGAACCTTCCAAACTAAACTTATTGATTTCCTTCTTGTTTTTTTTAATCAATTAATATTTAATATTTAGTTATTTAAGTCATGGTGATTGTAGTAGTAGAATAAGGTGGATCATTCACTACGTTGAAATTTGAGAATTCATAGTTGAGCAACATTTAAAGTCTATATGGTTAATGGCTTGACTACCGTATATACTCGTGTATAAGCCACCCCCCTACTTTTGCCCTCCAAACCTGGGAAAACCTATTGACTCGTGTATAAGCCAAGGGTGGACCCCAGCACAGGTATACAGTCCCCCCCAGTGGTATATAGCAGCCTCCCCAGTGGTAGTATACAGCAGCCACAGAGGTATATACAGCAGCCCCAGTAGTAGTATACAGCAGCCTCCCCAGTGGTAGTTACAGCAGCCTCCCCAGTGGTAGTATACAGCAGTCTCCCCCTGTGGTAGTATACATCAGTCTCCCCCTGTGGTAGTATACATCAGTCTCCCCCTGTGGTAGTATACAGCAGTCTCCCCCTGTGGTAGTATACAGCAGTCTCCCCCTGTGGTACTGTACAGCAGCCTCCCCCTGTGGTAGTATACAGCAGCTCCCCCTGTGGTAGTATACAGCAGCTCCCCTGTGGTAGTATACAGCAGTCTCCCCCTGTGGTAGTATACAGCAGTCTCCCCCTGTGGTAGTATACAGCAGCCTCCCCCTGTGGTAGTATACAGCAGCCCAGTGGTATATACTGCAGCCCCTCCCCTGTGGTAGTATACAGCAGCCCCCCCTTTTGGGTATACAGCAGCCCCCCCCTGTGGGTATACAGCAGTGCCTCCCCCTGTGGTATATACAGCAGCCCCTCCCCTGTGGTAGTATACAGCAGTGCCTCCCCCTGTGGTATATACAGCAGCCCCCCCTGTGGTATAATACAGCAGCCCCCCCCCTGTGGTAGTATACAGCAGTGCCTCCCCCTGTGGTAGTATACAGCAGCCCCCCCTGTGGATATACAGCAGCCCCCCCTGTGGGTATACAGCAGCCCCCCCTGGGGGTATATACAGCAGCCACCCCCCGTTGCTGCCGCACACCTGTAAAAAGAAGATCTTTCATACTTATCCTCCTGCTGTCACCGCGCGCATCCTCCGCTCTCCTTGCTTGCACCCGGGCCCCGGCGTCCATCCATATGACCGCGCACAAATATGACGTCATTATTTGTGCGCGGTCACGTGGATGGACGCCGGGTGCAAGCAAGGAGAGCGGAGGATGCGCGCGGTGACAGCAGGAGGATAAGTATGAAAGATCTTCTTTTTACAGGTGTGCGGCAGCAACGGGGGGGGGTGTATATACCACAGGGGGGGGGCACTGCTGTATACTACCACAGGGGGGCGGGAGAGCACTGACAGTGCTATGTAATATGCACGGCTCCCCCTGCCGCTGATGGACAGGGGGATGCAGTGCATATTGCATTGCACTAATGAGCGGCCCCACGTGACCGGCCGCTCACTATACAGCCTCACCCTGCCTCCTCCAGCCCCCGGACACCGGCCCCACACAGTCAGCCGTCACTGACTCGTGTATAAGCTGAGGGGGGCACTTTTCAGCACAATTTCTGTGCTGAAAAACTCGGCTTATGACACGAGTATATACGGTAATATTCCAAAGCTTTACATCAGCAAAAATTTAATGGAAACAACCACCGGAATCTACTCATATATAACGTTTAAACCTGTCCCTGAACCCTTGTAACACCTTTACAGTCATCGTTTGTTGATTTTCAATGCATAATATATGTTCAGATAATCGCTTATAAACTTACTGGAGTTGGGACGGTTGGGCGTTTCCTAGAAAGTGGAGGTCCGAGGGGAGGCAATGCTATTGAGTCTCGATGATCCGCCCAGTGACTCGCAAGCACGCCAACATCAACGTCACTATGATTGTTAAAGCGCGGGCACGCATTCACTGGAGCGTGCACGCCCGTCATCATCGCGCACGTCATCAGCCGGGGCCGCATTATGTGTCAGCCCCGCGTCAATGACACGTAATGCAGCCACGCTGATGAAGAAGGCGATGAGGACGGGCGGGCACACTCCAGTGAATGCGTGCACGGCTTTTACAGTCATAGTGACGTTGATGTGGGCGTGCTTGCGAGTCACTGGGAGGTGCAGCGAGACTCAATAGTATTGCATCCTCTCCCACCAACACATTGTAGGAAACGCCCACCCGTCCCAGCTCCAGTAAGTTTATAAACGATTATCTGTACATATATTATGCATTGATAATCAACCAACGGATGCCTGTAAAGGTGTTACAAGGGTTCAGGGACAGGTTTAAACGCTATATCTGATTAGATTTAGGTGGTTGTTTCCCTTTAATACTTTTTTAGACTAAAATAAAATTTTGTCGGACTTAATGAATGATAGATACATAACTTAAAAAATGTGTTTTACCCTGAAAAAATTATAACACATGTACAAAATACAAAAGGGTACAGTTAGGCCGATCAATTAATTATTTATCGCTACCTTTTATAGAAAAATCTAACGATCACTTACCCATTATTGATACAAATTGAAGAACAAATTTAAAATTTAAAAAATGGGACTTTTCAGTGGAGTGTAATGAAATTTTAGCTGTAAATACTGAAAGTATTAAAATAACCCCCCCCCTTTTTTTTTTTTTATTTACCTGTTTTTTTCTCTTGATGAAGGGTCTTCAAATATAATTGCAGTAGTAAGTATGGTGAATACATCACTGCGTTCAAAATCAGTGTAGAACAATTTGTGCTGTGTAATACAGCCTTCCTGTGTCCAAGGTACTGCATTTTCAATTTCTTTACAGCATATACTTTCTAGATCAGTGTCCATGGTAGTACAATGAGAACATGAACACCAATCAATTGTTCCTATTCGTGGTGGCAGTACAGGATAATCAAAATCAATATAGTGTTGGTTTGCAGACACTAGAGGATTGCTAGGAAAACTACCAATATCAGATCCCAATGGGTTAAATCGGGCATCTATCTGACGGTTTAATATTTCCATCTGTGAATCATAAAAGAACATAATGCATACCGTCATTGTCATTGAGCTTATAACATTATCGACAGAAATTGAAGTTTAAATAATACAGGAATACACATGAACAAATGTATGCGTAAATCTTGCAAAAATCTGGCATTTTTCTTATATTACTTTTTAAAGGTTTGTGCCTAGATAATATTGTTAAATTTTTATTCAACTATACTAACAGCGCAATTTTCTGACATGAAAAAAGCATGCATACACTCACGATGTAAGAAGCTGTGTATGTATTATGGTAGTAATGGTAGCGCAGCAAACTATATCCTCATTTATTTATTATAATTTGTCTACCGCCCGGTCATCTAACTGGCTTTCTACAAGCGCGTCACGTAGGCTGTGAACATCATGAGAAATCGCATCCACCCAGACAAATGTACAATACGTTATGTTGGAATGAGGATGAACACAAGATGTAACAGCATTATAAAACTCGTGTTCTAAATAGCCAATGAGATGTCTTCAACGGAGAATAAGACATTATTCAGATCAGCTCTGTATCCACAACGTCCTTTTTGAAATATAACGTTGATGTACAGCAATTCTTTTTATTTATTTTAATTATTACTTTGCCTTTTTTTATTGGAAAAAAAGGAATGTAATATAAATGAAGCTATTATTTCTTTGCAACTGCTTCATGTTAAAAACACAATGTTCCTATTGGTATTGCAAATATTTTTCATTAGTTTAAAGACAACATAAATGTGTTTTTTTTAATAAATAATACAATTATTACTCCAAAGAGCGATCAGAAGAGCTGCATATCGTACCTTCACTTGTTTGGTTCACGGTTATCTTGGCAAAGGCAATCATCGACCAGTGCCTTCATGTGTGGTGTCAAAAATTAAGAACATGTATCCCGATCCCGAAGAGCAATATACAGGATTCAAGTTTACACGAGACCTTCCAGCTGAATTTATGATCTATGAATAGTACAAATATTTTCATTGCAAGGTTCAGTGTTACCTCTATACAGTATGGAATAAAAAACCTACATTGCAATTTCATCCATTACATATATATCTACTAAGTAATTTTTTATGTAGATTTTTTTTTTTTTATGTATACATAGATATTAGTCGAAATACAACTCATTACCTATTGTATTATTGTAATAAAATATTATGTTAACATTTATTTTGTTATCTTGTAATCAATGAAAATTATTTTTTGGTGTTTAAAATATTGATTACTATAAAGCAGGATTCTAAACTAACAATTGCATATGCTAACCATATAATGAAGTGATGTACCAGGGACTGTGGTGTGATTTTTTTGCACAGTATTGAGAGATGTCACACAGACATATCTCGCCAGCGATCACCAGCCAGCAAGATCACAGCAGGTGGATGAGCGCTGCTACATGTGTCACTTATGGTACCTTTACACGCAGCTACAGGTAACAGGTTTTTCACAGGTAACTTACTGGTTGCAGTGAAATCATGGAGACATGGTTCTATCTTGTTGCTGTGTACAAATGGAATAATGTCTCCATGATTTCACTGCAGCCAGTAAGTTACCTGTGGAAAACCTGTTACCTGTAGCTGCGTGTAAAGGTACCATTAGCGATATAGCTTGAGAGAGCATTTCTACGTCATAGATACAATACTGTTACCAAAAATTTTGTTTTGGGAGACACCAACATAATATATATAAAACCCGAATGCCATTTCCATCCATTTCGGACAACTTCCGTCAGTTTTGCCTTGGACGGAAGTGGCCTTACACCCGTGCAGGTTGATCCAACATGGCGACCGTAAGCAAGAGCGTGACTCATAGAGCCAACTACGCTTTAGGTCGCCCCTACAGTGCACACGGGTGGAGGGGCGGTGCTCTCAATGCCTGGGGCAAAAGAAGTTAGGATGGGGGGGTATGGGCCCGCAGCATGCAGTGCCGAGTGTTAACACCGCTACTCACTGCTCGCACAGCCATCTTGTCGATGTATAAAGGTATTAATACTTTTAAGCACACCTTCGGTTTAGTTTGTTGGGTGACATAGGTTTTTTTTTTTCGATAGTCTATTTTTTTTCTACTTAGACCGTATGTTTGATTTGTGTCGTGGTGTTGTTTATGATAACAGAAGTCAAACCAGCTATTGGGTAACTACCAGCCCCAGCAGTAAGCACACTCACACAAAGTTAGTTTGACACTATAATAACCTGCATTATTTTCACTGACACACATCAAGTGTAGCACTACAATGCCCAGCATGATAGCCCTCACACAGCTCCCTTGTAGTACTACAATGCCCAGCATGTTAGCCCTTCCACAGCACTATTGTCGCAATACAATGCCTAGCACTACAGCATGATAGCCCTCACACAGCTCTCTTGTAGTACTACAATGCCCAGCATGTTCGTCCTTCCACAGCACTATTGTCGCAATACAATGCCCCGCTCCACAGCATGATAGCCCTCACACAGCTCCCTTGTAGTACTACAATGCCCAGCATGTTCGCCCTTACACAGCACTATTGTCGCACTACAATGCCCAGCACTACACCCTGATAGCCCTCACACAGCTCCCTTGGAGTACTACAGTGCCAGCATGTTCGCCCTTCCACAGCACTATTGTCGCACTACAATGCCCAGCACCACAGCATGATAGCCCTCACACAGCTCCCTTGGAGTACTACAATGCCCAGCATGTTCGCCCTTCCACAGCACTATTGTCGCACTACAATGCCCAGCACCACAGCATGATAGCCCTCACACAGCTCCCTTGGAGTACTACAATGCCCAGCATGTTCGCCCTTCCACAGCACTATTGTCGCACTACAATGCCCCGCTCCACAGCATGATAGCCCTCACACAGCTCCCTTGGAGTACTACAATGCCCAGCATGTTCGCCCTTACACAGCACTATTGTCGCACTACAATGCCCCGCTCCACAGAATGATAGCCCTCACACAGCTCCCTTGTAGTACTACAATGCCCAGCATGTTCGCCCTTACACAGCACTATTGTCACAATACAATGCCCAGCACTACAGCATGATAGCCCTCACACAGCTCCCTTGGAGTACTACAATGCTCATCATGTTCGCCCTTCTACAGCACTATTGTCGCACTACAATGCCCAGCACCACAGCATGATAGCCCTCACACAGCTCCCTTGGAGTCTACAATGCCCAGCATGTTCGCCCTTACACAGCACTATTGTCGCAATACAATGCCCAGCACTACAGCATGATAGCCCTCACACAGCTCCCTTGGAGTACTACAATGCCCAGCATGTTCGCCCTTCCACAGCACTATTGTCGCACTACAATGCCCCGCTCCACAGCATGATAGCCCTCACACAGCTCCATTGTAGTACTACAATGCCCAGCATGTTCGTCCTTCCACAGCACTATTATCACACTACAATGCCTAGCACTACACCATGATAGCCCTCACACAGCTCCCTTGGAATACTACAATGCCAGTATGTTCATCCTTCCACAGCACTATTGCCGCACTACAATGCCCAGCACTACACCATGATAGCCCTCACACAGCTCCCTTGGAGTACTACAATGCCCAGCATGTTCGTCCTTCCACAGCACTATTGCCGCACTACAATGCCCAGCACTACACCATGATAGCCCTCACACAGCTCCCTTGGAGTACTACAATGCCCAGCATGTTAGCCCTTCCACAGCACTATTGTCGCAATACAATGCCCAGCACTACAGCATGATAGCCCTCACACAGCTCCCTTGGAGTACTACAATGCCCATCATGTTCGCCCTTCCACAGCACTATTGTCGCACTACAATGCCCAGCACCACAGCATGATAGCCCTCACACAGCTCCCTTGTAGTACTATAATGCCCAGCATGTTAGCCCTTCCACAGCACTATTGTCGCAATACAATGCCCAGCACTACAGCATGATAGCCCTCACACAGCTCCCTTGGAGTACTACAATGCCCATCATGTTCGCCCTTCCACAGCACTATTGTCGCACTACAATGCCCAGCACCACAGCATGATAGCCCTCACACAGCTCCCTTGGAGTACTACAATGCCCAGCATGTTCGCCCTTACACAGCACTATTGTCGCACTACAATGCCCCGCTCCACAGCATGATAGCCCTCACACAGCTCCCTTGTAGTACTACAATGCCCAGCATGTTAGCCCTTTCACAGCACTATTGTCGCAATACAATGCCCAGCACTACAGCATGATAGCCCTCACACAGCTCCCTTGGAGTACTAAAATGCCCATCATGTTCGCCCTTCCACAGCACTATTGTCGCACTACAATGCCCAGCACCACAGCATGATAGCCCTCACACAGCCCCCTTGGAGTACTACCATGCCCAGCATATTCGCCCTTCCACAGCACTATTGTCGCACTACAATGCCCAGCACCACAGCATGATAGCCCTCACACAGCTCCCTTGGAGTACTACCATGCCCAGCATGTTCGCCCTTACACAGCACTATTGTCGCACTACAATGCCCCGCTCCACAGCATGATAGCCCTCACACAGCTCCCTTGTAGTACTACAATGCCCAGCATGTTAGCCCTTCCACAGCACTATTGTCGCAATACAATGCCCAGCACTACAGCATGATAGCCCTCACACAGCTCCCTTGGAGTACTACAATGCCCAGCATGTTAGTCCTTCCACAGCACTATTGCCGCACTACAATGCCCAGCACTACGCCATGATAGCCCTCACACAGCTCCCTTGGAGTACTACAATGCCCAGCATGTTCGTCCTTCCACAGCACTATTGCCGCACTACAATGCCCGCCTGCTGTGAATACTAACATAATGGCCAATCGCTGCAGCCTGGTGTAATCCACAGCTGAGCGCAGGAAGTCAGAGCGTGTGCTCGTGACCCGGCTCTAGCTGATGACGTGTGCACGGGCATGAGATCCCGTGCACCAGCCTGTGACGTTGAAAAAAGGGCTGGGCTTTACTGCAGCGATGGGGACAGGAGGATGACTGGCAGATGAATCTCGGCTGTAGAACAAGCTAAGTTACGCCCACTCGTCCTTATGTTATAAACTTTACAAAGCTACTTCTTCACTTCTACAAAACAGATTTTTTAGCAAAAACGCTTGCAGCAAATGAGTGTGCTGGGTGTAGGGACCCATATTAACAGTCCGGGGGGGTCATTTGGGGTGGTTGGTTCCCTTTAAAACTACTCTTGTCACACAGATTCAACTGTTTGAGAGAAAGGACATCTTTGGGGATAATTGTCTCTTTCCTTTCTTTTCCAGAAAAAAAGGTAGCTAACCCCAATCTTCGAAAAAATAGATACAAATCATTATCTAACTCAAACCAATTGACGTTACCAGAGGGACAAAAAGATAATTCCTTAGATAATAACTCATTTGTTTATAATTTAAAGCAGTTGAGGATATATTTACCATCAATGGTTTCATCTCCGTCACGTTCTTTTCGCCTTGGACCTCGTCAACGGTCTCAGGACACCTCCTCCTGTGCTTCCTACCACCCCTGTGGCCACGCCGGTTGCTGGTCTTGTGCCCTGGGATTGACTAAAAATACGGCACTACTTCCATCATCCATAGAATCAGATTCTCCAGTGAATCCAAAAGTTGATTGGGGCATAGTCTGTTTTTGCGGTTTATTCGGTTTTTTACCGCCTCATGGTTTACCAGGGCCAGGTTTCTGTCTAGGGCCCGACGGTGTGGACTTCTTGTATTGCCAGCGATATATACAACATTATTATAGTCCTCAAGGTCCCTATACCATTTGGATCGTTTAATATCCTTCAAATTTGATTTATACTTAGTCAGGTTCTCATCAAGCTTGGAATCAATGTCACGCAATTCATCCTCCGAGGTATAAATAAACTAATAAATATTTTGTTTCTTCAAACTTCTCCTTTAACAATGAATCTCTTTCTTAGGCTACTTTCACATAACGATTTGAAGGGAGCCGATGCTGTCCGATATAAATCGGACAGCATCGGCTCCCTTCTGATGCCTGGAATCGGGTGCCAAATAGGCACCCGATTCTGGCATAAAATCGCTCCCTGCGGGGTGGAAAAAAAAATAAAAATGTTATTCTCACCTCTCCACGAGCCCCCGCCGTCTTCCGCCATCTTCTTGGAGGCTCCCGGTGGCTCCCGCAGGCTGCCGGTGTCAGCAGAGGGCTTCCTCTGCTGTTCAGGACCTGCGGTGATGTCACAGTCACGTGACCGCGGGTTCACCATGGTAACCCGCGGTCACATGACTGTGACATCACCGCAGGTCCTATAAGGCAGAGGAAGCCCTCTGCTGACACCGGCAGCCTGCGGGAGCCACCGGGAGCCTCCAAGAAGATGGCGGAAGACGGCGGGGGCTCGTGGAGAGGTGAGAATAACATTTCTTTTTTTTTTTAACCCTTGTGCTCCTAGTTAGGAGCAGTTTTATTGTACTGAGCATGCTCAGTACAGTAAAACGGGGTCCGAGGAGACATCAGATGTTTCCTCTGACCCTTCTCCATAGGGCCCCATGTTATAGGGATCGGACCTAATCGGATGTGCACTAAATGCCATCCGATTTGGTCCGATCCGATTCTGTCAGATTTTATTTTTGGTGCAAAAATCGGAGCAAGCTCCCATTTTTGCACCGATAATAAAATCGGACAGAATCGGATCGGACCAAATCGGATGGCATTTAGTGCACATCCGATTCGGTCCGATGCCCATAGGGCTGCATGGAGGCCAAATTCGGATCCGATGCTGTCCCATTTTGATCGGACAGCATCGGAAATGTAAAATCCGTGATGTGAAAGCAGCCTTAAGCAGCATGATGTCAAATGCATATTTTTTGCTAATTGCCTCATTTAGCACAGAAGTTGATATTATTTGGTAATAGTGCAGGTTGCTGGCTTGGACGTAGTCTTTTTGGAATACTTTGCACCTTATAATATTCCACAAGAGTGCCCACATGCAGCTCCAAAGAAATAAGCTTCCTCTTCTCATTTTCCCAACTTTTTCTTAAGATTCGAGTTGTCAACCTCAGTATCGGAAATGATCCTTGCCGCATCTTCATCTGTATAAGAAAATGGGCAGGTGGACACAGGCTCACCAACACTCAAGCCAGTACTATCTATATTGTACATACAACCGATGCACGTGAAAGTGACTCCACAACAGCAACACCACACAATAGAAGATTCACAGCACCCTGTGGATAGTTAGGGTCATGGTCTTCACCCAGCGCCGGACTGGGGTGTCTGGGGCCCACCAGGGAAATTGATCCGCCCTTCATGCAAATACCGGTTAGTGGAGCGTGGACACAGGCGGCTCCTGCACATCACTGTGCGCTCACCATAACTGGGATGTACAATTACTGTAGTTTGCAGTAACTTGTTTTAACAAAAAAAAATCACTTTATCAAAGATCTGCAGGTTAGGAAGGTGATCACTTATTTATTGGTGGAATACGCACCGTCAGAAAATGTGGCACTTTGAGTATTTGGTGAGTTATTTTACCTCAGTATTTGTAAGACAAAACCAGGAGTAAATTAATCAGAGGTATTTTTTTTTATGCATTTCTTAGGCCCCTTTCACATCAGCGGTAAACGCTGATCGCGGCAGTTACGGTGAAAAAACCGCAACTGCCGCGATTACCGCATAACGGCTGTGGCACACTTGCGGCAAGCCCCATACAATGTCTATGGGGCTTGCGGTAAGTGTGCGGCAGGTGCGGCAAGTGCGGTTTCGGCACTTGCGGCAGGTGCGGCCACAAAAAAAAAAACGTTTTTTTCGCGGCCGCACCTGCCGCAAGTGCCGAAACCGCACTTGCCGCACCTGCCGCACACTTACCGCAAGCCCCATAGACATTGTATGGAGCTTGGTGCAAGTGTGCCGCGATCGCGGCCGTTATGCGGTAATCGCAGCAGTTGCATTTTTTTCACCACAACTGCCGCGATCAGCATTTACCACTGATGTGAAAGCAGCCTTACCCTGTCCTGGTTTTGTCTTATATATACTGCGGTGAAAATCTCGCCAAATGCTCAACTTGCTTTCTCTGGTGAACTTCTGTAACTGAATCTCTGCTGCTGTGTCACAGGACAGGGAGGGGTTAAACAGCCAAGTATTTAATATCTATTGGAAATATAGAAGTTTCCCCTTATTGATATCAAATAAAACAAATTACCAACCACAATCCACTCTACCAAGACCAATAATACCAGATAGAAGTCAGAAATCCCACCACACCGTGACCAGATCACATATTACCACCACATAGTGCCCAAATAGTGCCACATACAAAGCACAAATACCGCCACACCATGACCAAAGCACATAATACCACCACATAGTGATCAAATGCTACCACATGCAAGGTATAAATACTGCCACACCATGAGACCACATATTACCACCACATAGTGACCGAATAATACCACATACAAGGGACAAATACTGTCATGTCATAACCAAAGCAAATAATGCCACCACATTGTGACAAATAATACTAAAATAATATAAATGTAAAAAAGCTCTGTATATTGGGTCAGTGTACAGGTAATACAGTGATCACCAGTGACATTATACACAGGAGCTTTGTATATAGTGTCAGTGTACAGGTAATACAGTGATCGGTGAGATTATACACAGGAGTTCTGCATATAGTGTACAGGTTATACAGTCATCACCAGTGACATTATACACAGAAGCTCTGTATATAGTGTCAGTGTACAGGTTATAACAACACAAAGCAATCACTGATCTCAAGGAGACCAGTCCAAGAAAACACTGCGGGCAGCCGGCTAAAGCGCTCAACACAGTGAATTCCTAGGCGCATTGCCCCCTGGGAATTTCAAATATGCAAATAGTCTGTGGAGCCTCGTTTAGGAGTCTCAACACAGAATTAGCCAGATATCCCTCCAGAGAAGGACCTAGCCATGGGGTGGCTCTTTGAGGAGACCCCCATAACCACCATATTAAGTGGCCCATTTAGTCAATATCTAGCTCTTTACAAGCTTAAAGATAAGACAAGGGAATACCAAGGCCAGGTATCATCCACAGACAACTGTTTCGGGGTGATGCCCCTTATCAGTGTGGAGTAGGATTCTGGCTAGGTGGGAGGAATGCCTAGTAGACCAACAACACAAAACAATCACTTATCTCAGGGATGACAAACTTTGCATGATCCGCAAGATCTCATTTGGATAATGTCAGGATTCCCAAATAAACCCTCGCCCTCACAAACCAGAGTAATAATAATCCAAACAGCATAAAAAATAAAAGATGTTTGGAGAAGTACCAACCGGTGAGGCGCTGTCTTTTTTCATGTAACTCTGGAGTGACGATTTCCAGGAGAGACTCCCTGGACATTGACGTGCGCCTCAGTAAGGGGGTGAAACCATGACCCTAATTATCCACAGGGTGTTATGAATCCTCTATTGTGGGGAATATTTTTTACGTTTTGAGCTGACGTTTCTAATGATACCATTTTTGGGTACATGGGATGTTTTGATCGCTCTTATTGTATTTTATTGCAATTTTGCGATGACCAAAAAAATGTAAGTTTGGCATTTGGACTTTTTATTTCGTTACGAAGTTTACAGATCTGATCAATTGATTTTATAGATCAGACATTTCTGAATGCAGCAATACCAAATATGTGTATTTTTTTTAGTAGTTTTTTTTTTTCAATGGGCAAAAAGGGGGGTGATTTGAACTTTTATGGGTTTTTTCATATTTTTAGAATTTTTTTTATTTTTTTCTATATTTTATACTGGCCCCTGGAGTGCCTCAGTGCTGCACAGTCCAATTTCTTCTGCTATGCAGAGACATGCTTCATTATGTCTCTAAAAAGTTTTGCAGATGTATACTGGGCACTGCTGTGTTACAGGGACCGGTGCTACTTGCACATGTAAGGGTGCGAGTAAAGCAGGTTCATGTGCCCGGGTGCACGCTTATTAGACAGCAATAGCAGTAAATAAGAAAAAAATGCGGCACTCACCGAGCAGGGCTTATTTCTTTTTTATTTCAGAGTCCTCTGTACATAGATTCTCTGCGATGGGGGAGGGAGTGAGAAGACAACAAGGTCCGTAGAAGGGGCAGGTGCTCCGAAACGGAATCCGTCACCTGTGTGTCTCCTCACTCCCTCCCCCATCGCAGAGAATCTATGTACAGAGGACTCTGAAATAAAAAAGAAATAAGCCCTGCTCGGTGAGTGCCGCATTTTTTTCATTATGTCTCTGCATAGTAGAAATCATCACGTTTTGTGGATGTCAACCCTCGCCAGGCACACAAAGTGATTACAGACAACATCCAAGGTCCTCTGAGCTGTCAAGGTAACCATCGGAGATCCCGTGATTGCACCACGGGACCTCCGATACCGCCACAATCTCCGTCATGGTGCATTGGATTGCGCTGTCAGTAATTGATAGCGTGATCCAAAGGGCTAAGGGGCACCAATCGGATCGCTGATCAAATTGGTGCTGTTCACTGCACATCTCAGCTGATCAGATCAGCTGAGATGTGTGCAGGATGATGCAAGCTCAGCACATGAGCTCGCATCAGAGGGAGGGAAATGGCCATGGGCTTATATATACAAGTCCTTGATCATGAAGTGATGTAACATGATGTTGACCCAAGCTGGTACGATAATGCCAGACAATTACACTAACAGTGTGCTGCTAATGCAGGAGTCACAGCTATGAGATTACTTTCACCTTGTCTGATAAATGAATACCAAGAGTCTGCACCAATCATGGACGAGAACCAGGAGAGAGCAGTGTCCTTTATGCCAATGGAGTGCAGCATAGAGAGTAGGAGAAGGTGGTCAATGGTGTCAAAAGCTGCAGAGAGGTCAAGAAGAATAAGCAGAGAGTGGTCCCCATTACGTTTTGCCATCAGAAGGTCATTGGTCACTTTGATGAGGACAGTTTCTGTAGAGTGTAGGGGGCAAAAATCAGACTGTAATGGATCTAGAAGAGAGTAAGTGGAGAGGTAATGGGTGAGGCGACTGTAGACCAGGCGCTCCAAGAGTTTAGAGATGAAGGGGAGGTTGGAGACTGGTCTGTAGTTATTAGTGCAGGATGGGTCAAGAGAAGAATTCTTTAATAATGAAGTTATAATAGAGTGTTTGAAGGTGGAGGGGAAGATGCCAGAAGAGAGGGAGGGATTGAAGATTTTGGTTAGGTGAGTGGTGACTACTGGAGAGAAAGACTGGAGTAGGTATGAGGGAATGGGGTCACTGGTGCATGTAGTGGGATGAGAGGTAGAGAGGAGCCTGGAGACGACTTCTTCGGTGTCTGGGTTAAATGTGGAGAGTGAGTCAGAGGAAATGTGTGTGTGTGTGTGTGTGTTGGGGGGGGGGAGGTAATGGGAGTAAGGCTGCGTTCACACGCTGCGTATTTGGCGCGTTTTTTTACGTGCGTTTTTTAAGGGGAAAAATGTGCGTAAAAAACAACACGACAAAACAACTTCATTTGCGCTTTTTTATGCGCGTTTCTTCCAGTGCTTTTAATGGGGCCTATGGAAGAAACGCGTGTAAAAAACTGGAAAGAATTGACATGTTCATTCTTTTTACGCACGCGTTTTTTGCTCCAAAAACGCTGCGTAAAATTACGCGACGTCTGAATGGCACAAAGTGAATGTCCATTCACTTTGCCGGGAAATGCAGACGCACATGCATTTTTGGAGCAAATACGCGCGTAAAAAAACGCGCCAAATACGCAGCGTGTGAACGCAGCCTAACAGCGCTTGGAGGTCGGGAGCTGATTTCCTGGCGGATATTTTCTATTTTCCCCTTAAAATAAAAAGCTAGATCATCAGCAGAGAGGTCAGTGAATGGAGCCTGCACTTTAGGACTGAGGTGGCAGTGAAAGGTGTCAAAGAGTTTTTTTGGATTGTTGGATAGTGAGAAGATCAGGGTGGTGAAGTAGGTTTGTTTGGTGAGGTGAAGGGCAGAGTTTTAGGTTCTTTTTTTTTTTTTTTTTTAAATCAGATATTTTTATTAACCAGAATAGAATCTTAATACAATACATTGGCATGAAGTTTTCCTCATATTTACATATTTCAAATGTAAATTCCACCTCCCCATGTAGACAGCAAATACATCATCTTCTTACTAGGAGCAGGCAGTAGCAGATCCATACATTATACAGTCCAATACCACATATGATATAGCTGGAATAGGAGTCCATTCTTTAAACCAGCACCCGGGCATTGACTCCCCTTGCCACTCCTCACCTCCTCCATGCATTCCATAAGTTATCTAACACTGACATAGAGTTCCTCTTGTAATAAATACTTTCCTCAAGTCGTATTGTATAGTCCACTTGCGTAATAAATTCTGTCCTAGTGGGGGGGCTCAGGCCTGATCTAGTTCTTGGCAGTCAGTTTCCTAGCCATGAATAATAATCTGGCAACTGTCACCTTCTGTGCATTATTAATTTAAATTCCTTCAACATAACCCAATATACACAGCAACGGAGTCCACGGCAACACACATCCATACTTTCCTTCAATCAAACCAAGTACTGCTACCCAAAACACCTGTCATCTCAGACACTCCCACAACATATGCAAAATACCCTCTCCCTCAGTCATACATCTCGGACATTCAGAGGTAGTTCTCACACCAACGCTATGTAGGAATTCAGGGGGATCTATAAGCTCTATGAATAGTATACAGTTGCAACATCCTTTCCGGTTCACTTAATGACAATTTGGGAATATATTCCAAGACAGACTCCCTACTGCATCATCAAATACACCTGCTTCTTCCTCCCATTTATCTCGTGCCCGCATCGGATGCCACAACAGAAAAGTATGAAGAAGATGTTTATAAACAGTGGAAATAACCCCTTTCATGGATCCCTCCATGCAAATGTAATCCAAAACAATGTCCCTCTGCACCTAAACTTATTTGTCGCCTATAAGGCATGTTGAACTCTGATGTAGCGGAAACAATCCGTGATCGGCAGCTGAAATTCAGCCTGTAAAATTTCAAACGTATTTAAATTGTGATTTACTACCAATTGTGTAACATAGCAAATCCCTTTACAAGACCAATCTCTTTGATCTCCCAACTTATAAAACTCACTCAAATCATCGTTCGTCCATACGAGAGAATAGATTGTCAACTTCCCTAGGTTTTTTATTCCTATTCCAGATCCTATGTATAAGGTACAGTGTGGGGAACCTTCGACCCAACCTACCAAAAGTACCCACTTCTAAAACTTGTACCAAAGGAGCTCTCTGTACAAAATAGCTTACCAATGCATGCACTGAACATCGCCCCTCTATTGATGCCCAGCCTCTAAAATACTGACTTTACGATGTCAGGACATAAATCCAAGGATTAGGCACAGCATTTCCTCCTTCCTCTTTGGGTCTGTGCAGTATTTCTAATTTTATCCGGGGTTGTCGTCCACCCCATATCAAGTCTCAAAATAAAGAGCTAAGGCACTGGAATAAACCCCAAGGGAGCCACATTGGTGTGTTATGCATCACATTCACATATAGAAGTTTAGGCATTAGTACCATCTTGGACAAATTTGTCCTACCCACCACCGAGAGACACAGTTTACTCCACTATTGAGTCTTCTCTTTTAATTTAACTAGAAGTGGAAGCACATTCAATCTTACATATTCCATTACCGGAAGGGCAACCTGAATACCTAGATATTTAAATTGATCCACAATTCTAAGTCCGTTACATCCCAACTCTACCATTTTGTATACCCCCACTTCTATCTAAAATCATGAGATTAGCTTTATCCCAGTTTATTTTTTACATCGTCCGAAACCGCTCAATAATAGACACCGCCTGATTCAATGCCTCCCAAGGATCCTGAAGGAACATTAGGACATCATCGGCATGAAGTGCAATCTTTTCCTCCACTGGTCTGAATTTAAATCCTTTAACCATTTTAGCCCTATGAATATATGCGGCAAGTGGTTCAGTCACAAGAGCAAACAACAAAGGAGAGAGGGGGCACCCCTGTTGGGTCCCTCTAATAAGGTTAAACCCATCTGACCTCTCTCCGGTCACCCTTATTCGTGCCCTCGGGGAGGAATAAAGCATCTTTACCCAGGAGACAAAAACTGGCCCAAAGCCCATTTCCCTGAGCACCATCCACAAATAGTCCGACTCCACACTGTCGAACGCCTTATGAGCGTCTAAGGATGCCACAACCCTACTTCCCGCATTATCTGCCGGCATTTGAATATTAAAAAACAGTCTCCTCAAATTGATGTCTGTTGATTTATTAGGCATAAATCCTGACTGGTCTGGATGTATAACAGCAGTTAACCATGTTCGCCAGTCTGTTCGCCATAACTTTGGACAGCAATTTGGCATCCTCTCACAGTAATGAAATGGGCCTATAAGATTCCGGTCTCCTAACATCTTTATCCTCTTTTGGCAAGACAATGATTCTTCTGCAGGAGCCGCGAAACGGCGAGCCGTCGTCCGCCGACCCTCACTCCCTCTCCCTGCTGTATTCATCTTTGCAGATGCTATAAGATGAAATAAAGGACATTTTCAGCTTATTATGATCTATGTGATCAATACACAGCAGGAGAACAAGCTTATCGGGAGCTGAATGGAGGCTGATGGAGCTTCCATTCCTAATCATGTGATTGGTCACATGACTGAAATCAAGGTCCTAGAAGAAACTGCTTAACTTTGCAGCCTCTATGCAGCTCCCAGTGCCTCATCTCCTGCTCTGCACGGATCAAGATCATCTGAATGTGGTAATATATGTGAGTGTTTGGGTATCTGTGTGTGTCTATGTGTATATGTGTATCTATATCTGTATGTGTGAGTGTCTGTATGTGTGTGTATTTGTATATATCTGTATTTGTGTATCTGTATGTGCATGTAGCAGAGCTGTGTGTGTGTGTCTGTATGTACATATATTGTACATGTAGCAGATCTAGGTATGTAGTATGCATGTAGTGTCCATGTGGCAGAGCTGGGTATGTATCTGTATGTGCATGTATTGTGCATGCAGCAGAGCTGTGTGTATATGTATGTAAATGTATACGTGAGCAGAGCTGTGTGTGTTTGTATGTGCATGCATTGTACATGTACCAGAGCTGGGTATGTAGTGTCCATGTAGCAGAGCCATATATGCATCTGTATGTACAGTGTGCATGTAGCAGAGCTGCGTGTGTCTGTATTTGCATGAATTAGGCATGTACCAGTGCTGTGTGTGTATCTGTATGTTCATGTAGCAGAGCTGTGTGTGTATTATGTGTAGTGTGCATGTAGCAGAGCTGTGTGTTTACATGTGCGTTTAGCAGAGCCATCTATGTATGGACATGTATGTCTATGTGTGGTGTGCATGTAGCAGAGCTGCGTATATCTGTATGTGCATGAATTGGGCATGTACCAGTGCTGTGTGTGTTGTATCTTTATATTCATGTAGAGGAGCTGTGTGTGTGTATCTGTATGTTCATGTAGTAGAGCTGTGTGTACGTACTATGTGTAGTGTGCATGTAGCAGACCTGTGTGTCTATGTGTGTGTGTAGCAGAGACATTTATGGCTATGGTCACATAGTAGAGCTGTGTGTGTAGTGTGCATGTAGCAGACCTGTGTGTCTATATGTGCGTGTAGCAGAGCCATCTATGTCTATGGGCATGTGGAAGAGCTGTGTGTGACATATATAACTTGGAGGAGCGGGGGCGGAGTGTAAAAGGGGCCCATTAAGACTCTTTTGCCCGGGGCCCACAAAAATCTGGAGCCAGCCCTGCCATCAGTGTCAGCCACCAAATCACCTCCCTCATCATATAGACTATAGACGTACGATGATTCCCTATGGCAGCAGCAACTACTGATAAAAGATGTCCAACTTTCTCCCAATCCTCATAAAATGAGACTTTCTGAAATTCCTGCCTCCTTTTAGCATTGTGAAGGTGTACCTCATCCAATACTTCCTGAGCTTTTTTAAGACTCCCCTGCATCTCCGGTGTGGGTTGACTTATTGCGTCCCTCTCAGCCACCCTCAGGTCCTCCCAACGCCTGAAGCTTCCTCCCTCTTGGACCCTGTCTTGCACCTCGAAATGTCTCTAATAAATAAGCCCTGAACAAAGGCTTTCATAGTGTCCCAGACTACACCCTCAGATACACTCCCAACATTATCAGTGAAAAACTCTTCTATCTCACCCATAATCTTATCCATATTCAGCAATTTCAACCAGGCTGGGTGCACCTTCCACTCCCCTTTGGGCTCCGAGATCTTGTACCAAAATGCCATACCACTTCCAATGGCTTATGGTCCAAAACCACCCTTGGTAAGTATTCTACATTCTCAATTCATGAATCCATATATCTATTCCCAAGCACCATGTCAATACGTGACATGGACTTATGAGATGCAGTGAAACAGGAACAACACTTCACATCCAAATTTCTCACCCTCCACAAATCAATTAAGCCAATTTCTCTAATATGTTTTGCAAAGGGTGTCTCTCAATCTCCCTCCATCCCATGCATGACTCCCCTCCTATCCAATTCATGGTTAAGAACATTATTCATATCCCCAATCACTAATAATGGTATCCCCACCCTGTGCCGAGTTAACTCTAGGATCTCTTGTAGTTTCTCCCCTGAGTATGGTGGTGGAAAATATACCGCAATCAAACACATCAATTGCCCATACACACGACACACCAAAAACACACACTGTCCATCCTTATCCAAACGCACTTCCACTTCTTCATATGGCAGTGAAACATGGACTAGAACCGAGACCCCCCCTTGCATAGTTAGAATATGTAGCATGATACGCATGCCTAATCCATTTTCTGGCTAGAACTCCAACCCAATCTTTAACCAAGTGAGTCTCCAACAAACATATTATGGACTGCTTGTATGACAGGGCATGCCGTAGCACCGCCGTCCTTTTACCTCTATCCGCCAGACCCCTAACATTCCAGCTTAACACTTTAGCAACTCCAGCCATGATCTAGCATAGACTGTACCCATTGCTTTAAACCCCTCTGTATACACCATCTACAACTCCCCACCCCCTCTCACCCTTCTTCCCCGTCCTCTCCCTTCCCCCCCACCACCCCAAACATTTCCCAAGAACCAAACTTTAAGCTACCTTACCCTTAACAATTCCACCCTGTGAGGTAGCAACCGGGGGACCCGCTTGCATAACGACAAAACACGTGTTTATAAGTTTAACCAATGTGTACCCGTTTATTTTTCACATATAATAACAGAACCCGGGTAGCATGTTGGACACATATCACATTGCTTATAAACACTTTACATAAATACATCATACATTACATAGAACATTGCACATATGCATTCACAATAACCCGGGACCTGTAACCACGACTCTCTCCCCATTGGAGCTCTAAGACCTGCTCCCATGGTAGCTACGGCCTCCGGCCTACTTACACATCTTACAGTACATTTATGATAAATACCTTTGTTATACTTCGATGATGACCCCTCCGGGATCATAACAGGGATTGAGCAACCTGAGTACCGGGTATGTCATGTATCCCCAAGGGGCTCCTTCCTGGACATGTTTCACCCCATGTCCAGGTCAGCGTCCACCTGGTTCAACCATGGTGTCCCCACTCTGACCTGCGTTACATACGCCTCACCGGGCCCTGTGGGTCCCAATGGCGGTACCTGCCGCCTGGCTTTAGTCACCCAGCTTGATGACATAACATTACCCCGTAGTCAGGATTCCTGCCTGACCGGGCCTTACATACCATGTGTGATCCATCATTCAAACGTCCATGGATCACATACATTTCTTCCACACGCTCACAGCCCATCATCCATGGACTGTGGCTCCTCCATGGCCCATTACAGGGACTGGCAAACCATAGTACACGGGAACTTCATCCATTACCTACTAGGAGCCCTATTACCCCTGTGTCTGGCACCACAGGCACACCCACACCATTAGAGGCCGTGGTTGAGGGACGGGTACCCTCTGCAAGCAGCAGGGCAAGCCTCCCTCTCGTCCCACAGGGACGGAACGCCTCCAACATCATCCATACTGGCTGGGTCACTTTCTCCCCACATTATTATACAATGTTCTTACATAGGTCATCATCTTACATTCAGGGCAATTGCCTAAGCCCCTACATACATCAACGGGTCCTTTACCGACTGCCCAGTCGGACCCAATAGCGGTTATGCCCGCCTGGCATTAATCACGCATACAGCTCACTCCGTTACACGGGAACCGCTGTCTTACCGGACACGGATCCGGGTCTCGCTACCTGGATAACGGGTCCACCAAGCGTCCCCTAAGGGCTCCTTCCCGGACGTGTTTCACCCCACGCCCGGACCAGTATCCACCGGGTTCAGCCACGGCTTCCCCACCAGGTGCTATCACAACCTCGGACCTCGGCACCGGCATGGAGCTAGCATGCTCCCTTCACCATCTCCACATGGCGGCATGGACTTGCACTCCCAGTCCCTCACACAGACTGGCTCTGCTCAGCTCTCAGGCTGGTAATCAGCCCACATCCTCTCAGGCTGATGTCTGGTTGAGAATGAATCTCTCAGCACGAGTCTCAGCTTCCATCTGAATCTCTCAATCACCTAGCTGGCTGCCTCTTATCGTGCCAGCCACTCCTACATGGACACACCCCTTAGCTGCTGGTAATCAGCCTTTCACACAGCTCAGGTTAACTCCCTGTGTTCCGGGTTGTCAGCACTCAGCCCTTACATCCCTTTTCCTCATGGACTCCTCGATCTTATGAGCCACTCATTAGTAACATGAACCCTGTGTTCAAAGTTGGTTCACACAGCATTATCACAGTCAAACCGGCCAGTGTAAACAGGATCATACCCTGATCCTGCATGTGATGTTCCCCGGCCATGAGGATCATGCCGGCGGTGCCTCACAACCCCTACCCTATTATCTCCCTCCCCCCTTTCTAACCTCCCAACTATACTACCCTCCCCTTTCTACCCTCCCTAATTAGCTTCTCTCTACTGAGAGTGGGGTAAATCACCGTTTAATCTCACCCACACCTTCCTACTCTATCTAGACTGCTTTCTACCCTTATTTATTAGAGCAAGAACTTTTGAAAAATTATATACTCAACCAATATAACAATGCACCTCTTCCCCCTCCCGCCTTTCTGTATGTCAACATCACAACATAAAATTGAACATTTTGCATAATTATTAGACCAGCCACATCGCAACAGCTCAACCACCTCCAATCCATCAAATACTTCGCCACCCGAAGTTCTCCCAACTGAAGTCTACAGATAACTGACTGCCGTCTCAGTCTCCTTTCTCCCTTAGCCTCCTGCCATTCCTATCAATCCACTTAGTGGTCTCTTCTAGGGACTGAAAGAAATGTACTTGATGTAGTGCAACCAATCTCAGTCTGGCAGGGTACATCATCAAATATTCCAGTCCCATTCCTCTCAAGCGCCGTTTCACCTCAATAAATCTCATCCTTGGTTTCTGCACTGTTGCCGAGTAATCAGAGTAAATGGAAATATTCTGTCCATTAATCGTCAAATCTTTCATGGTTCTGAACTTCCTCAAAATTTTGTCCCGGTCACGGTAGTTTAGAATTCTAGTTAGAATAGTGCGTGGGGCCAAGCCAGGAGGTTGGGATCTTGTGGGGACTCGGTGTGCTCTTTCCACCGCAAATACTAGGTTTTCCTCCCCCATCTTAGATCTGAGGCCCGACCCCAACTATCCTGAGATTATTTAGTCTAGAACGGTTTTCTAGATCATCAGTCTTAGCAGTTATGTCTATGAAGTGTTTCACGCATTGCTTTTAAGCTTTCTGCAATTTAACAATCTGGTCTTCTTCAGCACCCACTCTTTGTTCCACTTCACCAGTCCTGATATCAGCCTTTTTCATGTCAGCTCTGATGCTAGCCACCTCTCCCTGAATTCCATTTACTTGTTGAGTCAAGGTTGTTAAGGCCTCTTTGCAGAAGGACACTATATTAAAGATGTCTTAATAGTGGGCTTCCCTATGGGCTCTCCTTTGCTGCGTTTCCCAGTGTCAGCAGGGGTCTCAGCCTTAGCACTGTCCTGAACTCCGTCAGCCTTCTGCCCATCTACATCCATGTCCGCTGCAGTACCTCCTCTTCTGTCCCCAGACCTTTCTCCCTCTGCTCAGGGGATCTTTCTTCTCCTCCTCCACTCTGACAAACCTTTCCAGCCTAGCGGCGGCCACCATCCTCCTCAGGCAGGCCATGTTCTCTTTGGCTGCCTCCTCAGCTTCGGCACCATTTTGGGTCCGGCTCTCCTCTCCTGCTCCAAGATCCCACTGTCTCCTGCAGGCCTTGGCGGGACTGCGGCGGCCGAGAAAAGTACCCACGGAATCACAGGGACCTCCTCTCACTAAGTGTGGCTCCTCCGGGCTGTGTGATGCGGCGGTCACGGCTTATAGAGCAGTATGCAGGTGGGAGCGCTCTGTGCTGCAACTGCTCACATCTCCGGTCAGGCCATGCCCCAGAGTTGTAGGTTCTTAACATAAGTTTATAGTGGATAAAGTTTTCTGGTGTGCCGGTTTTCCTCCATAGGCGTTCAGCACACCTGGAGCATCTCTGGAAGAATCGAGTTTGCGATGTGAGCCAGGGCTGTTTTATTCTATGTTTGGAGGTTCTAAGGGTGAGGGGCTCTACTTGGTCCAGGGTGCTTCTGAGAGTGTCATTGTAGTGATTTACTGCCAGATCGGGATAGGAGAAGGAGGAGATTGGGGACAGTGATGAGTATAGAGTCTGTGAGTGTATGAGGGTTTATTGCCTGTAGATTTCTGGATGGTGATAGGTAGGAGTATGCTGCGATGGGCGAGGGTTTGTGAGTGTGAATGAGAGAATGTTGTGATCAGAGAGAGGAAGAGGTGAGTTATCTAAGGAGGAGGTTGAACAGAGGGAGTAAAGACCAGGTCAAGGGTGTTACCGTTTTTGTGTGTCTCAGAGGTTGAAAGCTGTGAAATGGCCAAGAGACGTGGTTAGAGATAGGAGCTGGGATGCAGATGGGGAGGCGGGGTTGTTTATGGGGATGTTGAAGTCTCCCAGAATAAGGATTGGTAATCCTGAGGACATGAAGTGTTGCAGCCACGCAGAGAAATGGTCGAGAAAGTGGGTGGGTGAACCTGGGGGCGGTATACACCGCTACTCTGAGGAGGATGGGATGGAAGAGCCTAATGGTGTGGACCTCAAAAGAGGGGAATGAGGGGGCGTGGCCTGGGAGCTGATGGAGCTGTCCGCACATCTCTGAGCTCCTGCTCCTTACCCGAGGAAAAGCGGCTATATAGCGGCGGTCCTGCTGACTGACCGCCTAAAGGACACTCTGGGACAGCTGGAACAGGTAGAGATGCCGAGGGCTTCATCTAATAAGCGGGGGAGCACCATCTAGAGTGGCCGACTTCTTTTCTGCAGAGAAGCCTCCTGCCGCGTCACTTAACATGGCGCCGGCTTCCCCGCGTTCCCCCTCTGTCACTGCTTCACCACGCGCCTCCCCGCAGTCCTAAGGAGCACGAGGATGAGGAGGCTCTGGTGACGCAGCATTTTCTAAAGGGGCTAATGAGTTCCCTGAGGAGATCCCTTCAGGAGAACTTTCGGGGGATGGTGGCAGAGATGAGGGAAGAAATGGCGGCCCTGGGAGAGAGGTCTCACCATTTGGAATCCAAGATGGTGGAATACGCTGCAGCACACAACGAACTTGCCGAAGATTACTCCAGCATGCATGGGGAGGTTAAACAACTTCAACTTAAAGTATGTGACCTAGAGGATAAAGCAAGGGCTGCTAACCTGAGGATAAGAGGGACAGCAGAGACTGGCGGTGAGGAAGAGCTAAATGCCTCGGTCCTGTTGTTCTTAAAGGCTGTGCTTCCCGACTCCCCCCTCTGAGTCTTTGGGCATTGTGAGGTCCTACCGTATTCTTAAACCGGGCCACGTCAACAAATCCCTTCCCAGGGGTATACTAGTTTGCCTGGCTACTAGTAGATTGTGGGACTTGGTCCTGCAGGCCATGAGGAAGTCTCCCACCCTTCCTGCTCCTTTCACAGATCTGGAGGTTTACACTGCCTTGTAGCCAGGGACACTGGCACGTCGGCGGGAATTTGCCCCTCATTGCAAGGTCCTGAGGGACAGAGGCATTATGTACAGCTGGGGCTCCCCAGTGCGAATCAAATTTAGATACAAAGGTGCCTCCCAGGTTTTCCAGTCTCCTAGTCTGCTGGGAAAGGCACTTAAGACTTGGAACTTGGTTCAGGATTCTACGCGGCTCTCTCGGAGCCCTGGCAACCGGGAAAAAGGCTCTGTGTCCCCGTCGGTGGTCTGAAACTGGATGTGACGACCGTCCACTGTAAGGCTGAGCTGCTGGTAAGGCAGCACCCCGAGAAACCCCGAGACCCTTAACCCCTATACAGGGATCTGGAATTATAGCGGAGCCCAGGGGGTAGCTACCTATGGGAGCAGCAGAGCAGGGAGGTCGTCTAGGAAGGGAAAAATCAAGAAGCGAAGAACGTAGTCAGGAGTCCGAGTCAAACCGAGAGGGCAGCAAAGATACAAAATTGTCAGGCGGTACAGAGTCAAAAATCCAGGCAAAGGTCAGAGTCAAAACCGAGAGGGCAGCAAAGGTACAAAATCGTCAGGCGGTACAGAGTCAAAAATCCAGGCAAAGGTCAGAGTCAAAACCAAACACACACACTATGTCACTTGGGGAACCAAAACTATATCTGGCGGCCTGCAAGACAGGCTCCAATGTATTTGAAGGGCGCGGTTACCTCCCATAGGCTGGAGCTCACAGCCTGATGACCTCATCCGGACCGCCCCTAGAGCCAGGCCAGATGGAGATGCACGACTGGCTCCACCCATCCCACCTCTGACAGAAGAACGCAGGCTGCGCCTAACGGACACCTCTGCAGGGCCCGCTCTTCTGCGACCAACACCACCCAGAGGGGAAACACAGCGGCGCTCAGCGACAGAGGCAGACGTCGCTGGAGCAGGTCCATATGAGGACAAGGCCTTCCTATCACCAGCACCACCAGACGAAGGAATCCGGCTCCTCCCAGCGGCCGGGGCAGGAACACCGGCCACCGAGTCCAATGGCGACGTGACACTGGACTATAACAGCATTCTCGGACTGGAAGCGGGTCCTTGTGGATGGAATTCTCTCCGGCTTCCCCCTTTTAAAGGGATTTTGCTGGTGGATTGTGGTTTAGGGGTCCCCAACTTTTCCCCTTGATTTTGCTCCATCTCTGGGGGATTCTTTCGTGCTGGAACACGTGGGGTTTATTACCTCCTTGACCCCCTTTAACGAGGCTTTGTTGGGCCTTATGTTTATTGCAATGTTTTTGTATTTACTCCATGTTAATTTGTTTGTATTTGCTTTCCCTTCTTTCATCCTTATCCCCTCTTTACCCTTCTCTTCCCTCCCTTCCTCTTTCCTCTGGCCTCTTAGTGCTCTGATTTATTGTCCTCCATTGTATAAAGTATACCTATGCGCCTCAGAATATGAAAGTTGTGTCATTTAATGTGCAGGGTTTAAATTCCCCGGTTAAGTGCTCCCTCTTTTGGAGGGAAGTGCTGAAGGCGGGTGCGGATGTTGTATGCGTCCAAGTGACGCACTTGCTTGAAGAGGACAACTTTAGATTACACCATCGATTATACTCTAATGTATTTTTTGCTAACAATTCTAGGAAAAAGGCGGGTGTGTGTATTCTTGTTAAAAACTCATTGTCATTTAAAATGCTACATGTTGTAACTGACCCCGCCTGGCGATATATCATCCTCACTTGTTCTCTTTCAGGAGTTATTATGACTATAGCCAATGTTTATGCTCCCAATGAGGCGCGACTTCATTTTTTGCGTCTTTTTGTGGATAAAGTATTTGAGGTGGCGCAGGGCCCAAAACTCATCTACGGGGATTTTAATCTAGTATTTGACCGCACCTTGGACTGCTCTCCTGGGGCGCCGGGGAGGGGTCGGGACTTTTTACTCACCTGCCGTGAGTTCCGTCTTCATGACATATGGCGGTACCTCCATTCGACTGAGAGGGATTACTTCTTCTTCTCGCACAGGCACAGGTTCTACTCCAGGATTGATTACCTCCTGGTGGACGATCGATTATTGGAGGCCTGTGACTGTGCGGGGGTGGGTTTGATCACCTGGTCGGACCATGCTCCGGTGTCCCTCCAGTTGTCCTTGGGCGGCCATCCCTCCCCCCCGCAGATGTGGGGTCTAAACCGAGGTTTACTATCGGACAAGGGGGTGACGAAGGAGATCGGATCCCTCCTTGCCGAATTTTTTAGCCTGAGTGACAATGGAGCAGTCTCAGATGAGATCCTATGGGCATCTCATAAGGCCTATATTAGAGGGATGTTTCTGCAGAAAATGTCACAGCTTAAGAGGTCTCGAAACAAGGAGAGAGAGCAGATCTCCTTTTACAATTGCAGCAACTCGAGGACATTAATAAGGCTAATCCAACAAACTTCCTCTTCTTTAATGGCAACTAGAACCAGGTTGAGAGCGCTCCTTCTTACTCAACATGAGAAATGTCTTAGGAGACTTAAAACGAGGTTTTATAAATCGGGAGATAAGGCGGGGACCCTGCTGACCCGGCGAATTAAAAAGAGAGAAGCCAAGTCCACAATTGAAAAAATGTTAGACGCAGGGGCCATGAGGTGAGGAACCCGATTGATATTGCGAAGGTTTTTGCAAAAATTTTACTGTAATCTTTATAACCTTAGAGATGATCCATCTACGCCCCAACCCACCCCGGAGCTCATTGACCTTTTCTTGAAGGATTTAAACCTTCCTTGTGTTTCTAAGTCGGACATGGAAAGATTGAATCTTCCTTTCACAATTTCTGAGGTGGAGAAAGCTATTTGGTCCAAAAAGGTCAATTCTGCTCCGGGCCCAGACGGGCTTCCAACCGAATACTTTCGTACTTTTCAGGGTGAGTTAGCCACTTTCCTCTCTAGGTTGTATGGCTACTGGCGGGAGGCGGGTTCGATCTCTCCGATAAATTTTAAAGCCACTATAATTACCCTCCCCAAACCGGGTAAGCCAACTGACCTTCCTGAGAGCTATCGGCCCATCTCTCCCCTGAACTGCGATCTCAAGATATACGGAAAGATTCTGGCCGCCAGACTGGGGGTGGTGGTGTCGGGCCTGGTTCATCCGGATCAGGTGGGGTTTGTGGCTGGCAGACAGGCGAAGGATGGGACCAGGAGAATAATTAGCAGAAAGTAGCAGAACTAAGTGGGTCCCCAGTGCATTCCTGTCCCTTGATGCCGAAAAGGCGTTTGACAATGTGCATTGGGGTTACCTGGAGGCGGTATTGAAGAAGTTTGGTCTGGTTGATCCCTTCCTATCGGCGGTAATGTCTCTGTACTCCTGCCCCAACGCCAGAGTCCTGGCGTCCGGATTTCTGTTGCCTGTCCTCCAGATCACAAATGGAACCCGTCAGGGTTGCCCCCTCTCTCCGGTAATCTTTACCCTAGCCATCGAGCCCCTGGCGGCGAAGGTTCGTTCGGACAGAGATATTTCGGGTCTCCAGGTGGGTCATTTCATCACATCGTTGGCCTATATGCCGATGACGTAATTATAACTTGCATTAACGTCTCCCACTCCCTCCCTGCAATAACGAAGGTATTATCCTCGTACTCTCTAGTTTCTTTTTATAAACTGAATGCTGCCAAGTTGGTCATAATTCCTATTCAAGTACCAGATTCTGTAGTCGCTGCCCTTTCCCTTGCCCTCCCCTTTAAATAGAGTAGAGAGGGGATTCCTTATCTCGGCATTACCCTTTGCCCTTCTTCTCAACTAGCCCGTCTGAATTTTGGCAATCTTTGTGCCAATTTCTCAAAAGATATCTCCTCTCACCCACTCCACAAACTTTCGTGGATGGCGAGATTGCAAGCATTAAAAATGTTCCTTCTCCCGAAAATTATTTACTATTTTAGATGCATCCTCCTCCAGGTTCCAAAGGACTTGCTGCGAAAGTTACAAACTATGGTAAATAAGTATGCGTGGGCCGCTAAAACTCCTCGAGTTGCTCGCAATATTATGTACCTGCCTCTCCATGGGGGGGCTATTGGTTTGCCTAAGGTTGTGGATTATCATAGGGCTATCATTTTGGAGGAGGCGAAGGCTTGGTGGCATGCTCCCGAGCACTTGGGCTGGATTCAGATTGAGTCTTCCTTTTTGGCTCGCAGATCCCTATGGGGGTTATTGGCCGCCGAGTCTTTATCGCCGGTCGGTTGATCACATCCTCTCGAGGCCGCGTGGACCCTGATTTCCTATTGGAGGGGGCTGCCGCGGGCCTGGACACGGTTTCCTCCGGACGATATCACTCTTCAATCTTTATAGCTGCATTTCCCATCCCTCCAGGTGAGATGTTGGGAGGAGGCGAGGATAATGTCCTAACAGGAGCTTGTTGAGGAAGGAAGGTTTTCCTCTTTAGAGATGTTCTGTGTAGGGCGCCCTTGTGCCGCTCGACGTTCCTGCAGTTCTTGCAGGTGAAACATTTAATTAATTCAGGTTCTTATTTGGAGAGTTTGGGGCCCTCGGGTCTCAATCAAGGGATAATCCAATTTATTTTATCTGAGCACAAGGTTACCAAGGGCATGTCAGGTATATATCAGGCCTTGGTGGGCTCTTATGCGGAGGACAAAATGGCTTATATGTGAAAGTGGGAGCGGGATTTAAGTTTTTCCGCCTCGCCTGCGAGTGGCACTCCGCCTCTTTGGAGGTGAAGAAAGCAACTAGCTTTCTGAACCACGTTGAAAATATCAAAAAGATTAATCTCCGGTGGTACATTGCCCCTGTCCGCGTGGTGGTCTTTGGTGGGGGCCATTCTCCATTTTGCTGGAGGCAGTGCGGGGAGAGGGAACCTTGCAACATATGTGGTGGACTTGTCCTAAGGTGTCCCCCTTCTGGCATTAGTTAAATGTTTTTTACGTTCAATCACAGGTATACAGTTGGACCTAACTCCCCAACGGGAGGTTTTAAATATTGGGATAGAGAGCTTTCCCTCGACCTTGAGGGGAACAGTTTCTTATATTTTGATTGCATCTAGGTTATGCTTGGCCGCAAAGTGGAAATCTCACTCCCCTCCTACTTTGTCAGAAGTCATACAAAAAACTAACTGAATATTTCAGCAGGAATATTACCCTGCTTTGGATGCTCTGAGTAGGTCAGACACCCTGTCTAAGTGGCAAGTTTGGGCGTCTCACCCTTTGGTGCTACCAATACCTTTAAGATATTCGGGTTGGGTGCTCTATAGATTTAATCCTTCAGAGATGTAGCGAGGCCCCCCCCCCCTCTCCACCTGAATTCCAGCTCCCCCCCCCTCTTTTCTTTTCTTCTTTATCTATGATGTCTATTATTTTGTTTTGTTTGTGGTTTTCTTTGGTTGTGGACCGTGCCACCTGTTCCCCTCCTGCGAGTGGGGTGCGAGAGATGCGGGGTCAATTGTCTGTTTCGGTTTATGTTTAAAAAATCTTTCAATAAAAATCTATGGTTAAAAAAAAAAAAGAGGGGAATGAGAGTGATGGAGCTGGGGGGATGACCTGGAAAGTTCATTGTGGGGACAGGAGTGAGCCAACTCCGCTACCATGTTTGTTCCCAGGTCTCAGAGAATGGGAGAAATGAAAGCTGCCATGAGAAATAGCAGCAAGGGAAGCAGTGTCTGAATCCTGGATCCAGGTTTTTCTGAGGGCCAGCAGATTAAGAGAGTTGGTAAGAAAGTAATTGTGAATGAAGGGAAGCTTGATGCATACAGACCATGGATTCCAGAGTGCTTAAAAGAGGAAGATGATGATGTGCAGGTAATGTTAATAAGGTTAGTAGGGTTTCTATGTGAGGTGGTGGAGGGGTTGAAGATGGCAGAGGGTGAACCAGGGTTGGGAGAGATATCACCTCACAGGAGCAGCAGAAAATAGTTTTTGGATTTGTGACATGGATTGTGATGCAAAACCCTGGAATATGCTGGGCTGAGATTATTCAGTAAATTGAAGATAGCATGGGAGCTGAACATAGGGAAAGAAAGGAGAGAGGGGCTGATGTGAATGAGTGGTGATGGAGGTGGGGATGAGGTGGTGAAAATGGGTAGCAAAAGCACATAGGAAAACAAAAAAATGAATTAGAAGAAATAGTAAAGATTGAAAGTGAAAAGAATTATACACATTGTTTTCAGTGGCTTTCTATCCCATTAACGTCTGAAGCAGACTGGTAGCTGCTAAGATATACTAAAAAAAGTGAATTCTGATGTGGAAAAAGGGGGAGGATAATGGACTCCATTAACCCATTACCAAGCAAGGCTGAGCCAAATGGTGGCTCACAGCCAGATTAAACGAAGGATCAGAAACAGGGGTGGGTGGGAAGTGGAATGGATAGTTACATTCATAATACAATGGGATCCATTTTGCAGCATGAAAAATAGATCTGTGAGTTTGAGTTCAGAACAGAGTTCATACCACAGAGCAATATTGTTGGAAAACACAAATCAGTTACTGGGAAAGCTGAATGAGATTGAGTTCAGAGCAGAGTCCATACCTGTGAAGACAGAGATGATAATGATTAGATGATGAAGATGATGAGGTGCATGATATTATTTCTGGTCTATTTCATTTCTTTACACTTATTTGACACACAAAAGCAGACACGTCTGAAGCAGACTGGTAGCTGCTAAAGGTACCGTTACACGACACAATGTTGCAGCGATGTCGGCTACGATATCATGGGAGCACGCACGTTTTTGGCATTTTGCCAAGATTGCTTTGGAAATGTCACACACAGAGATATCATAGGAGAGAGACAAACCTCTGATTTTGCAAGCAACTTTCGCTCGTTGATTATGCACAACCCAGCGAGCGATACAATGTAGTGAATAGGGGAAATTGCTCTTAAAGGGATCCTGTCACCCCCAAAACACCTCTAAACCTATTAAAAGCTGTCCCTAGAGCATATTAACACTTTTCCTACACTCCTTTTAGCTCCTAAATGCACCTAGTCAAAGTGAATAAAAACGTTTTATAAGTACCTCATTACTGATGATAATGAGTGACTATGCTATTCATAGTCACTCATCCAGACTGCCCCTCTTCTTCATATCACGCCTGAATAGGCGTGATCTACAGCCCAGATTCAAATTCGCGCCTCCCTGCACGCTTCCCCGCTGTGCCCTGTGCCGTCCGAGGCTGCAGTGTGGCTGGGTGACGCGATCCGCGTCATTCCCGGCGCCTGGTGACGTATTTACACCTGTGCCGCGCTGTCAGCTTCAAAATGCTCACTGCGCATTGCGCATGCGCATTGCGCATTTTGAAGCTGGCAGCTCGGCGCGCATGCGCAGTGCGCATTTTGAAGCTGACAGCGCGGCGCGGGTGTAAATACGTCACCCGGCGCCGGGAATGACGCGGATCGCGTCAGCCAGCCACACTGCAGCCTCGGACGACACAGGGCACAGCGGGGAAGCATGCAGGGAGGCGCGAATTTGAATCTGGGCTGTAGATCACGCCTATTCAGGCGTGATATGAAGAAGAGAGGCAGTCTGGATGAGTGACTATGAATAGCATAGTCACTCATTATCATCAGTAATGAGGTACTTATAAAACGTTTTTATTAACTTTGACTAGGTGCATTTAGGAGCTAAAAGGAGTGTAGGGAAAGTGTTAATATGCTCTAGGGACAGCTTTTAATAGGTTTAGAGGTGTTTTGGGGGTGACAGGATCCCTTTAACATCGTTATTGCCGTGTCAAACAAAACGTTTGCTTCAGACTTGTCAGCTTTTGTGTCTCAAATAAGGGTCTCATAAGTGTCAAGAAATGAAATAGACCAGAAATAATATGATGCACCTCATCTTCTTCTTCATCTAATCGTTATCATCTCTGTCTTCACAGGTATGGGCTCTGCTCTGAACTCAATCTCATTCAGCTTTCCCAGCAACTGACCTGTGTTTTTCCAACAATATTGCTCTGTGCTATGAACTCTGCTCTGAACTCAATCTCACTGATTTATTTTTCATGCTGCAAAATTATCCCATTGTATTATGAAAGTAACTATCCATTCCACTGTCCTCCCACATACCTGTTCATGATTCTTTGTTTAATCGGCCTGTGAGCCACCAATTGCCTCAGCCTTGCTTGGTAATGGGTCAATGGAGTCCAATAACCTCCCCCTTGTTCCACATCTGAATTTACTTGTTGAGTATATCTAAAGGTACAGTTACATGACACGACATTGCAGCGATGATAAACACAGGTCAGTTGCTGGGAAAGCTGAATGAGATTAAGTTCAGAGCAGAGTCCATACCTGTGAAGACAGAGATGATGACGATTAGATGAAGAAGAAGATGAGGTGCATCATATTATTTCTGGTCTATTTCATTTCTTGACACTTATGAGACCCTTATTTGAGGCACAAAACCAGACAAGTCTGAAGCAAAAGTTTTGTTCACTGTGTCAAGTACTTATAGGACACCTGAATTATCTGCTAAATCAACTTTTGTCGTTATCCCAGATTCATAGAGCCCATTCTGGGAATAAGTGGTGGCTAGATCACATATTTCAGATGTGTTATGCTCATAAGAGAAAGATTAATGGGACCCGTCAATTTCAGCAGAAACTGTCAACTATCCTATATCTATGGGGAGAAAAAAAGGATTGGGCATGTTGATTTCTTGATATCAATTCTCCTCCAGAGGATGAGGAACCTTTCTTTATACAAGATCACTTTTGCCTGAATCTTCTTTATTAATATACATCTATTTGTGCCAGATTTACTCAAGAGAAATGTGTATAACAAAACATAATAAACTGAGCAGATTTTCATTCAGATTTGTAAAATAAAAATATCCAAGTATACTTCCTTTGGTGCGCCAGTAGGATCCTTGTAAATTGGTTTTCTCATACATTGTGATTTTACGTGTGATCACCGCAGACATTGTTTGGCTACTGCAGTCTTTGTAAGATTTTTTCTATTGCTTTTTTTTTTCATTGGGAGACCCAGCAAAATCCTTAACAATGGATTTTGAATTTCCAGTGAAACTCATTAGCAACAAAATTGACATGCTGCAGATTTAAAAATCCAAAACAGAGGTCAATTTCTGCAGCATGTGGATGAGGTTTGTAAAATCTCATTCATTTTGCTGCTAATGTATTCCACTGTGGATTTCTGGCACAAATTTTGTGTGAAAAAATTACCTTATATATACTCAAGTATAAGCCGACCCGAGTATAAGCTGAAGTCCCCAATTTTACCCCAAAAACTGAGGAAACCTATTGACTCGAGTATAAGCCTAGGGTGGGAAATGCAGCAGACCCCCGTCCTTGTATATTGCTCCTCATCACTGGTATATAGTACCTCCATCATGCTAAATGGTCCCTCATCCTGGTATATATCCCCTCACTGTACATATTCCCCGATCACTGGTATATAGACTCCCAGCATGGTATATAGCCCCCATTACTGTACATAGCCCCTATCACTGGTATATAGGCCCCTATCACTGGAATAGCGCTCCCATCACTGGTATATGGCCCCCTATCCAGGTAATACTGGTATATAGCCCCCATCACTGGTATAGAACCCCCATCACTGGTATATACCCCCCACCACTGGTATATACCCCCCACCACTGGTATATACCTCCCAGCACTGATATATGACACCCACCACTGGTTCGCCAAAGAAGGACATGAATTAAAAAAAAAAAACTCAACAAAATTTTGCCACTTATAATACCCATTGCAACTAGCAGGTGGCCGTCAGCTCCTCCGAGAGGCAACACATGTGTCTGAACACCGGTGCTCAGTCCCCTACAACCTAGATCATGGGGGCGATTGTGGCATCTGCGTCCGGCCATGCTGACAGGGAGGAAACTGGTGGTATTTAAAGACACAAGGTTACCATAGGGCGTCAGCCACATAGGTCTATGTGATACACAGTGTCAGAGCAGCCTATTGGTCACGCCCAAGCTATTAGACCAGGCGGGCTGCTCCGCACCAGATACATGCATCACCAGTGACAGACACCCCCCAGAGGGCCCAGCCTCAACTGCAGCAGATAAAAAGATGCAACTAAACACTAGAGATGAAAAATGTGAGATGTTAGTAGGTATTTTGGGCCAAAATAATGTAAGCTTGTAACCCACTGTCAAGAGCCCTCATGCTTACGAGTCCTAACCATATGCCTGACCATATGTTTGCTTAGGCTACTTTCAGTCTACGATTTTTAAGGGAGCTGATGCTGTCCGATAAAATCGGACAGCATTGGCTCCCTTCTGATGCCTGGAATCGGATCCGATTCCGACATAAAATCGCTGCCTCTGGGCTGGAGAAAAAAAAAAAAAAAAAGTATATGCTCACCTATCCCCGAGGCCCCCGCCGTCTCCCGCAGGCTCTCGGTGTCCTCGCGGTGTCTGCAGAGGTCTTCTTCTTCTGTACAGGACCTGCTGTGATGTCACAGTCACGTGACCGCAGGTTACACCATGTTAACCTGCGGTCACGTGATTGTGACATCACGGCAGGTCCTGTACAGAAGAAGAAGACCTCTGCAGACACCACGAGCCGGCGGGAGACGGTGGGGGCCTCGGGGATAGGTGAGCATACTTTTTTTTTTTTAACCCCTGCTCTCCCAGTTGGAGCAGTTTTACTGTACTGAGCATGCTCAGTACAGTAAAATCGGTGTAAAACACCCTGCTCCATAGGGCCCCGTGTTAAATTGATCGGACCAAATCGGATGTGCACTAAATAGCATCCGATTGTCGATCAGTTTGTCCGATTTTATTTTCGGTGCAAAAATCGGACAGAATCAGATTGGACCAAATCGGATGGCATTTAGTGCACATCCGATTCGGTCCAATGCCCATAGGGCTGCATGGGGGCAAAAATCGTTCCGATGCTGTCCGATTTTTATTGGACAGCATCGGAAATGCTAAAATCGTAGTGTGAACGGCTTAGTGGGTAAACCACTACGATCCTACATATGCTACCATATGTTTGCTAGGGGTAAACCACCAAATATTTAAAGATTCACCGAAGTAGGACATAAATGAAAAAAAAAAAAACTCACCAAAATGTTGCCACTTCCTTTTCCCTCCTCCATACCTTTTTTTTTTTCTACTCTTCTCTGTATATGGCTTTTCTTTCCCGAGTCTGCCAATAGCACTTCTTTTGGCTCCTCTTTCTTACTTTTCCTTTCCTCCTGTTTTCTTCTCCTTTTTATTCTCTGCTCCATTTCACCCTCCCTTAGAGTATATATGTTTTTTTCAAGCCCATACCTACCGACATGCGACGAACACAGAATAATATGGAAAAGTATAACTGCAAGAAACCTTTACATAGAAGGCTCTTCTTATTGGAGCCCTAGACATTGACCATAATAGCCTAGGTCCCATAGAGCGGGGTCAGGTGGTAACTACTTAAATATTGAGAATACTCGATGGTAGCGATACAGACTACAGGAATTTTAGAGAGGCTCAGCCTTCCCATGATTAGATCAAACTATAACTCTTGGAAAATGTGATACTTTGGTTTGTTATGGAATATAGCCAATATATGATTATTTAGTAATTAGTATACACTCATGGGATGGATATAGATTGGATATTTATACCTACAAAATTTTGCCACTTCTAATACCCATTGTACCTAGCAGGTGGCTGTCGGCTCCTCCGAGAGGCAACACCTGTGTCTGAAGACCAATGCTCAGTCCCCTACAACCTAGAGCATGGGGGCGATTGTGGCATCTATGACCGGCCATGCTGACATGAAGGAAACTGGTGGTATTTCCTCCCTGTCAGCATGGCACAGTTTATAAAAGGAATAAAATGACAGCATTTTACCTCGACCTTAAGTCGTATTTCAGACTGATGATTCCTTCTCTTACAGCTAGGTAGCCTGGTGATAAGAGTGAAGACCATTAAACAAAGACTCATGTTAGGTTTGCATCATGGAAGGTGTTAACACACCTGTATTATGAGGTCCTGGGTAAGATGTCAGAGGTAAACGAATCCATGGTGTGCTTTGCAACACCTATATGAAGAGCAAGAAGTGTTATAGACTAATAGGCACTATAGAGATGTTAAGTGATCTCCAGTGCATACCACTGTAAAGTGTAGCGTCCACCCAGGCCGCAATGTGGATAGTGTAATGGCGAAGACCGCCGTGTTAATCCTTCTATAAATGGCTGAGCCGCTTCCGCCATCTGGAATGCACGGAAGCGGACTATGGAACGCATATCGCGGCCATGCACTAAAGCTTCATTCGCACCGCGCATGCACGCAAGAACGTGAATGAAGAAGCTGATGGAGTAACTATGTTGTAAGTGTCTGAGGCTGATGAGAAGAGAAAGAAAAAAAAGAAAAAAACGGTAGTATGTAAAGGAAGTGGCTGGATGAATCAATATCTAGCGTTCTAGAAAAAAAGATGGAAAGAAATGAAAAATTACTACCTATTGATTACATGTTTACAATAGTGTTAACACATTATTATGCAAATATAGTGTAACAGAAATAGGGATCAGACCCAGAACTGAATTTAATGTAGGGAAAAATATAGCAATTCACCATAATCGTTAGTGCCATCCAATATAGTATATAATTACATGTTATACAATAACATCCCTTCGCAATCAGGTTACATTATACAATAGTAAGAAAATTACAGTAGATTCCCTTATATGGTATTGTCACATCCCCTATTAAGGCCATAGGGTTTGAGGGTCTGCAGTGTGTATATCCAATATGCTTCCCTAATTTGTAGCCTGAATACCCTATCTACCCCACGTCTACTCTGAGGAATGTGCTCCAGGACCTGAAAACGAAGTTGGGATACATTATGTCCAAAGCTTACAAAGTGATGTGGAATGGGTAACATCGTTCTTGATTCTGTTCTGTTCATTCGTGACTTCTTATCTTTGCTTGACACATTTTCACTACCACTGGGCTGTTGCGTCCTGGTTACCATGGACGTAAACAGCCTGTATACGAGCATTAATCATGAACAAGGTCTCAATGCCCTTTCATGGTTCCTTGACAAACATGAATCAATTTCAACAAATCAGAATTCATTCTGCTTGGAAGCACTACAAATTGTATTTGAGGAAAATTTCTTCATGTTTGGCGACCAATTCTATGTTCAGAGTAGGGGGACTGCGATGGGGTCTAACGTCGCACCCCCCTATGGTAACATATTTATGGCGGATTTTGAGGAGTCATCGGTATACACTCATGCACTATTTCAGCGAAATGTGAGTGTATGGCGTCGATATATCGACGACATATTCTTTATCTGGAAAGGGGATCTTTTGTCTTTGAGTGCATTTTATTCTAACCTCAATAACATGTGTGATGGTCTCACTTTCACCATGCATCAAGATACTAAAGAGATCAGTTTTCTGGACACAAAAGTCATTTTGAATCGAGATGGTCACCTATCCACTGATCTTTTTCGTAAACCAACGGATAAAAACAGTATGTTGCTATATAGTAGTGCCCATCCAAAACATGTCAAACGTGCATTACCCAAATCGCAATACAGCCGAGTCACTTGAATCGTATCTGATCTAGTTATGCGCGAGATACGGCATAATGAGATGAAAGAACGGTTCTTAGAGAGGGGCTACCCCCAATCAGTTTTAGACGTATCATCACACATAGTAGCTCCCCTAAGGAACAAAGAACCTCGTATAGCATTTGTCAATTCATATCATCCATATCATCATGTTACAACAAGCTTACCCTAATATTCCCGAATTTAGCTAACTTCCCCTTATTTGTCATAACAGAGCCTCAAATCTCAGAGACAGTCTCGTACGGGCGGACATTGGGTCTTTCTCTCCTTTACCATGACAGGCTGTTTTTTCAACTGTACGAAAGGGAACCTTCCCTTGCCTCCACTGTCTCCAGTGCTCACATGTGACTAAAGGTACATCCTTCACACACCCGAGAACCGATAAACACTTTCCAATTAAAGGATACTTTACATGTGATACGTCACACGTCGTCTATTTGATTAAATGTCCTTGCGGTCTCAGATACGTTGGGAAAACTACCCAGCATATCCGAGACCGTATCTCAAAGCATAAGTCAACAATACGTTGTCAACAAACTATGTTACCCATTCCACATCACTTTGTAACCTTTGGACATAATGTATCCCTATTCAGTTTTCAGGTCCTGGAGCACGTTCCTCAGGGTAGACGTGGGGAAGATAGGGTATTCAGGCTAAAAATTAGGGAAGCATATTGGATACACACACTGCAGACCCTCAAAACCTATGGCCTTAATAGGGAATGTGACATTACCATATAAGTGAATCTACTGCAATTTTCTTACTATTGTATAATGTAACCTGATTGCGAAGGGATGTTGTTGTATAACATGTACCGTAATTATATACTATATTGGATGGCACTAACTATTATAGTGAATTGCTATATTTTTCCCTACATTAAATTCAGTCCTGGGTCTGATCCCTATTTCTGTTACACTATATTTGCATAATAATATGTTAACACTATTGTAAACATGTAATAAATAGGTACTAATTTTTCCTTTTTCTTCCCTTTTTATCTAGAACGCTAGATATTGATTCATCCAGCCACTTCCTTTACATACTACCGCTTTTTTCTTTTTTTTCTTTCTCTTCTCGTCAGCCTCAGGCACTTACAACATAGTCACTCCATCAGCTTTTTCATTCACGATCTTGCGTGCATGCGCGATATGCGTTCCACAGTCCGCTTCCATGCATTCCAGATGCCGAAAGCAGCTCAGCCATTTATAGCAGGGATTAACACGGTGATCTCCGCCATTACTCTATCCACATTACAGCATGTGTGGACACTACACTCTACAGTGGTATGTACTGGAGATCACTTAACATCTCTATAGCGCCTATTAGCCTATAACACTTCTTGCTCTTTATATAGGTGTTGAAAAGCACACCGTGGATCCGTTTACCTCTGACATCTTACCCAGGACCTCATAATACAGATGTGTTAACACCTTACATGATGCAAACCTAACATGAGTCTTTGTTTAATGGTCTTCACTCTTATCACCAGGCTAACTATCTGTAAGGGCCACTTTACACACACCAACTTATCTATCCAACTTCTGACCAACTTACTGGTTGCAGTGAAATCATGGACACATTGTTCCATTTGTACACAGCCACAAAATGGAGCAATGTGTCCATGATTTCACTGCAACCAATAAGTTGGTCAGAAGTTGGACAGAAAAGTTGGTGTGTGTAAAGTGGCCCTTAGAGAAGGAATCATCAGTCTGAAATACGACTTAGATGAGGCAGAGGTAAATTGCTGTCATTTTATTCCTTTTATAAACTGTGCTATGTACGATTAATTACATGGTTCTCTATCCCCTAACAGGGAATTACTCCTAGTATAGCACTACACAGTCCGAATATTTTCCAACCATATTCTTTCCTATATTACGGCTATGCTTCCCAGGTGATTTTTTTTTTTAATATAATTTCTAGTTAAACAAAATCATGTGGTATTGTATACTTATAACTTTTGTTTACCACCAGGAGCCAAACATCATAGAAAAGACCAGTGGTTAGGATACATCTCCGTGACTTCGTTTATATTTCTTATTGCTTGAGCCCTCAGGTAGCTCCATACACTTTTTTTCCTTATATCTCTTATATACAGTTGTGGCCAAAAGTATTGACACCCTTGCAATTCTGTCAGATAATACTCAGTTTCTTCCAGAAAATGATTGCAATCACAAATTCTTTAGTATTATTATCTTCCTTTTAATTTGTCTTCAATGAAAAAACACAAAAAGCCAAATTGGACCTAATTCCACACCAAACATAAAAAAGGGGGTGGACAAAAGTATTGGCACTGTTAGAAAAATCATGTGATGCTTCTCTAATTTGTGTAATTAACAGCACCTGTAACTTACCTGTGGCACCTAACAGGTGTTGGCAATAACTGTGAGTGTGAGTGTGACTGCGAGCTTCGTGTGACTGGGAGCGTAAGTGCAGACGGAAGTAAGTGTGTGACCTGTGATTCAGTGAGGAGGTATTTGGGAATCCTGCAACAAATACCAGTGTGAATTGCTGACTGCTTTTTTTTTTTTATCTTTTTAATTTTATTGGGCTTTCTTAACTTTCTTTTCTCTCTACAAGTTTATAGTCTCTTATTTTACTACCTGTAAGTTAAGGGTTAACTACTTTGCACTTAAAACCTGTGGTGTAGCTATACTTATAAGGGGTTAATTAAGGGTGGGGGTGCATAATTAAGGGTTTATAAGCAGCAGCTTGCTGGGCTTCAGTCCTTTGGAAGTACACTGAGCTGTAGGCTGACTTTCTGATAAGGAAAAAAAAAATAAATTTAAATCTTAGTTGTTAGTGAGTGTGAACGCGAGCTTCGTGTGACTGGGAGCGTAAGTGCAGACGGAAGTAAGTGTGTGACTTGTGATTCAGTGACTTTGGATTCAGGGAGTTTGGAAGGGAGGGATTACTGAATTGCTGGTTGTATTTTATTAATACTTTGCATTTTTTTACTTATCATTTCTGTCTGGTGCAATCCCCATTAGGAAATGAGCTCCATAATTGAAAATGCCATCCAGTGTACATCTTGCCACATGTATGCATTCCTTGAACAGCCGGTCGAGGGTGCATACTGCTGTGTGAGATGTGAGTATGTTGTGCATTTGGAAGCCCAGATACTGGATCTAAATGAACAACTGACAACGCTGAGATCCATAGACAATATGGAAAGGAGTCTGCTGCTCACTGAACAGCTGCTCAATGGGATAGATGTGGGGGAGGATGGTAGCATGGAGCTGCAGGACAGTGAGGTAGCCAGCTGGGTGACAGTTAGAAGGCGGGGTAGAGGGAAGAGTGCCAGGGAGGCTAGCCCTGATCTGGCACACCCCAATAAATTTGCTATGTTGGCAGATGAGGGGGGTGTGAGTTCAGGTACAGCACTGCTGCAGCAGGGCATGACCTCTGAAAGCCAGAGGAGTGTCTGCTCCAGTAAGGGGGAAAACAGGAGAGCAGGGCAGGACAGACAGGTGCTGGTAGTGGGGGACTCAATTATTAGGGGAACAGATAGGGCAATCTGTCACAAAGACAGGGATCGTCGAACAGTGTGCTGCCTACCTGGCGCTCGAGTCCGGCACATCGTTGATCGGGTTGACAGATTACTGGGAGGGGCTGGTGAGGACCCAGCGGTCATGGTGCACATTGGCACAAATGACAAAGTTAGAGGTAGGTGGAAGGTCCTTAAAGATGATTTCTGGGAATTAGGCTGCAAGCTTAAGGCAAGGACCTCCAAGGTAGTATTCTCTGAAATACTGCCTGTACCACGTGCCACACCAGAGAGGCAACGGGAGATTAGGGAAATAAATAAGTGGCTCAGGAATTGGTGTAAGAAAAAGGGGTTTGGGTTCCTGGAGAACTGGGCCGACTTCTCTGTTGGCTACAGGTTCTATGCTAGGGACGGGCTGCACCTCAATGGGGAGGGTGCAGCTGTGCTAGAGGAGAAAATGGCTAGAAGGTTGGACGAGTGTTTAAACTAGGGATTGGGGGGGAGGGTATTCATTGTACAGGAGGGATGATAGTGTAAATAGTAACCTGGCACAAGTAATAAAATGGGGGGTGGGGTTAGAACAGTTAATATAGTAGGAAGGAATAGAGGTAAAGAGAGATGCATAAAGTGCATGTACACTAATGCCAGAAGCCTCACCAACAAAATGGAGGAATTAGAATTGATTTTGTTGGAAAATAATTATGACATGGTGGGGATATCGGAGACATGGCTGGATGAGAGCCATGACTGGGCTGTTAATTTACAGGGCTATAGTCTGTTCAGAAATGACCATACAAATAAGCGAGGGGAGGTGTATGTTTATACGTAAAATCATCCTTAAAACCCCTCCTGCGTGATAATATAGGTGAATCTAATGGAAATGTAGAGTTTCTGTGGGTGGAGATAAGGGAAGGGGGAAAAATAATAAATTACTGATAGGGTTTTGTTATAAGTCTCCAACAATAATGGAAGTGGAGGAGAATATCCTCATAAAGCAAATAGATGAAGCAGCGACTCAGGGAGAAGTCATTATTATGGGGGACTTCAACTACCCTTAAATACAGTGGGGAACAGAAACCTGCAGTTCTAGCAAAGGTAATAGGTTTTTGACAACTATGAGAGACAATTACCTTTCACAACTGGTTCAGGACCCAACAAGAAGGGGTGCACTGCTGGACCTAATATTAACCAACAGGCCAGACCGCATATCAAATATACGGGTTGGAGATCACTTGGGTAATAGTGATCATAAAATAATAATATGTTTTCAAGTATCCTTTAATAAGATGTGTAGAGGGGCTCCAAGGACATTAAACTTCAGGAAGGCAAATTTCCAACGGTTGAGAGATGATCTTAGTGCAATAAACTGGGACGATATCCTGAGACATAAAAGTACACAAAGCAAGTGGGAAACGTTTATTAGCATCCTGAATAGGGCCTGTGCACAATATATACCCTATGGGAATAAGCATGCTAGAAAGAGGAGGAAACCAATATGGCTAAATAAGGCTGTAAGGGGCGCAATAAATGACAAAAAGACAGCATTTAGGGAATTAAAGCAAGTAGGCAGTGATGAGGCATTAAATAAGTACAGAAAATTAAATAACATTTGTAAAAAGCAAATCAAGGCAGCAAAGATTGAGACAGAGAGACTCATTGCCAGAGAAAGTAAAAATAATCCCAAAATATTTTTTAACTACATAAATAGTAAGAAACTAAAAAATGATGGTGTTGGCCCCTTTAAAAATAGACTGGGTGAAATGGTAGATGAGGATGAGGAAAAAGCCAATATGCTAAATGACTTTTTTTCAACAGTATTTACACAAGAAAATCCCATGACAGACAATATGATCAGTGATAACAAAAACTGTCAATTAAATGTAACCTGCTTAACCCAGCAGGAAGTACGGCATCGTCTAAAAATCACTAAAATTGACAAATCCCCGGGCCCGGATGGGATACACCCCAGAGTGCTGCAGGAATTAAGTACTGTCATAGATAGACCATTATTTTTAATCTTTAAAGGTTCCATAATAACAGGGTCTGTACCACAGGACTGGCGTATAGCAAATGTGATGCCAATATTCAAAAAGGGAACAAAAACTGAACTTGGAAATTATAGGCCAGTAAGCTTAACCTTTACTGTGGGTAAAATCCTAGAGGGTTTTCTAAGAGATGCTATACTGGAGTATCTGAAGAAAAATAACCTCATGACCCAATATCAACACGGTTTTACAAGGGACCGTTCCCGTCAAACTAATCTGATAAGCTTCTATGAAGAAGTAAGTTCTGGACTGGACCAAAGAAATGCAGTGGATGTGGTGTATATGGACTTTTCAAAAGCTTTTGATACGGTGCCACACAAAAGGTTGATACATAAAATGAGAGCAATGGGGATAGGGGAAAATATGTGTAAGTGGGTTAAGAACTGGCTTAGTGATAGGAAACAAAGGGTGGTCATTAATGGAACACACTCAGAATGGGTCACAGTTAACAGTGGGGTACCACAGGGGTCAGTGTTGGGCCAGCTTCTTTTTAATATATTTATTAATGACCTTGTAGGGGGCATACAGAGTAGAATCTCAATATTTGCAGATGACACTAAACTCTGCAGAATTATCAATACAGAGGAGGACAATTTTATATTACAGGAGGATTTATGTAAACTAGAAGCTTGGGCTGATAAATGGCAAATGAGCTTTAATGGGGATAAATGTAAGGTCATGCACTTGGGCAGAGGAAACAAAAGGTATAATTATGTGCTTAATTGTAAAACACTGGACAAAACTGTCACTGAAAAAGACCTGGGTGTATGGGTAGATGACAAACTCACATTTAGTGGCTAGTGTCAGGCAGCTGCTGCAAAGGCAAATAAAATAATGGGATGCATTAAAAGAGGCATAGATGCTCATGAGGAGAACATAATTTTACCTCTATACAAGTCACTAGTGCGACCACACTTAGAATAATGTGTACAATTCTGGTCTCCGGTGTATAAGAAAGACATAGCTGAACTAGAGCGGATCCAGAGAAGAGCGACCAAGGTTATTAGAGGACTGAGGGGTCTGCAATACGAAGACAGGTTATTAAACTTGGGGTTATTTAGCTTGGAAAAACGAAGGCTTAGGGGTGATCTTATAATAATGTATAAATATATGAGGGGACAGTACAGAGAACGTTCTAATGATCTCTTTACTCTTAGGCCTGAGACGGGGACAAGGGGGCATCCTCTACGTCTGGAGGAAAGAAGGTTTAATCATAATCACAGACGCGGATTCTTTACTGTAAGAGCAGTGAGACTATGGAACTCTCTGCCACATGATGTTGTAATGAGTGACTCACTACTAACATTTAAGAAGGGCCTGGATGCCTTTCTTGAAATTGCCGTATCTGGAGTCAGAAAGGAATTTTTTCCCCCAATGTGGAGCTAGTGTTGCCACATGGTTTTTTTTTTGCCTTCCTCTGGATCAACATGTTAGGCTATGGCTTGAACTAGATGGACTTAAAGTCTTCCTTCAACCTTAAAAACTATGTTACTATGTTACTAAAACTATCACACTTGCAGCCAGTTGACATGGGTTAAAATTCACTCAACCTCTGTCCTGTGTCCTTGTGTGTACCACATTGAGCATAGAGAAAAGAAAAAAGACCAAAGAACTGTCTGAGGACTTGAGAAACCAAATTGTGAGGAAGCATGAGCAATCTCAAGGCTACAAGTCCATCTCCAAAGACCTGAATGTTCCTGTGTCTACCGTGCGCAGTTTCATCAAGCCGTTTAAAGCCCATGGCACTGTGGCTAACCTCCCCAGATGTGAACGGAAAAGAAAAATTGACAAGAGATTTCAACGCAAGATTGTGCGGATGGTGGATAAAGAACCTTGACTAACATCCAAACAAGTTCAAGGTGCCCTGCAGTCCAAGGGTACAACAGTGTCAGCCCGTTCGATCTGTCGGCGTCTGAATGAAGATGGACTGTATGGTAGGATACCCAGGAAGACCCCACTTCTTACCCCGAGACATAAAAAAGCCAGGCTGGAGTTTGCCAAAACTCATCTGAGAAAGCCTACAACGTTTTGGAAGAATGTTCTCTGGTCAGATGAGACAAAAGTAGAGCTTTTTGGGCAAAGGCATCAACATAGAGTTTACAGGAGAAAAAAAAGAGACATTCAAAGAAAAGAACACGGTCCCTACAGTCAAACATGGCGGAGGTTCCCTGATGTTTTGGGGTTGCTTTGCTGTCTCTGGCACTGGACTGCTTGACCGTGTGCATGGCATTATGAACTCTGAAGAATACCAACAAATTTTGCAGCATAATGTAGGGCCCAGTGTGAGAAAGCTGGGTCTCCCTCAGAGGTCATGGGTCTTCCAGCAGGACAATGACCCAAAACACACTTCAAAAATCACTAGAAAATGGTTTGACAGAAAGCACTGGAGACTTTTAAGGTGGCCAGCAATGAGTCCAGCCAGATCTGCATCCCATAGAACACCTGTGGAGAGATCTAAAAATGGCAGTTTGGAGAAGACAAATATCAGGGACCTGGAGCAGTTTGCCAAAGAAGAATGGTCTAAAATTCCAGCAGAGCATTGTAAGAAACTCATTGATGGTTACCGGAAGCAGTTGATCGCAGTTATTTTGGCTAAAGGTTGTGCAACCAAGTATTAGGCTGAGGGTGCCAATACTTTTGTCTGGCCCATTTTTGGAGTTTTGTGTGAAATGATCAATGTTTTGCTTTTTGCTTCATTCTCTTTTGTGTTTTTTCATTTAAGACAAATTAAATTAAGATAATAATACCAAAGAACTTGTGATTGCATCATTTTCAGAAGAAACTGAGTATTATCTGACAGAATTGCAGGGGTGTCAATACTTTTGGCCACAACTGTATAGTATCCGGAGATTGCATGTATTAGACTGGTTTCACCTTACGGATTTTTCAGTTCGGATGCTGTCCGATAAAAATCAGACAGCATTGGAACGATTTTGGCCCCCATGCAGCCCTATGGGCATCGGACCGAATCGGATGTGCACTAAATGGCATCTGATTTGGTCCGATCCGATTCTGTCCGATTTTTTTATCGGTGCAAAAAACGGAGCATGCTCTGATTTTTGCACCGAAAATAAAATCGGACAAAATCGGATTGGACCAAATCGGATGCCATTTAGTGCACATCCGATTTGGTCCGATGATTTTAACATGGGGCCCTATGGAGCAGGGTCCGAGGAAACATCTGATGTGTCCTCGGACCCGATTTTACTGTACTGAGCATGCTCAGTACAGTAAAACTGCTCCAAACTGTGAGAGCAAGGGTTAAAAACAAGCAAACAATGTATGCTCACCTGTCCCCGAGGCCCCCGCCGTCTCCCGGTGTCTCCAGAGGTCTTCTTCTTCTCAACAAGACCTGCCGTAATGTCACAATCACGTGACCGCAGGCTACACCATGTTAACCTGCGGTCCTGTGATTGTGACATCACGGCAGGTCCTTTTCAGAAGAAGAAGACCTCTGGAGACACCGGGACCGTGCTGGAGACGACGGAGGCCTCGGGGACAGGTGAGCATATACATTTTTTTTTTTTTTTTTTTTTTTTCAGCCCAGAGGCAGTGATTTTATGCATGAATTGGATACCTATTTGGCATCCGATTCCAGGCATCAGAAGGGAGCCGATGCTGTCCAATTTTATCGGACAGCATCGGCTCCCTTCAAAATCGTAATGTGAAGGTAGCCTTAGATGGTGTTTTTGTTGTCTCCTCAGCAGACTGTTTTTTCTACATCCTTCTCTTTTTGACACATTGTTGAGTCATCTGTACAGCTTCTAGAATCCCGTCTCTATCATTGAGGTAATTTAAATGATTATCTATAATTTTACTGTTGTCATATGTTTCTTATGGGTTGACAATAGTTTTTCTCTTCTTTACTGTACTGACTCTACATATCAGTATTGCTGTATTATAATAAGTGATAGTAGTTGTATAAAAAAAACTTTGTTCACTGTATACTGACTGTCATTTTTGTAAATGATTGTTACAGATCCTTTCCCCTGATGAAAAATCACTTGTTTGATTTGAAACGATTTAAGAAATGAATGATGATTTATATGAAATAAAGGATGAATTGGATGGACTCTTGTCTCCAATGTGTGTGTGTGCCAGGGTTCACTATTTTTGTATACTGTGTATCACATAGACCTATATGGTTGACGCCCTATGGTAACCTTGTGTCTTTAAATACCACCAGTTTCCTGCCTGTCAGCATGGCTGGTCGCAGATGCCACATTTGCCCCCATGCTCTAGGTCAGTGATGACGAACCTATGGCTTGCGTGCCACATAGGGCACGCAGCGCCCTCTCTGGTGGCACGTGCCCTCGTTGCTGCACTGCCACTTTGAACTGCAGTTCGAAGATGTGTCGGAACAAAGGAGACATTTCTCCTCACTCCGACACGGTCTGCTAGCCCAGCCCGGCTTCATGTGATGTGCTCAGCGTCACGTGACCGCACTCAGCGCGAGAAGAACCGCAGATATGAGAGGAGCGGTGGAAACAGGAATAGTAAGGTGAGTATGTGTGTTTTGTTTTTTTTAATTAAGAGGGGGCATTTACTATAAGGATGGGGGCTATACAAGATGGGGCATTTACTATAAGGATGGGGTCTATACAAGATGGGGAATTTACTATAAGGATGGGGGCTATACAAGGAGGGGGCATTTACTATAAGGATGGGGGCTATACAAGATGGGGCATTTACTATAAGGATGGGGCTATACAAGATGGGGCATTTACTATAAGGATGGGGGCTATACAAGGAGGGGGCATTTACTATAAGGATGGGGACAATACCAGGAGGGGACATTTACTACAAGGAGGGAGCAATACAAGGAGGGGACATTTACTATAAGGATGGGGGCAATACAAGGAGGGGACATTTACTATAAGGATGGGGGTAATACAAGGAGGGGACATTTACTACAAGGTGGGGGCAATACAAGGAGGGGACATTTACAATAAGGATGGGGGTAATACAAGGAGGGGACATTTACTACAAGGAGGCGGCATGATGGGGCATTACTACAAGATGGGGCATTACTACAAGGAGGGGCATAATGGGGCATTACTACAAGGAGGGCGCATGATGGGGCATTACTACAAGGAGGAGGCATGATGGAGCATTACTACAAGGAGGGGGCATGATGGGGATTACTGCAAGGAGTGGACATAATGGGGCATTTTGCAATGAGGGTGCATGATGGAACATTGCTACAAGCAGGGGGCATGATGCGGCATTACTGCAAGGGGACAAGGATCGGGCATTACTGGAGGGAGACAAGGATGATGCATTACTGAAAGGGGACAAGCATGGGGCATTACTACAAGATGGGAGTAGAATGGGCCATTACTGATTGTGGACAAGGATGGGGCATTACTACAAGAAAGGGGGCAGAATGGAGACATTACTGCCAGGAGAGGGTCAGGATGGAGCAAATAACTAAAAGGAGAGGATCAGGATGGAGCACATAACTAAAAGGAGAAGGTCAGGATGGAACACATGTTACAAGGAGAAGGTCAGGATGGAGCACATAGCTACAAGGAGAGGGTAAGGATGAAGCACATAACTACAAGGAGAGGGTCAGGATGAAGCGATTACTACAAGAAGACGGTCAGGATGGACCACGTACCTACAAGGAGAGAGTCAGGATGGAGCACGTAACTACAAGGAGAGGGTCAGGATGGAGACATTGCTACAAGAAGACTGTCAGGATGGACCAAGTACCTACATGGAGAGGGTGAAGATCAATCACGTACCTACAAAGAGAGGGTCAGGATGGACCACATACCTACAAGGAGAGGGTCAGGATGAATAAAAGAGCAACACATAACTAAAGGAGAGGGTCAGGATGGAACACATAACTATAAGGAGAGGATCAGGATGGAGCACATAACTAAAAGAAGAGGGTCAGGATGGAGCACATAACTACAAGGAGAGGGTCAGGATGGAGACATTACTACAGGAGGGAGTCAGGATGGAGCACATAGCTACAAGGAAAGGGTCAGGATGGAGCACATAACTACAAGGAAAGGGTCAGGATGGAGACATTGCTACAAGAAGACTGTCAGGATGGACCACGTACCTACAAGGAGAGGGTGAAGATCAATCACGTACCTACAAAGAGAGGGTCAGGATGGACCACATACCTACAAGGAGAGGGTCAGGATACGGCACAATTCTACAAGGAGAGGATCAGGATGGAGCTCATAACTAAAAGAAGAGGGTCAGGATGGAGCACATAACTACAAGGAGAGAGTCAGGATGGAGACAATGGTACAAGATAAAATCTATCTCTAATATTTTTGTTTCCTTCATACAGATCAGTCCACCTGCTCTGTCTGGAAAGGGTAGTGGCAGCAGCTCAGCTTCAATGTGAAGTAAGTTCACATGAGCTGGATGATCACTGCTGAAGAGAAGACGGCAAAGGTAAGTTTAAAATCAATAGAACTTAAAGAGGACCTGTCACCAAACCGGGCATGGTGATCTAATTACAGCACTGGATACAGCATGTCTGCAGCATGCAGACAAGGGGTCCCCCAGCCCTTGAGCAGCCCTGTACCCCGAGATAATACAGTTAGAAAACTTACATGCTACAGCCACTAAGGAGGTGGCTAGGGGCTGCAGCCAAGGGCAGATTCACACCCCCTGGCTGTGTAATCTGCCCACCGCTGCCAATCATTCTCTCCCTGTCTGCAGCATTTAAACTGAGTTTTTTTTCTCTCCCGGGGGGACCGGGAGCCCCTTTACAACAGGAGAGAGAGCAAAAAAAACCTCAGCACCCTAGCCACCTCCTTAGTGGCTGTAGCATGTAAGTTTTCTAACTGTATTATCTCGGGGTACAGGGCTGCTCAAGGGCTGGGGGACCCCTTGTCTGCATGCTGCAGACATGCTGTATCCAGTGCTGTAATTAGATCACCATGCCTGGTTTGGTGACAGGTCCTCTTTAAGATCAGGGTGTCAAGACTACAAGCGCTGTACAGGCAAGAGAGTTGTCAGCTGCTGACCCTCCCCCTGTGCAGATCTTGTGACGGCCACTGCTGTCATTTAGGATAAATTGCCCTATCGGCACTTCACTATAAAGAATTAGGTTTTAGGTTGCAGATTGGGCACTCGGTCAGTAAAGGTTCGCCATCACTGCTCTAGGTTGTAGTGGACTGAGCACCGGTGTTCAGACACATGTGTTGCCTCTCGGAGGAGCCGGCAGCCACCTGCTAGGTGCAATGTGTATTAGAAGTGGCAAACTTTTGGTGAGTTTTTTTTTAAATTTATGTCCTACTTCGGTGAATCTTTAAATGTTTGGTGGTTTACCCACTAAGCAAACATATGGTCAGGCATATGGTTAGGAATCGTAAGCGTGAGGGCCCTTGACATTGGGTTAAGAGCTTATGTTATTTTGGCCCAAAATACCTACCAACACCTCACATTTTTCTTCTCTAGTGTTTTGTTGCATCTTTTTATCTGTTGCAGTTGAGGACTGGGCCTTCTGGGGGATGTCTGTCACTGGTGATGCCTTTATCTGGTGCAGAGCAGCCCGCCTTGTCTAATAGCTTGGGCATGACCAATAGGCTGCTCTGACACTGTGTAGACCTATGTGGCTGACGCCCTATGGTAACCTTGTGTCTTTAAATACCACCAGTTTCCTCCCTGTCATCATGGCCGGTTGCACCCACCACTGGTATATGACCCCCCACCACTAGTATATGACCCTCACCACTAGTATATACCCCCCTATGATCAGTATATGCCCCCATGCTGAGCACACCATAAACTAATAAATCATTCATTCTTACCCTCCGTCGCTATGTCACCGCTGCGTCCTCCGGTCTTCCTGCTTTTGCCGGTGTCATGTGACCGGCCCAGCAGCGGTAACGTCATCGCTGCTGCGCCAGTCACATGATACCGGGAGAAGCAGGAGGACGCACGGTGATATAGTGACGGAGGGTAAGAATGAATGATTTATTAATTTATGGTGTGCGCAGCATGGGGGCATATACTGATCATGAGGGGGTGAGTATACATAGTGCAATGGAATATGCACCACTCCCCGCGGGATGCAGTGCATATTGCACTAATGAGCGGGGGCACATGACCTCCCCGCTCCTACTGCAGCCTCCCCCCGCCTCCTGCAGCGCCTGATTACCGCACCCCCACTGAGCCTGTACACTGTGGCTCGAGTATAAGCCGAGGGGGGCAAAAAAATTGTGCTGAAAAAACTCGGCTTATACTCGAGTATGTACAGTAATAGGATTTCCATCCCTTGTAGAAGTACCTTTCAAGGATGATTAATAATCTACTTTTGAAAGACATCTACTGGACAGAGAGAAAGTCTCTCTTAAAGTGAACCTGTCAGCCAAATCATGCCCCTTAAACCACAGAAATCACGAATCAGAGCCTGGCTGAATGATTGCAGACAGGTACATTTCTCTATGAAAGCCCTACTAAATCAGAGAAAATATAGTTAGAATCAGGCTGGGGATTGTAGCCAGAGATGAGACTAGACCGGTCCAGCTCTCTGCTGGCTTATCCTACTATATGGGAGAGCCCTCTCAACCTCCTAAAGAGGTGCTGGAAAAGCCGGCTGGGGGTGGCACTGGACTAGTCTTTTCTCTGGCCATGGTCTCAAACTGAATCTTCTAACTGTATTCTCTCTGATACTTTCCGCCATTTTGTGCTGTGGTCATGTAGTCTGTCTCTGATTCATGCTGCCCATGGTTTGGACAGCATTAATAATGACACAAGTTTCTTTTAAACTGCCTACACACATTAGATTTTTGTTTATAGCCAATTTTAAAAAGTATAACCAATGGTTCTGTCGTGGGAAAAAAAATTTTGCCAAGATTTATTGCAAAGATGTACAGCAATGTTTTTTTTAATTGTTCCTTTCATTGCAACAAAAAAATGGGTTGAAGCCAACATATTTCAGCATTGAGGATAAACAATGCTGCAACGCAAATGTAAGGAAAGGGGCCAATGATGTGTGGCAACTTGCTGCTAGAGAAGATTGAAAGCACTGCTGTACCAAAAGAAGATCTATTCTGATTATTGAATTCTGCCACGTTCTTTCAGCTTACAGGATTTTCTGGTGTCTGAATGAGTGACACAGATACCATAGACAAGTAAAAAATAATGCATTGGCTAAGCTTTGATCAGACTGTTTCTATGCATCAGTGTGATAAGTAGAGATGGAAGAACAGACAAGAAACGTGTCTCTCTCAAGGTACCATTACATGGCACGACGTTGGAACAACGTCGGCAACAATCTCGTGGGCGCGCGGTCGTTGCAGACATCGTTTTGACATCGTTGGTGAGATGTCACACGTCTAGATATCGTGAACAACTTACCAAAGATTAATAACAAATTCAGTGAAGGGCGTACTGGACCTCATAAGTAAAGGGTGCTACGTAAAGTCTAATTGAAAAACAACGAAAAACCGTATAATGCACCTAAATAACAGGTATAGGAAATTGTTTGGTTGCAGGTAAAAATCATCAGTTTATTACATTAAAAAACAAGCAGACAATAACCAGAACCAGTAAGTACATAAAAGGAGGGTGCAGACAAGTTAAGAGACAGAAAACACTCTATGCCTCAAAGTTCAACATACCACCAGGGATAAAATCAGCAGCCGAAGTACAATGTACAGCACAGGTAACACGGGTTTCACAATTACAATCCATACAAACAAGTCAATAAATCTCTACTATTCAATTTTTACCTTAGATTCATCGAGCTGTTCTGGTCTTTTTCTCTTTGAGAACTGTACCTATTGTCAGTATGGTATTTTAACTTGTGTGTGTTTTTATCTTTCACTTGTAGTTTATATTGATCTGGATTCTGGATTTGTGGGTTTCCCTAGTATGGGAAGGAGAACATACAACTATGGACTAAGCTACACAAGGGAATTGATAATCAAGACTGGATGCCCCGGGACCTGCTACCATCTATATCCTGGATAATGCATTTATGTAGTTGTAAACCAGTTTTGTTTATTATTTATTTTCTATGTGATACTGCCCTGGTCTCTTAAATCTCTCAGTGTGTTCCCCATTCCAGGAAATGCAGTAGGTAAGGAGGGTTGAATTGTAATATGAGCATTATCTAGACTGCTCATGTGGTGTCCAGTGAAGGGTTAACTCCCCTGTCACTGCACCACTTGTTATGCCTTTACTCCTTCACTCCCCCTCCCTAGATGGCCGAGCGCGCATGCCCCGACCGGCCCGATCATGTGACTGTGACACGGTCACGGTGGACGGGGCTCCGGAATCACATGACGTTACTGGGAATTTTCCCTTTTCCGGAGCTCTGTCTGCGACCGTTGCCATAGTCACCTCTGATACGAGGTAAGGAGGCAGTCATGCGCCACTTAAGAGCCACAGCTGCATCTAATAGGGACGCCCATAAATACCTGGCTCCTCCAGCACACTCCACCACGGCCCCCTGATGAAAACAGGGAAACACATGTGTCTGTGCCTCTCCATCCACCGTCCTAGGGCATAGATGCACTTTAGCTGCAGCACTATGTAAGATTTATTTGGGTACTCATTACACTCTCCTTATAATGTGACGATATTATGATTCATTGACTTGTTTGTATGGATTGTAATTGTGAAACCCGCGCCACTTGTACTGTACATTGTGCTTCGGCTGCTGATTTTACCCCTGGTGGTATGTTGAACTTTGAGGCACTGAGTGTTTTCTGTCTCTTAACTTGTCTGCACCCTCCTTTTATGTACTTACTGGTTCTGGTTATTGTCTGCTTGTTTTTTTATGTAATAAACTGATGATTTTTACCTGCAACCAAACAATTTCCTATACCTGTTATTTAGGTGCATTATACGGTTTTTCGTTGTTTTTCAACTTACCAAAGATGTTGTGAGCAGGTATCGTTCACACAACCCAGCGAACGATCCGTGCTCATTGCTGTGAATGGGCAAAGTCATAAACAACATCGTTATCGCAGTGTCAAACACAACGATATACCAGGTTGGCTGATCGTTGATCGTGTAGTTGGAGAACATTTTCTCAAACCTGCGATCAGCGATCCAACGATTTATTGTTACAACTTGGCAGAGTCACACACAACAAAGTCGTAACGATGTTGCTGGAACGCCTCCAAACCCGTAACGTATCAGTGATGTCGGGCCATGTAGCGGGGCCTTCAGGGAGATCAGAAGCAGTCCACTATCCTACTATATTACAGTATATTTGAGTACACTTGATGCAACCATTAAAAGAGCTGTATCATTTGGATACATTTTTACATGTTAAAATACCAAAAATATCCGTCCCAGTTTGGTGGAACATTACAATATACCCGTATATACTCGCGTATAAGCCGACCCGTGTATAAGCCGACCCCCCTACTTTTGCCCCCAAAACCTGGGAAAATCTATTGACTCGTGTATAAGCCGAGGGTGGACCCTAGCACAAGTATACAGCCCCCAGCAGTGTGGTATACACCAGTCCCAGAGGTAGATACAGCAGCCCCAGTGGTAGTATACACGCAGCCCCAGTAGTATATACAGCCCCAGTGGTAGTATATACAGCCCCAGTGGTAGTATATACAGCCCCAGTGGTAGTATACAGGGCCCCAGCAGTATATACAGCCCTAGTAGTATATACAGCCCCAGTGGTAGTATATACAGCCCCAGTGGTAGTATACAGGGCCCCAGAGGTATATACAGCCCCAGTGGTAGTATATACAGCCCCAGTGGTAGTATACAGGGCCCCAGCAGTATATACAGCCCTAGTGGTTTATACAGCCCCAGTGGTAGTATATACAGCCCCAGTGGTAGTATACAGGGCCCCAGAGGTATATAGCAGCCCCAGCGGTAGTATACAGGCAGCCCCAGTAATGCAGGGCCCCCACAGCGTCTCTCCGGTCACCTGTAAAGGAAACTATACTTATCACAGTGCTCTGTCCGTGCCCGCTGTCCGCGCCCGCTCGCAGCTGCCGACCGCGATCCTCCATCTTGCGTCTTCTTTCTTCCTGTTTCTGTGCTCGTCGCGGGCAATGACGTCATTCCCTGCGACGAGCACAGGAAACAGGAAGAAAGAAGACGCAAGATGGAGGATCGCGGTCGGCAGCTGCGAGCGGGCGCGGACAGCGGGCGCGGACAGAGCACTGTGATAAGTATAGTTTCCTTTACAGGTGACCGGAGAGACGCTGGGGGGGCCCTGCATTACTGGGGATGCGGGGGCTGCTGTATACTGATGTATACATCGGTATGTACCGATGTATACATCAGTATACAGCACTGACTCGCGTATAAGCCGAGGGGGGTACTTTTCAGCCCAATTTTTGGGCTGAAAAACTCGGCTTATACGCGAGTATATACGGTATGTGCATGCATACTATTTGTGTGCGTGCTCATATATATCATTTTGTTATTTTGATATAAACTTTGTTTTCTAATTAAGGTTTTTGCAGTCTAGGAAACATCTCGATGGTGTGAAGAATGAACAAGCAGGGGAATAAGCTCACTAAAACTCTGCTGAACTTTACCTTTGAAATCATCTACCTGTTGACTGGAGAGGTGAGTGATTTTGGAAACTATGTCACGTCACACCACTAATAAAACTAGGGCACATCCGAAAAGAGGAGGGATATGGTAGAAAAGAGAAAACAGCCGGGTTGACATTTCTTTTTCCTTTACAGAGATAAGGAAATGTACACATCAAAAGAATCTCCTTTTCACCTCATGATAGTTTACTGCAGGTTTTGTTGTTTCAGGCTAATAGGTCTCACTAGAAATGATGTTATGATGTTATGGATTTAGAGCACTTGTACCTAATGTAAAATTAATGTCTCGAGTAGAAATGAGCAAACCCGTGGAAGTTTGGGTTCTGCAGGTTCAGCCAGACTTTGTAATAAGTTCTGGTCTGGACTTTATTGTACTTTACCTGAACTTCATTGTAAGTCACTAATTGGGCAGTTCAGTTCTCCGCCCACATACCTCCAGCCATAAACAAAGCATGATTTTTTCATTTTTGGTACACACTATGTCCGATAACGCTGATTTTACCTTGTTTCCATTCAAACACTGCAAGCAGCTTGCACTGGGCTGAGCACTGAGTGTACCTGAGCACAGCGATGTTCAGTCCAGTGGACTGCATATGTCAAGCCCCCAAACATGAACACTGAAAATTTTTGTAAAGTCTGTGTTCAGTACAAGCACCAAACTTTGAAGTCTGGTTCCTTCAGCCCTAGTCTCGAGCCTTGCAAATCATGAATATGTGTGAGGAAAATTCTATATAATGAATACTATGAAAAAAACAAATCTAACATTACGATATAAATTAATAATTTACAGGAAAACCCATTGGTCATCAGTTAGTCTCTTTTCATGCATCATAGTTCTCCATACATGTGCTATCTGTGTTTTTAACAGCACACAGTTTACTGTGCTTTACTTGTCTATTCCTAAAGGTCGCAAGAAACTCTTTATTTGAAAGATAATAGTTGTAAGGTTTGTGAGACATTCATTCTGCTGGTTTTACTAAAGGGTCTTTTATAGCATTATTAGCAAGGTGCACCTCATCAGGAGAGAAAACATTTTTTACCACTCTATTTAGCTGCAGATAATGTGAAAATGTAAATGCCGATTACCTGCAGATTATCTGTGGTCGCCTTAGGGCCACGTCACACGCATCAATTTACTGAACGATATCGCTTAAGCGACCTGCTTTTTTGATCGCTTAAGCGATATCATTTGTGCGTTGCTGCATGTAATCAAGCGATATTTCTTTGGCGGCCGTCACACGGTTCAATTTAATGAACGATATCGCTTAAGCGATCTGCTTTTTGATCGCTTAAGCGATATCGTTTGTGCATCGCTGCGTGCGATCAAGCGATTTTACAATGTAAAATCGCTTGATCGTGACATCGCAGATATGAGAGCCGGAGCTCATATCAAGCGATAAACGCTTGATCAATCTGCTTCATCGTGGTGTGTGACACCACGATGAACGATCTCCCAGCGGCAGAGCCTATGCTGGGAGATGGTATCTATGGTAAACGTCGGGTTACTAAGCGCCGCGCGGCGCCTAGTAACCCGATGTGTACCATAGTTACCAGCGATCTCGCTGCTCCACATCGTTGGTGAGTCTGTCTGTGTGACAGCTCACCAGCGATGTGAGCGATATCGTTAGCGATCGCGCGTGCACGTGATCGCTAACAATATCGCTCACAATATTGATGAGTGTGACGGCCGCCTTTGAAAAATCATTTGATTGTTTGATTGCAGATTTGTGAACATGTTCACAAATCTATCGTTGGTCGGCCGATGGACAGACAGCATCGCTGCGTGTGACACCTGCAGACCAACGATAAAGGAGCTCTCAGCGCCTCGCAGCCTATGCTGGGAGCTCGTATCCATGATAAACATCGGGTTACTAAACGCCGCGCGGCGCCTAGTAACCCAATGTTTACCATGGTTACCAGCATTCTCGCTGGTCCACATCGCTGGTGAGTCTGCCTGTGTGACAGCTCACCAACGATGTGAACGATATTGTTAGCGATAGCGCGTGCATGTGATCACTAACAATATCGTTCAGTAAATTGATGCGTGTGACGTGGCCCTAACAGGTGCAGTGGAAATAGGACAGAAAATGTATGTTTTTTTTCCCATTGTAGACTCTCGCTTTCAGTTATTGGGGCGATGGAGGGAGCCATTACAGTTGCAGCTCACTACACAGTAAACATGGCACTTTGATTGACACACTGCTTGGCTGAAAACCCACCAGCTGATACTGGCCGCCCAATCCGTGTATAGTATGTATAAGACCCTCGCATTATGAACCACATACAAATTCGACTGTTGGCCGAATGTGTATATATCAGCTAATATAAAGGTACCGTTACATGCTTCAATGTTGTAACGATATCACCAGCAATCTCACGGGAGCGCGGTCGTTAGGACATCATTTTGACATCGTTGGTGAGATGTCACACGTCTAGACATTGTGGATGATGCACCAACGATGTAGTGAGCAGCTATCTTTCGCACAACCCTGTAAACGATATTTGTTCACTATTGCGAACGACATAGTTATCGTGGTGTCACACTAAACGATACAGCAGGTTGGCTGATTGAAGATCATCAGATTTGAGAATATGTTCTCAAATCTGTGATCAACGATCCAACAATTTATCGTAGTCGTATCTCTGTGTTACACGCAACGACGTCCTAACAATGTTGTTTGAACAACTCCAAATCCATGACGTTTGAGCGACATCGTTCACGATCTCATACTATGTAATGGGGCCTTTAGTCTAATGTGTTTGGCAACCTTCAAGCTATGAGGAAGTTGTGTACTAAAGCGGTGACATTTCCCTGCCTAGGTTGTAGCTTAATGAAGTTAGTTGTCATAGGGCTGAAATGTAATCCTATAGCAAAGGGAATGTGACCTGACTTTTACGAAAACCAGAACTCTGCCAGTGAGAAGAGGGATTCTGGAGTCTATTTCTCTTGACACTTTATTCATGTCTCTCTTGATAATATATTGAGTGATTTTGTTAATGTATATAATGATATTTATAAATAATATATCTATAAACAGGATTACACAGTAGTAAAAAAAACAACAGATGTGTGTACGACCCTTGACAGCTGGCCTGAAAGGTCAGGGGGATGGAGCAGGACCCAGAGCCCATTTATAGAGCCTAAAACTCACTCAGTGATACTCGAAAGAAACAAGGAGCTTAAGATCCTCAGACTCGCCAACAGGTTCATTGAGCTGCTGACTGGAGAGGTGAGCGCTGCTGGGAATACTGGGACATTATACAGTAACACAAGGGATGATGTGTCTGGATGATGACTGTATCATTGTGTGTCAGGTTCCTCTAAGGTGTCAGGATGTCACTGTCCATTTCTCCATGGAGGAGTGGAAGTATATAGAAGGACACAAGGATCTGTACAGGGACATTACGATGGAGGATGACCAGCCCCTCATATCACCAGGTAAGAAGAGACATTTTTAACTTACTTTCCAAAGTATTAAAAATGCTGCAGATTTTCTGCCGCATATTCTCTTGCAGGAAAATTGTGGAAAAACTCTTCCACACTATTAAACATATCTGCAGTGTAAATTGACAAGAACAACGTGTCATTTTATGCAAAGGATGAAGTGTCCTGCTCCATCACACCTTCTTAATGATGACCTCCGCTATGGAATTAAGTTTCAAAACCTTTTTTTTTTTTTGTTATAACAATAAAAAATTAACAGGTTTCAGCAAGTTGTAGTAAATCAAGCTTAAAGGGAACCAACCACCCCCAATGACCCCCCGGACTAATAATATCGTTCCCTACTTGCAGCACATACATGTGCTGCAAGGTTTTTTGCTACAAAAACTGCTTTTTATAACTTAAGATAATGCTTTTGAAACTTTATACCGAAGGGACGGGTGGGCGTAACTTACATGGTGCTAAAGCCGGGTTGCAGCTGCCATTCATCCTGCTGTGCTCGTCACATCAGTAACGGCCAGCCCTTTTTGCAGCGTCCCAGGCTGGTGCACGGGATGTCATGCCCGTGCACACGTCATCAGCTACAGCCGGGAAGCGAGCGCGCGCTCTGACTTCCACAGCCGAGCGCAGGAAGTCAGAGCGCGCGCTCGCTTCCCGGCTGTAGCTGATGACGTGTGCACGGGCATGACATCCCGTGCACCAGCCTGGGACGCTGCAAAAAGGGCTGGCCGTTACTGATGTGACGAGCACAGCAGGATGAATGGCAGCTGCAACCCGGCTTTAGCACCATGTAAGTTACGCCCACCCGTCCCTTCGGTATAAAGTTTCAAAAGCATTATCTTAAGTTATAAAAAGCAGTTTTTGTAGCAAAAAACCTTGCAGCACATGTATGTGCTGCAAGTAGGGAACGATATTATTAGTCCCGGGGGGGTCATTGGGGTGGTTGGTTCCCTTTAATGCAGTCTTATGCATATAGTTATTATACTCTACCAAAATATTTATATGAAGAATGAAAGATTCGAGGGAGTAAGGGAGCAGGGTCATTATCTCAATTCAAGTTTGGTTATTATCTGTACCATTATTGTATGAGTTTTAGTCATGAGAGAAGAATGACATTCTGCCAGACTTTACTATATTGTATTCAAGGAGATAAATGCAGGGCTTGTGATAAAGATATGCTTGAGCCCCGTTGTAGCTCAATCCACGGTGACCAGATCTCGAGAAAGGAATCCAGGTTGTCCGATCTGGTCGCATCTATATTCTCATAGGTCATTATTTTATTTATTCTGTCCTCCACCATATGTGTTAATATGGAGGGCGTCTTACACTTTGCAGGTCACATGGATTCTAGAGGGAATAGTGATGTAATTTAGTAGACAGAAGGATTTGTGTGAGAGACCTGCTAGTATAGTCCCTAGGAGCAGCACTGAAGGACCTGTCTTAAAACGCTCACCTATGAGCTTCAAACCTAATTTCTCAACTTCCTGTCAAAAGCCCTGAACACTTAGGCAGGACCACCAAATGTGTTTCATATCCCCGAAGCTCCACAGACTTATTTGCATATTCATAATTCCCAGGAGGCAATGCGCCTAGGAATTCACTGTGTTGAGCGCTTTAGCCAGCTGCCCGCAGTGTTTTCTTGGACTGGTCTCCCTGAGATCAGTGAATACTTTGTGATATCCCCAGGCATGTCACACCCTCGAAAATATCTATCAGTCATATCTGGGTATAATATTTTCAACTTCATTGGGACATAGTATGCTCTGTATAATAATTTCATCAATGTTTCAGTCAGTGAGGATTGGTTACTGCCTTTTGTAAGAGTGTTTCAGCATTGCTACCATTGCTCCAAGGACATGGTATAATTCATGTCTTTCTCCCATTGTTCCATAAATGGGAGTTTTTAGCCTTAACTCACTATGGGGTGAGTTAAGGGTTTAATATAGTTCTGCCAAATGGGTGATTTAAATATATATTTTCAAAGAAAGAGGGTAGAGTTTTGCAGTTATAATGGGCAATACTGTTAGTGAAATGTAGAATTTGATTTATGTGCATTGTATCACTGGGAGGTGAGTTATGTTTCCCGCTATGAAATTTATATGTGGATCTGACTTTTGCCCCCTTTCTGTTTATTTGATGAGTTCAAAAAGAAACTCTTATTGTCTTATACTGAAGCAGAACATCACACCTGAATTGAGAAGTGGCTTCCAAAGAGGCAAGGATAGTAATAGGCACAAACTGAAAAAGGAAAGGCCACCTCTTGTTTTTGTATTTCACATGGAAAGATCTCTATGTATGCTGTTTTGACACAAGTAGACAAGTCTATCTAATAGTGAGTCCCATATTATAACGGTAAAAAATAAAATCCAATTTGCGCCATACTGTGTTAACAATAATTACCCTCGGTATATTTTTGTATTGCTCACTTTTACCAGTTGTGCCGTCCGCACAACTGGATAAACTTGCACACTTGCGAGGTCTTTGAAATAATGAATTTCACTCTTCTGGAATAATGTGAACGAATGGCATCTTCAACGATTTCCCCGGAGACCAAGGATCACGTGACAGCTCAGGAGGATCTAAATAACGAAGGCCAGGTCCTGTAGCCCAGAGCAGCTCCACATCCCCCTCCCCGTAGGGAGGATATGTAAGGTAATGAAGAAAGGATAGAGTATGTGGTAAGCGCTAGGGAATAATTACAGCTCCATGGCCAGTAGTAAATTACCTTTAGGCTTTAATGAAAATGTGTATAACACGCGGGTCCATTAACCACGATGCATTTCAACGCAGTCTGCGTCTTTCTCAAGTCTTGAGAAAGACGCACATTGCGTTGAAATGCATCGTGGTTAATGGACCCGCGTGTTGTACACATTTTCATTAAAGCCTAAAGGTAATTTACTACTGGCCGTGGAGCTGTAATTATTCCCTAGCGCTTACCACATACTCTATCCTTTCTTCATTACCATATTATAACGGTGACACACTCTGCAGGAGCATTCAAACTAATGTACATACACTATATGTGTAATTGAACAAGACAGTCCATTTGCAATTTTTGACAAGGTAACCTGGTGACAACAGTGTATGATATCTAAAGACTTATAAGTGCCTCGCAGCTAGTGAATAAGACCAGGATAACACATTTCAGAACAGATGAGATTCAAAATTTAGTCTTAGGATATATGACAACGCTGGTTCTGGTGGTGTAGCACATTTCGTATCATGTCTTTCAGCACAAACCTTTTGTCTACATGGTATACTGTATACACTACTATCTTTGTTGTTTATTGGTAATGAAGGGCACAATTGAAACTTCCTTAAGACCACAATACACAATAGTTAGCTTTTGGATGAACAACGATTTGGCTGTCTGATTGGCAGCCATCTTAGCAGGCTTTCCTATACAAAGGAGTTCTTGCTTGACCAGAATGTTACGTTGGAATGAAGGGGCAGTTGCCTTTACTTACCCACATGGCACCCTGAAGAACCTGTTCTCACTCTTCTTATTGGGTGAAATCAAACCATCTAAGTAAACTTAATTTTGAAATACTCTGCTCTTGGTCACCCATGTCTTTTAAGGCTTGGATGTAGCTGTACCTGACTCTTCCAGCAGCTATGTGGGGTTAGCAAACTGGGTAATAAGGGGTTAATGCCAGCTATGTATTGCCAGTTGGCTCTAAGCCCTAGGTTCATAATGACGGGCCAAGTAAATAGTAAATAATACACCACACCATTAAAAATCATCTATTTGTATAAAGAACCTAATCTTAAACCTTTTTCCCATCTTCATTACTCCCAAATACAAAACTTCCACAATAATCCTCAGAGATGTCCAATCACGCCTGGACCCAAAACTCACTGCCGGCTGTGTCATAGTCCGGTTCATCTGAGGTCAGCTTGAGCGACATCAAAGATCACAGAGACAAAAGGTTAAAGATTATCCGCGCTGCTGCATATGAATGAAGATGGACCAAGATCTTAATGGAAGTGGTGTTTATTTCAACACGTTTTAAGGCTGTCCCAGCCTCTTCTTAAGGAATACACCATAATACAGCATAATATTGCTGTATTATGGTGTTTTCCTGAAGAGGAGGCTGGGACAGTCTTGCAACGTGTTGAAATAAACACCACTTCCATTAAGATCTTGTTCTATCTTCATTCATATACAACAGCGCGGGTCGTCTTCAACCTTTGTCTCTGTGATCCTTGGTTTTTGCATGACCTTCCACGTGGAATGGTGGATCCAGCAGCAGCTGCATAAGGCGACTATACCGGTTGTGGGTCACACAACCGGGCAAGGTGAGCAGTATCACACTGATTATTGACCTCATATTAAGGAGATAAGACCCTATTGTGCCCTTGTCTGCCCCCTTCTAGGTAGCTTGAGCGACATAGCTGAGCTTTGATCTCAGATGAACTTTCTCACGTCACCCTGTTCACAGCTAGCAGTGAGTTTCGGGTCCCGCTGTGAACGGACATCACTGAAGATTATCATGGAGGCTTTTTTAGGAGTAACAAAGATGGGAAAAAGGTTTGTGATTGTATTCTATTTCCAAATAAATGATTTTTCACGGTGTAGTGTATTATTTACTATTTACTCAGAGGTTCATAATAGCTGAGTCTAATATTGGCCTGACATTATGAACCTCGGGCTTAGTGCCAGCTGGCAATACATAGCTGGCATTAGCCCCTTATTATCCAACCTGACAACCCCATAGGGCAGCTGGAAGAGTTGGGTACAGCTCCTCCAGAAAATGGTGTTTCTATGAATGCAACAATATGTTGTGCAGTTTCTCCAGAATGTTGTATGTTGGGTATGTTGTAGGAAACTACTGTTTGGCCACATGGCAGGGCTTAAAAAGTAGTTGCGCTATTTTGTATTTGAATAGCAGATGTTGTATGCGCATTCCCAAGAAAGCCAGTAGAGTAGAAAAAAAAATAATCATAATGACCCCATTTTAGAAATTTCACCTCTCATTAAATTATTCTATGGCTGCAGTGACTATTTTAGCCCCACAGTTGTTTTCACTCTGCAACATTTACTCCATGCTTTTTTTTTCTGGAGAATTGCAAGAAAACAGTTTATTGAACGTACATTGTGCCCAGCTTGTACTTTTAGAAGGCACGCACCAAATGCATTATTATGTGGGCTCTCCATACTACAACAATGACAAACATGTGGATGATAACTGTGGTTTAGGCACATTGTGGGTTTGAGAAGGGTGTGATCATTTGGATTTGAGACAGCAGATTTCATTGGATTTTATTTTTGGGGCGAGAGTTGGAGTAGAAATGTGTTGAAAAAAAATAAAAAAATTCACATATTTGGTACTTCTGAATGCAGCAATACCAATCTATCGAAATATTACATAAATTAATCTGATTTGTAAACTGCGTAACGGGAAAAAAAAGTAAAAACGCCAAAATTGTGTTTTTTTGGTTGCTGCAACATTGCAATAAAATGCAATGACAGGCGATCAAATCATCACATCTACACCAAAATGGTATCATTAAACACGTCATCTTAAGACGCAAAAAAAATAAGCCGTCACATAGCCCCAGATCCAGAAAAAATGTGAATGCTTATGGTCTTGGAAAATGGCGACAAAAGCACAATTTTTTTTGACAAATTTCACCACTTAGGTAAAAGTATATATGTTTGGTATCTATGAACCCTTAATAATCAGGAGAATCATACTGGCATGTCGGTTTTACCCTGTGGCGAACATGGTGAATAAAAAAAACGTTTGGGAATTTGCACTTTTTTTTGCAATTTCACCATCTTGGAATTTTATTCCCAATTTCCAGTACATTATATGGTAAAATTAATGATGTCATTCAAAAGTACAACTGGTTCTGCAAAAAAACATTACCTCATATGGTTATATTGATGGAAACAAAAAAAAGGTATGCCTTTTGTAAGACGGGGAGGAAAAAACAGAAAATTGCCCAAAGGTTTAAGCGCTGTCTGACCTCTGTTTCAGTGGTGTCTTGTGTTTTAAGACATTCACACAACTGTGGTCAAAGTTTTTTGCCATTCAGTTGGATGTTTCAGGCTCGCTTCACACCACGGCGCAGTCCGGTCTGGGACTGTCAGGCATGAACCTGACAGCCCCGGACCGGATCAGCACACAGAACCGGAGGGCCAAATGTGCCCTCCGGTCCTGTGTGCAGTCAGATGGCTGTAATAACAGCTGCAGCTGCTGATTTTTCAAGATCGCGGCTAGCATGGAGCTAGCCGCGGTCCTGAAACAACAGCGGCGTGCAGCCGCCGATATCCGGTTCCCGGATTCGCCCAGACCGGGGCAATCCGGCCCCATAAGCTCCCATGTTAGGGAGAACTGGATTACCCTGGATCAGGGACAATCCGGGCAAATCCGGGATCCGGCTTTTTGGGGTGATTTTTCTCCCCGGACACAAAAACGTTGCAAGCAACATTTTTGTGTCCGGTGAGAATAATCTGAATTCTCCTGGATTCATCCGGAGAGATGGAAACCGGATGGCAAAGAGCTGCTATCCGAATCCATACAGCCCCATAGGCTACTATGGGGCCAAAAACCGGTCCGGGGCTGTCTGGTTAACACCGGACAGCCCCGGAACAGACCTTGCCGTGGTGTGAAGCCAGCCTCATCTGAATTACTATTTTGGGGCATTTCGACATAAACCCTGACATTAGTGCTTCGTGTAGATCACATGATAAATGTGAACAGAGATTTGTGGAAGGTGGAATGACCATATAAACAGCAGTTCAAGAAGTGTTTAATTTTGTACACCATTCACCATTTGGTATAAGTGATAAGATGGCTTTATTTTTCGGATCAGTGTGATTATAGTGATACCGTATTTACAGTAGTGCTCAAAATAATAGTGTCCAATATCATTAACTAGATTATTCACTGTTTTTAGTATAAATTACATTACCACTTATCAAACAATTTACCAGTTGGTGCAGTAGATTCTTAGAAAACCAACAGGCTCAGCATTCATGATCTGCATGTTTTTGAGTCTATGTATTTGAATAATGAATTGAAAGGGTGTGCAGCCAGAGCATACAATTTGCCAAAGAACACTAGAACACTGTGGGGCGACATCAAAAATGCCATGTCTGAAGCAAAGCATGCAAATGCAAATCAATTGTGGAATGTACAGTAGTCAAAGCATCCTGGGCTGGAATAACAGTTGACAGATGACAGAGGTTTGTTGACTCTATGAAACATAGATGTGAAGCAGTTCTAAAAAAACTCTGGTTATACTTCTAAATTTTAGGTTAGTGATTCACAGGAATGCTAAAACCTACAAAAAAAAGAAGAGTACATATTTTGAGTTTGTGAAGGCTGGTTTCACATTGCGTTTTTTTCCTGTCCGTGGGGATCCTATTTTTTTGCTGGACCCCACGGACAGGAAAGGACTGGATCGGATGTGGCCTCCGGATGCCATTTCTGTGTCTGGGTCTGTGATTTTCATGGATCCGGACACAGAAAATGCTGGGAGGAGGCAAGCTGGGCACTTTCACTTTCGCAATGTATACAGTTAGGGCCAGAAATATTTGGACAGTGACACAATTTTCGCGAGTTGGGCTCTGCATGCCACCACATTGGATTTGAAATGAAACCTCTACAACAGAATTCAAGTGCAGATTGTAACGTTTAATTTGAAGGGTTGAACAAAAATATCTGATAGAAAATGTAGGAATTGTACACATTTCTTTACAAACACTCCACATTTTAGGAGGTCAAAAGTAATTGGACAAATAAACATAACCCAAACAAAATATTTTTATTTTCAATATTTTGTTGCGAATCCTTTGGAGGCAATCACTGCCTTAAGTCTGGAACCCATGGACATCACCAAACGCTGGGTTTCCTCCTTCTTAATGCTTTGCCCGGCCTTTACAGCCGCAGCCTTCAGGTCTTGCTTGTTTGTGGGTCTTTCCGTCTTAAGTCTGGATTTCAGCAAGTGAAATGCATGCTCAATTGGGTTTAGATCTGGTGATTGACTTTGCCATTGCAGAATGTTCCACTTTTTTGCACTCATGAACTCCTGGGTAGCTTTGGCTGTATGCTTGAGGTCATTGTCCATCTGTACTATGAAGCGCCGTCCAATCAACTTTACAGCATTTGGCTGAATCTGGGCTGAAAGTATATCCCGGTACACTTCAGAATTCATCCGGCTACTCTTGTCTGCTGTTATGTCATCAATAAACACAAGTGACCCAGTGCCATTGAAAGCCATGCATGCCCATACCATCACGTTGCCTCCACCATGTTTTACAGAGGATGTGGTGTGCCTTGGATCATGTGCCGTTCCCTTTCTTCTCCAAACTTTTTTCTTCCCATCATTCTGGTACAGGTTGATCTTTGTCTCATCTGTCCATAGAATACTTCTCCAGAACTGAGCTGGCTTCTTGAGGTGTTTTTCAGCAAATTTAACTCTGGCCTGTCTATTTTTGGAATTGATGAATGGTTTGCATCTAGATGTGAACCCTTTGTATTTACTGTCATGGAGTCTTTTCTTTACTGTTAACTTAGAGACAGATACACCTACTTCACTGAGAGTGTTCTGGACTTCAGTTGATGTTGTGAATGGGTTCTTCTTCACCAAATAAAGTATGCGGCGATCATCCACCACTGTTGTCATCCGTGGATGCCCAGGCCTTTTAGAGTTCCCAAGCTCACCAGTCAATTCCTTTTTTCTCAGAATGTACCCAACTGTTGATTTTGCTACTCCAAGCATGTCTGCTATCTCTCTGATGGATTTTTTCTTTTTTTTCAGCCTCAGGATGTTCTGCTTCACCTCAATTGAGAGTTCATTTGACCGCATGTTGTCTGGTCACAGCAACAGCTTCCAAATGCAAAACCACACACCTGGAATCCACCCCTGACCTTTTAACTACTTCATTGATTACAGGTTAACGAGGGAGACGCCTTCAGAGTTAATTGCAGCCCTTAGAGTCCATTGTCCAATTACTTTTGGTCCCTTGAAAAAGAGGAGGCTATGCATACACAGCTATAATTCCTAAACCCTTTCTCCGATTTGGATGTGGAAACTCTCATATTGCAGCTGGGAGTGTGCACTTTCAGCCCATATTATATATATAATTGTATTTCTGAACATGTTTTTGTAAACAGCTAAAATAACAAAACTTGTGTCACTGTCCAAATATTTCTGGCCCTAACTGTATACATACATTGCGGAAGTGAGATTAACTAAAGCAAGTGTTAAAAATAAAAATTTTTTAAAAGAATCTCACCCCTCTGGCATGTCCCACGATGCACGCCATCAAGTTCTGAGGGCCTAAGGACCTTGTGGGGTGGGGCTACCCGATCAGCTAATCGGTCACATGACCGGTCACTGCGGTCATGTGACCGATCAGCTGATAGGGCTTAAGGACCTGGCGGGGCGGGTCTACCGTCTGAACTAGATGGCGCACATCGCTGGACACGCCGGAGAGGTGAGGAGATTTTTTTTTTATTTTTAACACCTGCTTTAGTTAATTTCACCTCTGCAATGTATATATATACATTGCAAAAGTGAAGTTAATCAGGAACAGAGCAGTTTTAGTAAAATCGGGTCCAGGAAACGATCCGATTTTTTCCCAGACCCGTGCTTGATAGGCCCCCATGTTAATTGCCACGGACTGGGTCGGATCCGACTCTGTATCGGAATCAGTGACAAATCGGACGGCAATAGAGCCCCAATCCGTGCTCATAGGGATACATGGGGGCCAAATCAGATCCGTGGCTGTCCGTTTTACAACTGACAGTCACGGATGCCCAAAAAACGCAATGTGAAACCAACCAAAGACAAATGTAGACGTTGCTATTTTGTTTTGAACAGCCAAATGTTCTTTTTTTTGTTATTTTCTGTAAAGTAGTTAAAAATTCTATACATTTTTCTTCATGTTTTCATTTAGAAAACAATTTGCACTATTCCCAATGCATGGAAATAAAAAAATTGTATAAAGATTGTTGGCTTAACTCATGCTTTTGAATACACTGCTATTATTTTGAACACAACTGTATATAGGCTTTTCTCATGTTTTGATAATTTTACACACTAAATTTGACAATTTCTGAGAGCTATAACCTTTTTCTTTTTCATTTTTTGGCCGACAGAGCTGTAATGGTGGGTTTACACGCCGCGATATCGGCGTCCAACTCCGACCCAACTCCGACAAAAAGTCACGTGGGTCGCGAGTTTGAGCCGATATCGGGTGCGCGTTGTAGTGTTTTAGCATACAACGCGATGCTGGAACGATGCCAAAACGATATCGGAGTTGAATAGCAAAGCTATTCAACTCTCCGATATCGCAAGGCCGTTGTACCAGCATCGCAGCGTGTGACAGCCCAACTACGATGTGCACGCTGACGTCACCCATTCACTCCCATGTTAAATGGTTGTTCCTGGGTTGGTGGGCGTGCACATCGTAGGGACGTTGCATCCCGATATCGCGGCGTGTAAACTGGCGATGCGATGCAGGGAGAAACGTGCACTAAATGCGCGCTCCCGCGTCGTTGCCTCCGATATCGCCGCGATATCGGGACGTGTAACCCCACCATAAGAGGTCCTATTTTATTTTTTGCCGTTTGAGTTGAGGTTGTTACTGTTACCATTTTGGGGTACATAACATTTTTAATCACTTTTCATTTAGATTGTTTCAGAAACAGAAACAACAAAGACCTGTAAGGCTATGTTCGCAAGTCTTCGCTACTTTTTTTCTGCGTTTTTTTACACAAATTAAAAGCTCCTTTTTAAAGTACCAACAAAAGCTATGAGATTTCAGAAATTTCATGCACACAGCTTTTTTCCCTGACTAAATTGTAAAGCTGCCTTTTTGAAAATTACAACATGTCCATTCTTTCAGTGTTTAGCAGCATTTTTTTGACTCTTAGAAAGCAATGAGTAAGTGCTTTTCGCAGCAAAAACTCTTATCAGTTTTTCCATCATTTTGGAGAAAAAAAAAAGTGGCGGAGGATTTGAAACCCAATTATTTTTAAGATTTTTCCTACGTATAAATGATAAAGTTGGAATATATAGAAATGAAGAGGAACCCCTGCGCTTAATCCCAAAATTAAATAAACTGGAGCAGCTAAATATATATATGACCCTGTCCATGGTCAGAAAATGTATAGCTTGAGTAATAATAGTAACATCAGCGCTTCCAAAATTTAGTAAATACAAACAATGGGACAGTGCATAAACAGGGCCGCCACCAGGGGGTGACAGCTCTGCCTGGAGTCAGGGGCCCCTGGCCTCACTGCAGGGAGCATGGCCATTGGATCAGGGGCAGGGGGGCTTGGCCGTGACTACAGGGGGTGTGGCCGTTTGGAGCAGGGAGCAAGCTCCTCTGGGCCCCGCCCCCCCACATCTTACAGGCCCCCCCATCCTATCAATCACCACCGAGCCCCAGAGCTGCGGGGGAGTAGCTGCAGCTGCGAACGGTGGGCACCGTCATGTTCTTTGTGGCCGGCTGCATTCACTAACTGTGCCGCTGGTCGGTAGAGGTTGAGACTTCTACATAGCTGAAGTCTCAACTTCTACCGACTGGCTGCACAATTAGTGAATGCAGCCGGCCACAAGGAACATGGCAGAGCCCACTGCTTGCTGCTGCAGGCTCGCAGCTACTTCCCCGCAGCTGCAGTCCTGCAGATGTGCCCTCACACTTCGAGACCTGCCTCTAGCACCCCCACTCCGCAGCCGCGGCTCCCCCAACGGTAAGACATGGAGGCGTCTGGGGGGGGGATGGGAACAATATATACAGAATGGGGCCATATATAGGGGAGGAGGCTGTAGGTGGAGGGAGGCTGTCGAGATGGAATAGGCTATTGGGATAGAGAGAGGCTGTCGGGATGGAGGAACGCTGTTGAGATGGAGAAGTATGGAGGGAGGCTATCGCAATGGAGGGAGGCTGTTGGGATGAAGGGAGGCTGTCAGGATGGAGCAAGGATAGAGGGAGGCTGTCAGGATTATGGAAGGATGGAGGGAGGCTGTGAGGATACAGGAAGGATAGAGGGAAGGCTGTCGGGATGGAGGGAGGCTGTCGGAATGGATGAAGTATGGAGGGAGACTGTCGAAATGGAGGAAGGATGGAGGGAGGCTATGGAATGGAGGGAAGCTGTTGGGATGTTGTCTATATGGCCCGCCGCCGTCCCTATTGTGTATTCTCTATTGTGTACGGCCAGCACCAGTCTCTATTGTGTATTCTCTACTGGTGTGTATAGCCAGCAGCTGACTCCATTGTCTATACAGTCCGCAGCGTCTCCATTGTCTATACAGCCTGCAGCTGTCTCTATTGTGTTTCTCAACTCTGTACGGCCGCAGCAGTCTCTATGTGTATTCTCTATTGTTTGTATAGCCAGCTGCAGTCTCCATTGAGTATATGGCGCAGCCATCTCTGTTGTGTATACAGCTATGCAGCTGTCTCTATCGTGTATTCTAGTACGCATGTTATCAGCCACAGCAGTCGTGTGTGTGTGTGTGTGTGTAAGATATAATAGAGATCAAGAGTGTAAAAATAGGAAAAACAGCACAAAAAAAATAGAAAAAAGTGGACTTTATCGCCCAATGGCGTGACAACGCATTGGGCAATAAAGTCTGCTTTTTTCTCCCATCGCCTTCCACGACAGCATTGGAGGATGTCGTCCACGCCCTATTGGGGGACAGGAACACAGAGAGGTTAAAAGCCCCTTCCTCCGTACTCCAGTGTCTTCCTGTCCCCCTTGGGGCATGGAGAGGTTCCAGTGCTGTCAGGCCGGCAGGGGCAGCATTTGGGTAGACTTACGGCCGGGCCAGAGATGGGCGTCGGGGGTGTCCTCCTCCTCCTTCTCGGGGCTCCCATATGGGACCTGGCGGCCTTCCTGCGTCCTCCGGGTCAAAGCAGGCCGTTTTCGGAGCGCCGGAGGCCTGTCTCAGCTCTCCGGCGTCTCCCTCCTCCAGCTGCGGTCCCGGGAGCGCGCGCGCCGAGAGTGCCTCGACGTCACTTCCGGTTTCGGGTGATGTCACTTCCGGTTTTCGGCCGGCGGCTCCTGTGCGCGCGGCGGCGGCTTGGGCGCTGCTCCAGGGACCCGACAGGCCTATCGCACGCGTCTGCCTGCGGCCAGTGACCGGGAGGAGGGAGGGAACAGCTGTTCCACGTTGGGGGCACGGTGCTTAGGGATAAGTACCCGCCGGAAGACTACACCCAGGTAAGGAGATCCCTGAAGATGGAGGATGGTAGATCTTCCTCCTCTGCCTCTGCAGAGCCCAGCGTTCCCCCAGCTCCTGTAACTGTCTTCGGGGGTGGTCACTGCAGTAGGGGCATTAGATCCCTTCACTCACTCTGGGTCCCCTTCTTTCCCTTTTTTCTATAGGGAGACAAGGGCCCCCCTGTTAAAAGCAGCAAAACCCCATCCAGAAAATGTGGCATCTGCGGCATGAAACTTCCTTCTTCCTGCACAAAGAAGTTGTGTCAGCCGTGTACTGACGGTGTGATCAGGGAAGAATCCCCGTCCCTGCTTGAGGAACTCCGGTCCATGGTTAGACACGAAGTTCAAGCAGTTAGACAGGAGGTGCAGGCTTCTATCTCAGCCTTGCCGGTTTTTGCTGCAGCATCCAGGCCTTCCCCTCCAAAAAAGAGGAAGCTCCAGGACTGTGATTCGATGGCTTTCATGGAAGCTGTCCAGAGCTCTGCGTCTGAGGACGGCGAGGATGTTGCCTCTGTTGCCTCCGCACAAGCACGAGATTCTGGACACTATATTTTTCCTCTGAGTCCATGGGGGAATTGCTGGACGCTGTCCGTAGCACCATGGGAGTTGAGGAGGTGGAACCCCCTTGTTCAGTGCAGGACGCCATGTTCAGTGGCTTGAGGGCTAAGCGGCAGTCGAGCTTCCCTGTCCATGAGGTCATCCGGAAGCTCGTCCAGCGGGAGTGGGAGTTGCCAGAAAATAGGCTGATCACCCCTTCCGAGTTAAAACGGCGGTTTCCCTTGGAGGGTGCTGACTTTATCGGGGATGTTCCGAAGGTGGACATCCAGGTGGCCAGGGTGGCGAAAAAGACCGCCTTACCGTTTGAAGATTCCTCCCAGTTGAAGGACCCCCTCGATCGTAAGATGGAGAGTGTTCTCAAAAAATCCTGGGAGGCAGCCGCTATATCTTTGATTGTGAACATTTCATCGACATGTGTGACCAGATCGCTCTTTAAGTGGATCTCCCAGCTGGAAGATCACATCCTGCAGGGTACTTCTAGGGAGGAGCTTTTGGATTCCGTTCCACTTCTAAGATGTGCTACAGGCTTCCTGGCTGATGCCTTGGCGGAGTCAGACCGCATTGGCGCCAGGTGCGCAGTGTTGTCCAACACAGCTCGCAGAGCTGTGTGGCTTAAGATGTGGAATGGGGATGTCACATCTAAACTTAAGCTGTGTGGCATCCTTTTTCAGGGGTCTTATGTCTTTGGTCCGGCATTGGATGACATCTTGGAAAAGGTGTCAGACCGGAAAAAGTGTCTCCCGGAACAGAAGCCCTTTCGGAAGCAGTCCTTTCGGGCCGAGCGTAGCCAGCCCTCCCAGTATAGGGGGAAGGGAAGTCCGGTCGCTGGGCCTACCAGAAAGGTGACAAAAACCGTAATATCTTGCTCCCCCAGCACCGAAGTCAGGGGGCGGGGGGCCAGCTGGGCTCTAAGCAGTGACGCCGGGCCCATTGCGGGGCGGCTCTTGAGGTTTCTTCCCCAGTGGGAAGCACTCTCCTCATGCCCGTGGATCCTCTCGACCATTCGGGAGGGTCTGCGGTTGGAATTCGAAAGTCAGCCCCCTCCATGTCTGCGGATCACTCCCCTTCCTCTAGGGGACTCTCACACACTGTTTTTGTCACGTCTGCAAGACCTGTTAGGTTCCGGCGTGGTGTCTCCGGTCCCTCCGGGAGAAGTGGGCCAGGGGCACTACTCCAGGTTGTTTGTGGTACGAAAGTCCTCCGGGGTGCCCCGTATCATCTTCAATCTGAAACTTCTCAATCATCATGTTCTTTACAGGCGATTCAAGGTGGAATCTGTCCGCTCGGTGATTCCCCTGATCGGTCGGGATTACTTGATGGCCACCATCGACCTCCAAGACGCGTACTATCACGTCCCCATTCACCCGTCTCACAAACGCTTTCTGCGCTTCGCGATCTCCGGGGCAGGCGGGACGGTCCATTATCAGTTCAATGTCCTGCCGTTCGGGATCTCGTCAGCCCCCAGGGTTTTCACCAAACTCATGGGGGAGGTGATAGCATTCATCCAGTCCCAGGGCTTATGCGTGATTCCCTATCTAGACGACATGCTGGTAGTGGCGCCTTCGGCAGAGGTCCTGCGCACCCATGTGTCCAGAACCTTAGAGATTCTTCAGGGTCTAGGGTGGGTGCCCAATCTTCGGAAGTCGGAACTGGATCCGGCGACCCGCCGTCAATTTTTGGGAGTCTTGCTGGACTCCTCCAAACAGACCTCGTTCCTTCCGGTCGAACACTGGCTTCTGCTCTGCGACAAACTGACCCGCTTCCGGGCGCGGGAGTCTCCCACCTTGCGGGAGGCGATGTCCCTGTTGGGGTCCATGACGGCCTGCATTCCATCAGTGGCTTGGGCTCAGGCTCATTCCCGTCTGCTTCAGGAACACATTCTGTGCTCCTGGGACAGGCGCCAGGATTCCCTGAACTCTCGGGTCCAGACCCCGGGGCGGGTGGTGACCTCCCTTTCCTGGTGGATGAATCCCGGGAACCTCCGGACGGGGGTGGCCTGGCTGCAGGCTCCAGTGACCACTGTAACTACGGATGCCAGCGGGTCCGGTTGGGGAGCGATGGTGGATCGGGTGCCATTCCAGGGGGTTTGGAGTCACTCAATCAGTCGTCAATCTTCGAACTTCCGGGAACTTCTAGCGGTGGAGGAGACGCTTCATGCTGCAGTTCACATCCTACAAGGGCGTCACGTCAAGGTTCTGTCGGACAATGTGACTACGGTTGCCTTCTTGCGCCACCAAGGTGGTACTCGGGGCATCCACTTGCAGGTGCTCGCAAGACGAATATTTTCCTGGGCGGAACGCCATCTTCTCTCCTTGTCAGCTGTTCATCTGAGGGGAGCGGACAATGTACAGGCAGATTTTTTGAGCCGCACGGAGGTCCACCCTGGCGAATGGAGCCTCCATCCGGCCGTGTTTCGCTCTCTTACGGACAGGTGGGGAGTCCCATCAATCGACCTGTTTGCATCGGGAGCAAATGCCAAAGTGCCAACATATTTTTCCCTGAGTCGGTCAGGCCTTCCTCTGGGGCTGGACGCCTTCGCCCATCGCTGGGACTTCCGCTTGGGGTATGCATTTCCTCCGATCCCGCTGCTCCCCAAGACGTTGCAGAAGATTCGGGCGGAGGGGGTGACGGCTATCATGGCGGCTCCCCTGTGGCCCAAACGGGCATGGTACGGCGCTATCCAAGACCTGTGCCTGGAGGGTCCGATTCTGTTGCCCCACAACCTCGACCTGCTTTCCCAGGGTCCTCTGTTTCACCTGGACCCTCAGTGGCTCAATCTGGCGGCCTGGCTGTTGAGGCCGAGATCCTGACGGCCAAGGGCCTCTCCCAAGCAGTAATCCGCACGCTTCAGCAGAGCAGGAAGCCCGTGACGAACGCCATTTACGGGAAGGTTTGGTAACGCTTTCTGTCCTGGTGTGCTCCTTCCATTCCGGACATCCATCATTCTAATGTGGCTCTCATTTTGGATTTTTTGCAGCGAGGCTTGGATTTGGGCCTTCAGCCGAGCACTCTTAAGGTCCAGGTTTCAGCTCTCAGTGCCGTATTTGATCAGGATCTTGCTGCCCATCGATGGATCAAACGATTTTTTACCTCTGCTTGTAGACTGCGTCCCGGCTTCGGCCTTTCGTCCCTTCTTGGGATTTGAACATTGTTCTTCAAGGGCTTTCTCAAGATCCCTTTGAGCCTTTGTTTGCTGCTTCCCTTCCATCTCTCTCGCACAAGACGGCGTTTTTGGTGGCCATTACTTCGGCCAGGCGAGTTGGGGAGCTGCAGGCGCTCTCGGTCCGGGCGCCTTACCTCGTGATTTCCGATGATCGCATTACGCTTCGGTTGGATCCGTCCTTTCTTCCTAAGGTTGTGTCGGATTTCCATTGGTCCCAGGAAGTGGTTCTCCCATCCTTTTGTCATTCTCCTGCTAATGCGGCTGAGGCCGTGTTTCACACCTTGGATGTGCGTCGATCTGTCCTCCACTATCTCCAAGTTACCGCTTCCTGGAGGTTGGATCAGAACCTGTTTGTTCAGCATTTTGGGAAAAACAAAGGGAAGAAAGCTTCCAAGGCTACCATCCCTTCCTGAATCAAGAAGGCGATCTGTTCGGCCTACGTCGCTCAAGACCTTGCTTCTCCGGTGGGGTTGAAGGCTCATTCCACTCGGGCTGCTGCTACATCCTGGGTAGAGCGGGCTGGAGCTTCATCTAAGCAGATATGCAGAGCGGCTACGTGGTCATCCCTCCACACCTTTTCTCGCCACTATAGTTTAGATCTGTCCTATAGTCGGGATCTGTCCTTTGGTAGGAAAGTCCTACAGGCAATTGTCCCACCCTGAGGAGTATCGGTGGTATTCCTCCAATGCTGTCGTGGAAGGCGATGGGAGAAAACTGAATTAGTCCTTACCGGTAATTCCTTTTCTTGGAGCCTTCCACGACAGCATCAGTTCCCCCCCCCTTATTGTCGGTATTTGGATTCGGTTGTATCAGGTAATCCATGTCTTCGGGTGATCTTGGTAATACACTGGAGTACGGAGGAAGGGGAGGGGCTTTTAACCTCTCTGTGTTCCTGTCCCCCAATAGGGCGTGGACGACATCCTCCAATGCTGTCGTGGAAGGCTCCAAGAAAAGGAATTACCGGTAAGGACTAATTCAATTTTCGATTTTTTTTTTTTAGCCGTTTTTCCTTTTTTTAACTGTTTAGTAAGGAACCATCTGGATTGCTGGTTGGGAAAGCTTTGCACATAAATTGAGGTAATGTTTGGTGCTGTTCCAATTTTTCACTATATATATGTAATGTATGTTTGGGTGGAGGCAGATCTAGGGTGGAGGCGGAGCCTGGGTGGAGGGGAGGTGGAGGCTGGGTTGAGTCTCAGTCAGGGGCCCCGAAATTCCTAGTAGCAGCCCTGTATACAGCTATTGTGTATTCAGCCCACAGCAGTCTCAAGTGTGTGTGTGTGTGTTATTTATAATAGAGAGAGAGAGAGTGTAAGAAAAGGAAAGACAGATAGAAAAACGTGGACTTTATTTCCCAATGGCATGGCCACGCATTGGGCAATAAAGTCCACTTTTTTCTCTTTTTTTATGTGCTGTTTTTCCTTTTTTTTTACTCTATTGTAAGGAACCATCTGGATTGCTGGTTGGGAAAGCTTTGCACATAAATTGAGGTACTTTTTGGTACTGATCCAATCTTTCACTATATATATAATGTATGTTTGCATGGAGGCAGAGCTAGGTTGGAGGCGGAGCCTGGGTGGAGGCTGGGCAGAGTCTCAGGGAGCGGAGACTGGGCGAAGTCTTGGGGGCACCAAAATTTTGGTAGTCAGGGGCCCTGAAATTCCTAGTGGCAGCCCTGTGCATAAAGAATAAAACATAAAAAGCAAGAAACAAATTTTTGATGCACTGGGTTAAACTTACCTGCAAACTTGTGTCATTTCCAGGAAAATATATGGACTCCGATGAATAGTAGCTGTGTGAATCCAAAGTCTGCGATGGCAAACAAGCACAATGAAAAAACTGTGTATTCTTCCGCGAGCCGCCGGCCAGGGCCACTGTAGTTAGCACACTGGGCACTGCCTGTGTTGGATGACATTCAGCTTTTTTACAAACCTGATTAATAAAGCTGTCATCACTTATACAGTTAGCTTTACAATGTGCTGTATACATACGTAGTCAAAATTGTTGGTACCCCTCATTTAATGAAAGAAAAACCCACATTGGTTACAGAAATAACTTGAATCTGACAAAAGTAATAAAAAAATCTATGAAAATTAGTGAATTAAAGTCAGACATTGCCTTTCAACCCTGCTTCCACAGACTCTTAAAAAAAATTAAACTCATGAAATAGGCCTCCACAGGAATGATGGTACACCTGAAAATAACGTGCCAAAAGGAACATGTTAAGTCAAGGTGTGTCCACTAATTTGTATCACAGGTGTCTACAATCTTGTAATCAGTCAGTGGTCCTGTATATAGGGCTACAGATACTGACTGTGATGGATCAGAGGAAGCTAAGGAAAGAGTTGTCTCAGGAGATTAGAAAGAAAATTATAGACAGGCATGTTAAAGGTAAAGGTTATAAGACCATCACCAACATCTCCAAGCAGCTTGATGTTCCTGTGACTACAATTGCACATATTATTCAGAAATTTAAGATCCATGGGACTGTAGCCAACCTCCCTGGACGTGGCCGCAGAAGTAAAATTGATAACAAATCAAAGAGACAGATAATACGAATGGTAACAAAAGAGCCCAGGAAAGCGTCTAAAGAGATTAAGGGTGAACTTCATGCTCAAGCAACATCAGTGTCAGATTGCACCATCCGTCGTTGTTTGAGCCAAAGTGGACTTCATGTGAGACGACCAAGGAGGACACCATTGTGAAAAAATCATAAAAAAGCAAGGCTGAAATTTGCCAAACTAGATGTTGAGAAGCCACAAAGCTTCTGAGAAAGTGTCCTATGGACAGATGAGACAACAATGGAACTTTTTGGCAAGGCACATCAGCTGTATGTTTACAGATGGGAAAATGAAGCATATCTAGAAAAGAACACTGTCCCTACTGTAAAACATGAAGGAGACTCTATTATGTTCTGGGGCTGCTTTGCTGCATCTGGCACAGGGTGTCTTGAATTTGTGCAGGGTACAATGAAATCTCAAGACTATTAAGGGATTCTAGAGAGAAATGTGCTGCCCAGTGTCAGAAAGGTTGGTCTCAGTCACAGGTCATGGGTCTTGCAACAGGATAATGACCCAAAATACACAGCTAAAAACATCCAAGAATGGTTAAGAGGTAAACGTTGGACTATTCTGAAGTAGCCTTCTTTGAGCCCTGACCCAAATTCTATTAAGGATTTTTGGAAAGAGCTGAAACATGCCCTCTGGAAAGGCAACCTTCAAACACGAGACAACTGGAGCAGTTTGCTCTTGAGGAGTGAGCCAAAATACCTGTCGAGAGGTGCAGAAGTCTCATTGACAGTTACAAGAATCGTTTGATTGCAGGGATTGCCTCAAAAGGTTGTGCAACAAAATATTAAGTTAAGGGTGCCATCATTTCTGTCAGGCGTATTTCATAAGTTTAATTTAAAAAAAAATTCTGTGTCAGCAGGGTTGAAAAGCAATGTCAGACTTTGATTTGTGCATTTTCGTAGATTTTTTATTTATTATTACTTATGTCAGATTCAAGTTATTTCCGTGACCATTGTGGGTTTTACTTTAATTAAACGTGGAATACCAACAATTTTGACCACGTTGATGACAGCTTTATTGTTCGGGTCAGTATGATTATAGTGTTGCCATATTTACCGTATTTTTCGAATTCTAAAACACAGTTTTGTTCCTCCAAATTTTGGGGGAAAGTGGGGGGTGCATCTTATAATCCGAATATACAGATTACATACTGCAGGGCAGGGTGGGGGCGGCTCTGGAGTGGTGTCGGGGCTTTGAGCATGCTGGCTGCGGGCTGTAGGAGGCAAGGGGAAGTCACGTGCTCCCGTTCATTAATCTCCTCCAATATGTACTGCACCCGCTGTCCATCACCTTGGTGCTGAAACCAGCGCCAAGATCCGGACAGGGGTGCAGCGCACATTAGGTGTGCCTGCACACAGCTTCCTGTGCTTGTACACTTGCCCCATCACTGTTTAGAGCCTCCCAGCTGGCGCACACAAAATAAAATAAAAAAACATTACTCACCTTCCGACAATCTGCCAGCTGAGCGGCTCCATTCTGCCACTCTAAACAGTGATGGGGGCAAGTGTGCAGGCTCTTGGAGCAAGTGCAGGCACAGGGGGCAAGTGTGCAGGCACAAAAGGCTGTGTGCAGGCACAGGGGGCAAGTGTGCAGCACAGGGGGCAGGTGTACTGGCACAGGGGGCAAGTGTGCTGGCACAGGGGGCAAGTGTGCAGGCACAGGAGGCTGTGTGCAGTCACAGGGGCAAATGTGTGGCACAGGGGACAAGTGTGCAGGCAGAGGGGGCTGTGTGCAGGCACGGGGCAAGTGTGCTGGTACAGGGGGCAAGTGTACAGGCACAGCGGGAAAGTGTGCAGGCACAGGAGGCTGTGTGCAGGCACAGGGGGCAAATGTGCAGGCACAGGAAGCTGTGTGCAGGCACAGGAGGCTGTGTGTAGGCACAGGGGCAAATGTGCAGCACAGGGGGCACGTGTGAAAGCACAGGGAGCTGTGTGCAGGCACAGGGGCAAGTGTGCAGGCACAGGGGGCAAGTGTGCAGGCACAGGGGGCAAGTGTGCAGGCACAGGAGGCTGTGTGCAGGCACAGAGGCTGTGTGCAGGCACAGGAGCTGTGTGCAGGCACAGGGGCAAATGTGCAGCACAGGGCACGTGTGAAGGCCAGGGAGCTGTGTGCAGGCACAGAAGGCTGTGTGCAGGCACAGGAGCAAGTGTGCAGGCACAGGGGGCAAGTGTGCAGGCACAGGAGGCTGTGTGCAGGCACAGGGGGCAAGTGTGCAGGCACATGGAGCTGTGTGCAGGCACAGGAAGCTGTGTGCAGGTGCAGGGGCAAGTATGCAGCACAGGGGGCAAGTGTGCTGGCACAGGGGGCAAGTGTGCTGGCACAGGGGGCTGTGTGCAGGCACAGGGGGCAAGTGTGCAGGCACAGGGGCAATTGTGCAGGCACAGGAGGCTGTGTACAGGCACAGGAGGCTGTGTGCAGGCACAGGGGCAAGTGTGCAGGCACAGGGCAATTGTGCAGGCACAGGAGCTGTGTGCAGCACAGGAGGCTGTGTGCAGGCACAGGGCAAATGTGCAGGCACAAGGCAAGTGTGCAGGCACAGGGGGCAAATGTCCCAGCACTAGGGAAAGTGTGCCAGCAGAAGGGGGCTATATCCAATATAAAGGGGGCTATATCCAATATAAGGGGGCCATATCCAGATTAAGGGGGGCCACATCTAGGATGAGGGGGGCTATATCCCAGGATGAGGGACCATATACCAGAATGAGGGTGCTATGAGGGACATATACACTATATGATTTGTAAGACTGACACTGACATTATAAGACAGGACCCCATTTAACATTAAAAATTATTTTTTCCTCTTTTCCTTCACCAAATTTGGGGGTGCGTCCTATAATCTGGAGCGTTTTATAAAGCGAAAAATATGGTATATTGTTTTTTTAAAGCTTTGGTACTGTTACAGACTAAAAACAATATTTTACAAAAAATAACTTGTTATTGTATAGTGAAATCCTGACAGCTGTAACAGTGTTTTATTTTTTCACTTACAGACCTGTATGAGGGATTTTTTTGGCAAATGATTTAACATTTTCATTGCTACAATTTATTTATTTTTTTATGTGGCACTTTTTGATTACTTTTTATTCCATTTTTGGTAATATGATTTTCTAGTTTAGGTTGTTCTGGACACAGTGATACTAATTATGTGTACATTTTTTGTTTATTTTTGTTTTTATGTAAAAGCTGTATTTTCAGAGGTAAAACAGCTTTCCATAATTTTTTTTGCATTTTTTATGTCTTGTTTTTATACATTTTCTCGCACATTTATTTACTTTTTTTTTTACTTAGTCCTATTGTAGGACATAAATATTTGTCAGTTTGATTGTTATGTCTAATGCACTTTAATAGTCATGTACTGCAGTACATGGGAGCTGTTAGTCTTTTATAGCATTCACAGCTTGTTAGGCTCATACTGTAGGCAGGGTCAATTAGCCCTTTGTTCACCAAACTCATTACAAGACCTCGGGTTAAGATATATTAGCCCATGCCTTTGTGGGATGCCGATGGGGTTGAAAATGGAGCCCCCTTCTTTTTTTAACCATCCATTGAAAGTGACTTTTAAAGGGTTATTCAGCCTCAACTGGTTTCAAAAATAATCGGTACCCATGTTGCCAGGTGTCAGCTGTCATATACAGATGACAACCATGGCATTTTTTGCCTTTCGGGAGTTATTTTATTCCCCAGCGCCATGAAAGAGAAATAAGGCCCCTTATGGACTGGTGTAAAAAGGCATATTGATAGCTGTTAAGAGGTTAAGTCCTTTAAAATTATATTTACCTTAAAAGGGAACCAATGAAAACCACAGCTTGTACTGCAAAAAAAAAAAAAAACAAGCTCTCGACAGATCCATTGATGCATGAGTAAAGGTTATGGTCCTCAGAATATGACAAACCGAAAACAGGATTTTGAAGTTTTCTTTTCTCGCTCAAGTATTTTCAGTATTTATTCTCTGGATCATTGTACTGTCCCTCAGGACAAAGCTGACAAGTTATTATTGCCACAAGGCGAGTGGTGCAAAATAACAAAACAATGTAGGGCGAAATTGATGTTATTTTACCATTTTTTCCCAATAGTCAACAAATAAGTTATACATTCTCCAATATTGTTCCATTGAACAAACAAGCTCTACATCATTGGAAAATGTACGGTATATATTTTTAGATGGTGGAGATGAAATAAACACATTGCTGTATTCATATGGGTTTACACAACCGTTTTGTATCTCATTTCTCTGATACATGAATTTTCTATAAAGCAAGAGTGAACCCTATTGAAATATGATGATTCCATATTTTATTTGCCAAGTTTGTAAATCAGATTTGTACAGTGGTTATTTGTCTCTGATATTTATCTCAATATATATGTGGAATTATCAATGGATTCCATGAAATCTAATGTGTGAAAGTATTGTCCATCTACAAACATCAGATTATAGATGTTTTGCTTTTAACAAAGAAACCTCAGAAATGTCTAAATCTATTTGAAAATGCTCCATAAGCTATCTGACATCCAGTTATCCAGACTACTATCGACCATCTATGTCATTTAATCATCACATCACACATACAAACGTATAGCCACTCACTGTGTGTGTGTCTCCTACAGACAGGATCAGTACCAAAAATCAATCCGAGCAATGTTCCCATCCTCTACATTTCCAGGTTTCTTCTGGGATATATGAGAATGTCCCACAGGATCATCAGGTAAATTAAACTGAAGTCTCACTAAATATTCATATTACCAATAACATTGAATCAAAAGACAAAACTTACTGTATTTTTTCTTGTCTGTTTAGGGTGAAGCATTACTTGATATTAAAGTTGAAGTAAAAGATGAAGTAGAAGAGGAGCCTTTCATAAAAGCTGCTGATTACCAAAGTAAGAAAGCAGAGAATTCAGTTAACATGTAACTAAACTTTTGCATGTTTTTTTTATATAAATCCGTGTAGATTGGGATTCTGAAACTCTGTGCTCTTAAAAGACTACAGAAGCGAACAGAGGTATAGTGTACTCATTAGTGAGTCTATGACCTTTGCATACACTGTATGCATGCTTATACAAAAGTGATTTTGAGTGAATTATGGGTTGTTTAATGGGAAACTGTCAGCAGATTTTTGCTATGCAGTCTGTAGACAGAAGGAGATAGGGACTGAAACATATAATAGATGTCTCATTTACTTAGGCTGGCTTCACACCACGGTGAGATCCGGTCCGGGCCTGTCCGGTGTAAACCAGACAGCCCCGGACCTGTTTTTGGCCCCATAGTAGCCTATGGAGCCGGATGGAGCCAGATGGCAGCTCTCTGCCATCCGGTTTCATCCCTGTGGTGGAATCCGGGAGAATTCGGATTATTCTCTCTGGTCACAAAAATGATGCTTGCATCATTTTTGTGTCCAGGGAGAAAAATCTCCCCAATTTGCCGGATCCCGGATTCGCCCAGATACGGGGCAATCTGGCGCTCACTAACATGGGAGCCTATGGGGCCGGATTGCCCCGGACTGGGAGTATCCGGGAACCGGATACCGGCGGCTGCACGTCGCTGTTGTTTCAGGACCACGGCTAGCTCCATTCTAGCCGCGATCTTGAAAAATCAGCAGCTGTGGCTGCAATTACAGCCATCCGGCTGCACACAGGACCGGAGGGCACATTTGGCCCCCCGGTTCTGTGTGCTGATCCGGTCCGGGGCTGTCAGGTTCATGCCTGACAGCCCCGGACCGAATCACACCGTGGTGTGAAGCCAGCCTAAGCTGTGTGCTGTTTACTTACAATGAAGGTTTTATCACTAGGAATTATCATTGCTGGGACTAGCTGCCTCGTGCCAAGTTGTCCGACCAAGCCCCTTCCTCTAATAAGCAGCTCACTGTCACTATACAATGTATACAGAGAGCTGTTGTTTGGATGGGGTTAACTTTTGTTATATGCTACATCAAAGAACTTTCATGGTGTCACAAGTGCTGCATCCAGTAAACTAAGTCATACATTGTTGGATTCGGGTCTATTTTCTTACCTAATGCTGCTCTCAAATGAGGTAGCACAAACCTGCTGACAGGTTCCCTTTAATAGGTTACAATATATAAAATAAACTTATAAAAGGTTAGTTACATGTTAATTGTAAATGATTGAGGTGATTTGAGAGTCACCTAGATAGATATACCAATCAGCTGTTCATTGTATATGAATATTATAACTATTCATGGTTTACATTTCCTATAGATGAATTTAATCAGAGAAATCCACCTGAAGGACATGCCAGGTCCCGGTGTTCCCACAGCAATTCAGAAGAGGATTACGATGTCCTACAGAATTATCAGGTGAATGTCTTCAAATTGAAGTGAACCTCCTAGTCAGTCAAAGATGTAGCCTAACGTTTTTGTTTTTTTAAAGAATCAGTTGACCTTTTCCAACTGTCTACTTAGTTGTATATATGTCAAATCAGGGTGAAGATCTGCCTGATGTAATAAAGGGAATAGAGCGGAAGAAGAGAGGGCATTCGTGAAAGGTGTGCAGCTATGGAAGGAGGGACAAATTCCAGTATTTGCTGGCACAGGTTTGTAGTAGCCATGGAGGATAAACATAAAACTACAGTACCTATTTGTTTAGTCAGCGCAGTTAAGGCTGACACAATTGTTTTGTTTTCTTATTAAAGGGATCATCCAATGCTGCAAACATTTTTTTTCCCAGACATAGATCTTCTCAAAATAACAAACTGAGACATACTCTCCTTGTCACCACCGTGGATACAGCACAGGTTAATGAGAAGGTCTATCCTGTCTGGAAGTTACAGGGCTGTTGAAACCTGTGGTTGACTGCAGGTATCAGATTACTAAAACAGAGCTTCATATAACCACTGCAGGCAATCACAGACTTCATTAATTCTCTGATATCTGGATTTTGCAAATATTACTTCCATCAGGCAGTGTAAAATTTGGAGTGGTGTCCAGTGGATCCACTGGGGGTGGAAGTAAGCTACCATTTATACATTTGGAAAGGACCATGCTTAGGAAAGAAAGTGTTCAGGGTTTAACAACCCCTTTAGGGTATGTAAGGTATTTTTTCAAAAACATTCTGAATAACTCTTATTTTGGTGTTTTCTGAGCATTTTTTCTTAGCATTTTTTTATCAATGTTTTTTCCTACAGCATTTTTGCTTTACATCTTTTCAGCGTTTTTTGTACCTCTTTTTATTGGTGCTTTACTGAAGTGTTTTGAAATCAATTAAACAATGAATAAAACAAACATGATGAATAGTCTTATCAAATGCACAAAAAGACTCCCGGACATTTATTTCGTCTTTACATTGACTCGTATTGTACAATATGAAGTGTCTTACTAGCCTGAAGAATAGACATGTCACTTCTCTTAAATGCTTGCTGTCTTTGAAAGACTGAGGCAGGTGTATAATCCCTTCCCAAATGGGTGATTTTTCCATTCTTGCAATGTTATTTTTCCTTTCCCTTATTCCAAGAAGCATACATGTTTTATTTTTCTGTCGACATTGCTGTGTGAGGGCTATTTTTTTTTAGCACAAGTTGTAATTTTATCATGTGATGTAGTGGAAAGCAGGAAAAAAATCAGATGCAAAATAGTGAAAAAAGCACAATAGTATTTTTACTTACAGCATTCATTTTTCAGTAAATATGACTTGGAAATATGATTTTCCAGCTCAGTCCGGTTATAGTAATACCAAACGTGCATAGCTTTTGTTTTATTAAGTAAAAACAAATGAAATTTGTAAAAAAAAAACAAACATTTGCTTGTGTCGCCATATTCTGAGAGCTGTAATGTTTTCAATTTTTGGGATATGGAGCTGTGAGGAGGCTTGTTTATTGCAGCATAAAACTGTTTTGATCGCCCCTTATTACATTTTCCCTTGCTGTTGCGGCAGCTGGAAAACCACAGTTTTGGCATTTTGATTTCTTTTTCGAGGTATGCCATTTATCAATCGGATTAATTTATTTTATATTTTATTAGATTAGACTTCTGTAAATGCAGCGATTTACATGTGTAGAAGAACTGACATGATAGGCACAAGGTCTCCAACACGTCCCCGACTGCCATGGAAACTCATCCGTGTCTTGGGATTGAATTGCAGGGGGAAGCAATGAGCAGTAAGAACGGTGCAACCCTCCCCATCAGGCCGTGCGCTATTGATAGCAGCATTTAATAGGTTAACAGCTGTGGGCTTTGATCACACCTGTTAATTATTATTTATTTATATAGCGCCATTAGATTCCATAGCGCTTTACATATGAAGAGGGGAGAACGCAGACAAATACAGTAAATATGGACAATCAAGTCTTACAGATACAGGAGGAGAGGAGACCCTGTCCACGAAGGCTCATAGTCTACGGGCTGTTAATGTTTTGTGCCCACGAAGAGTTTGACACTGCATATTTTTGCTGTTTTAAAGGCACCGCATCTTACAGTTCCAGCAAAGTACATGGGATTTATAAAAATCTACTGTCCACTGTGTTCTTTCATTCATCGTAACCTGACCTGTGATGTATGTTTCAAATCCTCAACATGACAATTTGTCTCATGAGTACTGTGATGAATAAGCAGTATTGGTAAGGAATATTGCCATATTCCCCAGATTCCATTTCCTCCCAGAAAGCAATTTGATAAGACACATCTCACTCATAAAGAGATAAGCCCCCACCTTTTTCTGGCCAGAGGCCATTCATCTCTGGCTGGTAGTAGATTAATTAGCATGAAGATGCCAGCCAACAGGCCACACAAAAGACGCTCTTCCTCACCTTTGATATGCTCATCAGCTAGGGAGATTTCATTTAGCCAGGTGACACATTCAATTTCCCTGTATCACAAGTAGAGGGGAAATCTTTTCTGCAACTCAGACTAACCGGAGTCGTGAATATAACATTATATTTCATGAGCCGTGCTGTCTATGAACATGGCAAGCATAGATATGTGATCGCGACATCTAGATGGTGATAAGGCTTGTATTCATATGAATGTAGGATGACTGTAAGCCATCTAAACGTGATATCGGCTAGTAGGCTGCTTCAGAGTAGCCATGTTTTATATCCAGACGAAGATAAAATTCTAACTAAAAATATGAAAGTATTGTCTTCCGTCTGTGATGCCCACGGACAAGGCTAGGGCAGAATATAGAATTTGGGTGTCTATATCTCCCCTCAGAGGGGTGGGAATTGTGAGATAGCCCAGAGGTGCGAGATGGGTGGAGACAGGGGTCAGCCCATAATGTATAAAAATCCTCTGCCCCATCTCCAACATCTTAATAATAACTGTAAATATTGATATCTAGTGTACCATTAGCGTGATTAAATATATAAATTTAACCTTGAGTTGCTCTCTTTATCTTGATCACGATTCCCACGTCCGTGTGCTCATTTAACGCTACCTGGGTTAGTTTCTGACCCAATATAAGCCCGACCACGGACCGGACTTATATTAAACGAGAAGCTGGTGGCAGCATTTGTGCTTGGGGTTATTCAGGGCCTCTGGCAGTGACGGCGTGGAGGAGATTATATGCGCTTCTGGCTGCTGGCCTTAATAAACCAGCACAGGCAGGGCAGCTGCAGCCCTTCTTTATCCTCAGCCAGTTCTCTGACTGACCTGGGTTTAACAGGAGGCGCTGTGGAGCTGCCAGGTTCGGTGGCCGATTTCACCACAAGTCTTTTGTGTGGCCTGTTGGCTGGCATCTTCATGCTAATTAATCTACTACTGGCCAGAGATGAATGGCCTCTGGCCAGAAAAAAGTGGGGGCTTATCTCTTTATGAGTGAGATGTGTCTTATCAAATTGCTTTCTGGGAGGAAATGGAATCTGGGGAATATAGCAATATTCCTTACCAATACTGCTTATTCATCACAAGTACATTATTATTATTATTATTTATTTATATAGCGCCATTAGGTTCCATGGCGCTTTACATGAGGATAAGGGAGACAAGAACAAGTACACTAAATCTAGGCGATCGGGACGTACAGGTACAGGAGGGGCAGGGACCCTGTCCATGAGGGCTCTCAGTCTACGAGGGGGGGTTGGGATACAGTAGGATGGGAGAATGTCAGGTGTGGGGCGGTCGCCTGGGTCTCATGGCAGGTTGTAGGCTTGACGGAATAGGTGAGTCTTCAGGTGACACTTGAAGCTTCTCAGGTTAGGAGAGTGTCTGACATGTTTGGGCAGGGAGTTCCAGAGTAAGGCAGATGCCCGGGAGAAGTCCTGGACTTGGTTGTGCGAAAAGGTGATGAGGGGGGAGCAGAGGAGGAGTTTTTGGGAGGAGCGGAGGTTGCGTGAGGGTAGGTATCGGGAGACCAGGTCGGAGACGTATGGTGAGGCCAGGTTGTGTATGGCTTTGTACGCCATGGTTAGTGTTTTGAATTGGGATCTCTTGGAGGCGGGGAGCCATTGAAGGGCTTGGCAGAGGGGGGAGACAGGGGAGTAGCGGGAGGACAGGTAGATTAGTCGGGCAGCGGAATTGAGCATAGATTGGAGAGGTGTGAGGGAGTTAGCCGGGAGGCCATTGAGAAGGAGGTTGCAGTAGTCAAGGCGGGAGATGATAAGAGCATCAATGAGTGTTTTAGCGGTGTCGTTGGTGAGGAAGGAGCGGATCCGTGAGATGTTCTTGAGCTGGAGCCGGAGGGATGTGGTGAGGGCCTCGATGTGGGGCTTGAAGGATAGGGAGGAGTCAAGGATTACCCCGAGGCACTTGGCTTGGGGGACTGGGGAGAGGGTGCAGTTGTTGACGCAGATGGATAGGTTGGGAAGTGGGGGGGGAATTTCTTGGGGGGGGGGGGACACTATGAATTCAGTTTTGTCCATGTTGAGTTTAAGGAAGCGAGCAGAGAAGGATGAGATGGCGGAAAGGCATTGTGGGATTTTGGAGAGTAGGGAGGTGATGTCAGGGCCGGACAGGTAGATTTGGGTGTCGTCAGCATAGAGGTGGTACTGGAGGCCGTGGGACTCAATGAGTTGCCCTAGGCCGAGAGTGTATATCGAGAAAAGTAGGGGTCCCAGGACCGAACCTTGGGGGACTCCGACAGAAAGGGGGTAGGGTGAGGAGGAGGTGTGGGAGTGGGAGATGCTGAATGTCCGGTCCGCTAGGTATGAGGAGATCCAAGAGAGGGCAAGGTGGGTGATGCCGAGGGATTCCAGGATCCGGAGAAGAAGGGAGTGGTCAACCGTGTCGAAGGCGGCAGACAGGTGAAGGAGGAGGAGGATGGAGTAGTGGTGTTTGTTCTTGGCGGTCAGTAGGTCGTTGGTGACTTTGGTCAGGGCTGTTTCGGTGGAATGGAGGGGTCGAAAGCCGGACTGTAGGCGGTCGAAGTGGGAGCACGTGGAGAGGTGAGAGGACAGTTCGGAGTGGACGTGCTGTTCAAGTAGCTTAGAGGCAAATGGGAGAAGAGATATGGGGCGATAGTAAGAGAGAGAGGTATGGTCAAGAGAGGTTTTTTTTTAGGATGGGCGTGATTAGGGCGTGTTTGAAGGCCGAGGGGAAGACGCCAGTGCTAAGTGATAGGTTAAAGAGGTGGATGAGGGCTGGGATGAAAATGGAGGTGTGGTTCGGAATGAGGTGGGATGGGAGTGGGTCGTGCGCGCTGGTGGTGAGGTGTGATTTTGACAGGAGGGAGGACAGTTGGTCTTCAGTTATGGGGGGAAGTCGCTGATGGAGGAGGAGGGCAGTGTAGGTGGGAGGGGGAGTTGTGGGGATAGTGGACCGAAGCTGTTTCTGATCTTGTCGATCTTCTCCTTGAAGAAGATCGCAAAGTCTTCAGCAGAGATGAGGGGAGAAGGGGGAGGAGCAGGCGGGCAAAGTAAGGAGTTACATTGAGTTCTGTGCAGATTTTCACCATGGACTTGTATTAGATCCAGAAAAAAATGCAGGTAAAAAAAAAAAACTCGCCTGCGCTTTTAGTGTGATTTTCTGGTCATCATAATGGGAGACCCAGACAATGGGGTTAAGGGCACTGCCCTCCGGAGGCCACACTAGGTACTACAAGTTTGTAGACACCGCCCCCTCCGCTTATAAACCCCTACCGCAGGGAACATCCTCAGTTTTTAACTTAGTGTGCTCGGAGGTACCACACGCTTTGCTTGCACTTCACTGCATTCTCACTACTTACGTGATGGCGTCTGAAGACAAGGTAATATGGTCCCTGTCGGGGACCTTCGGCAGTCTCCCTGCTCACCCTTAGGGAACACGCAGGTCGAGGTACCGGAGGGCCTAGAGCCTGGACACTTTGTGTTCTCCCGGTACGCTGTCGCACTCCTTCCCATCCCTGTTTGGGGGCTCTGGAAAGTGGGAGACTGGAGCCTTGCACAGCTCCGCTCCGTCCGAGGCCTCCCTAAATGGTGCTTACAGACCGGACTGGAGCCAGCCCAGTCCGAGGCCTCCCTAAATGGTGCTTACAGACCGGACTGGTGCTGTACCCCCGTCCGAGGCCTCCCTGAATGGTGCTTACAGACCGGACCGGCACTGAGGCACCTTGTGTGTCTCCGGTGTGCCTGGGGGTAGTGTCGGCACTATATGTGTTGGGACGCTCAGACCGCGCGCAACCCTCGGGTCCGCGGTTCTGGCGGTGGACCCCGTGCTGGGGCCACTCTGGCTGACCGCCCTGTGTCGCACAGGGGCTGCGGCTGTCGGCTCCAGACTTTGTCTGCAGCCTCAGTATTGTGTTTTGTGTCACGGTACTTTCCCGCGCTGCGGGCCTCGGCGCCTTCATTACTGGGGCTGCCTGAGGAGATGGAAGCAGCCCAGGCGGTGACGTCATTAATGGGCGTGCGTGTGGCTTCCCGCGTGTTTTCAGCTCCGCCCACAGTTGGTTTGTCGGCGGCCATCTTCCCCTCACTTCCCGGCTGGGATCTGCTTGAAGTGCACGGCTGCACTCATTACAGGGGAGACCGGAAGACTCGCGGAGGCCACACACGCACACACCGCTTCCTCCACCGCATTACTGCGGTCGGTAAGCCACCGGTTGTACCGGTTCTTTCTTTAAGATTGGCTTATTCCCCTGCTGTGGGAATGTCCTCAGCTGGGAAGAACGCTGCTAAGGCGGCCAGTCACACCACTACCTGTGCTACATGCAACGGGACACTGGTGGAGGGGTCCTGCAATAACTGCGGACGCCCAGAGGCCCGGGCTGATACTGCTGAGACAGCGGCTTCGGTGCTGTACCCTGTGGTCCATGTGGGCCCGGGGCCATGGGAGACACAGAACAAGATAAATGAATCTATGTTATCCCAGCTGTCCTCCATGTCGCAATCCCTGGAGGTGCTGACCAGGAGACTGGACAATCCAGCTGCTCCTTCACATTACTCCAGGGTGTCCCCTGCCTCAACTATGAGACCCCTTAAGCGGACTCGACGTGAGGATTCACCCGAGCTCCAGACACTCTCTGAGGAGGAGGGTCTCTCTGAGGGGGATGAGGATGATGGGGGTTCATTACTCGGGTCCGTGTCAGAACCACCAGAGGGGGTGGAGGATCTGGTGTCCTCCATCAACGAGACTCTGCGTCTCGTGACACCCCCTGAGGAGGTGAACGTTCACCCGAAGGAGGTCTACCAATGGCTGAGGCCGGAGGCTAGACCAAGTGGTTCCTTTATGGACCACACTAACTTTGGAAGGGTGGTTAGAGCGCCCAGGGTTCATCCTGGACGGCGTTATGTCCGTAAATCAAAGGACAATCGCTTCCCCTTTCCTGAGGAGGTGCTTCAGGAGTGGTCGCAGTCCCCTAAGGTGGACGCTTCCATGACCAGGATTGCTGCACGCTCCCTATTTTCTGCCTCTGATAGCTCCTCATTGAAGGATGCGACTGATAGACAGGTCGAGCAACTCGCCAAGTCTTCTTATGAGGCTGTGGGGTCTTCATTTGCCCCTAATTTTGCCGCGATCTGGACTCTGCAGGCGATCACCTCCTGCCTGGATGGTATCGCGGACCTGGCAGGGTCTAGTTCAGAAGTTCTGGCGCTTACTGATAGAGCAAGGGCCTATGCAGATTACGCCAGGACGGCAGTACTGGAAACTGCTAATCGCTCTGCTGTGGCTTCGGCCAACGCTATAGCGATCCGCAGGTTATTGTGGCTGCGTCTTTGGGACTCAGATGCCACGTCTAAGAAGATTTTGCAAAATCTTCCGTTCTCTGGCGACAGGCTTTTTGGTACCGAACTGGACAAGCTGATAAAGGATTCTGCGGAGTCAAAGATTCCACAGAATAAACCTAAGCCACGGTATACCGTAAAGAGGAACCCAAAACAGTGGTCCTTTCGGTCCAGTTCACAGCCATCAGCATCGTCTGCCCGTGCGGACAGAGGGAGCAAGCCCTCTAGTCAGTGGCGTCCCAAGGGTCGCCAGAAGAAACCGGCGGGGGCGGCTGCCACCCCCAAACCCACTTCCGCATGACTCGCTCTCTCATCCTGCCTCCCCACAGGTGGGGGGCCGCCTGTCTCTTTTTCGGGACAGATGGCTACTCCAGGTCCAAGATCAGTGGGTACGAGATATAGTCTCCAGAGGCTACAGGATAGAGCTGACGTCTCAGCCGGCACACCGATTTCATCGATCGGTCCCGTCTCCAGAAAAGGCTCAGGCTTTTCATCTGGTGTTGGAGGGTCTCCGCAGAGACGGAGTAGTGGTCCCAGTGCCTTCCGGGGAGAGGTTCCGGGGTTTTTACTCCAACCTCTTTATCGTCCCAAAGAAGGACGGCTCTTTTCGCCCGGTTCTGGACCTCAAGTTGTTCAACCGTCACGTGTTGGTTCGGAAGTTCCGTATGGAATCCCTGCGCTCCGTGATCGCGGCTGTGTCACAGGGGACTTCCTAGCGTCCATAGATATCCGGGACGCTTACCTTCACGTGCCCATTGCACCAGCTCATCAACGCTGGTTAAGATTCGCAGTGGGGGACGAACACTACCAGTTCGTGGCGCTACCTTTCGGTCTGGCCTCGGCTCCGCGGGTGTTCACGAAAGTGATGGCCTCTATGATGGCTCTCCTGCATGTGCAGGGACATACCGTCATTCCCTATCTAGACGACCTGCTGGTCAGGGCGCCATCGGAACACCTTTGTCAGGAGAGCCTAGATGTGACCATGCGGTCCCTGGAACAATTCGGTTGGCTCCTCAATATTCAGAAGTCAACTCTGGTTCCGACCCAGTCATTGACATATCTGGGCATGGACTTCAACACAGCCTCAGCCCTGGTGTCTCTGCCCCGAGCCAAACAGCTGGCCATCCATTCAGGAGTACAACAGGTCCTCCTGTCACCACAATCATCCCTGCGGGTGCTGATGAAGCTGGTGGGGCGCATGGTGGCAGCAATAGAGGCGGTGCCTTTCGCACAATTTCGCCTCCGTCCTCTCCAGCTGGAGATCCTCCGCAGATGGGACAAGAGGACGATTTCTCTGAATCGGCTGGTGCCCCTTTCCCAACCGACCAGGGATTCCCTGCAGTGGTGGCTTCAGCCATGTCACTTATCTCGGGGCCGGTCCTTCATCAAACCGTCATAGTTAGTGGTGACCACCGACGCCAGTCTGAAGGGCTGGGGGGCGGTGTTCTTACACCACAGGGCCCAAGGCCTCTGGACTCAGTCGGAGTCGGCGTTGCAGATCAACGTGCTGGAGATCAAAGCGGTCTATCTGGCGCTCCTGGCTTTTCAGAAATTCCTCTCCGGACGACCCATTCGGGTTCAGTCCGACAATGCGACGGCCGTCGCTTATATAAATCATCAAGGAGGAACCAGGAGTGCACAGGCTCTGGCCGAAGTCCACCGCATCCTTTCCTGGGTGGAGGACAACAACTGTCTGATCTCCGCAGTTCACATCCCAGGGGTCGAAAACTGGGAGGCCGACTATCTGAGCCGGCAGGGGATGGACGCCGGAGAGTGGTCTCTTCATCCGGATGTCTTCAGAGAAGTCTGCAGCAGATGGGGCACTCCGGACGTGGATCTGATGGCCTCACGGCTGAATCATCAGGTGCCGCAATACATGGCGAGGTCATGGGATCCCCAGTCTCTAGGAGCAGACGCTCTGATCCTGAGTTGGTCCAGATTCCATCTGCCGTATGTGTTCCCGCCTCTAGCTCTGATTCCCAAGGTGCTGTGGAAAATCAGGACGGAGTGCAGGGTGGCCATTCTAGTGGCTCCAGATTGGCCCAGGAGGTCCTGGTTTCCGGACCTGTGGCGAATGTCAGGCGGGCACAGGTGGGCTCTTCCAGAACGCGCAGATCTACTCGCGCAAGGCCCATTCTTCCACCTCAATTCCAGGGCCCTCAGATTGACTGCATGGCTTTTGAGGCCTGGCTGCTGACATCCAGGGGTTTCTCCCCTACGGTAGTTGCCACTATGAATCGGGCTAGGAAGCCTGTTTCGCGGAAGATATACCACAGGACGTGGAAAATCTTTTTCACATGGTGTGCCTCTGGTGGACGGTCTCCTTGGCCCTTGTCGGTTCCGTCTCTGTTGGCTTTCCTACAGTCGGGTTTGGAGTTGGGCTTATCCCTCAGTTCCCTGAAGGGTCAAGTGTCAGCGCTGTCTGTGATGTTTGACAGACGTTTAGTGCTCCTCCCGAAGGTCCGTCAATTCCTGCAGGGGGTGTCTCGAGTGGTTCCGCCATACAGGCGACCACTGGACCCTTGGGACCTTAACATGGTCCTGGCGGCACTGCAGAAACCGCCGTTTGAGCCGCTGAGGGAGGTGCCCCTCTCTCGTCTGTCCCAGAAAGTGGTCTTTTTGGTGGCAATTACATCTCTGAGAAGGGTCTCAGAATTGGCTGCACTTTCGTGCAAGTCACCCTTCATGGTGGTTCACCAAGACAAGGTGGTGTTACGCCCACGGCCAGAATTCTTGCCTAAGGTGGTGTCCACTTTTCACCTGAACCAAGAGATTGTGCTTCCATCATTTTGTCCCGCTCCCGTTCATCGGGTTGAGCGCGACCTCCACACTCTGGATCTGGTGAGGGCTGTACGCATTTATGTGTCCAGGACTGCCTCCTTCCGGACGTCGGACTCCTTGTTCATCCTTACGGCGGGTCGCTGTAAGGGGTACGCGGCATCGAAATCGACCTTGGCCAGATGGATCAAGGTGCCCATTCAGGAGGCCTACCGTTCCTCCGGTCTGCCTCTCCCGGTGGGATTGAAGGCGCACTCGACCAGAGCTGTCGGTGCCTCCTGGGCCTTGCGACATCGAGCTTCTGCTCTACAGGTGTGTCAGGCAGCCACATGGTCAAGCCTGCATACTTTTTCTAAGCACTATATGGTGCATGCCCATGCCTCTGCGGATGCAAGTCTGGGCAGGCGGGTCCTCCAGGCGGCGGTTACCCACCTTTGAGGGGGACCATGTGTTATCCGTCTTTTGAGGAACTCTTCCCGCCCTGGGGTATTGCTTTAGGACATCCCCATTGTCTGGGTCTCCCATTATGATGACCAGAAAAAAGAGAATTTTGTTTACGTACCGTAAATTCTTTTTTCTTTAATCATCAATGGGAGACCCAGCACCCACCCAGTTGTTCCGTTGGATGTTGTCACATTTGACTTGTTCCCAGTTGGAACGGTTTATTCCGGGTTGTTGAACCGTTTTGTTCACGGTTGCTTTCCTGAGGTTTCGGGTGTGGTTATTTTGTCTCCTCGCAGCTTATGGACCAAACTGAGGATGTTCCCTGCGGTAGGGTTTATAAGCGGAGGGGGCGGTGTCTACAAACTTGTAGTACCTAGTGTGGCCTCCGGAGGGCAATGCCCTTAACCCCATTGTCTGGGTCTCCCATTGATGATTAAAGAAAAAAGAATTTACGGTACGTAAACAAAATTCTCTTTTTCTACTGCAGAAATGCATCAAACTCATTTAAGTCACACAAATATATCAATAAAGTTGTCAAAGCCAGATACCTGGAAGCATCAAAAACAAAAGCAGCTTTATTTAAAGAATAGATGCCAAACAAGAAGCAAAAAAAACGCATGTATATAAATGCAAGTCACTTCATTTGCATTATAGGTTCAGAAATTCTGGGGGGCGTGGCCTAGCCATGGGAGAGGACAGACTCTGAATCTGGTGCTCCTGATCCCCAGCCGACAAAAGCCCTTATATCCCTATTATAACCCAAGCTGACTTCACCATATGTCGGCGAAAAGACGGACCAACCGACCAGCTACCTCCACAGGGCCCCCGGTCCAGCGCTCCACCAGCATAACTAGATATCTCGGGAGCTCCAGCCGGAGACCCCAGGACAAAGCCGAGATCAAGATGGCGGATCCCTCCCCCCAGGTCAGAGATCCTGGGAGCATGGCGGGAGGACGCAGAGCTGGCGCCCACGTGCAGGCGCTGAGTCCTGCACAGGTACAGCGGCTGCCTGAGTCAGCGGGAAGAGGCAGAATCCTGGGAGCGGCGGCAGGTGCAGCTGCTGAATCGGCGGTGCTCGAGGGGAGCAATGACTCGGCGGGAGGAGGTGTAGGAGAAGCCCATAAACAGGCGGGGAGCCCTGCAGTGGACCCGTCGCTTCCCCAGGAGGCCGGCAGGGACAGAGGCCTGACCATAGTGATGTGCGTCGCTGTGGTATCTGTCAGGTGAGGACTGTGATAAACTTGAAGTGCCTATAGATAGCCCCCCCTCAGCCAGTGACCCGAAGTAGTGGAGGGGGTCAGTGGAGAAACCAGAATCAGGGCACATCTACCCCATCTGCTACAGCTAGTCATCATGAGCTGCTGTTCAACAGAACCCTGAGAGTTGAAGGGAATATATCTTCTATGCATCACTCTACAACAGCCCAGTCAAGTTCGGACCCTGAACTTAGCAGACAAGCCTGGCATACATCCTCTATGATGCCGCAGTCTGACCTCACTTTACTGACTGATAATATGTCATCCACCGAGGCCCCCCTTTATGGCACTACAGAGACTATGCTGGTGCAAAGAGGAGGCTCGGGGTCGGCCGTCTGTCGGGGGTCTGTGGCTTCTGGTCCTGTACACGCAGGTACATCACAGGACTGCCGTACCCCTGGAGAGGAGATGTGGGATTCCTTTAGAGCTCATATCTTAAATATTCCCACTAAAGAAGAGCTGGAAGACTTTGTTGCCAGGTTGGAATCCTCATTTTAAAAAGAGGCTGGGGCGCTGAGGGGGGAGGTCTCTGCCCTTTCATCTAGAGTATCCCATACTGATTCCAACATGGATAGGCTTTCACAGAGGGTCCAGATTCTAGAAGATCAGTTGGCGGCCCAGATCTCCAAATATGACAGCTTTTCGGACTCCATGGAAGATCTGGAGAATCGTGAACGGCGACAGAATATTAGAGTACTGGGCCTGCCTGAATCGGTCCACCTGATTGGGACATGGGGGTACCGCCTAGTCATCCGGCTGAGTTGTGTTCCCAAAGAATTCATCGGTAGGGGGCTATATTTTTCGTCATAAGTCTCTTTTGGGTTGTGATAACAGTGTGTTTTAATATGCTACAGTTAGGTGAGTCGTCCGGGGTAGGGATTTTCTCTGTTTTTTTTATTCTATTCCTTTGTAAAACCTATACAGTGTTTATTGGGATATTTTCCTTTAACTTGGTGTCTCTTCCCTCCTCCGAAGGAAAGGTCTCTCTCCAATTGGGGTACTACACTCCGAGTGTTGAGTGTAGGATATCTGTTTAAGACTATACCCCATAACATTCTCAATTGTAATTGTAATTGTTTTCTCATACCCTTGCTTTTTCCACCCAGGGTAGTCTTCCTTTTCTTTTTCCACCCTTTTTTTTTTATTAGTTACTGGAAAGAAGTGCCTCTTCACAACCACAAATTTATTCGCCCTGATTCTCCTATATAATGGGTTCTTTCAAATTGGGATCTCTTAATGTGAGAGGTTTCAATACACCTCAAAAGGGAGATCAAGTACTAACAGACATGCACAGACAAGGGGTACATATCATACTCCTTCAGGAAACTCATTTTAAATCTAACCATGTTCCAACCATTGGGGGCAAATCCTACAATAGTTGGACGCATAGTATGAATCCCGACTCCAGAAAGAAAGGAGTACCTATTGCGATCCACAAAAGTATGAACCTTACTATAGTTGACTCAGTGATAGACGAAGGGGGCTGATAAATATTTCTGAAGGTAAAAGTAGCCGGGAAAATGATGACCATTGTAAATTGGTACCTCCCGAACAGGGAACAAACCAGAGTATGCAGATCTCTCCTGTTAAGGCTAGCGGAATTCACGGAGGGGCAAGTCATTGTTGGAGGTGACTTTAACTTTATTTTTGACCCCACAGCGGATTCCTCATCTGGTCGGGGAGCGATCCCACGGAGGCGAGTGAAGGCGCTGCAGAAACTCCTCCGGCTACAGCTGACTGATGTGTGGAGAGTCCTCAACCCCAATGGTAGGGATTTTACCTTCTTCTCTAGGACCCACAGCTCGTACAGCAGAATTGACCTGTTTTTGGTCAGTCACGGAATTCTTTCGTGGCAGCCTGAGGCCACGATAGGTAATATTCTCCTGTCTGACCTTAGCCCTATTTATTTATCCTTGAAAGTCCCCGGGCTATCGGAAAGAAAGGGGTCTTGGAGATTAAACAGCAACCTCTTACAAAATGCGGCCTGTCTGGAGGATTTAAAAACAGATATAACCACCTTTGTACAGTCTCATGAGTTTGGGAAGTATCGTCAACTATTAAATGGGAGGCACTAAAGTGCGTTATGAGAGGCACATTAATCAAACACAGGGCCAGACTAAAAAGTTTAGAATTAACGATCTACTGACTCAAATCAAGATTTTGGAATCTAGACATAAAAGAATAAACTCCCACGACCTACTGCTTGAACTCTGCACTAAACGTCTTGAGCTTAAGAGTATTCTAGATAGGCAATTCCTGAGAGAAAGGGAGCGTACAGCGGGATTTTTTTTTATAAAAAAGCCAATGTAGGAGGCTGTCCTATAACAAGATTGCTACACACACGGGTGGGACGCACTTTTATTCCTTCTATTAAGACAGGATCTGGAAAAACAGTCCACAATAATGAGGAGATTTCCGGAGTTTTCCAAGATTTCTATAAAGACCTTTATAATTTAAGGGGGAAGTAGGGAATATATAAAAAAAAATCAATGTCCCATCTCTGTCAGAATCCGATTTGTTGAATCTGGAAACAGACATAACCGCGGAGGAGCTGTCGGATGTGATCAGGCCACCCCTACATCTAAATGCACTGGTCCTGATGTTTTTTTGCCCATTTTTATAAATCATTATCGGATAGCTTGTTGCTCCAAATGCTTCTGACCTTCAACACGGTTATGGATGGGGGTAGTTTTGCTCCCCAGGCTCTAGAGGCACATATTTGTGTGATCCCGAAGCCTAATAAGGACCCTTTGTTGGCGGCAAGCTATAGACCGATCTCTTTAATAAATGTGGATGTGAAGATCTTTGCAAAAATCCTTGCAGACAGACTGACCATCTAAGATTTTACCCTCCATCATTAACTTGGACCATTATTGACAGGGCTAAGATATGGAAGTCCCCTCTTTGTCTTCTGTCGGTTGATGCAAAAAAGGCCTTTGACAGAGTCCACTGGGGGTTCTTATGGGAGGCTCTTGAACACATTCGACTACAACAAAAGTTTTTGAATGGAATTAAGTCCCTGTACTCGAGTCCCTCTGCCAGGGTTAGAGTTAATGGATCTTTGTCTGACCCATTTAGTATCCAAAATGGGACCCGTCAGGGATGTCCATTATCCCCCTTGTTATACGTCATAGTAATTGAACATCTGGCTAAAGCTATCAGAGACAATGACGATATCAAGGGATTTCAGGTGGGCAACTCCGTCCACAAGACGGCCCTGTTTGCAGACGACGTTCTTCTTTATTTCTCTCAGCCTATTACTTCCTTCCCGGTTCTGCTATGGGAGTTTGACACTTTTGGAGCATTAACCAATTTTAAGGTGAACTACTCTAAAACAGAGGCGATGAACATTTACCTTCCTCCACCGGTTGTAGCCTCCCTGACGTCAGCCTTCCCTTTTCGTTGAAAACAGGGCCAGATCTCCTATTTAGGGGTGAATCTCCCCGACGATTTACATAGACTTTTCGCCCTGTACCATTTAGTCATTTTAGACAAAATAGTGACCCTAGTAAATTCTTACAGGCTCTTGAAACTCTCCTGGCTGGGCAGAATACACGCCATTAAAATGGACATCTTGCCAAGGTTTTTATATATATTCCAATCAGTACCCATCTGGCCGCAAAGGTCCTTTTTTACAAAAATTCGATCTTTACTCTCTAGTTTCATTTGGAAAGGAAAGAAACCAAGGGTGGGTTTTGAGACCTTGTTGGCGCCTCGCCGTTATGGGGGAGTGGGTCTTTCAGACCTCCACAAATATTGCCAGGCTGCCATCTTGGTTAGACTTTTGGACTGGAACTATGGGGAGGCTTCTAAGAAATGGGTCCAGATTGAACAAGATGGGATAGCCATATCTCTCCGATACTTACAGTGGATCCCCAGTCATTTCATTAAAGATCATGAGAACATTGGGTTCCTTGCACTCTAAAGGCATGGAAGTCCTTGTCGGCGGGTAATCCAGATCCTCAGACTATGAGTCCATTGACTCCCATTTTTCGCAATCCAGCTTTTCCCCCAGGCTTCAATAGGCAGTAATTTTTGGGTTGGCGTTTCAATGATGATACTCGTATCGGGAATGTCTTACAACAAGGTGAGCTTCCCACATTTAACATTCTTCAAAGTAAAGCCGCCGACACAAAATTAAACTGGTGGGAGTATCTCCAGCTACGCTCTTTCCTAAAGACGGTGAAACTGTCGGGGGGCCCTGAGCTTCACCGGTCACCCTTAGAGGCTATTTTTTCTTGTTAGTCTCCGCCCGATCGAGGTATTTCAGCTATTTACGAAGTCCTGTCGGCAAGGGATAATAATGTCAAACTTTCCAGATTAGCTGGGAGAGAGAGTTGGGAGGGCCCATCTCCTGTGAGGAATGGAGGAGGTGCTTTCTTATGACGCACAAGTTGCCCGGCTCATGCGATGCTCAGGAAAAGAGCTATAAAATACTATTCAGATGGTATATCACTCCAGACACGCTGCTTCTCCTCTGCTGACTCTGGGCTTTGCTGGAGATGTGGATCCAAAGAGGGTACGATGCTACATATTTGGTGGGACTGTTCCCTGATCAGAGAGTTCTGGGAGAAGGTCTTTCGTAATTATAGGCTGGTTACAGGTAAACAAGTAACGGGAACTCCTGAGTTGGCCTTGCTCTCTTTGTTACCTGGTTCGGTGAGGGCCCAAAAGAAGGACATTTTGAGATTCTGCCTTTCGGCTGCCAGAGCAGTGATTCCTTGGCACTGGAAGACTACGGAACCCCCTTCCATCATCGAATGGTTCTCAGAGATGGAATAGTTTTATAGACTGGAAGAGATGGCGGCAGGACTATCTCAGACTCTGCCCTCTTTCTCTGACACTTGGTCTGAATGGATAACTTTTAAAGACACCAATAATTATGATCTGTTACTCTCTTAAATGGAGTCCGGATCTTTCCCCCAAACCTTCTATGGTAACTCATACATTCGACTTTACTTGGTCTATCTGACAGGTATATGAATCCAGTAAACATATTGTTCTTTCTCTCCTTCTCGCCCCCTCCTTTTTTTTTCTCTCTTCCTTCTTTTCTACCCCTCCTTTCCCCCTCCCCCCTGGGCGGATTTATGGTCAATGGTCTGGTTGGAGGTCAACAATGACCATTATACAACCTTTTTGTTAAAACAAAAAAATAATCAAAGTATTTTTTAGTTCTAACATTTTAATCCTAATTCCATACCGGTTGAGAATGTATGAAATGTATTCATTTGTTATATTTTCATTTATTACGAACCTTTCTATGAGTCTAGGATTATAGACAAAACATACTATGTACTTTAACTCATAGAATGTGTTATGATTCCATAACACTAAAGTGTTCTTGATTTTTTAATGTATTTTGCTTGATATGCAAACGATATATACCTTTGTTTAATAAAAACATATTTACCAAAAAAAAAAAAAAAAAAAAAGAAATTCTGCAACATCAAAAACTCACCAGAAGCTCATTGTGGGAATGTAGGCATATGATGACTGAACAACACACAATAGGTGGGGATCCCAGCATTTGGACCCCAGCAATAAAGGAAGTTATCCTCTATATTATGGATAAGGGATGACTTCTAAACATTAATACGTCATTTGTGCAGTACAGCGAATACCTTAACATGTAAAATTACTGTTTGTCTTACATTCCTTCTCATAAACAATGAATAAGTTATAAGTACCCCAAAACGAGGCCACTGACAAATACAACTTATCCTGAAGAAAAACAAGACAGTAGTAAGAGAAAGAAACAGTACACTCCTCATTTGCATATCTTCAACACCAAAATCTCTTGGCCAAAGACACAATAAATAAAGAAAGCTGCAGGACTACAGTTTCATCCAAGGTGTTTTATTCAAAAGCTGTCGAGTTGTAGTGAGGAATAACGGGGACAGGGTCTCTTAGACTGATCCTCAGGCTAAGGAGGCCCTAACTGTCTCTTACCCCAGAGTTACCTATGACTGTGAGCATATCTGAGCTGCCACCTTTGCCCTATTCCTGGCCAGCCCCTGGTTTAATACCCCCTTTATCCCACCCAGGGGGTGCGTGACACGACTGATAAAACACCACACAAGTAGAACAATGGGGAAACAAAAGTTACTCACTCACAGTAATACACACAGGTATAAGACAATACGTGCACAGGAGGAAATAAAAAACAAGGAGGAAAACCAGACTACAAAAGGATTTTCACAGCACACTAAACAGCACTTCAACCGTGATAGGTTTTCCAGAACATGTGATCCTAGAGTTAATCAGGAGTCATAGAGAAATTAATTCCTGCTAGCCCAATCACTAATGACAACACAGCTGTTCAATGCACAAGCCTGCCTGTGGAACTTAGGGCCGCTTTACACGTCGCGATATCGCAACGCAACATCAATAAAAAGTCATGTGGTACGGGCGTTGCAGTTGATATCGTTCGTGCGTTGTGTCATGTAAATGGGCAATGCGACGCAAAAACAACCTACCTACGATATTGCAAGAAGATTGTGCAAGATTGTATATGCTATGTGGCATGATCGTGCTGTGTGACGGCACAACTACAATTTGGTGTGCGATTTCACAGGTTGCACAAGTAAGCCCATAGGCGTGCCTGTGGGTGGGGTTTTCCACGGCCCAACTACGTTGATTGGAGGCTAGTATTGTATGCCGATTGGATGGCCCAGGCAAAGGAGCCATATTGGATTATGTGTTCGTACGCCACTTCATTCATTCACTTCTGCATCTCCCCAATGTTACGAAAATGAATGTATACAAGGTGAATCATTGTCAAACACCTCTTGTACTATTCATGAAGACGTTTAAGGCGCCTATTGACGTCACTACTAACATATCGTCGCCAAAATCATAACATGCTGCCCATAAGTGCCATGTCACTATATTAAAGGGCTCTTTGATGGTAGTTATCATCTCCCAACACAGACATCGCACATCTATGAAAATAATATCCAAACTGTAAACACTTATTGCAATGTGTGGCCATGTGCGACGCATAAGCGTCGCGGTTTTCATATTATATGACGGCATGGCGTTGACTGTGCTCATCCACTATGTGTGGGTGACTCCTTTGCGGATGGACAAGTTTACACAGCGCCAATACTCTGCGCCATGACGTTGTTTTGCAGCAGGCCCTGCCTTCTAGGTGCTTTACAGTCCCCTGCATAAAGATGGCTGATGCACAGCGCTCTGCAGCATGGGGAGAGCCAGAGCTACTCCTGCTCTTTGACTTTGTGAAAGGCTCACAGGCAATGGACATTGTTGTATGTCTGATGTATATTTGACTATCCACAGAAACATGAATTGGTTTGAACTAGTTTCCCAAAACATGCCCTTTATACTAACATGCATCAATAGTATTGGCCGCTACATACATTATTTCAAATGGACGAATGTACATTGAGAGGATTGTGGCCTTAATAAGGGGATTTGAAAAGCAGTTATGAAGGCCACATGGGCCATTAGGACACATACGTTGTCTAAGCTCACTACATCAACATTACTACATGCTTGAGGAGTGAATGCTAATTGCACCTCATGCACAAAGAAGAGATGAAGACGATGCAGAGTCATCAATACATACCAGCAGTCCTGCAGTTCCAGAAGAGGAGACGATACCACGTTGTGTTTCCATGTGCATTAGGCTGGATGTTCCACATGCATCTTTTAAAGGGCGCTCAGCCAATGACATCGCAGAAGAGTGGTCCAATCGGCGCCGTAGGGCGTGGTAACAACAACGCAAGATACCATTGGACGACGCAAGCGGGTTGTGATTGGTTGTTTCACACATAAAAATGGGCCACAACTGAATGATGTTGTGCTTGCTGCCCAGAGCCATTGAGTAAGTACTGCTGTGCACAATTGTTTAGGGATCTTCTGCCATCTTAACTGCGTGTTGTAAATATTCCTGCATGGAGAGTTTGCAGTACTGACCAGTAGAAGCACCTTGCCCATTTGGGAAGTGGTACCACTTCCTTTTAGGTTACATGTCACATAATTGGGACTGTGTGGGTGGGTGCAACAAGCATTTTTTGGGTTAGTCATTGATTTCAATGTTGTGTGGGCTACACTGGTGTTGACAAGAAGAGTGTTTTTTTAAACCCAATTATGGACTACTCGTATAGGCAAATGGCACAACATATCCAAACACCGGTTGCCCACACACATTGCATGCTAACTTATTCCAGGACATGCAGCATTTTGGATTATACGTCTGTCAGTTCTATGAAGACACAATAATGCATCTGCAAACATTAGCCTCTTATGATGTGTAATGTAGTTGAACCGATTCAGGGTTTTTGTTGTGTGCAACCTAGTTTGCTTACATACACAATGCTTGTTTGCAGCCATGGGCCACACATTGGCGCTGTTTTGTGTTTCTGGATGGCCATAATGTGACGGCTGTACATGAGGGGTAGTATGGGTTCCAGGGGTTGGCTGGTGGACCTTGACCTAGGTGGCAGACTGATTCTTCCATCCCTGCCAGTGATGGAGGAGCGGGGGGGGGGGGGGGGTGTTGCTTTCAGACCTACCGGGGGGGGCTGTTCTGACACTCACCACGCCGGGCGCCATGGTCGGCCGTCACCTTCTCGGGTCCCGCTGTCTTTGCAGCAGCTGCGGGCGCAATTCGACTCCAACTGGCCCATATCACTGAAAGGGGCGGGCCAAAAATAGGGCAATACCACCAGCCTGGGGGGCACTTGCTCCTCCCTGCCACCTGGGCCAGTCCGCCCCTGATGGGTTCACATATGTGTTGTAGGTGTTATGTCAAATGTCATACTGTAGTGTCTTCAATAAACAAGGCCGACAAGCAGGGCTGGGACGACAGCTAGGCGACCCTAGGCGATCGCCTAGGGCGCCATCTTGTGCAGGGCGCATTCCCGCCTGACCAGAGTCCGGACCCGTGACCTCGAGAGCAGTCATCAGGTCAGAAAGACGCGCGGCGTGGGTGGTGGGCTTACTGTCCCTGCGGCTGTGCCCTTCCGTCTCACCTGTTGGAGCTGTGCTGCGCTATTGCCGTCTGCCTAAGTCTTCCGTCGGGACCCGTTGACCGGCTTCAATCCGGGTGGGGACAGAAGAAGAATCTAGCGGCGTGCGCTGGCTGCCTGCCGGCCCTGAGGCGCTGCGCGGCAGACAGCGCCTTCGGGGAGCCAAGCAGCAGGACTCAGTCGGGACCCGTGGACCGGCTTCAATCCGGGCGGGGACGGAGAAGAATAATCCAGCGACGTGCGCTGGCTGCCTGCCGGCCCTGAGGCGCTGCGCGGCAGCAGAGCAGACAGTGGCCTCCGAGTGGACATCCCAGCACCCTGCGCTACAGAATCATTCTATAATGCTGCCGCCTGCCGCTGTCAGGTGGATCTGCAAACCATAGCTGCAGCCTGCAATACATATTCTTAAAGAATGTCTTACAAAAAGCCATCAGGAGCAGAATTCCGAAGAAGGCGATAGTTAAGAGAAGCAGAAGCAAGTAAACTTTCTCAGCAGTGGCAAAAATGGATAAAACGAAATCAAGAAGCTGGGGAGGTTGATCAACCTTCTACCTCACAGACAAGTGCTAGTACAAGCTCAGATTCCCATGATCACAGTGCTGATATTGAGAGCTTGGTGGTCGGTGTCGGTGAAGTTGAGGAAAGCCACTTTGCCACTTTGTCACAAACAGAAAAAAGTGATGCTGCAGTAGAGTGTGCACCTGATGTTGCCGAATCTGCAGCAGGTAGTACAGCTGTTACAGATATGCTGCTACAGGACATCAGTGTTGAAAGCAGAATTAATTTAAATGACCCACCATCATGGCCAAAGATCACTGACAGAATCAGACATTACCTTGTAGAGCAAGGACCTGACCAGGGCAAAGAAGGGTATTATGCTAAATCTCTATCACACGAAGACCGGCACTTCAACCCACATTGGTTTGTCAAACAAGCGGTTAATGGTACAAAGCTGGAGCGTACCTGGATGATTTATTCCAAAAAATCTTGTGCATTGTTTTGCTTTCCATGTATCTTATTTGCTTATTTGGCAAACATACCTCAGCCTTAACTGACCCCAAAAGAGGTTTTTCCGATTGGAAAAATTTAAATCAAAGACCATGAAACCCATGAAAATTCTGTGGAACATCGTTCCAATTACTCCTCTTGGAAAATGATGCAGAAAAGAATGACAGAAGGACAGACGATTGACTCTGAGCTCCAAAGAATAATTGTTACTGAAAAGGAAAAATGGCGCAACGTTTTACAGTGCGTACTTCAAGCCATATTATTTTGTGCCAAAAACAATCTTGCACTCAGGGGGTCTACTGATGTCATCGGCACTCGTCAAGCTGGCATTTTTCTTGACATTATTGAGGTCATAAGTAAGCATAACACTGCACTGAAAGAAAAAATTGAAACCCATCAAAGGCAACAGGTTAATTGCCTATCAAATAAAATTCAGAATAAGTTCATTCACATTCTTGGAAAAAAAGTTTGTTGGGAAATTATTCGCAAGATAAAAGAGGCAAAGTATTTTACGCTGTTGTTTGACTGCACACCAGATATATCACATCAGGAGCAAATGTGTCAAATCATGTTTCAGTAGTGGATAGAAAGATAAGCATAGAAGAGAGTTTTATTGATTTCATTCACCCTAAACACACTGCACTTTTTATCAGGAAAAAGGTACTTATACCATATGGCTGCTAAGCATTTCAAGAGTTGGTCGTGTGCATTACTATTTATGTACAATTTATATCCATAATGTTCATTTATATCTACTTTTGTTTTAAATTAAATTTACTTTCAAAGTATGTTGACATTTTTATTCCTAAACATATTTCAAGGGGGGGGGGGGGGGAATGCCGTTTGCCTTACCTGCCTAGGGCACAAAAATGCCTTGTCCCGGCACTGCCGACAAGAATTAGATGGTGTGTCACATAACACGGCAACCATGTAAGTGTTCATTGTAGGCGTCTGACAGGAATATGTAGATGTGAAAGTTGATGAAGTTTGGTCATGTTAGGCCTCTATGTGCTTATAGTTGTTTTTTTTTCCTGTCTCATTCGCAGATCCTTGCTAACACAGATTGGACGTCATGCATTATTCCGCAATGGCAGTAGTGGCTGTGTCCATGGTTGAGGATGCCTTGTTGACAGATCAGAGGAATGAGAGACTGCGGAGGCATAGACGACGGCGTGTGTGGTCTCGGGACTGGCTCCTGCAAAGGCGCCACCTGAGTCACATGGGCCTTGTCCGTCAGCTGGAGGACAGGAATCCGCAGGACTTCAGGAACTATCTCAGGATGTCCGAGGACTCTTACAAATTCCTCTTGGACTTGGTTACACCACATATTGCCCGTGAGGACACTAATGCGTCAAGCTGTTGCAGCAGAGGAGCGGTTGGCTGTGACTTTGCGTTGCTTGGCAACAGGGCGCACGCTGACCTGCAGTATGCTGCTACAGTCTCGCGCTCACTGCTGAGCCGCCTAATCCCTGAGACGTGTGAGGCGTCTCTTGCCAACCTATGTGCATTTTCCAACAACCCCCGAGGAATGATTGGCAGTTGCCACTGGCTTCCAGGAGAGGTGGCAATTCCCAAACTGCAGGGGGGACTTGGATGGCAAGCATGTGAGGATCACACAACCCCACAACAGCGGGTCTTACTATTTTAACTACAAAGGTTATTTTAGTGTGGTCCTCATGGCCCTCGTCAATGCCAACTATGAGTTCCTCCTTGTGGATGTGGGAATGAACGGACGTGTGTCTGATGGAGGTGTTTTGGCCCAGACTTCCTTTGGTCGAGACCTTGTGAGCGGCCAGCTGAACTTACCCACAAATGATGACACCACTGAACATCTCAACTTTGCGTTTGTGGGGGATGAGGCCTTCGCACTTCACGCAAACCTACTACGGCCATATCCCCAGAGGCCTCTGACCCCTGAGCAACGTCTTTTCAATTACCTGCTATCCCAGGCACGTCGTGTGATTGAAAATGCGTTTGGGATCATAGCCAATAGATTCCACGTGTTTCATAGTGCTTTAAATTTGAAACTGGAATGTATCAAAATGGTAGTGATGGCGTGTTGTGTGCTGCACAACTTTCTGCGTCGTAAGGATCATACACGCCAGCAAGTTATGTAGATAGTGTGGACCCCACAACTAGGGAACTCATGCCAGGTGAGTGGCGTGCAAACGACCCTGGCATAGCGCCACTCTAGCCGTTGGGCCAGGGCCGACATCTGCAGGATGCCAGGAGCAGCAGAGACAGCTACTGCTCATATTTCAATGGCCCTGGGGTGGTGGCCTGGCAGGACCACCAGATGTAAGGGGTGTGTCATGGGTCCACACTGTCCCATGTGTGAGTATTTCTTACTGTTTGTTTCACATACGTTATTTTGTAAGGTATGGCAGAATTATGCCCTCTTTCATTTATGTAATACTAGATGGCGGCCCGATTCTAAAGAATCGGGTAGTCTAGAATCCATATATAGTTTATTTACAGTGGGTAGCAGAGTATACGGTGGCTCACTGGTTAGCACTGTATATGGTGGCTCAGTGGGTAGCAGAGTATACGGTGGCTCAGTGGGTAGCAGAGTATACGGTGGCTCAGTGGTTAGCACTGTATACGGTGGCTCAGTGGTTAGCACTGTATACGGTGGCTCAGTGGTTAGCACTGTATACGGTGGCTCAGTGGTTAGCACTGTATACGGTGGCTCAGTGGTTAGCACTGTATACGGTGGCTCAGTGGTTAGCCCTGTATACGGTGGCTCAGTGGTTAGCCCTGTATACGGTGGCTCAGTGGTTAGCCCTGTATACGGTGGCTCAGTGGTTAGCACTGTATACTGTGGCTCAGTGGTTAGCACTGTATATGGTGGCTCAGTGGTTAGCACTGTATATGGTGGCTCAGTGGTTAGCACAGGAAGGAGGCTCAGTGGTCAGCGCAGGAAGGAGGCTCAGTGGTCAGCGCAGGATGGAGGCTGAGTGGTCAGCGCAGGATGGAGGCTGAGTGGTCAGCGCAGGATGGAGGCTGAGTGGTCAGCGCAGGATGGAGGCTGAGTGGTCAGCGCAGGATGGAGGCTGAGTGGTCAGCGCAGGATGGAGGCTGAGTGGTCAGCGCAGGATGGAGGCTAAGTGGTCAGCGCAGGATGGAGGCTGAGTGGTCAGCGCAGGATGGAGGCTGAGTGGTCAGCGCAGGATGGAGGCTGAGTGGTCAGCGCAGGATGGAGGCTGAGTGGTCAGGACAGGATGGAGTGGTCAGCGCAGTATGTAGGCTCAGTGGTCAGCGCAGTATGTAGGCTCAGTGGTCAGCACAGGATAGAGGCTCAGTGGTCAGCACAGGATGGAGGCTCAGTGGTCAGCACAGGATGGAGGCTTAGTGGTGAGCACAGGATGGAGGCTCAGTGGTGAGCACAGGATGGAGGCTCAGTGGTCAGCACAGGATGGAGGCTGAGTGGTCAGCACAGGATGGAGGCTGAGTGGTCAGCGCAGGATGGAGGCTGAGTGGTCAGCGCAGGATGGAGGCTGAGTGGTCAGTGCAGGATGGAGGCTGAGTGGTCAGTGCAGGATGGAGGCTGAGTGGTCAGCGCAGGATGGAGTGGTCAGCACAGGATGGAGGCTGAGTGGTCAGCACAGGATGGAGTGGTCAGCGCAGGATGGAGGCTCAGTGGTCAGCGCAGGATGGAGGGTCAGTGGTCAACACAGGATAGAGGCTCAGTGGTCAGCGCAGGATGGAGGCTCAGTGGGCAGCGCAGGATGGAGGAAGAGTGGTAAGCGCAGGATGGAGGCTCAGTGGTCAGCGCACGATGGAGGCTCAGTGGTCAGCACAGGATTGAGTGGTCAGCACAGGATGGAGGCTCAGTGGTCAGCACAGGATGGAGGCTCAGTGGTCAGCACAGGATGGAGTGGTCAGCACAGGATGGAGGCTCAGTGGTCAGCACAGGATGGAGGCTCAGTGGTCAGCACAGGATGGAGTGGTCAGCGCAGGATGGAGGCTCAGTGGTCAGCACAGGATGGAGGCTCAGTGGTCAGCGCGGGATGGAGGCAGAGTGGGCAGCGCAGGATGGAGGAAGAGTGGGCAGCGCAGGATGGAGGAAGAGTGGGCAGCGCAGGATGGAGGCTCAGTGGTCAGCACAGGATGGAGGCTCAGTGGTCAGCGCAGGATGGAGGCTCAGTGGTCAGCGCAGGATGGAGGCTCAGTGGTCAGCACAGGATGGAGGCTCAGTGGTCAGCACAGGATGGAGGCTCAGTGGTCAGCACAGGATGGAGGCTCAGTGGTCAGCACAGGATGGAGGCTCAGTGGTTAGCGCAGGATGGAGGCTGGTGAGCAGAGGATGGAGGCTCAGTGGTCAGTGCAGGATGGAGGCTCAGTGGTGAACGCAGGATGGAGGTTCATTGGTGAGCGCAGGATGGAGGGTCGGTGGTCAGGGCAGGACAGAGGGTTGGTAGTCAGGCCAGGACGGCGGCTCTGTGGTCAGCAGAGGACGGAGGCTCGGTGGTCAGCGCAGGACGGAGGCTCGGTGGTCAGGCCAGGACGGCGGCTCTGTGGTCAGCAGAGGACGGAGGCTCGGTGGTCAGCAGACGACTGAGACTCGGTGGTCAGCGCAGGACGGAGACTCGGTGGTCAGCCCAGGACAGAGGCTCAGTGGTCAGGGCAGGATGGAGGCTCGGTGGTCAGCGCAGGCAAGGTGGGTGGAGCCAGGCGGGAGCGGGGCAAGGTGGGCGGAGCCTGGCGGGATCACCATGAGCTGGGCGGAGCCTGGTGGGAGCCCCGCGAGGTGGGCAGAGCTTGGGGGAGCCCCGCGAGGTGGGCGGAGCTTAGCAGGAGCCCCGCTAGGTGGGCGGAGCTTGGGGGAGCACAGCGAGGTGGGTTGAGCTTGGCGGGAGCCCCGTGAGGTGGGCAGAGCTTGGCATGAGTCCCGTGAGGTGGGTGGAGCCTGTCGCGAGGTGGGCGGGGCCAAGCGGGATTGGCGCAGCGGGATGGCGGTGGGGTAAGTATACCGGAGACTGGTAGTCTGCATGAGAGTATGAGTGTGTGAGTGTGTGTGGGGGGGGAGGGGTACGATAGTGTTGTGTCAGGGGTGTACGTGTGTGTGGACGTGGGTTGGGGGGGTGAGTGCTGAGTAGCGTGGGTCGCCAGGGTACTTCTGCTTACGGCCGCCATCTTGGGTCACCCTGAGCGGGTGTACCTCTGGGCACAATAACCGGATGCTGGGACAAAGTGACGGATGTGACGTCACAAATCCTTCCGGGTTTTATATACAAGATGATTATTGTGTGCTGACAACACTTTTTGTTTTTTGTGGTGTTGTTGTTTTTTTGAATTATGTGGCCACATTCCTAATATATTTGTTTCTGATCAGACAAACGTGTGTGATTCTTTTATTATTAGCTGACTAGAGTATATCACATATAGCATTTTATGGTGTGCGCTAGCAACAATGTTATTTGAGGGTCCCTGCACCATTGTGTGCACAGGGACACTACACATGTGTGGGGGTTAGCAACACACTGTATGTTGTTTTGAGTGTTTCCCTGTTCAGATTGCTGCATGTACACATGGGTATGTGTCCACACACATGGTAAATTGTCTTGTGTCTGATTCAGACATAGGCACATATGTGTTAACACATACATTTGCCACCCTCATAGATGGGATAATGCTATGTGAGGTACATAAACATAACCTACACACAGGAAGTATGGACAAACAACTTGTACAGTAGACGGAACACAATTTCCATACATTTAACATCAAAACACTGCATTACACTAGCGTGCCTGTGTGTCAGTTTGGCCGCAGTGTGTTGCTGGAGCTGACACTCATCACATATTCCATCACTTTCCAGATGATAGAATGGCCAATAGCATCCATGGCGCGACCATGTTGTCTGAGATGGCTGACCAATGATGACGCTCTTTCGCCGTCCAATCGGAGTGTTCTGGGCGCAGTTAAAAAGTAAATAAGGTATGCCTATGTCCTGAGCTGTGGGAAAAATACTCCCACATTGCTTATGTGGTTGTGCTGTGTGACGGCGCAACTACGATCTGAAAAGTCAGCTGTCCGACTTGGACGGCGACTTCCGGAACGCCGGATCGTCGTAGGTCGGAGGTGTGGTTGCTACGTGTAACATCTACTGTGCGATCTTGGACGAGTGCCAAAACGTGCGTTCTCCCATGAAATCGTATGCAATATCGGAACAATATTGCAACGTGTAAAGCGGCCCTTAGAAGCATCAGAGAAACCAGAGTGTGGAGTGTTAAAATCTGTAGTGTGAATAGCGCCAGGTGCCATCATGACTACTGCGAGTTTTGAGCCAAACGCCATATGACATGAGCATTGACAAAAAACAAAAATACCTATGCTTGCCAAGTAAAATTGTCCTAAAAACATTAAAAACAATGATTTCCCAGTGAGCCAATCCTCTTATAAAGTGCGCCAATATTAGCTACAGTGAAAGGAATTTATATTCTTTAACTTGCCATGCCACAACATATATGTAGGTAAACTCATCTTGGAACACTCCTGTTCTTTTCTTGGTAGATTTCTTACATGGCTGGTAGTGTAATATAGTTGTACATTTTGTGTGCACAGATTGATAGAAGTTTTAGTTCCATGTAGAAGTAATTTTATGTTTGTTGAGGCTAGGTTTATGTTATATATGCTGCTAGTGTATCAGTGTAGTGTTGACATGTGATGAAATGTTATACCTAGGATTTAGAATAGGAATTCTATATTATACAGTATATGTCTGTTTTTTCCTAAAATCCTGAAAATAATATTATCCATTTTTAATTTTAGCAGATCATCTCAGCGGGAACGCAGAATGGAACTGCCTGTTGTCACATCAACCAAAAGATAAACATATGCAACATTCTTCAGTAGAAGACTTAATTACCCTAGCTGTATATCCCAGACATCATGTTATACATCTGTCATCCAATCCCCAAAATCATAAAGAACTCTCTGATCCATCATCACAGATTATTATGCCAAGTGGAGATTACAGCTGGGACAAAACATTTCAGTGTGGTGAATGTGGGAAAAGGTTTACAAAAAAGTCAAATCTTTTTGTACACAAAAGAATTCACACTGGGGAGAAGCCATACTCATGTGCACAATGTGGAAAATGTTTTACCCGTAAATTTAGCCTTGATCAACATGTGAGAACTCACACAGGACAAAAGCCATTTTCATGTTTGGAATGTGGGCAGAGTTTTGTTCAGAAATCATTACTTTTTAGACATAAAGTGGTACACACAGGGGTGAAACCAATTGAATTAACTTGTTTTGAATGTGGCAAATATTTTACTAAGAAATCAGGTCTTGCTGAACATCATAAAATTCACACAGGGGTGAAGCAGTTCTCTTGCTCTGAATGTGGAAAAGCTTTTATCCAGAAATCAGGTCTTGTTGAACATCAGAAAATTCATACTGGGGAGAAGCTACATAAATGTTTAGAATGCGGGAAATGTTTTACCCGGAAATCAAATCTTGTTAAACATCAAAGATTTCACACAGGCGAGAAGCCATATCCATGTTCAGAATGTGGGAAACGGTTTAGCCAGAAATCAGTTCTTGTTGAACATCAACGCATTCACACGGGAGAGAAACCATTTTTATGTTCAGAGTGTGGAAAACGGTTTACACAGAAATCAGATCTTGTTGAACATCAGAGAATTCACACAGGCGAAAAACCTTATTCTTGTTCTGATTGTGGAAAATGCTTCATTACTAAAGTAAAACTCAAGGTTCATCAGAGAACTCACACTGGGGAGAAGCCATTTCCATGTTTTGAATGTGGAAAAAGTTTTACTCAAAAATCACATCTTATCAAACATCACCGATTTCACTCAGGGGAGAAGCCATTCACATGTTCTGAGTGTGGAAAATGTTTTTCCAAGAAATCAAGTCTTGTTTATCACCAAAGAATTCACACAGGGGAAATGCCATGTTCATGATCAGAATAAACAAAACTGTTGTACCCAGAATCTGAGCTTGTTCACCATCAGACAATTCACATATGGAGCAGCTGTGCTTGTGTTCAATATGTGGAAAACTTTTTACAACGAATAAAGTTGAGAAAAGTATTATAGGAGTGATACCTTTATTGGCTAACCAAAAAAATGATATTTGTAAGCTTTCAGAGCTCAAGACTCCTTCATCAGACAGTATTACAAATGAGTTACTGAGATATTTAAATACACAATACAGCAGGACATAAGGAAATGACAAGTGGAGGTGGGCTAAAAAAAATTGAAATGAAGTCTTGGAATTCAAATTCATAAGAAAGTTCCAATCTCTAACAAAGGGACTCAATTTGACACCTGATTTCATGACTCATTACATAAACACAATTAACACCTCCACAAGATCTTCTGATGTGTAAAAGACCACTTTACCTCATCTACATTAGCAACAAAGACTTCATTTCAATTTATTTAGCCCACCTCCACTTGTCATTTGCTTATGTCCTGCTGTATTGTGTATTTAAATGTCTCAGTAACTCATTTGTAATATGTCTGATGAAGGAGCCTTGAGCTCTGAAAGCTTACAAATATCATTTTTCTTGTTAGCCAATAAAGGTATCACTCCTATAGTACTTTTCTCAACTTTTTTGGGGACTTAAGTATTTACATTGATTTCTCTGGATAACACTGTACCACAACATTATTTTGTATTGTACTTTAAGCAAATAAAGAATGTTTGAAACATTTTTCCCTGTATACACACAGAAGAGAAATTATTTTTATGTTCAGACTGTAGAAAACGGTTGACACATGAAAATCAACAAATTTACACAGGGGAGAAGCCTATTGTTGATAGTGGAAACTCCTTTATTACTAAAGGCAAACTTAAGGTTTATCAGAGAATTCATGCTGGGGAGAAACCATTTGCATATTTTGAATGTAAATGTTTTTACAAGAAATCATGACTTGCTTATTACCAGAGAATTGATAGGGAAGAAGCAATATTCATTATCAAAATGGTTTACCTACAAATGGAGCTTGTTCATCATCAGATATTCATTATGTAGGAATTGCTTTATGACTAAATAAAATGAATTTAGGCTTCTCATACATCCATTCATACCTAAAAATGTTCTAATTAGTGTAATGTATCCAGATTTGCTAAACCACTAAATGATCATGTTAACTGTGCTTGTCATACATTGAGAAAAAGAATCAAAGGACTTGTCCACTATTTTGATGCTTGGTCATCAATGTCACATTGGTGGTAGTTAAACACATACCAATCAGTTGACATCACCTTTGACATCAGCCAGATGTCAACAGTATACATAGTGGAACACCAGAGCTCATTGAAGAGCATAGAAATGGATCTGCAATACCCACCATTAGCTCCCAAACAATGTAAGTAGCCTGAGTAAAACAAAATTTACCACTCCCAGAGGTAGAGAGAATAGGAACTGAGCTGCAGTACTTAACAGCAGCCACTATAAAGTGTACAGAGCTCTGGTTGTCCACTCCATGCACTGTTGCAGCTGCTGGAGGGAATAGTATTGATTAATGGAGGGGTTTGAGTCTCGGACCACAACTGATCTTATATCTGTGACCAATATAATAGATGGAACATCCGAACAAGAGCTTGTTCTGATGACAAGACATCAGAACAACGTGGATCTTGTCGTAACCGGATATAAGCACTGCACTCATCCTGTTTTATACCTAAGAGGACACTTTTTAACATTATTCTACTTTTTAATCTCAAATGGAGCCAGATTTTTACTTTAAAGTTTCTACCTTAAATTTGTTTTCTTTTTTAGTCTCAAAAGTGTAAATTTATTAAATAGAAAACAAAAAGCTGTACAAGATAATTATGCAGCAGAGTAGTCAATCAATTAGCATACAATATGTTCAGTTATCCATATTTGTAACAACATTTGAAAGGAAAGGTTAAAGGATAGTCTAACATGCAAAGTAATGTACATGCTGGAATACTCAAATGAAATGTCAGAGGGCAGAGGGTGCAGTCACTGCAGCAGCCATTGCCCCCTTCCTGAAATGAGGCATCATCTAACACTCGCTGTATGTGCTGGACCAGTCCACACATGATATGCACAAATAGTGGGCCCCTCAGTTGCCGGCTGAGATCAGTAATAACGAGTTGGCATCAGAGCAGAGCGACATTGCACAGTGTCAGGATAGTGAGCTTGCTCAGACCAGTGGTGACCGTGCAAATAACATCACTAAGGTAAGTCAATAGTGAAGGGAATGGGAAAAGGGAGACCGCTTCACCGCCTGGTTTCACCTGGATTCTTGCACTCGGTATGGAGGTTTGGCCACTGCCCAATTAGTAATTTAAAGGAGGAAACACCGGTGCTAATCTTCTTTTAGTAATCCTTTATTTTAAATATAAAAATGTGTTAAAAACATTTTCAGCGTGCTAGCAGGCGCTAGACGCATTTCAGAAGGCACCAGAAGGCTAATGATTAAGGAAGGGGTGCCTTCTGAAATGCTTCTAGCGCCTGCTAGCACGCTGAAAATGTTTTTAAAAAGGATTGCTAAAAGAAGATTAGCACTGGTGTTTCCTCCTTTAAATCTTTAAAATTACTAAGGTGAGTGGTGCTGGTCTCTGCACACCAGGTAGTCTTAGAGCACACAGGCTTGTTACTACTTACCTGAGCCGGCAACAGAGTGCTGTCATTTTGAAGATCGCATAGTACACAGCGTGCAGGGACTAGCCCAGCGCCTAAAACGAGCATCCCTGATGACTCTACTTTTCAAGGAGGGTGCATGAGAACACAAAATACCGTAGGTATATGAATACGGTAATATCACAATATAGATATATTAAAGAAATTGTAATAATAAATAATATACCAAAACAAACCTACCAGGCAAAAATCATAGCCACAGACCCAATCGGGATTAAACATTGAGAATCTCCTTCTACATCCTCGCGATCCTCCTCAAGTGCAGCAGCAGCAGCAGCTGGTGATGATACCACAGATATTCCTATAACAAAACACACCATGCAAAAGCTGCTGAGCTCCATGAGATTGGCTCTTCCGGAAAATCTTAAGGTACCGTCACACGTGGCAATTTTGCTAGCAATTTCACTGGCAATTTGCTGGTTGCAGTGAAATCATGGACACATTGTTCTATTTTGTTGCTGTGTACAAATGGAACAATGCAGGGCCAGACTGGGACCAAAAAGCAGCCCTGGAAAACCAACCCCACCAGCCCTCATACTATATCACCCATCAGCCCCGATCAGTGAAATTTGCTTTTACGTTGTCATGGCCTCATCACTTTCGTAAAGGAGTTATCTGAAGAGCCACATGTGAATGGTGCAGCAGAGGAATAATCAACCACAGCTCCATTTACATGGTGCTCTACAAAGCCACATTTCTCAGGATTGTGGGATCCCAGCGGTCAGATACACAGCGAAGGGCAAGTCATCACCTGTACAGAGCAGAAGTGATGACTCTATATTGGGGATAATTAATTTTAACAGCAATTAAATGCTAAAAATAAAAGTCCAATACCGCCTCTGACAACAGGACAGGAGAAGTGGCACTGTGCAGTGTATATACAGAATAATACAGATACTGAGGATTACATCCAGTATACAGGACAGGGAAAGTGGTACTGTGCAGTGTATATATACAGAATAATACAGAGTATACAGGACAGGAGAAGTGGCACTGTGCAGTGTATGTATACAGAATAATACAGATACTGAAGACTACACCCAGAAAAAAACAAAATGCCAGCACAGCCGGAAATTGCAAAAAAATATATATTTGTATCTACACCTGTTAATGCCAAACTGCACAAAAATAGAGACATTTTGCAGGAGATTGCAGAATTGAATCTCCTGAGCTACTCCCCCAGCGTCAAGGAATGTCTCCGTTGGAGTAGTCCTAACTCTACGTATTTTTATAATTGTGATGTGTCCTGTAGACAGCATAATACAGTGTAAAGAGGACCATTTAAAGCACTCACCCATACATGTCAGACATTGCTTCCCATGCTGCCAGGAGGTCTGGTGGATGAAGAGCAACTGAGGCTCAGACACCTGCAGCTTGCACCACAGGTGTCTGGGCTATTTCACAGATTAACCCCCACCAGCCCATCCCGTCCTTATGGGTAAAGCATGTCAAGTCTGGGTGAATGAAGCTGATGTGAAAAAAACCTGAAGACTGGAGGAGGCAGCTGCATGTGAACAAGTACCAAAAATAATGGAGTCAAATGCAGAACCTATATCAGCCCTAACGAGGTTACATTTGATGTTGTGAGCGCGCCTATGACAGAATAATAGGAAGGATAAAAGGAGACAAAACAAGGCGCAATAGTGCCCTATCAATATGACACTGAATGTGCACACAGGTCACAGCTCACCTTCCCTGGATCTGGATATGACAGAATAATGGCATTTGACCAAATTCAGGGATATCTGGGTAGCTAGTGTGTAATAGTGGCCAGTGTTTTAAAATAGTGGCTCTCACGAGAGTATTAAAAGGATGGTAGGTTGTCACAAAGGGAATTCTAGGACCTAGCAAATGGTCTCTTGGAGCTAACCGTCTTACCTTGCGCTATGTCAATCGGGTAACCCCGATCTCTGAATTTGGTTACCATTTCCTCATGTCTCTGCGATCTTTTAGTTGGGTCCGACACAATCCTGTCAACCCTAGCATGTTGTGAAATCGGTAAGGATTTTTTTACATGTTTGGGATGGCAACTATCATAAAGAAGAAGACTATTTTTATTAGTCGGTTTAGAAAACAAGTCAGTAGACAGAGTGCCCTGTTGGTCCATGATTACCAAAGTATCCAAAAAGCTAATTTGCTTGTCATCACAATGGACGGTGAAAGTGAGATTTGGCACTCGAGAGTTGATGTCATTGTAGAAACGGTCAAGTTGCTGTCGGTCACCTTTCCAAATGATAAAAATGTCGTCAATATAGCGACGCTATGTAACAACATGCGTCGCCATATCTGGACTAGTGTAAATGTGGTCATGTTCAAATTTCCCCATAAAAGTAGGTCACAATTGGTATACAATATCTCCTCGTACAATCTCTCTCCCTCAGAACTTGGAGTATTACAGAAGGGACTTTCCTTTAGTCCAACACCAGCATTCAACTCCTTCCAATTGGATCAGGAGTTGAAAAAGTTCTTTAGGTCTCTTAGACTTATTGGATACTTTGGTAATCATGGACCAACAGTGAACTCTGTCTACTGACTTGTTTTCTAAACTGACTGATAAAAACAGTCTTCTTCATTATGATAGTTGCCATCCTAAACATGTAAAAAAATCCTTACCGATTTCACAACATGCTAGGGTTGACAGGATTGTGTCGGACCCAACTAAAAGATTGCAGGGATATGAGGAATTGGTAACCAAATTCAGAGATCGGGGTTACCCGATTGACATAGTGCAAGGTAAGACGGTTAGCTCCGAGAGACCATTCGCTAGGTCCTAGAATTCCCTTTGTGGCAACCAACCATCCTTTTAATACTCTCATGAGAGCTACTATTTTAAAACACTGGCCACTATTACACACTAGCTACCCAGATATCCATGAATTTGATCAAATGCCATTATTCTGTCATAGGCGAGCTCACAACATCAAAAGTAACCTCGTTAGGGCTGATATAGGTTCCGGTAAAAGAACGTTACATCAGATGATGTTACACACTCCACGTAAGGGTACGTTTCCATGCTTGAGTTGTAATCAATGTAACAACGTCATTAAGGGCGAGTATTTCAACCATCCTCGTACAGGTAAACGGTACTCAATCCAAGGTTTTTTTACTTGTGAGTCCTCTTTTGTGATATACCTTATTAAGTGCCTGTGCAGTCATGTATACGTTGAGGAAACCACCCAGTGTGTATGTGACCGTATTAGCAAGCACAAATCAACAATCAGATGCAGAAATACCTTGTTACCTGTTCCACATCACTTTATGGTACACAACCTCTGAGTGTCTCAATTGAGATTTCAAGTAATTGAGAAGATAACACCACTGAGACGGGGCGGTAACCGTATCCAGAGGCTGAAAGAAAGAGAAGCCTACTGGATACATACATTACAAACACTTGAACCCCTTGGTTTGAACCAGGAAATTGATACATTTATCTGACTAGTGTTATACTTTGAGTTGTACCATTTTCTGAAATTTCTTTGTCCTTTAACAAAAAATCTCGTTTGGTATAGAACTCTTGTTGGATTATAAGATCCTACCATCAACTGATTCGGTTGACATATTGCCAGAGGTCTATGTATGTAATAATAATTCCTGTGAGAATGTTCATGACTTATGTATCATCTGTGTTTGTGAAATGAGCATTTTAGTCCTATTACTCAAGCTTATTTAATGTACCCCCTTTTTTCTATGACTTGTATTACATGTACAATACTATGTCTAACAATAAGCTTGTTGCTGTATCTAAATTGCTCCTATTGAGTCCTAACTGCCCTTTTTCTATTTCTTGCAGACTCATTATTGAATAGGATGGCACCTATAGTTGCACCATCACCCTTTGGACGTTGAAAATCACTATTTGAACCACCAGCACTTATGTTGGAGTACACATCATTCTTCTGACGTAGCAATACATTCTGCGCATGCGCGGGCACTCTATGCACATTGCGCATGCTCCAATTTGTGTTCCGGCGGGCGGATCTTCCGTGCGTTCCTCATGCCGGAAATGACGCTCAGCCAGTCCCGCCCCGGCCCATAAAAAGCGGCGCTTGATACACAGCGGCCGCACTCGCCACCGCTCACGGACAGCACATGCCAGAAGGTATCCTTTGCACTGAATACACTTCTCTACTGAAGTGACCTTACAATTCTTGTTTAATCTGCTCCTTTACTTTTTAGGTTTCCCCCATAGCACCTGCCTGCTATACCTTGCTAGGTGACTACTTTTCTTCACTTCCCCCATTAGGGACATATATGAGCTTATCTGTTTATCACACTCTCTTTCTAGATCACAGGATCTACGATCTTTCTTATCATCCTATACTAACGTTCTAGGGGATGAAGGTAATTGTCTTTGGCATATGGGATTGATACTAAAGGACTTCCTAGACTCATTTTATTACATTGTAATCCATGGAAACATCATTGAGATCATAACGAATGTAATGATTTAGTTGTTCTTTATAATGTTTATGGTCCTTGAGTAGCTTAAGCACATGTATATTTAACATCTAGTCCGCTTTGTATGGGATGATGTTTTACTATTGGACATTACTATAGTCATAGAGGAGACTCCATTGTTCTTTTGACAATATATATTAATAGTGAGATTGTTCGATGTGGATTTGCTGAGATTATTCTTTTTGTCTTTCCCATCATATTGAGACTAGCAATCCCGATTGATTTCTGAATTCAAGTATCAAGATCTCAACTGAATAGTTCTACAAAATACGGTGATTTTCATGTTGAATGATTGTTTAATTTGTCACTAGACAACCGTATCTCCTCTTACGTTCTTATTTCCTTATTTTCTCATTTTTTCTTGTAATAATACTCATTACTCACCTTGGGAATTCACCCACTCACTCTAGATAAGGCACTTATCTGTACAGATATCACGTATTCAATAGTGTTATTGCCACTACATAAAAACACGTCGGTCACTGAGCAAGGAGCGCAATGACATTTTATAATATTGTTTATCTGATTTGTATTATGCAAAAAAGTTGCTCATTATTTTATTCTGTTGTTTCTCATTTAGACCCGAGACCCTTGATAAAGACCAGTGTTAGGCCGAAACGTTGGGTGGGCTCTGTGTTTCTGTTTGAACTTTGTGGCAATAAAGACAAACTTTGAATCTCAAACAATTTTGTTGTGCAAAAAATTTTTTTTGGGTGTGCCCAGATATTCTTCTCCTAGTATGCACATTGCAGACTGGCACCGCTGTGTGCACATTGCAGACTGGCACCGCTCTGTGCACGTTGCAGACTGGCACCGCTCTGTGCACGTTGCAGACTGGCACCGCTCTGTGCACGTTGCAGACTGGCACCGCTCTGTGCACGTTGCAGACTGGCACCGCTCTGTGCACGTTGCAGACTGGCACAGCTGTGTGCACGTTGCAGACTGGCACCGCTCTGTGCACATTGCAGACTGGCACCGCTGTGTGCACATTGCAGACTGGCACCGCTGTGTGCACATTGCAGACTGGCACTGCTGTGTGCACATTGCAGGCTGCGGGCTGTATGCACATCTGAGAGTGCTGGTTTATATCTTATATACACACAGCACTATACTTTATATACTGGTCCACACTACATACAGTATATAGGCACACTAATACAGCATGTAGTGCGGACCTCTATATAAAGTATAGTGTTCTGTATAGACAGACAGACACACAGACATGATACGCACATATAGTAGGACCTGTGATGATGTTACAAAGAGGGGAAGCATCAGGGGTCACATGATCAGCTCAGGGAGGGATCAGGGATGATGAAGATTGTGGGTGGGCCTGGGATGTGACAGACCTGTTGATTCTGATTAATCTAAGTGGGGCTCTACTTTGGTTAAATGGCCACGCCCCTTCACATCCATGGCCCCACCCCCTGAATTCCGTGGCCGCTCGGCGGCAGATAAGTTTAAGCAGCAGGCCTGCGGCTGGAGGAGCGGGCAGCCCACACAGCCCACCAGTGGGCAGCCCATCTAGAGAAGTCCTGCCCCTCCTGCCTATCAGTCCGGGCCTGGAACAATGTGTCCATGATTTCACTGCAACCAGCAAATTGCCAGTAAAATTGCTAGCAAAATTGCCGCGTGTGACGGTACCTTAAGAGGTATGCTGGAAGAGTTAGAGGGGAAATTGTCAGCGCATGGCCCATATTGGGAGAATGGCGGAATATACCTCTGCTCACAACGCTCTGGCTGATGATAGCACTTCTTTGCAACAGGAGGTGGTTATACTGAGAAACAAAGTCTGGGACCTAGAAGACAGGTCTAGACAAACTAATGTTCATATTAAGGTACCGTCACGCACAGCAATTTTGCTAGGCAATTTCACTGGCAATTTGCTGGTTGCAGTGAAATCATGGACACATTGTTCTATTTTGTTGCTGTGTACAAATGGAACAATGTGTCCATGATTTCACTGCAACCAGCAAATTGCCAGTGAAATTGCCTAGTGAAATTGCCTAGCAAAATTGCTGTGTGTGAAGGAACCTTTAGGGTATCTTTACATGCCGCAACTTTTGGCGGCGATCGGAGGCAACCGAACATGCACATGCACGTTCTTCATGGTTGCCGCCGAACGCCGAAGGCGCTCGTACACGCTGCAATTGCACCCTCAACCTAACGGAACGTGTCTCCCCAGAAGTTGCCACACCAACAGTGGGAAACATCCGGTAGTCTCCCGACGCCGCTTCATACGCCGCAATCCCCAAAGGAATGTGGGCGTACCTGTTCAGCGCGGCGAGAACATAGGCGTGCCAAATTGTTTTACACCGCGCCCCAAACACGCTGATTAGACAACGCAATAGCGTTATGATTGGCCAGCCTGCGCAGGAAGGCTGGCTAATACATGACGCCATTGCCATTGTGTAGTGTGAATGGACAGCTGTTCAAATATGGTGCCCTGTGAAGGGACAGCCAAGGGAAACACAGTAGCCACCATCAATCATCGCGGACGGGGCGCGGTATCCAGCATGCTGTGGCACGCCTCCGGGAAATCAGTAGGCGACGCTGATTCCATCCCTATCGCCCCTTCACACGCCAAATGCAGGGAATTTCCCCTTCATAGATGCCTCTGGTTTTCAAGCAGTGCTCTGAAATCAGAACCAGGCACAACTTTCAAAATCACCACCGGATTCCCAAATTACACGCCGCAATTTCGTAGCAATTTCACGACGACGGTGACGGGGCTACTGATTGCCTCTCAGATTTCTCACCGCGGTTGCTGCGTGTAAAGGTACCCTAAGAGGGATCCCGGAGTCAGTGGCTGAGGGCCCTTATACAACATCTGCTCCCAGACTCCCTCTTGTGAGGTAGCGCTGAGGGTACCTTTACACGCGGCTACATTTCTAGGGTGGCTACAGATAACTTACTGGTTGCAGTGAAATCATGGAGACAAGGTTCTATCTTGTTGCTGTGTACAAATGGAATAATCTCTCCATGATTTCACTGCAACCAGTAAGTTACCTGTAGCCACCCTAGAAATGTAGCCGCGTGTAAAGGTACCATTATGTATAGTGTTGGAGGACACTCGCTTGCTGCGCAATATTCAGAAACATAGCAACAGTTTTTATAAACGATAGTCCATTACGGTTTATTATCAGTGATAAACCACTTGGTGCAAACTAAGCCATACACCAACCTTAGGTACTTATGACAGGAATAACATACAGTCCATTAACTTCAGCGGGTAAGCCACACAAATTAGAGAAATGTTCATGACCCCCAGTCTGTTTCTACTGCAAATATCCCGCACTGTTCATTTACTAAACTCAGTCAGCACACACAATGTCCCACTCTGGGTTTACCTGCTCTTGCATTGTAGCAGAGTTCATACAGGCTTCTGACAGTCTTGGAAACCAGGCGGTCACAACCCCTCACTGTCTCCAGACAAGGTATGGCTATATTAGAAACCAAAATCTTAAGCATCTCTCCAGTGTGTCTCCAGGAAAATAGCATCTCCTTGCATCCGAGACAGACTAATCCCGTTCACACACAGATTATATTCTCTCAGACCTTGGTGTGTGAGGAAATAGCATGAGCCAGACACTCCCCTGGCTTTTAGCTCACCTGCAGTTTTAATTCATTACCTAAACCTGTGGAACTACAGGTCCCAGCATAATTTATTACCTTAAATTGCTGAACTACAAGTCCCAGCATACATATTTTCAATGCAGCAAGTCTCTGCATCACACTCCCTAGAGATCTGATGATTGATAGAATACATAGGCTTCCTAATCCTTCTGACATCAACTGAGCTCTTTCTTGTGATACACTGGCCCGCTTGCATTTTTACAAAACAAAGGAGGCAAGTTTACATGATGTATCTTGTTTTTGTCTGTCTCTCCCTTTTCATCCATCTCAACAATTTGTATGCAAGGATACAAGATCTGTGAATCTTACAATAGTCTGTATGATCCCCCATGAATGTTAGGCTACGTTCACACGCTGCGTATTTGCATCTTTTTTCTGCGTTTTCCTGCATTTATGCGACACTTTTTTACGCACGTAAATGCAGTGAAACGCAATTATGGAAACGCAGTTCAGCAAAACCTATGACTTTTGCTGAAATGCATTCAGATGTTGCGCTTTTGCGCATTCTTTTACGCATGCGCTGTCACTGCAAAAGCGCATGCGTAAAAAGAATAGACATGTCAATTCTTTTTGGACTTTTCTACATGCTTTTCCTATTGCCCACATGTTTACAAAGTGCACTGTGTAAATGGAGTTGCGCTTTTTGCCGCGTACGCACACAAAAAAGCGTAACTGCATAAAAAACCGCAAAAAATCCGCTGTGTGTGAATGTAGCCTTAAACTTGTATCACTTAATGTGAGAGGCCTGAAGTACCCATGGAGATATTATTTGTGCCCACGAATCTCATGTGTTAAAGGAAGACAATTGCAGAACCCACCCTTGTCATTTTACTACTTCTTTTCTCTCTAACAATGCTTGTAAAAAAGCGAAGGGGTTTAGGATGCATTTTCATCAAAAACTCAGTAGCATTATAACTTATAAACTACATCTCAGATCCAAAGGGCAGGTATATCATTTGTTTGTTCCATCAATGGAATATCCTTTACAATTGCTAATGTATATGCGCCCAACTCCTCACAAGTTTTTACGCTCCTTCAAAAAAGTCACAAGTGCTACCCAAGGTCTGCTAATTGTCTGTGAAGACTTAAATATTCCCGTCTCAAAGGCGCTAGACTGCTCTACTCTAACAGCCGAGCACTCAGAAAGGAACTCAGGCCTTTGAGTAAGGAATTTCACCTCTACGATATCAGACGCTATCTACATGTCTTCGAAAGGAAGTATTCTTTTTTCTTTTCCAAACATCGGTCAAATTGTAAAACAGACTATTTTCTTGTAAATAGTAATTCCTTAAATGCATGTGTAAAACAGAGGTTGGACTGATCACATGGTCGGACTATGCTCCAGTGTACTTAGAAATGAGCACATCTCGCCGCCCTGTCCCTCCACAGAAATGGTGTCCTAAAGATTGGATTACCTATATTTGCTGGTTTATCCCTTGGGAACAGACCTGGTAATTTAGGACAAGATATTCTGGTCCTCTCTGTTATTAGGGATATTATTTGGTCCCATAATTTCATAAACTTTGAATATGACCAACAAATATTGTTAGTAAACCCCAGCTCAGAGCAACCTTAAAAACATATTGCTGAAACAAAAAAGGGTGGGGGGTGCACCGGACCGGTCGGCTACTTACCGCTGCCTCCGCCGGCGCCGGCTGCAGACTCGCTCCCCAAGTCTCTGCTGCTCTTTCCGGAGATTCCCGAACGCTGACAGAAGCAGTGAATAAATTAACTTCCGTCACTGCTCAGGAATCTCCGGAGCAGAGCGAGTCTGGCTGACAGCAGAGTTCAGCTCAGGTCATAATGACCTGAGCTGAACCCTGACTGTTTAGTCAGTTCTCAGCTCTGCTACATCCCTGTCTGTCTAAGCACAGACAGGGATGTAGCAGAGCTGAGATTGTGTTTTGGACTACGTCGGACGGAAGAGGATTTTTTTAATTAAAGATGGAGGTCCCTAATGGTTTTTTTTTATTTCTAATAAAAAATTTTTTCTCTGTGTTGTGTTTTTTTTAAAACAATTTAATAGAAATTCATGGCGGTCATGTCTAATATTGGCGTGACCGCCATAAATTTCGGGCTTAGGGCCAGCTGATAATACACCTAGAGGCACTCACATCCTCAGATGATTTTTACCGCAGACAGAGGCATACGGTAGGACCCAATATACATGAGAATACCTTGAAGACTGGTTATCGGGCTTATATGTAATGCATTACATTAACTAAAATTCTCATTTTGCTTATGTAGATTCTTAGCAGTTAGTGCAATTTTCCTCATCCAAATTTCAGTAGCTTTTTACACTTAGGCATTATGCTATACCTTATACTTGTATCTTGTAGTGTGTAGTGTGCAGCGGATTATATGTATATAGTAATGTTTTTTCTCTTGCTAGCACCTACACTGGGAGGTGTGCTCGTCATTTTCTTAATGTTAATGTTACTGTTTTTTGACTTGAGCACCCTTCATTACCTGATAGCCAGTCCAGTTTTCCATCTAGTTCATTCCTTGTTTTATCAAGTCTCCACCACACCCATACACGCAGGTTTTAAAATGCACCTAGAGGCACTCACATCCTCAGATGATTTTTACCGCAGACAGAGGCATACGGTAGGACCCGATATACATGAGAATACCTTGAAGACTGGTTATCGGGCTTATATGTAATGCATTACATTAACTAAAATTCTCATTTTGCTTATGTAGATTCTTAGCAGTTAGTGCAATTTTCCTCATCCAAATTTCAGTAGCTTTTTACACTTAGCCATTATGCTATACCTTATACTTGTATCTTGTAGTGTGTAGTGTGCAGCGGATTATATGTATATAGTAATGTTTTTTCTCTTGCTAGCACCTACACTGGGAGGTGTGCTCGTCATTTTCTTAATGTTGATAATACAAAGCTGGCCCTAACCTCTTTATTACCCAGTGAGCCACCGCACCAGGGCCACTGGAAGAGCGGGGTTCAGCGCCAGAGGATGGCGCTTCAATGAATGCGCCATCTTCTGGGGTGGCTGCGGGCTGCAATTTGCAGCGGGGGGTGCCCAGAAAGCTTGGGCCTCCCTGCGCTTCGGATTCCAGCCCCCAGCTGCCTAGCTGTACCTGGCTAGACATAGAAATTGCGCGGAGCCCCACGCATTTTTTTTTTTATAATTTCATGAAATTTATGAAATAATAAAAAAAAAAGGGCTCTTGTGTCTGGCCAGGTACAAATAGGCACCTGGGGGTTGGGGGCAGTCCGTCGCTGCCTGCTGGATTCGGCTAGTTACAGAAATATGGCGAAGCCCACGTCAAATATTTTTCTGACAAATCCATAAAACAATTTAAATAAAAGGGACTGCATCTTTATTAACCCCTGGACCATGGGCGAGGGTTAATAAAGATGCAGTCCCTTTTTTAGGATTGTTTTATTGATTTTTCAGAAAAAAAATGATGTGGGCTTCGCCGTATTTCTGGAACCAGCCGGCTCCAGCAGGCAGCGACGGGTAAAAAAGAGGTTAGGGCCAGCTTTGTATTATCAGCTGGCCCTAAGCCCGAAATTTATGGCGGTCACGCCAATATTAGACATGACCGCCATGAATTTCTATTAAATTGTTTTAAAAAAAACACAACACAGAGAAAAATGTTTTATTAGAAATAATAAAAAAAAGCCATTAGGGACTCCATCTTTATTTTAAAAAATCCTCTTCCGTCAGACGTAGTCCAAAACACGATGTCCACTCTGCTACATCCCTGTGCAGATATAGATGTCTATGCACAGGGAGTGAGCAGACTGAGAACAATCTCAGCACTGTTACATCTCTGTGTACAGACATAGATGTCTGTACACAGGGAGAGCAGGCGGGCTCTAGGACCCCGGAGCTGCCGCAGCCCGCAGGACCCGGAGCCCAGCAGAGAGCAGACAGCCGGAAGAGAGGTAAGGAGAATTTCTCCCCCCTCCCTACCTTCGCTCCCTGCTCGCTCCCCCCAGCCCAGTCCTAACTTAGGACGGGGGGGAGGGGCAGGGGGCAGCGGACTCTATACTGTGCAAGTAATCACTGCGATTACTCGCACAGTAACGGTTCGGGCGAATCCCTTACTACTCGGCGAGTGCCGTGTAGTAAAGAGTAGATTCGCCCATCCCTACTTGTAAGCATTAACATATATGTAAGTGTACAAACTAACACTATCAGGGTTTTATCTGTATATACACAGGTGATACAAGCTTCACTTTTTAGCCCTCTTTACCCAAATTATCTTGGGAGTCTAATTATGTTCAACCCAGAAAGGACTAATATTTATGTCCCACTCCACCCGCCATCAATCCTCAAGGAGACTATGTTATGGTTCTCAGTAATTACTTATATTCAGCGTCTAATGTTAACTTTATACAGATCCTTCACCTAGACCTATAAAGCACCTGACCTTAAGGGGTTAATAGTTCTTACCACCCATTCTCAAATTGCTGTAACTTAGCAACTCTAAAGGTACATTCACACACAGCAATTTTGCTAGGCAATTTCACTGGCAATTTGCTGGTTGCAGTGAAATCATGGACACATTGTTCTATATTGTTGCTGTGTACAAATGGAACAATGTGTCCATGATTTCACTGCAACCAGCAAATTGCCAGTGAAATTGCCTAGCAAAATTGCTGTGTGTGAAGGGACCTTGACAACACCTCCTCAATCCTCTTTTGAGGTTAGTAAGGCTGGCTTCACACCACGGTGTGATCCGGTCTGGGGCTCTCCGGGATGACCCAGACCGGATCAGCACACAGAATCGGAGGGCCAAATGTGCCCTCCGGTCCTGTGTGCAGCTGGATGCTGCTAATTTAGTCGCAGCTGCTGATTTTTCAAGACCTGAAACAACAGCGGTGTGCAGCCGCCAGTGTCCAGTTCCCGGATCCTCCTGGTCCAGGGCAATCTGGCCCCATAGGCTCCCATGCTAGGCTGGCTTCACACCACAGTGTGATTCGGTCCGGGGCTATCCGGGATGACCCTGACAGCCCCGGACCGGATCAGCACACAGAACCGGAGGGCCAAATGTGCCCTCTGGTCCTGAGTGCAGCCGGATGCCTGTAATTGCAGCCGCAAGTGCTGTTTTTTCAAGACTGCGGCTAGCAAGGAGCTAGCCGCGGTCCTGAAACAACAGCGGCGTGCAGCCGCCAGTGTCCGGTCCCCGGATCCTCCCGGTCCGGAGCAATCCGGCACCATAGGCTCCCATGTTAGGGAGCGCCGGATGGCCCCGGCTCTGGGAGAATCCGGCCGAATCCGGGATCCGGCAAATTGGGGAGATTTTTCTTCCCGGACAAAAACATGATGCAAGCATCATTTTTGTGTCCGAAGAAAATAATCCGTATTCTCCCGGATTGTCCCGGAGTGATGAAAACAGATGGCAGAGAACTGCCATCCGGCTCCATCCAGCCCCATAGACTGCTATGGGACCAAAAACCAGTTCGGGGCTGTCTGGTTTAAACCAGACAGCCCCGGATCAAAAAATCCGTGGTGTGAAGCCAGCCTTACATAGAACATAATGACTAATAATTCCCCCTGCGGACAAGGTTCATACCTGAATGTTTTTCTCGCTTAGCGTCTGTGATTCCTCCTCCCCTACAGCTGTTTCGCTACCCGCTTCTTCCGGGGGGCGTATAAGGTAACACAAGCCCAGGCTTTTTATCCCCCTTATTACCCAATCTAATACTGCCACGTCACATCCCCACATGCCACTCTCATTTACGGCGCACTGACATCACCCACAACACAACCATCTATTGGTTCCCCTTACTTGCGGCGTGATGCGATATTCAAGCGTCCGTCACGTGTGCCGCAAATGTAGGGAGCACATTGCATTGTGCTAATGGCGCCTGCATACTGAGACTCTCATTCTCAGTCCCAGCAGGTCTCATAATTATCTGCCTCTAACAGCAGCTGTTAAAGGTCATTGTCAGTCTGTTACAGCTGTATTAACAGCTCCCCTGGAAGGGGTAAACATCATTCTATGCGCCCATTGGCACTTATGTGACATGATCGTGAGACGCCAATGGGTTGTTATGACAGTTAAGGGTTTGCTGAAAACCATTGTGCTTGTCATGACGGTACTCTTGTGAAAGCTGGCTTGTGACTGGCGCACATAGGAAAACAAGTTTTTTTCATATGTATGGCAATACTGTAGTACTGCTGTATATATCACAAGTGATTGAATGATCCCAGTTTAGTCCCAAGGGAGCGAAAAAATAAGTAAAATGTAATAAAAAAATTTTTGTAAAAATTTAAAAATAAAAGATCAAATAATTTCCTTTTTCCTCCATTAGGAAATACAAAAAAACAAAACACAACTGATATCACTGTGTTCGTGAAAAACTGATCTATCAAAATATAAAATAAATTATTCTGACCAGTAAGGCTATGTGCACATCTGACGTTTGTGCATCTCTGCATTCCGTCCAAAAACCTGGGTTTTTTTAGCAGAAACTGAGTTTTCTGTGCTCAGCAGTGTTCCTAGATTTTTGCTCGTTTTCCGCCCGGTTTTACAGCGTTTTTCTCGGCGGTTTTCTCGGCGGTTTTGAAAACTGAGTTTTTTGTGCACTTCATCAGCTGAAACCGCTGGAAAAACGGTGGAAAGAAGTCACTTGCTCTATTTTTTGTAAACCGGTGGAAAAACTCAGTTTTGACTGAGAAAACTCAGTTTTGACTGAAAACGACCAGCAGAAAACCGTTCTAGTGAAGACAGAGTTTTCTAAAATCCATTGACTAGCATGTTAATCCAACCGGAGGATAGGATTAACATAAATTAACATAAAACTGAGCGGAAAACGCCGACGGAAAACGTCCAAAAGCAGCCCACAAAACGACTGATGTGCACATACCCTAAATGGTATACTGAGAAAAGAAATCAAAACGTCAGCATTGTGATTTATTGACCACCCCACCAACATCGTATCTACCCCAAAATGTTATCAATAAAAACACCGTCTTGGATTGCAAACAACAAATCCTCACACACCTCCATATTCTGAATATTGAAAATATTACAGCTCTTGGAAAATGTCCAGAGAAGCAAAATTTTTATTTATTTATTTTTTTTACAAATTTTGGACATTTTTTTTCACCACTTAAATAAAGCAAAAACTGTATATTTGGTATCTCTGGAATGGTACTGATGTGGAGATTTAAACTTCCAGTTTTTTTATGTTAAATCCGAATTTTATTCAGTGCAAAATATATGTACAGCATACATATACTTTAGTAAAAGTGTCACAGCAAATTAAACATTGAAAATGTAATATGTGACCTCAACAGTCAAGAAAATATTTGTATACAGACTTGTCATGAAAAAAAATAATAAAGAGCAATAAAAATATATATATAAAAGAAAGAAAAAGTGAAAAGTAGGGAAGAACCAATAATGAAAAGAAAGGTTACCGTTAAGACCGGGCCTTCAAAACTTCCCTCCGCAATATTACTGCATTACATTGACATCTTTAATATAATACGACAACTTTATCTTTATATAGGGGAAAGAGAAAGAAAGAAGAAAATGTTAGGGAAAGAAGAAAAAAAAGTTTGGGGTGTCCCCAAACAGGGAAGAATTAGACTGAATTTGACCCATTATTGCACTCTGACATAATGGGCATTGAAGTGGATGACCCAGAGTTGTTACAAGTATATGAGATACGTGAGGAAAGGAGGTAGATTCCTAAGATTCAATATTGATTTGAGAGATTGACTTATGTTCACAGTTGCAAGATAGATAGATATGTTAGGGTAAAGACGCATATTGTGCCCCCCCGGATGACCCCCGGGTACCCCCCACCCCGTCCCCCGTTCCAGGTGTTTTCAAGACAGCCAACGCCTCATGGTCTCAGACTCCCTAAATAGAATCCATGGTGACCAGAGGCGGCAATGCCTATCCACGCTACCCACATCAGGTGAGCTTTGGCTAATCATATCCTCCATCCTGCACACATGGTTCAGTTCGGACACTAATTCGGCTTTGGATGGACGACCCGTGTTCCTCCACTGCCTGGCAATCAGGGTCCTAGCCGCTGAGAGAAAGTACCGGATCAGGCTGGTTTTATATCCAGAAATGGAAATGTCAATGAGATTCAGCAGGGCCGCGGACGCAGATAGGGTTAAGTGGGTTGACGAAGATAATTCGAATAGATCTAGCACCTCCTCCCAAAATGATTGAATTTGTGAGCACTCCCACCAGATGTGCAAACATGTGCCACGAGTCGTACGACATCGCCAGCAGCGATCCGACAATGATGGAAAAATCAAACTTAGTTCAGCCAGACATCTGTACCACCTCGCCACCACCCTAAAATTCCTCTCCTGGGAAGCTGCCGAATTAGCTGATTTGCGGGTATAAATTAGGATTTTGTCCCACTCAATTGGAGAGAACACCGTTTGCAGATCTTTCTCCCATTTAGCTTTGTACTTAGGAGGGTGTTTGTCAGTGATCTCGAGCGAACCCTGAAACATAGCGTATAACACCGAGATTGTGTGAGGAATAGGGCTTCTCTCCAGACAGAGTTTTTCAAAGACAGTCAGTGGTCTGGTAATGTCTGACAACTCTAATGAGTTAATGTAACTGCATAATCTGGCATGCTGCAACCATGCATCCGGAGGAATCGGAGAACTCTGGTATAACTCAGGTAGGCTCTTCACACCATCTGAATTAGTGTAGTCTTGAATCACAGGGTAGGATTGTCTAAGGATGTTTAGGAAAGAGAGTCTAAAGCAAAGGAGGGATTACCAAAAATGGGCGTCAAGGGGCCAGGACTCATTGTCATGTGTAATGACGGGTTTCTCCTCTTGAGGAAAGTTTGTAATTGAGTCAAAATGAAAGAGAGGGGTTTGGACGGGCGTATGTTAAAAAGCCACACTGCTGCTAGAGGGCATAAATCGTTAAGTGCCGATTCTACCTCCACCCACAATTGAACATCCTCTTGTCTGAACATGTCAAGGACGCATTTGCCCAGAGATGCCATCTGGTAAACTGCAAAGTTAGGTAAACCAACCCCACCCCCCTCCGGCCGCCTACACAGTAGGCCATATGAGAGCCTGGGTCTATTATGTGACCAGATGTAGCGAGTAATCAGGGTCTTGAGTTTAGAAAAGAAGGAGGCCGGAAGGAGGATTGGGACGGCCTGAAAAAATATAAGGGATGGGGTAGCAAGTCCATTCTAATTGAGTGAATTTTACCCCACCAAGATAATGTAAGTCTATTCCAGGCTTTAAGCTCCGATTCAATTTTGGAGAGCAAGGGTATAAAGTTTCTTGTGTATAGAGCCCTTGGGTCTCGAGTTAGTTTTACACCCAGGTAATTGATCTCATCTTGTTTCCATATGAAAGAATACTGGGATTTGAGCAGGGTGACCACCAATTCGGGGAGGGAGACATTAAGCACTTCAGATTTGGAGTCGTTTATCTTTTTTTTTTCTTCAAACTTCTTTTTATTGGTATTTTCCAACAATATTGTATTACAAATAATGAACATATGGTATATAGGCAAATATATCATCATGGAACAATACATCTACAAGTATAAATTATCAGGTTCCGCTTTATAAGTGTTACATAACGTATCGTACTTCGCTCTCCAAGCAGGACACAGGATTTCAGATTCCCTATTTCAAGATTACATCTTCAGATCTTTTTTCAAGACAACTTACATTTTCAGTTTTCCCAGGGTACCCCCTAAAGCTTCCAATAAATACCATGATGTTCCTGTAAGTGGGTATACTATCTGACGAATCTCTTCAGTTGACATTTGGGATTCCATGAACCCTCTCCATTTTCCCATGAACGCTTTGGTGCCGCTTTCATTGTCCCGGAGGACCTCCCTCCTATCTACTTCTAGCGCTTTTTTTAATCCCGTTACCATCTCTAATTTCCCCGACACATCTGGTCTAATCTAATAGGTCAGCAGCAAACGTTTTGCTAGTAAAATTAAAGTATGAGCCACTTTCAACCCCTCCCCCCTACCTTGTGGTGCCTCTAGATCTTGAAATATCCATATTTTCGGATCTAGTTCAAAGGTTATCTTACATACTTTTGAGCATATTTCGCCAATCAATTTCCAGAATTTCTGTACCTTCGGACAGTTCCATATGCCATGGATCATGTCCGTCTTAGATTGGTCACATTTAGGGCAACTGTTTTTCCTGTCAGGGTTAGTTACTGATGCTGGTATATTAAAACCGTATATCACGCCGTGAATTATTCGAAAATGTGAATCTCGCCATTGCTCGTTTAGCACATTGTGTCTTAGTTTGTTCCAACCTGCCAAGATATTTTCCTCCGCCGTGTCATGTTCTAGGAATTTACGCCACTTTCGAAAGGGGACCGATATTCCTCTGGGTAATAACATTTCTCTTAATGTCCCATATATCTCAGATATTGTGAGTTGACATGTATCTAACGTTAGTATCCTATCCCAGATATTACTTTTAGCCTCTTTCGTCAGATCTTTCAAATTGGCCATAATATGATGTTTCAATTGAAGGAACAGCAGGTCCTGCACGCCTCCCAGATTGTAAGTCTCTAGCACTTCATGTTTTGTCATCCACCTGGCCTCTGACATATGCATCAAATCGCAAATCTTATGAATCCCTTTTTGTTTCCATTTATCAAAGAGGGCATTTTCTCTCCCCATTGGGAAGTCTGGAAAGGCCCAAGGGATGAGATATTTGGACACCTTCCAAGATAGGCCACATTTCTTCCTAACTGCCTTCCAGGACAGGATAGTATCCCTGAATACTGCTGACGATTTTATATGGGTTGGTAGACCTGTCATTGACGTATGGAGTAGTGATCCTCTCTCCCAAGGCGCGCAGTATGCCATCTCTAACTTTTTGTCCGAATATCTTCCCGTATTTTTAAGCCACTCAACTACATGTCTAAGGAGACAAGCCAAATTGTACCCTCTAATGTCAGGGAAATTTGTACCCCCCCTCTCCTTCCCTCGGGTCATGATTCCCAGGCTCAGTCTCGATCGTTTGCCCCTCCACAGAAAATTCGTGAATGCTCTATTTAGCCTGGTTATATCTGCCCTTTTCAATAGTAGATGTAGAGTCTGGAGAGGATATAAGAGTCGAGCAAAACTGATCATTTTCACTAGATGGCTGCGACCTAATAAGGATAATGGTAGCTCCCTCCATTTTTTTAGCTCTTTCTCAATTTTTTCAATGAGTGGGCCATAGTTGAGGGTATAAATTTGCTCCGATGTCCTTCCCAGTCTCAACCCCAGGTATTTGACGTATGTGGGCGCTATTGGTATACCTAGCTTTCCTAATGCTCCTCCTTTGTCCTCCCCCCCTCTAATTTTCAGGAGTTCACATTTTTTTCTGTTCAACCTGAAGCCCGAGAAACCACCATAGCACTCTATTGTATTTAAAAGTGTAGGGAGGTCACGAACTGGATTATTCATGAACAATATTATATCATCCGCAAACAAAGCAGATCTCAGTTTCTGCTCCCCTACTGAAATGCCTTCAAAGGGGCTACAGTTGTTCATGTATCGTGCCAAAGGTTCTATAGCCAGGTCGAACAGGAGCGGTGATAACGGGCACCCCTGTCTTGTGCCCTTTTGCAAAGGAAATGTGGGGGATAGAAAACCCGGCGTATGAACTCTAGCTGTTGGATTGGAATACAGAGATCTCAGATACTGTCGAAATCTCCCCTGTATCCCAATGCGATCCAGTACCAGACCCAGCCATGGCCATCTCACATTATCAAATGCTTTTTCTGCGTCTAATGTGACCATGGCTGGGTCTTCCGCCCCTTTTTTATCCCCGAATCGAACCACATCTAGTGCTAAAAGGACTTTGCGTAAATTTGTTACTGCTGACCTCCCTTTTATGAATCCTGTTTGGTGACTTTCAATCAGATCTGGTAATACCTTCGCTAATCTATCCGCCATAAGTTTGGAAAGTATTTTAAGGTCTAGGTTAATTAAAGATATGGGTCTAAAATTTGCTGGATCATCTCCCCCTCCCTCCCCTTTTGGCAGCACTTTGATATAGGCCATATTCATGGCATCTGATATGGGTTCTCCCGATAATATGTTATTGTAAAGGCCCGTCAACGTCGGTGTCACTTCTTCTCTTAGAGTTTTGTAGAATTCCCCTGTGAAACCGTCCGGTCCCGGAGCTTTCCCATTGCCCAAATTCTTAATTATACGGTCCACCTCCTCTTCCGTTATTGGACTATTTAGGTCCTGCAGGTCAAGCTCCGTGACCGGGGTAAGGGGTACCCTATCCAACCAGTCTTTCCCCTCCCGATTGGGTACGTCCGAGGTCTCATATAGCTTCCTATAGTATTTTCCTAATATGAAATTTATTTCCTTGGGGGTCGTCGTGATGGTTCCCTCTTTTCTGCGTAGAGCTCTCATCGGGTTGGGTAGTCTCCTTCCTTTTGCTAGTCCCGCCAACAGCCGCCCCGCCTTATCCCCATACCTGTTGAGATCTGTTTCCAATTGACCTTTTATCAATTCTTCTCTCCTGCTGGCCCACATCTCAAACTCAGTTTTGGCTTCTACCCATGCTTTTTTGTCACTGGGATCTTGTGATTGTCTAAACAGCTTGTAAGTGTATGACACTTTTTTACTGGCCGTTGTGTATCGGTCTCTAATAGACTTTTTTTGTTTGGAGGTGTGAGCCAGTATGAGACCCCTTAGGACTGCCTTTCCCGTTTCCCAAAAGAGACGATGATACTCTTTATGCACTATGTTGTCAGAAACAAAACCTTTCCACCATTCTTTCAACTTTGTCTTAAATTCGCCATCTTTTGCTAGGTATGAGGGAAACCTCCATAGGAAATCCGTTCCTCTCGGATGCGTCTCTGTTATTTCAATGGAAATCGGACTATGGTCAGAGATGACCATATTTTCTAATGTGGCATTTTCTGTCCTCCGCCATAGTTGTTCGGACGCTAAGAATAGATCAATACGCGACCAAGAGCTATGCGGGTGAGAGAAGTGGGTGTAGTCTAGGTCTTGTGGGTGCATCACTCTCCATACGTCAATTAACCCTGTCACCTCTAGAAGCTCTGCAAGATCATTACTTTTTTTTGTTGATATAGTCTGCTCACCCCTCCCTCCCCCTTTTTTCCTATCAATATCTTCCATCACCACTTCATTGAAGTCCCCTCCGATTAAGATATTAGTTTCCCCATCTCCCATAATTGAAATGGACAAGTCTGTAAAAAATTGGGTTCTGGAGGTGTTGGGTGCATATATATTGTGTATGCTCAATTGTTGATCTTGTAGTTGAAGCACCACTTGTAACCTTCTCCCGTCCGAGTCATGTGATACTGAAATTAAGTTGTGGGCTAAATGTTTATTGAGTAATGTCAGCACCCCTGCCTTTTTATCCCTAGCGCCTGAAATCCACCCTGCCCCCACCCATAGCTTCTGCATATATTTTAGCTCGTGTGTTTGAAGGTGAGTTCCTGAAGAAGAGCTATATCAGCCTTTAATTTTTTTAGGTGGTGTAAAATCATATAGCGCTTATTGGGAGACCTCAGCCCCTTCACGTTCCATGAAATTATTCGTAACATTGCTTAAGATCCCTTTTCCCCACGCACCCTGTGTCCTTTCTGTGCATCCATTTCTTCAACTTTGCCTCTCCTGATTGTCTAATACCCGGTGAAATAAAAGCGAACATTTCAAATATGTAACCATTAGCTTTTTGTAACACAAGCATAACATCCAACAATGATCTCCATCTAGTTTCAACCCCCCCTTTTTTCCCATTCTCAAGGAGTATCTGACTTTCTTCCCCCCTCTCCTTGGATAAATAAGTCTTCTCGTGACTTCCCTAGTACTGTAAAAGACAGCTGCTCCCCGCGCCTTTAGACATAGTACTTACTTGTAGCCACCGCCCCCCCCTCCCTTCAAGCGATCCATACTAATCAATATACATGACCTCCTTTTTCCCCCAGCACAACCCTTTTACCAAGGTATCAGAGAATGACGAACTTCCCTCTGTGCGTAACTCTCTTCAGATCAGGGTTTGCCTGTGAATCATTGGCAATCTTAAAACATCTTATGTTCTATAACTTGGCATAACCTAGAATAAAGCATACATTATCCAGGACAATTAAATGCATTGACCATTTCCTCAACCTTTCCCTCCTCTCCCTCCCTCTCTCCAATCAGTGACCGTCCATTTCTTCCAATAGTCACGTGTCATTACATGGTCATCTGTTCCCATCTTGCTTCTGTCCTTTCTGTCCTCTGCCATCTTTGTATGGTATTCCTTTTCCCTCCTTGTTTGTCGCCGCCTTTTCTGCATAGGTGTCTGTGCATGGGGGTGTCTGTGAGCCATTCGCTGTGGTATTCGGCCGCGATCTCTGAGGAGATAATGACTCCTGCTGAAGAAAGTCCATAGCCGCCCTAGCATTAATAAACGAAATCATCTCGCCCTGTCCGTTTCTGAATCTTAATGTTGCAGGGAAAGCTAATTGGAACCTTATGTTTCGCTTGTACAGGATGGTGCAAGCTGCACTGAAGGTTTTTCGTTTGCGTGCTACCTCTGCCGAATAGTCCTCATACAGTCTGACTCTATGACCTTGCAGGACTAGCGGGATCCTCCTGGATCTAAATTCTCTCAGAACGGCTTCCTTATCTTTATAGTCCAGGAATTTGGCTATGATCTGGCGCGGTCCCTCTTTCGGGTCCTTCGGGGGACCGACCCTGTGGGCCCTTTCCACTTTACATTGTCTCCTAAGTCCCATAGCTTTTGGTAGCTCTGTCTCCCAGATCACGTCCAGCTGCCCTGGTAAAAAAGACTCTGGTAGACCGACCATCCTGAGGTTATTTCTTCTGGATCGGTTTTCCAGATCGTCTACTTTTTCCTCAGTATATGCAGAGTGCTTTTGTAGGGCTGCTATGTGGCGTTCCATTATCACAATCCTGTCCTCAGCCTCTCCCAGCCTCCTCTCTGCCTCCTGTAGCCTCTCTCCATGCTTGTCTGTAATTTGCCTGAGCCCAAATAAAGCTTCTGTTACAGTGTCCTTCAGGGCTGATGTTATGTCTGCCACTATGTAGGGGGCTATTGCTTTTGCTAGTTGGGCAACATCCATAGGGCCTGTAATGTATGCTGCTTCCTTCCCCTCCAGTCTCTCCTCATGTTGTGCCTCCCCCGGCTGTGTGCCATTCTCCCAACCCTCCTCCAGTACCTCTGCAGAGTCTAGGTACTGCTCCTCTGTTTCTTTGTCTCTGCCTGGATCACCTCGTGCTTCCTCTGGGCTGTGCCAGCTGTCCTCCGCTTCTCCCTTCTCAGTGGAGGTATCGCGGCTACCATTGCGGTTGTTGCTCCCCGCTGCATGTGCTCTGCCTCCTCCCACGGCCGCCATTTTCACTGTGGGCCCGCTCTTCTTCCCGCTCTGTGCGATCGCCGGCTCCTCGCGTCCCGAGCTCCTCAGGACATAGCGATCCAGGGTCCCTGATGATTTGGGAGTCCCCTCCGAGCCTCTGGGAGCATTCTGGGGCATCTGACCCGGTACTGCTAGCAGTTAGGTGGCGCGGTCTCCGGAGCGTCTCCTTCACGCTGCCATCTTCCTCAGAGCCGGAACCGGAAGTCCGGAGTCGTTTATCTTAAAGTTGCTTAAACAACCAAAGCTGGACAACTCTTCCATTATATTAGGGATTGATATTAGAGGATTTGTCACAAACAAAAGCAGGTCGTCTGCAAACAGCGCAAGTTTATGTTCTGTGTGTCCTGTCTCCAAACCCCGAATTCTCGGATTAAGCCTAAGTGCCCCCGCTAGGGACTCCATGCATAAAATATAGATTAAAGGTGAGAGTGGACATCCCTGGCGTGTGCCGTTATGTATGGGAAATGGATCTGACAGAGACCCATTGACCTGGACATGAGCCGACGGTGATGTATAAAGGGCTTTAATTTTCTGCAGCATTACACTGTCAAGGCCAATATGCTCCAGGGAGGTAAACAGGAAGCCCCAGTGAACCCTGTCAAAAGCCTTTTCGGCGTCTATAGACAGGATGCACATGGGGATCCCCCCCCTTCCTTGCCCCATCAATAATTGCTATAGATCTGATTATATTGTCCCGGGCTTCCCGTCCCAGGACAAAACCCACCTGTTCATTGTTAAGTAGGGATGGCAACAGCCTCCTCAATCCATTTGCAATCAGTTTAGAATATATCTTTATATCTATGTTCATCAAGGATATACAGTAGGTTTATAACTACTGCAAAGGGATGGGTCCTTTCCGGGCTTCAGCAAAACTACAATATGGGCTAATAGGGCTTGGGGTGGAAAAACGTCTCCCTTAGATATGCTGTTACAGACCTCCAATAAATGTGGATTCAAATATTCCGAAAGGGTTTTATAGAAGCCTGAGGAGTAACCGTCTGGGCCAGGGCATTTGCCCAAGTTGAGGGTTTGTATCACCTCAGACAATTCCTCTATTGTGAAGTCTGAGGACAATTCCTTCCTGGCCTTCTCTGAAAGGGTGGGGGACCATATTTGTGAATATATTTTTTAAGTCGAGAAGGAGAACAGGGGGCAGGTGCATCCAGGCTCGATCTTTGTATGTTATAAAGGGAGGCATAAAAGGAACGAAAACATTCCACCATTTCTTTGGTAGAATGTACCTTAGTCCCTCCTGAAGACTTTAGATGGGAGATAAAAGTGCGTTGTGTTCTTGGATGCAGTGCACGAGCCAACAGTTTACCCGATTTGTTGCCTAATGAATAATATTTTGAATTAATCTTGTCCCTTTGGAGTTTATCTTTCTGATCAAGGAGTAAAAGCAATTTGTGGCGCGTGGTGGACAATTGAGCGTATAGGACAGGGGTGGGATTTTGTTTGTGACAGGTACCCTCTTAATCCTGGTTCCATGAGATATCAGGACGCCATGTATGACCGCCTTAAGGGCCTCCACTGATTTGGGGGCGAGGTGGTATCAGATGCATGATCAATAGTAAAGTTCTGAATGGTGGAAGTGAGATCTTTAAGGCAAGAGGGGTCCCTCAGTAAATATTTGTTCAGCCTCCAAGTATATTCCAGTCTGCCCAGGGGTCCCAACCTTAAGTTGAAATACACTGGTGCGTGATCCGACCATAGAATATTTCCTATATAGGATTTAGTCTCGAAATCTAATAATGAGTGAGAAATGTGAAACTTCTCTATCCTAGTATACACTGAATGTGTTTGAGAGTAAAATGTAAAATCACGTTCCTTCGGGTGCATTACTCGCCAGACATCCACCAGATGCATCAAGTCCCAATATTTGGATAGGCGGCGGAGAGATGGTACAGATAGGTGAGACTTACCGGCAGAGGTGTCTATCTTTGGGTCCACAGGGAAATTAAAATCGCCTCCCATTATAGTAGGGGTGGATCTGGTAAACTCTTCCAGTAGCCTCCGGAGCCTCATGCCGAATCTGAGCATGTGCCTGTTAGGATAGTAGACTTTAGCCAGAACATATATTCGTGATAACCAGTTGATTTTAAGGAAGATGTATCTTCCCACAGGATCGATTGCCTGGTCCAGAACGTCGGGGGCAAACGATTTATGAAAAGCCACCAATACTCCCCTGGACTTGTACAAGGAGTTATTGCTATGGAACCAGGCCAGGAAGTCCCGGGAGCCACACATGGGGAGAGCATCAGATCTAAAATGCGTCTCTTGCAACATTAAAACATGTACTCGTATCTTAGATTTTTTTGCTGTTGTAAAAATTTGACGTCTCTTTTCTGGTTTGTTCAATCCCCTCACGTTAAATGAACAACACTTCAATTCAGTCATACTGGGTATGGTATAAGAGCAGCAAAAGGCCCATATGTCGAGTCTTCCCAGTCCGACAGGGGGAAGTTAGAAGGAACAGGAGAGGGAGAGTTAGAAAGTAAAGAAAAGAGAGGTAGATATGGGTAGAATCCAAGAGGCTACCCATATCAAGCCAAATGGCTTGTTATCTATAAGAAAAAGTGCAAAATATGGACAGAGAATCCTGTCTAGCACTTGGGGGGTGCAGAATAGCCAGGCAATGAGCAAGCCAGCTGTCCGCCCCTCTCAGCCGCACCTCAATTACACAACAGTATAACTTATATAAACTGCCATCACACATTATGTCACATTATGATATGAGCTGGTAGGTCATAAGGTTCAAGCATATCGAAAAAAGGCATATTAAATGAGAATCCAGAATATTCCATGGAAGTAAAGAGAAAAAAGATGGTTATCCAAAATAGGGAGAAGAGAAGGGGAGGGGAGGATAGAGCAATGAAGAAGGCACATAGCAGGCCCAGGGTAGTTGAGAATCTCCTTCTGCAGAAGGAAAAAAGTCTGAAGAGGTCTGTAGAATAATATAAGCGGTGTATGTGGGTGTGTGTCGGAGATAGTAGTCTAGACAAGCTGAGGAAGAATGAGATTTAGAAAAGGATGATATATATAGTAAAGATATGGAAGGGCTTTTATGGAAAGAGAGAGATTGGAAGATGTGAGAAAGAAGAATAAAGAGAATATGGAGGAGAAGAAGTAGTTAGGGAAATGGAAAGGAGAAAGGATGGGGGGGTAAAGCAGGAGGGGGGGAGTGGTAGGGGGAAACGGGAAAAGCGGGTAGAAAAGTAGATAACCATCAATTCGCATACATCAAGTTCTGAAAATGTTGATTTGCCCCAGTGGAGGCAACTAGATCTGGAAGCCAAAGACGTGGCTGTCCGGTCACAGAACAGTCATCCATGTTGTCATTGGACCCGTTCAGGTTGGGGCTCCCCTGGTGGTGCCGGCCCTGGGAGATCTTTTCCAGCGTGTCGGAGGGGCAGGCAAGACCGGGTGTCTGGGCCAGTCCGGCAAATCAATCATGGGCAGATCCAGAGCCCTCGTGAAGGCAGGAAGATCTCCTATTCTTCTGAAAGATGCCGAACGGTCATCTTTGGATGCAATCAGTTGGAAGGGGAAGCCCCACCTGTATTTTATCTCCTTGTCCTTAAGGATATTAAGTAAGGGTCTCAATCCTCTCCTTTGTAGGAAAGTTCTCCTTGCCAAATCTGGGAGCAGGGACACATTTGAGTTCGCAAAGGAGATAGATCCAGATTGCCGCACCGCCGCTGCCATAATAGCCTCCTTAATGGAGAAAAAGTGGACTCGGCACACCACATCTCTTGGTAATGCCTCACTGGTGGCTTAGGTGCAAGAGCCCTATAGACTCTGTCCAGATCAATGTCCGGGCCACCTTCATCCCCCAGAACTTGCTTGAACAGGCTCTGGACTGCCCCCCCCCAGGTCCAGAGGCGACACAGACTCGGGCAGTCCCCTGATCCTAATATTGTTCCTGCAATTTCTATTTTCTAAATCCTCTTGGTTTTAAAGGAGATCTTCTAGCAGGGCTGAATGGGATTCTAGAGTGTCTCTATGGGCTTTCAGCACATCCAGGACAGCATCCTGACCCCTCTCCACTTCCTCCACCCTCGTAGTGAACTCCTGTTTCAGTGCCTGGATCTCTGTCTTATAGGAGTTTTCTAGCCTGCATGCGAATCTCTCTAGATCCATTTTTGTGGGCAAGTTTTTAATATATGCACTTATCTCTGAGCAGGAAGCATTCTCCAGAGGCAACTGTGATCCCTCTGTGGTCTCCTCTTGCTGTGGGTCATCTCTAAGGCACTCGTAGCGGTTTCCCCTTTGTCTGTGGCTGCGCTCTGCCCTGGGAGCCGCCTCACGCTGTGATGGAGTCGCCATCTTGGAGGGAATCTAAGCGGGAGAGGCGTCTGTGTTGGTGCGGAGGAAACGATCAATAGCGACTCTGTGAGATGTGTCCGCGGGTCCGGTGTCTCCTGGGCCTTTCTTGCTTTTGGTGGCAGTTTGCTCTGGTGGCAATTTGTAGGGCAGGGAAGCGGCTGTTAGGATGGTGGCAAGCGGAGCTCCCTCACCGTGCTGCCTGCTCAGCCATGGGTTAGCCACGTCCCCCCAACTTCCAGTTTTTTTCACTATTAAAAGAATGTTGTAAATGAAAGAACCCAAAAAACAACTGCACAATTGCACTTTTTTGTTTCTTTGCCATCTTTGGATTTTTTCCCTGCTTTCCAGTAAATAATATGATAAAATGGATGGTGTAATTCATATCTTCAATTCATCTTGCAAAAAACAAGTCCTTACTATACATGGCTATGTCAATGACTCACCGTAGCCGGGTTCTGCACGTCACAGGCGTTTTCTTCTCCTTGTCACGGAACCGCGCCTGCGGCTGTGGGGCCCGGTGGTCCAGATCAATAGGGTTGGCTGAACAGATTAGGGGTTAATCTTGTCGTAACGCCACCTGTGAAAGTTCCGGTGATGCACACCGGCGCTGCTTGGGCCTCCGGGGGATGGAATGCAGCATGATGGGACACTCCCCACAGGACGAGCGGGAGTCCCCAGAGGTAGGAGCTGCACAAGATGTTGTGAGGCAGCTTTGTAAGGCTGCTGTTAAATCCAGGAATTAAAGCGCAGACACAGCAAAGTCTTTTAGGTACCTTTACTGGTGGATAGCAGGTACACTCAGACCGGGTGAGGATGAGGTTAACACTCCTGGAGGTTCACAGCAAGCAGTAGTGTAGGCTTCCTTTCTCTGTCTTCTCTAGTGAGGTCGGGTGGATCTAAAATCCTGCCCGGACCGGGGTAAACGTTCAGCGGAACGTGCTTCACCTGGTTTAGCTGCACTGAGGGCACTGTTAAAGGGATGATTCAACGTCTATCCTCTTCCCTGGGCTCTCGTTGGTAGGTGCGACAGGTGAACAGGGGGCTAGACTCCCTGTTAGCTGTGCTGGTTCTCTGTGGTGGCTAGATAGCTCTCACAGCTCGGTTCCAGTAACCGGATGATGAGGGAGAGTTAGGGTATCTCTGTTGTCCCTGAGAGGTGCTTTCTCCTTCCCTATGACCCCAATTGCAAGGGTCTCTCACTGGGCAGGTGTGCTGGTTTGGGCCTAGTATAGCTCCAGAACCGGTAGTTGCACACTTCCTGCAGGTCTTCTAGCGTCTGCAAACTCTGGTGTTTCTCCCTCCAAGACCCTATTTATAGGGGGAAACTGGCTCAAGTGACCAGTGGAGCTCCCCCTAGAGGCTTGGGGTGAAACCAGGTGTTCTAAGGTGTTTTGTTTGCTTGCTGTTACTACTCCATTTGTGTACCAAGGGTTCTGTGGTGCCCAACAGGGTGACTGGGTGCCACATCAACAAAAAAATAAAAAGTTATGGCTTTTAGAATAAAGGAAGGAAAAAATAAAAGCGTGAAAACTAAATATCGCCGCATCCTTATGGAGTTAAAGTGGCTGTCCACTACTCTGACAACTCCTATACTTTCCTCAGTGTCTTATACTTTTTTTTCCTCCAAAAAGAGGGGCTAAGAATTATTTTTGGGGTAGACCTTATATTTGACCAAGAATAAACAATCACTCATTTATGCTCGAACAAAAAAAAATCAACAATGTTATGGAATACAGTATACTGGTTGTTGAAGAAGAGCAAAGCTGCAGGAAGGCAGACTTTGATTGTGGACATACAGACTTGGGAGGCAGGACTCGGGAGTGTAGTTGGGGAGCATCTACCTTTCTATTGGTACAGTATACAATCAAAGAGAAAAATACAGCATCACATCTTGAATGGTATTATGATTAAGACCACATCGGAGGTGGAAACACGTAAATATGTGGATTTTTAACGTGATAAAATTTAATAGTGTTATCTTCAAGATGTGATGCTGGATTTTTCTCTTTAATTCTGGACATTGCTAGTCCTACAATTCTTCCTTTTTCCTTACTCTGTCTGCTAATTCCTGCTTTCCATCAAGTCAAATGGTGAGCTGGACTTTCTTTTTTCATTAACATTGTACAGCATACAGTACAGTACTCAGGACGCATTGTTCAATCTCGATCAGGACATGTAGTTACCAAGTCCATGTGACCCGTGACCAATCAGCACCCAGAGTCAGAAGGAGGGGCAACCTCCCCTACCGACTTCGGGTGCTGATTGGTCGCTGGTCACTTGGGCTCCATGAGTGCAGGTCCTGACAGAACTGGAACCCCTGCTGGCAGGTGAATATAAAGCTTTATTGTTTTAATGACAGGGGCGTACAATGGGAATGAAGGGGAGCAAGGGGAATAAATACAGTATTCACCTGGCTCTGTATGTACACTGAGCTGTAGGCTGATTTTCTGCTAAGGGAAAAGAGAAAAAAAAAAAAAAAAAGATTTAAATCTGATTTTCTAGCGAGTGTGACGAGCTACGTGTGACAGAGCAAGTGCGACAGAAGTAAGTATGTGACTTGTGATTCAGTGACTTTGGATTCAGGGAGTTTGGAAGGGAGGACTTATTGAATTGCTGGTTGTATTTAATTAATACTTTGCATTTCTTTTTACTTATCATTTCTGTCTGGTGCAATCCCCTTTAGGAAATGAGCTCCATAATTGGCAATGCCATCCAGTGTACATCTTGCCACATGTATGCATTCCTTGACCAGCCGATCGAGGGTGCATACTGCAATGTGAGATGTGAGTACGTTGTGCATTTGGAAGCCCAGATACTGGATCTAAATGAACAACTGACAACGCTGAGATCCATAGACAATATGGAAAGGAGTCTGCTGCTCACTGAACAGCTGCTCAATGGAATAGATGTGGGGGAGGATGGTAGTATGGAGCTGCAGGACCGTGAGGTAGCCAGCTGGGTGACAGTTAGAAGGCGGGGTAGAGGGAAGGGTGCCAGGGAGGCTAGCCCTGATCTGGCACACCCCAATAAATTTGCTATGTTGGCAGATGAGGGGGGTGTGAGTTCAGGTACAGCACTGCTGCAGCAGGGCATGACCTCTGAAAGCCAGAGGAGTGTCTGCTCCAGTAAGGGGGAAAACAGCAGAGAAGGGCAGGCTAGACAGGTGCTGGTAGTGGGGGACTCAATTATTAGGGGAATAGATAGGGCAATCTGTCACAAAGACAGGGATCGTCGAACAGTGTGCTGCCTACCTGGCGCTCGAGTCCGGCACATCGCTGAGCGGGTTGACAGATTACTGGGAGGGGCTGGTGAGGACCCAGCAGTCATGGTGCACATTGGCACAAATGACAAAGTTAGAGGTAGGTGGAAGGTCCTTAAAGATGATTTCAGGGAATTAGGCTGCAAGCTTAAGGCAAGGACCTCCAAGGTAGTATTCTCTGAAATACTGCCTGTACCACGTGCCACACCAGAGAGGCAAAGGGAGATTAGGGAGATAAATAAGTGGCTCAGGAATTGGTGTAGGAAGGAGGCGTTTGGGTTCCTGGAGAACTGGGCCGACTTCTCTGTTGGCTACAGGTTCTATGCTAGGGACGGGCTGCACCTCAATGGGGAGGGTGCAGCTGTGCTGGGGGAGAAAATGGCTAGAAGGTTGGAGGAGTGTTTAAACTAGGGATTGGGGGGGAGGGTATTCATTGTATAGGAGGGGAAGATAGTGTAAATAGTAACCTGGGCACAAGTAATAAAATTGGGGGTGGCATGGGGGTGGGGTTAGAACAGTCAATCTAGTAGGAAGGAATAGAGGTAAAGAGAGATGCATAAAGTGCATGTACACTAATGCCAGAAGCCTCACCAACAAAATGGAGGAATTAGAATTGATTTTGTTGGAAAATAATTATGACATGGTGGGGATTTCGGAGACTTGGCTGGACAAGAGCCATGACTGGGCTGTTAATTTACAGGGCTATTGTCTGTTCAGAAATGACCGTACAAATAGGCGAGGAGGAGGTGTATGTTTATACGTAAAATCATCCTTAAAACCCATCCTGCGTGATAAGATAGGTGAATCAAATGGGAATGTAGAGTCCCTGTGGGTGGAGATAAGGGGAGGGGGAAAAAATAATAAATTACTGATAGGGGTTTGTTATAAGTCTCCAACAATAATGGAAGTGGAGGAGAATATCCTCATAAAGCAAATAGATGAAGCAGCGACTCAGGGAGAAGTTATTATTGTGGGGGACTTCAACTACCCTGAAATACATTGGGGATCAGAAACCTGCAGTTCCAGCAAGGGTAATAAGTTTTTGAAAACTATGAGAGACAATTACCTTTCACAACTGGTTCAGGACCCAACAAGAAGGGGGGCACTGCTGGACCTAATATTAACCAACAGGCCGGACCGCATATCAAATATACGGGTTGGGGGTCACTTGGGTAATAGTGATCATAACTTAATAAGCTTTCAAGTATCCTTTACTAAGACGTGTAGTAGAGGGGCTACAAGGACACTAAACTTCAGGAAGGCATATTTCCAACGGTTGAAGAGATGATCTTAGTGCAATAAACTGGGACGATGTCCTGAGACATAAAAGTACACAACACAAATGGGAGATGTTTATTAGCATCCTGAATAGGACCTGTGCACAATATATACCCTATGGCAGTGATGGCGAACCTTTCAGAGGCCGAGTGCCCAAACCGCAACCTAAAACTAAATTATTTATGGCGAAGTGCCAATATGGTAATGTAACCTAAATTACAGCAGTGGTAATCATAAGCGCTACACAGGGGGAAGAGCCAGCAGATGCTAACTCTCTTCCCTGTGCAGTGGTTATAGTCCTGAAACATTGATGATCAATTATTTTAACAATTAATTGATTTTAAACTTACCTTTGCAGTCTTCTCTTCTCTTCAGCAGTGGTCAGACAGCTCATGTGTACTGCACATTGAAGCTGAGTCGCTGCCACTGCCCTTTCTAGAAATGGCAGGTGGACTGATCTGTATGGAAAAAATGCAGAATATTAGACAGAAGATAGATTTTATCATGGAGTGCAAGCATATTTCATACTGAAATCCTGGTCCCTTATCTTGCAGTAATGTGCTCCATCCTGACCCTCTCCTTGAAGCTATGTGCTCCATCCTGACCCTCTCCTTGTAGCTATGTGCTCCATCCTGACCCTCTCCTTCTATTTATGTGCTCCATTCTGATCCTCTCCTAGCTATATGATCTATCCTGACCATCTCCATGCATTTATGGCCCCATCCTGACCCTCTCCTTGCAGTTGTGCTCCATCCTGACCCTCTCCTGGCAGTAATGTTTCTATCCTGACCCCCTTCTTGTAGTAATGTATTTATCCTTATCCCCTTGTAGTATGCCCCATCCTTGTCCCCTTCGGTAATGTCCCTTCCTTGTCCCTTGTGGTAATGTCCCCATCCTGCCCTTATAATGTAGTAATGCCCCATCCTGCTGTAATGCCCTATCCTTGTCCCCTTGCAGCAATATGCCCCATCCTGCAGTAATATGCCACATTCTTGTCCCCTTGCAGTAATATGCCCCATCCTGCAGTAATACCCTATCCTTCTCCCCTTGCAGTAATATGCCCATCCTGCAGTAATACCCTATCCTTCTCCCCTTGCAGTAATATGCCCCATCCGTGTCCCCTTGAAGTAATATGCCCCATCCTGCAGTAATGTATCTCATCCTTGTCCACTTGCCATTAATATGCCCTACCCTTATTCATTTGCAGTAATATGCCCCATCCTGCACCAATATGCCCCATCCTTGTCCCAGTGCAGTAATATGCCCATCCAGCAGTAATGTTCCCCATCCTTGTCCCCATCACATATTAATCTGCCACATCCTGCCCCTATCACATAGTAATATGCCACATCATCCCCATTACATAATATGCCCCATCCTGCCCCCATCGCATATGCCCCATCCTGCCCCCTCATAGTAATGCCCCATCAGCCCCTCACAGTAATGCCCCATCAGCCCCTCACAGTAATGCCCCATCCAGCCCCTCATAGTAATGCCCCATCAGCCCCTCACAGTAATGCCCCATCAGCCCCTCACAGTAATGCCCCATCAGCCCCTCACAGTAATGCCCCATCAGCCCCTCACAGTAATGCCCCATCCAGCCCCTCACAGTAATGCCCCATCCAGCCCCTCACAGTAATGCCCCATCAGCCCCTCACAGTAATGCCCCATCAGCCCCTCACAGTAATGCCCCATCCAGCCCCTCACAGTAATGCCCCATCCTGCCCCTCACAGTAATGCCCCATCAGCCCCTCACAGTAATGCCCCATCCAGCCCCTCACAGTAATGCCCCATCCAGCCCCTCACAGTAATGCCCCATCAGCCCCTCACAGTAATGCCCCATCCTGCCCCTCACAGTAATACCCCATCCAGCCCCTCACAGTAATGCCCCATCAGCCCCTCACAGTAATGCCCCATCAGCCCCTCACAGTAATGCCCCATCCTGCCCCTTACAGTAATGCCCCATCCTGCCCCTCACAGTAATGCCCCATCAGCCCCTCACAGTAATGCCCCATCCAGCCCCTCACAGTAATGCCCCATCCTGCCCCTCACAGTAATGCCCCATCAGCCCCTCACAGTAATGCCCCATCCAGCCCCTCACAGTAATGCCCCATCCAGCCCCTCACAGTAATGCCCCATCCAGCCCCTCACAGTAATGCCCCATCAGCCCCTCACAGTAATGCCCCATCAGCCCCTCATAGTAATGCCCCATCCAGCCCCTCACAGTAATGCCCCATCAGCCCCTCACAGTAATGCCCCATCAGCCCCTCACAGTAATGCCCCATCAGCCCCTCACAGTAATGCCCCATCCTGCCCCTCACAGTAATGCCCCATCAGCCCCTCACAGTAATGCCCCATCCAGCCCTCACAGTAATGCCCCATCCAGCCCCTCATAGTAATGCCCCATCAGCCCCTCACAGTAATGCCCCATCCAGCCCCTCACAGTAATGCCCCATCCAGCCCCTCACAGTAATGCCCCATCCTGCCCCTCACAGTAATGCCCCATCCTGCCCCTCACAGTAATGCCCCATCAGCCCCTCACAGTAATGCCCCATCCTGCCCCTCACAGTAATGCCCCATCAGCCCCTCACAGTAATGCCCCATCCAGCCCCTCACAGTAATGCCCCATCAGCCCCTCACAGTAATGCCCCATCCTGCCCCTCACAGTAATGCCCCATCAGCCCCTCACAGTAATGCCCCATCCAGCCCCTCACAGTAATGCCCCATCCAGCCCCTCACAGTAATGCCCCATCCAGCCCCTCACAGTAATGCCCCATCCAGCCCCTCACAGTAATGCCCCATCCTGCCCCTCACAGTAATGCCCCATCAGCCCCTCACAGTAATGCCCCATCCAGCCCCTCACAGTAATGCCCCATCCAGCCCCTCATAGTAATGCCCATCCAGCCCCTCACAGTAATGCCCCATCCAGCCCCTCACAGTAATGCCCCATCCTGCCCCTCACAGTAATGCCCCATCCTGCCCCTCACAGTAATGCCCCATCCTGCCCCTCACAGTAATGCCCCATCCAGCCCCTCACAGTAATGCCCCATCCAGCCCCTCACAGTAATGCCCCATCAGCCCCTCACAGTAATGCCCCATCCTGCCCCTCACAGTAATGCCCCATCCAGCCCCTCACAGTAATGCCCCATCCAGCCCCTCACAGTAATGCCCCATCAGCCCCTCACAGTAATGCCCCATCCTGCCCCTCACAGTAATGCCCCATCAGCCCCTCACAGTAATGCCCCATCCAGCCCCTCACAGTAATGCCCCATCAGCCCCTCACAGTAATGCCCCATCCAGCCCCTCACAGTAATGCCCCATCCTGCTATAGATTATGAAAAAAAAAAAGTCATACTCACCTTCCTGCTGCAGTTTCCTCTTCTGACATCTTCTCCAGTGTCTTCTCCTCCCGACCCGCGCTGAGTGCGGTCACGTGACGCCGGGCACGTCACATGACCGCTGTCACATGACGCTGGCCGGGAGGGCGGGGCTTGGAAGTGTGTCAGAGAGAGGAGAAATATCTCCTCTGCTCCGACACAGCCTTGATCTGCCGGCGCCGCGGCGCGCGCCGGCAGATCACAGCAGCAGTGTAGTGGTGAGGCCACGTGCCAGGGGAAGCGGCTCTGCGTGCCACCCCGGGCACGCGTGCCATAGGTTCGCCATCACTGCCCTATGGGAATAAGCATGCTAGAAATAGGAGGAAACCACTATGGCTAAATAAAGCGGTAAGAGGTGCAATATGTGACAAAAAGAAAGCATTTAGGGAATTAAAGCAAGTAGGTAGTGATGAGGCATTAAGTAAATACAGAAAATTAAATAACATTTGTAAAAAGCAAATCAAGGTAGCAAAGATTGAGACAGAGAGACTCATTGCCAGAGAAAGTAAAAAGAATCCCAAAATATTTTTTAACTACATAAATAGTAAGAAACTAAAAATTGATGGTGTTGGCCCCTTTAAAAATAGTCTGGGTGAAATGGTGGATGAGGATGAGGAAAAAGCCAATATGCTAAATGACTTTTTCAACAGTATTTACACAAGAAAATCCCATGACAGACAAGAAAATCCCATGACAGACAATATGATCAGTGATAACAAAAATTCTCAATTAAATGTCACCTGCTTAACCCAAGAGGAATTACGGCATCGTCTAAAAATCACTAAAATTGACAAATCCCCGGGCCCGGATGGGATACACCCCAGAGTGCTGCAGGAATTAAGTACTGTCATAGATAGACCATTATTTTTAATATTTAAAGATTCCATAATAACAGGGTCTGTACCACAGGACTGGCGTATAGCAAATGTGGTGCCAATATTCAAAAAGGGGACAAAAACTGAACTTGGAAATTATAGGCCAGTAAGCTTAACCTCTACTGTGGGTAAAATCCTAGAGGGTTTTCTAAGAGATGTTATACTGGAGTATCTGAAGAAAAATAACCTCATGACCCATTATCAACATGGTTTTACGAGGGACTGTTCCTGTCAAACTAATCTAATAAGCTTCTATGAAGGAGTAAGCTCTGGACTGGACCAAGGAAATGCAGTGGATGTGGTGTATATGGACTTTTCAAAAGCTTTTGATACGGTGCCACACAAAAGGTTGATACATAAAATGAGGGCAATGGGGATAGGGGAAAATATGTGTAAGTGGGTTAAGAACTGGCTTAGTGCTAGGAAACAAAGGGTGGTTATTAATGGAACACACTCAGAATGGGTCACAGTTAACAGTGGGGTACCACAGGGGTCAGTGTTGGGCCCGCTTCTATTTAATATATTTATTAATGACCTTGTAGGGGGCATACAGAGTAGAATCTCAATATTTGCGGATGACACTAAACTCTGCAGGGTAATCAATACAGAGGAGGACAATTTTATATTACAGGAGGATTTATGTAAACTAGAAGCTTGGGCTGATAAATGGCAAATGAGCTTTAATGGGGATAAATGTAAAGTAATGCACTTGGGCAGAGGAAACAAAAGGTATAATTATGTGCTTAATTGTAAAACACTGGGCAAAACTGTCACTGAAAAAGACCTGGGTGTATGGGTAGATGACAAACTCACATTTAGTGGCCAGTGTCAGGCAGCTGCTGCAAAGGCAAATAAAATAATGGGATGCATTAAAAGAGGCATAGATTCTCATGAGGAGAACATAATTTTACCTCTATACAAGTCACTAGTGCGACCACACTTAGAATACTGTGTACAATTCTGGTCTCCGGTGTATAAGAAAGACATAGCTGAACTAGAGCGGGTCCAGAGAAGAGCGACAAAAGTCATTAGAGGACTAAGGGGTCTGCAATACCAAGACAGGTTATTAAACTTGGGGTTATTTAGCTTGGAAAAACGAAGGCTTAGGGGTGATCTTATAATAATGTATAAATATATGAGGGGACAGTACAGAGACCTTTCTAATGATCTGTTTACTCTTAGGCCTGAGACTGGGACAAGGGGGCATCCTCTACATCTGGAGGAAAGAAGGTTTAATCATAATCACAGACGCGGATTCTTTACTGTAAGAGCAGTGAGACTATGGAACTCTCTGCCACATGATGTTGTAATGAGTGAGTCACTACTAACATTTAAGAAGGGCCTGGATACCTTTCTTGAAAACTATAATATTATCAGTTATACATACTAGATTCTTCGATAGGGCGTTGATCCAGGGAACTAGTCTGATTGCCATATCTGGAGTCAGGAAGGAATTTTTTACCCCAATGTGGAGCTTAGTGTTGCCACATGGGGTTTTTTGCCTTCCTCTGGATCAACATGTTAGGCTATGGGTTGAACTAGATGGACTTAAAGTCTTCCTTCAACCTTAAAAACTATGTTACTATGTTACTATGTTACTATGTCTGCTGCACTGGCGACTAATAATATAATATTTAAGCATTTATATAGCGCTATTGATTCCATAGCACTTTACATACATCAGTAATGCTGTCTCTCTTGGAGCTCACAATCTGAACATCCTATCAGTATGTTTTTGCAATGAGGGAGAAACCGGAGTGCCCGGGGGCGCCCAACCTCTAGAAATAGCATTGATTGGCAGTATTACAAATTTGTATCCCTGATGAGTAATAATTTTCAGCCAAAATATGGAATGCAGATCGGACACTTGACTGCAGTTCAATTTACTCTTTGTTATAATGCCGAAAAAAGAAGTGTGCAGCATTTGGCAGCCACAAAGGGCATCAATGGAGTGGTGGTCAAAAGTGTTCTAATGATGATAAAAGTGCCCAGTTCTAGCGATCAGTGCAGGTCCCAGCAGTCAGACCCCCACTGATAAATAAGATATCACTGGACAACTTCTTTAAGTTTAGATAAAACTTATATGAACATTCTCTTACATTTTTAATCTCTCGTCAAGTACTTCACTACCATCTGTGCCTCTCCTCTTTGTTAAGGTACCGTTACACGGTACAACTTATCAGCGATGTTGTTTGCGATCTCGGGAGCGCACTGATTTTTTGGACACCTGTGCTACATCGCTGGTGAGCTGTCACACGTCCAGATATTGTGGACAACTCACCAATGATGTTATGAGCAGGGATCATTCACAAACACCGCAAATGATCCCTGCTCACTGCTGTGAATGGGCGAAGTCGGCCGTGACATCGCTATTGCGGTGTCACACCGAACGATGCCACAGGTTGCTTAAGTTGAAGTTAACATGCAGGAAAATCTGTCAACTCCGACTTGAACTATCGTTGATGAATCATGCGTTTACACGTAACAACGATGTCGTTTCAACATCGTTCCTGATGTCACTTTTGAACGTTGTCGGGAACAATGTTGAAACGTGTAACGGGGCCTTAAATCTAAAGCTGATGCAGTTGTACATAGCTACTGCACAGAGTGGTCCACCTGGTAGCAGAGGATTCACATTAAGGAAGCATTTCCACCAAACTTTATTGTCTTGTCTTGTGTAAATGTCTGTGTAATGTAGTGTACAAACTGTAATATACTCTCTGATCGCCATCTTCCCAGTTTAAACGATGCTCCAGTCATCTTCTATAGCAGGGGTGGGGAACCATTTTTCTGCCGAGGGCCATTTGGAAATTTCTACAATTCTTTGAGGGCTGTACAAAATTGTCAACTTGAAAATGCTATGTTTGATTAAACAATGAACTCACCCCTACTGTGGTGGCTGGGGCTGCTTCTCTTTGGCGTCGATAATATTGGTCATGTTGCTTCTCAACTGCTTATCTAGGTTTGCTAGAGCCCTAGACATCACAGGAGGGGCTGGGAGCATATACCTCACTGGGGAGGCCAAGGCTGGGGCATAGAGATCACTGGAGAGCTGGGTTTAAAGGGCAGACTGTCAGCAAAACGCGTCTGCCAGCCTGAGCACTGCGGTCCCCAGGAATCTGCCCGTGGGCAGCAAAAAAAGTAATCGAGGGCTGCATTCAGCCCTAGGGCCTGAGGTTCCTCGCCGCTGTTCTACAGGGTGGGCCATTTATGTTTAATCTATTTTATTTAGGCTTCAGCCTATAAGTAAATATCAAAAACAGAGAACATACATACAAAATATGCGTCATTAACATTCGATATAAAATGTGTTCCAGCATATCTTCTTAGTTAGCCGCATATATTATACAGTCATGGCCAAAAGTATTGACACCCCTGTAATTCTGTCAGATAATACTCAGTTTCTTCCTGAAAGTGATTGCAATTCACAAATTCTTTGGTATTATTATCTTCATTTAATTTGTCTTCAATGAAAAAAAACACAAAAAGAATTGTCCTAAAGCCAAACTGGAATTAATGCCACACCAAACTTAAAAAAGGCGGTGGACAAAAGTATTGGCACCCTTAGAAAAATCATATGATGCGTCTCTAATTTGTGTAATTAACAGCACCTGTAACTTACCTGTGGCACCTAACAGGTGTTGGCAATAACTAAATCACACTTGCAGCCAGTTGACATGGATTAAAGTTGACTCAACCTCTGTCCTGTGTCCTTGTGTGTACCACATTGAGCATGGAGAAATGAAAGAAGACCAAAGAACTGTCTGAGGACTTGAGAAACCAAATTGTGAAGAAGCATGAGCAATCTCAAGGCTACAAGTCCATCTCCAAAGACCTGAATGTTCCTGTGTCTACCGTGCGCAGTATCATCAAGAAGTTTAAAGCCCATGGCACTGTGGCTAACCTCCCTAGATGTGGACAGAAAAGAAAAATTGACAAGAGATTTCAACGCAAAATTGTGTGGATGGTGGATAAAGAACCTCGACTAACATTTAAACAAGTTCAAGCTGCCCTGCAGTCCGAGGGTACAACATTGTCAACCTGTACTATCCGTCGGCGTCTGAATGAAAAGGGACTGTATGGTAGGAGACCCAGGAAGACCCCACTTCTTACCCCGAGACTTAAAAAAGCCAGGCTGGAGTTTGCCAAAACTTACCTGAGAAAGCCTAAAACGTTTTGGAAGAATGTTCTCTCTTTTTGGGCAAAGGCATCAACATAGAGTTTACAGGAGAAAAAAAGAGGCATTCAAAGAAAAGAACACGGTTCCTACAGTCAAACATGGCGGAGGTTCCCTGATGTTATGGGGTTGCTTTGCTGCCTCTGGCACTGGACTGCTTGACCGTGTGCATGGCATTATGAAGTCTGAAGAATACCAACAAATTTTGCAGCATAATGTAGGGCCCAGTGTGAGAAAGCTGGGTCTCCCTCAGAGGTCATGGGTCTTCCAGCAGGAAAATGACCCAAAACACACTTCAAAAAGCACTAGAAAATGGTTTGAGAGAAAGCACTGGAGACTTCTAAGGTGGCCAGCAATGAGTCCAGACCTGAATCCCATATAACACCTGTGGAGAGATCTAAAAATGGCAGTTTGGAGAAGGCACCCTTCAAATATCAGGGACCTGGAGCAGTTTGCCAAAGAATGGTCTAAAATTCCATACCAGAAGTGGTTGATCGCAGTTATTTTGGCTAAAGGTTGTGCAACCAAGTATTAGGCTGAGGGTGCCAATACTTTTGTCCGGCCCATTTTTGGAGTTTTGTGTGAAATGATCAATGTTTTGCTTTTTGCTTCATTCTCTTTTGTGTTTTTTCATTGAAGACAAATTAAATGAAGATAATAATACCAAAGAATTTGTGATTGCAATCATTTTGAGGAAGAAACTGAGTATTATCTGACAGAATTGCAGGGGTGTGAATACTTTTGGCCATGACTGTACACAGATAACAGGTGTGTCTTTCAATATTATCTTATGCCAATAGCACGTGTGCCATTCTACAATCATTTACCGTCCGAATTAGGCAGCTGACAATAACAGTCATGTAACATCTCCATTCAGCTTATCCGCTTGTCCTAGTTCAGTAATGTCCGTAGAACTTATAACTCTAAGCATGTTACAGGCACAAAAGCCTACTCAGTTAAAGAAAGAGAGTAAAGAGAGAATATTAGAAGTAGTAAAAAGTAGATGTAAAGAAATTGGTAAGAAGACGGTGAAGAAAGGGAAGAGAGAAAAAGGAAAAAGCTGCCGCCGCACTGCGCTTTGGAGAGGGAAAGGCCAGCCAGAATTATGGTCCCTCCCAGCTTTCAGTCAACTTCCCAAATTCAGGTGGGCCATTTAAATGGATACAACTAAATAAACTGGGAATGGTTGATGATTGCCATCAGACGACCCCAAAGATAAAAGTTTCAGGGGTCAGATAGGGAAACCTTGGCGGCCAATCTTACCCCCTTAAACTTTTATCTTTGGGGTCATCTGAAGGCAATTGTCTTTGCTGTGAAGATACAAGATGTGCAGCCTCTGAAACAACGGATACTGGAAGCCTGTGCTAGCATTTCTTCTGTGGTGTTGCTATCAGTGTGTCCAGAGTGGGAGAAGGGGTTGCACTGACAATCCAACACAATGGGCAGCACTTTGAACACATTTTATAAATGGTCATAAACTTATAAGTAACTCATGAAAGAAAAAAGTTACGTTAAAGAGGACCTGTCACCCCCCTGGTGTTATGCTAATTGACTGCAGCACTGAATGCAGCATGTCTGCTGCATTCAGGGAAGGGGTCTCCCATGTCTTTAGCCCCTCGTAAGCTGTTAAAAAGACTTTATAAAGTGTACAGATAAGGAGTCCAGAGGCAGTAATGAGTCATTGCTGTTGTATGGTGTCCTCCCCGCCTCCAGCCCTCCCTTGTTCAGCCTCCTGTATGTGTCATCACTGCTGCTGGAGTCCAGCCCTCTCCAGCCTCCAGCCCGCCTCCAGCGATCTCTGGTCCACCTCCAGCCCTCTCATGTTCAGCTTCCTGTATGTGTCATCGCTGAGGGCTGGGGTGGCACACAGAAGGCTGGATGCAGGGAGGAGACCAGCTACAGTGATGTCTCATTACTGAGTAAGTCCCTCCGGACTCCTTCTCTGTACACTTTATAAAGTCTTTTTAACAACTTACAGGGGGAATAGAAACATGGGGGACCCTTTCCCTGAATGCAGCAGACATGCTACATTCAGTTAGCAGAGCACCAGGGGAAGTGACAGGTCCCCTTTAAAACCAAGCACACCACAGTTTTTCTTATAAAATTCTCAATAAGGTTGATGTGCCACATGACCTTCTTCCCATTGAAAAAAATAAAATTGGATCTAAAATGGCTGACTTCAAAATGGCCGCCATGGTCACCACCCATCTGGAAACATTTTCCCCTTCCTACTAGGACCCCATGAAATGAAGACGTGCTGTGCTGAGCTGTTGCTGCTGTTCCCTTCCATAGGAGCTGCTGAGTTTTTCCGGTCCAAGGGTGAAGGTGCTCTTAGCCTAGGACTGATCAGGAGCAAATGGCAAGGGTGGCAGGCTGGAAGACCTCACCTTCAGAGGTAACTCCAGGATCAGGGTGAACCGGATTCCCGGTTTAAGGGTCAGTTTAGCTCCCCGATGCACATCTTACCATCTTGCCCCCTGAGTCCTTTACCGCTATACCACCCCAAGACAGAGGTTCCATAGATTTATGCATAGGCCACATTGTGAGTTAGCAAATTAGAATAGTTATCACATAATTTGGAATAGTTGCCACATGACTCAGAACCGAAGAGGTGCTGGAATCCAAGAAAGACTGTGACTGTGTGAGGCATGTCAGTGCTATGGCATGTGGCTGGCCTGACTCACATGAGCCTGTTAGACCTGAATGGTACACAATGAGTTAACTTCCAGGTCTGAGAGTGTGCTGATTGAAAAGCACTGAAACACAGTTGTGAGGTCAGCACAAGGCCATTCAGTCTGTCAGTACAGCTGAGGTCCTAGAGCTGGACAAGCCTGCTGCTGAGCACATGTTGTGGCTGCAGTGTGCTCTGAGGCTGGGAAGTTTATAACAGATCCTGGTTCCTGATATCTGGACTGTCAGGAGTCAGTATATGGAGCAGCCATTCACCTGTAAAAGGTAACCTCAGAGACAGGAGGTTGTATACTGACTGCGGTCAGTGACGGGACAGTGTAAGTACCTCCACTACGTTACTGCAACAGCGGATGTATCTGTGTACCTTGCGGGTGTACCCCGCTATTGAGCTGAACTTTATTGTTTATAATGCCAAAGGTCGGCGCATGTATAATTTGAACCATGCGGTTTATGCTGTCTTTCAATAAACCAGCTGGACTTATTAACTAGAAAAAACTATTTTGCATATGGTTTGGTGCTGCCAAGCATGTCCCCCAGGGTGCGCTACCTCACATAGGTAAGTATATAGCAACATTTACACTACATGTACATTTACACAGGTTTAGCTAATAATAGGTTTGGTGGGACAGATTCTCTTCTAGTGAGCGCTCTTCTCCCCTTCTTTGTGCCAATGCTGACAACTTCTAGCTATTAAGTTGGCTTTGGATGAGGGCCGAGGGGCCGTTAAGTTGGCTTTGGATGGTCGTCTCATCATTTACACCAACCACAAGAACTTGGCTACTTCCAGGCTGCACAGTGACTAAATCCATCTCAAGTGTGGCGCCCCGCAACGAGTGCGTCACAGGAGGGTATTGCAGCCATAAATGCAGCCGCAATATTCTCCGACACAGCAGTGACCCAGTTAACTTTGAGATCCAACCCTGCATGCATCACCTAGAACAAAGGGCCAATCCAGGGTCCTGGTGGGCGGAGTGCTAGGTAAGTGTGTAGGGAGAACAGACACTTAGTCTGAGGAGAAGGGTCTAGATCAGAGTCTAGAACAGAGAACTTGAACTTGGAGTAGGAGCGGGGGCTCCGCACCCCGTGCAGCCCCCGGGCCGTCACCTGTCGGGTGTCAGCACCTGAGGCCTCAACAACCGGGATCTGGCATCATTAACCCCGGGTTCCAAAAGACTCCCGTGCCCACAACTCACAGCCGTTCACTGGTACCGAAGCTGGCAGCAGTTCACCTCTGCTACGCGAACCAGAAGCGTGGAGGAGCCGCTTCACAGGAGCACCCCACCACCAGCCAACTTCCAGTCGTCTAACCAGCGATGTACCCACTGAGGGACCCAAGGCTCCCCAAAACATCCACAACGTACATCTTGGATAGGGCATTGAAGCAGCCTCCCCGTACCCGATCTGGTATTCCTGGGCGACAATGGCAAAGCACTTAGCTAGAATGGAGGAACACTTGCGGATCTCTGAGGGACACTATCACTGCTGAGTCCACCCGGTCCACTACCCGTAAACTGTATACCATGTACTGCCTGCTGGTTACAGTAAAGACCCGTTGCAGAGACTTTCTGTGTCCGTGCTTCCTTATGAACTGTCCGTCCGCACTACAAGGTAACCGCAGCTGCCGCACAACATCTTAAGCAGCTCCAGCCTCCGGGATCACCGCTCAGCCTGTGGGGAGCGTTCCATCTTGCTGCTGTCCATCCCCTGGAGGTTCCGCAGCGTCGGTAACGATTACCGAAACTACTCATAGGTGGCGTCACGAATAAATTAAACCCCTTTAATCTGTTCCTACAAGACGTCTTCAACTTTTGATCTGCACTCAACCGGGCCCTACTACCGGCAGGCGCGGCCCACCCGTGACAAGGAGGAAGGAGCTACAGCCTGTCTAAACCGGAGTCCCGGCCACGGTGAGTCATCAAGCTCGTTGGTCGGTGTTCTTCACGTGATTCAATTTCATCATCCACTTCCGTCCAGTTGAGAAGAACATTGAGGCGGATGCTCTATCCAAGTCTTTTTTATCTGTCGGCCAAAAGGACAATTCCAAGTACATCATCGAATCCTCTAAAATGCTCAATGTAGCTTCAGCCAGATTAACTCATGTGCCGCCTGGTAAGAATGATGACTGAAATGGACAAGATGCAAGTAATGCAGTGTGGCCATTCCTCTAAGCTGGCTGGTCACGCCAGGCAAAGGAAAACTACACAGCTTATCTCATGCCAACACTGGCGGTCGACTGTGCGCCAAGATGTGGTAGACTTTGTATCCTCCTGTCCTTCCTGTGCTTGTAATAAAACACCCAAAAGACTCCCAGCTAGGCCTCTATTGCTGGTACCGGACGTACCACGGCATCACACTGCTATGGACTTCATTACAGATTTGCCACATCCACAAGCTGCTCTGTCATCTGGGTTGTGGTGGACAGATTCTCCAAGATGAGCTATTTCATTCCGCTGTCCAGTCTTCCAACCGCTCCCAAGTATGCAGTATTATTCATCCAGCACATCTTACATCAGCACTGTCTACCGCTCCACATCATGTCCGACAGAGGAGTCCAATTTGTTTCTTAGTTCTGGTCGTCTATCTGCAAGTTGCTCAATGTCCCCTTGGACGTCACCTCGGCTTACCATACTCAGTCCAATGGTTTAGTCGAGCAGGTGAATTAGGTGCTAACCAACTACCTAAAGCACTTTGTGAATGGATATCACAGTGACTGAGTCAAGCTGCTGTCCTGGGTGGAGTTCTCCTATAACAACCATTTCGGTGAGTCCTCTGCTAACTCTCCTTTTTTAGAGTTTACATGCAGCATCTGAAGACCCCAATGCCAGTGGCTTTCTCGTCTGGTAACCCAGTGGCTGAGGCTCTTGCTAAGGACTTTGTCAAAATCTGATCAGAGACCAAAGCCGCTTTGGAGCAATCGTCTGTCTGGATAAAAGTTCACACAGATAAGAGACACCTGGATCTTCCTCCTTACCAACCTGGAGAAAAGGTATGACTATCTTCTAGATACTCTACAGTAACTCAAGATTCCCTCATACAAATTGGGTCCTAATATCATCAGTCCTTTTGAGGTGCTCCAGAGAATTAATGAGGTGTCCCACAAGCTGAAGCTTCCAGCCTCCACAACTCCTTCCACATATCTCTTCTAAAGCCTGCTGTCCTCAGTCAGTACTTCCAGGACCCTGGTTCTCTGCCTTCTCCAATCAGCACCGAAGACATTCAAGGTGAAAGACATTTTGGCCATATTAAATAGAAGAGGCAAGAACTTCCACCGGTAGCTTCCTGCTCTTGGAGCCTGTGTCCTCTGAGCATGTCTCCTAGGAGGGCACTTAGGCGGTGCGCGCCACATTCTTAAGAGATTTAAAGGGCTAGTACACCCTGACCCATGATTGCCTCTCAGCCCATGGCTGAGCGGTGTGTGTATTTAGGACATCTTCCCCCATTGGCAGGTGCCTGAGCAACATCTCCAGTTCCTAGTAGTGTTGTTAGTTGTTAGGTCTCCTTGCCCTATATGTTGTCCTAGTCCTCGTTCCCTGTGCCTAGTGACTTATACGTGTCTTGCCTTAGGACCTGTAACACGGCTGCACCTGTCTGCATAAAGCCTGCTACCCTGTCACCTTTCTACGCGGAGCCTGCTACACCTAAACCTGTCTATTTCGGTCTACTGTTGCCTGCATCCGCTGAGGCGCACCACCTGCGTGCCTGCAGTTTCCACCTAAGACATTGACTGTGCCCCCACCTTGGCTCTCCGGCTGTGCTACAATACCAGAGACTGTGCCCAAGGTCATCCCTGCCCTGGGGTCAGCTCCCACAGTGCATCTGTGGTCCAATGGGTCCACTTCCCCACGCTCACACCCACTGGGGGCGCAACAATACCTTTCCATTACTAAGCCGGTAAATAAAAAGGCAAAAAAAAAAAAAACACACGAAAAATTTTTATTTGAAAACACGCCCTTGTTCACCACTTTATTTTATGAAAAAAAAACGAAGATTCGACGTGGTACACTGAATCCGAAGTAGTCCACAAAAGCAAACCCCACAAAAAATCTCAAGCAGGTGTGGCACAGTCCCCATTGAGATCCTACAACATTCCCCCTCCTAGCGTGTTGAGCCTCGTTCACAGAACAAAGTCCCGTAGGCTGTAAGAGCAGCCCCTGCCTGACTGCCGGCTCTCACAGTGCAGCATGACGAGCGGTTTTGTCAGTGAGGTTACTACTGGTCACACTCGCTGGGTCACACAGCGGGTAGGGTTACTTGCAGTGTGACCTGTGATAACCTCACTGTCACCGCTAGTCACACTTTCCAGCTCTTGCCTACCCGCTGTGTGACCCAGCGAGTGTGACAAGGCAGTAATCTGAATGGCATTAACGCTTGTCACAGACCTCTCACGAAGTGCAGCGTGAAAGTTGGGAGCTGGCAGTTGGACAGCGGCTTCTCTTACAGCCTAATGGGCTTTGTTGTCTGAACAAGGGTGCATACACTGGGAGGCTAAGTCAAGGAACGTTATGGGTCCTCCATGGGAACCACGCTGGACCTGTTTGAGAATTTTGAGGGGGTAAAAGGTGGTGTCTTTGTGGCACCCCAAAGTCCAGTTGCCACAATGGCATTGCCTCCCTCGGGGGTGATGTCATGCTTGGAAGCAAGACGGGGTATCCACACCAGGTAAGCCCACAGCATGCAACACTTTCCTAACTTCAGACCAGAAGGGGGAGCTTTGAAACCCCGGTTCAGGGGAGCTCCCCTATAAATTATGGCCTGAGGGCGGGGTTAGTTAGTTCAGCTCCTAGGAGGACTGTGAAGATGACCTGTGGACTGGAGCAGTGCAAAACTCGTCCTAGGCAGAGTAAAGAAGGAACAGCAAGCGTGAAGGACCCGTAGGAGAGGGTCTGAGGAAGGACAGAAGCAGGCCTGGAGAGTGGAGCCAGTTGACTGGCTCACCCCAGCGCAGAGCACCAGAAAAGGACACTGGGGTCCAAGGTTGTGAGGGTACTACAGACCCAACTGAGCAACGGCATACAGACACGCGTGCTACCTCTCAGAGGAACCAGCAGCCTCCAGCTAAATGCAATGGGTATTTCAAGTGGCGAAATTTTGGTGAGTCTTAACTACAGACCCAGCAGCCAAAACTGGATGACGGGAGATTCCAAGTCTCCCGGCCACAGCCAAGCACCTGGAGGCACAGCAGAATTTGAAAGCTCTGGGACAGTTGCAAGAGGAGTGGTGCCCAGGAAGGGCTCAAGCTCCCTGCCATACGGGTGAGATACTCACAAGCAGGAAATAGGGTCGCAGCTTAGCTACAGGCAGCCAGGACCAGCAAAGAGGAGCGCAGCAGGGAGGCCTCAGAACTCGCCAGGTGAGGAGATCCCCAACTTGCTTCCAAGCCACCTGAAATTCCTAACATCTCCTGTGGACAGTGCATTGGTCTGAACCTGCTACTACCAGTAAAGGAGACTACATACTGTGTGTCTATTGGTTATTCCGCGCCTTCAGTCCTGCACCCCAACGGCCTACCATCACTATAGACTATACCGGTTGCCCTGGGGAACAGCTCCACACATGGGGAGCGATACCACCTTAGCTGCGTATCCCATCATCAATTGCAGGTGCAGCAGTTGACCAAGGGTATGGCTAAACTAACCAAGGCTGTGCAGTCCATGCAGGGGCCCAAATCAATGGAGAATATACAGTTGGCCTCCAGCCCTGATGACGTCTCGTGGCTATGCCAGAGGAGGTATCCACCAACCACTGGATGAAACAGCGATGGCTGATTCTATAGGACAACCCTGTTGTCGCCGCTGCAACAAGGTGAGCCACATAGCAAGGTTTTGTACTTTAAACAAGAAACCCTTGGGGCAGCGGGCCACCCCCCCCAGGAATGAGACCATCAGGCGCACAGAACTGGCACGACAGGTATGTGGGAGGACGGCCGCTCCTGCCTGTCGAGTTGGACGGCATCCCCATGAATGCTTTGCAGGACACCGGTTCGCAGTTGACAACGATGCCTTATATCCTTTATAGGCTGTGTTCACACTGGGCGTTTTTGGGCTGTTTTTGCTCATCAGTTTTTGTAGCCAAAACCAGGAGTAGAGCAATCAGAGGAAAAGTCTAATAGAAACACGTCACCACTTCTGGATTTAATCACCCACTGCTGGTTTTGGCTACAAAAACTGTTGAGCAAAAACAGCCCAAAAACGCCCAGTGTGAACACAGCCTTAAATAGTATTGGGAAGATTTGGACCTCACCCGTTGCCCAGATGAAAGCTTTACCATATACGCCAGCAATGGTCAACCTTAACCACAAGCGGGGTTCAAAGAGGTGACCATTAAGGTGGGGCGTGCAGAACTAAACGCCCAGGGAATGATAATTGTTGATATTGATCGGCCAGAATATAACACAATGATTACTCTAGGCACTAATGTAATTGAGAATTGTCTTGGAGAGATTATTGCTTTGTTACAACAGGTTGCGAAACTGCCAACACCGGGCAGCAGAGAGTCCTGCAGGAAGAGATAAAGGCCCTGATGCAGAGGCAGCAGGTGAAGCTGTCTGGTGGAGAAGTCGTCAGTGTAAGAGTAAGTGACTCGGTCCCCATTGCAATACCCCCGAAAAGTGATATGTTAATCTGGTGTAGATTATAGTTCAATTAATGCACTCGCACATTGTTTTCAGTTGCTTAGGGTGATTTTATTTCAAACAAAGAGGTGCAGATGGTGACTTTAGCAGGATGTTAACGTTTCGGCCCACTTTAGGCCTTTATCACAACGTCACTATAGATAAAAAATAAAACAACTTTTTACAAATTTGTTCAGTGAAGTATATACAAGTGTAAAGAAAACAGATATATACAAATATGTACAAGTACAAGTACAATAATCATTTTTATTGGGGAAAAGTGTTGCAGCAGGTACAGTTTATGCATGTCATCGAATACAGAATGTCAATATACAAATTTAAATAGGTTACAGTTGGAGTACATCTGTGCCGTTGAAGGCATTTTACCTGCCAACGCGGGTGTGGGTGAGCAAGGATAACTTTAACTCTTTCAGGGGTGCGAGGTTTGGGGGAAGGGGGGGGCAGTTTCGGGTGAGTGCCAAGCGGGGGTAGGGGGAGTGGGGACGTGGGGTGTCTGACTTGATGGGGGGGGAGTGGTGGTTGGGGGTGAGGCTCATGGAGTGGTGGGGAGCTGGTGGGGGTTGGGGGGGGGAGGGCCTGGGGTTGAGGCGTCCGGCGTGGACCTCTCGGGGGTGCGGTAGGGATTGGTGGTGTTCGGGGGTGGGGGTTTCGTTAGGGGGGGAGAGGTGGCGGGGTTTGGTGTGAGCCAATCGGGTCCTTTGTGTCTCCTCCCCGTTTAGTGCGGGCTGGCTTAGTGCTGCTGTGAAATAGTTTGTTGAAGTTAGGGGAGTCTCTGAACAGGATCCATTCCATCCATATGGTGTTGTAACTGTCCATCGAGCCTGTGCTTTTGGCCGCTAGCTCCTCCATCTGGCTGATGTCTAACATTTCCATGCACCAGTTGACCATGGGGGGTTTTTCTGGAGATTTCCAGTAACGTGGGATGACGGAGTGGGCGGCCGACATGCAGAAGCGTAGGATGTCTCTTTTTGTTTTTCGCCGGTCCGGGGTAGACTGACAGTAGGGCTATCTCGGGGTTGCCGATCACTCGTCTGCCCGTGATGAGGGAATAGTTTCGGAACACCCCTTCCCAGAAACCCTGGATTGCTGTGCAGTTCCACCGTATGTGGAGCGTGGTTCCCTCCTCTGTTCCACATCGCCAGCATGTGTTTGGGACCGTGGGGAAGATGATGTGGAGACGGTCTGGACAGCGGTACCATCTGTATAAGATCTTGTAGTTTTTTTCCTGGGCTAGACATGAGTTTGCCATTTTACGCGTGAATAGGAAGCTTTTCTTCCATTCGGGCTTGGAGATCTCTCTTCCTAGTTCCCTTTGCCAGGCCAATTGAAAGGAGCGTTTGTTTGTTCCCCTCTTCCCTGAGAGGATGCGGTGAATCTCTGAGACAGCATGGGTTGAGGGGTAGACGCGTGTGAACAGTTCTTCCATTGGGGTGGTGAGATGTCTGAACTTGCTTGTCTCTGCCGACGATGTCAGGAAGGATTGTAGTTGGAGGAATTTGAGCCACTGCAGGGGATTGGTTGTCGATTGTTGTTGTAGCGATTCCAGGGGGAGCAGGTCTCCTAGGTGTAGGATCTGGCCTATGCGGACGTCCTCCGTTTTTATCCAATGCAGGAACGTGTGTCTGTTCATCCCTGGTTGGAAGGCGGGGTTTGAGAAGAGGGGAGTGAGAGGGCTTGACGTCCCCCTCTCCGGTGTCCCGTTGGTGTAGGCCTGCCATATTCGCAGGGTGTCTTTGGTAAGGCTGTAGAAGACTTCTGTCCGTTGTGGTCCTGTGCGTTGGGGCCATGGGAGGTACTGTAGGGGTACCGTTGCGCCTTCCTGTTCCAGGGCCACCCACCTTTTGGAGTGGGAACTGAATTCCAAGTCAATCAGACGGACTAGGGATGTCGCCACAAAGTATCTATGGGGGTCTGGTAGCTGCAGTCCTCCTACTTCAGTGGGGTCAGATAGAATGTTCCTGTGTACCCTTGGCCTCTCTCCCTTCCAGACGAATTTCCCTATCAGGGAGCGTAGCTTGGAGAAGAAGTCTCTGCGGGGGTGTATGGGGATGGTCTGGAAGATGTACAGGAAGCGAGAGAGGATATCCATCCAAATTACGTTGATCCTTCCCAGCCAGGAGATCTGCAGTACCCTGTATGCGGCCAATTGTGTTTCCAATTGCGAGAGGAGGGGTTGGTAGTTGTGTAGGTATAGTTTCGACAGGTCGGCGGGGATGTGTACCCCTAGGTATTTGATGGTTTCTTCTTTCCACTTAAATGGAAAGCCTGTTTTTAGGGGAGCTAAGTCTTCTGTGGTTAGGGATATGTTCAGCACCTCTGATTTGGAGAAATTTATTTTTAAGTTACTCAGGGACCCAAAGGTTTCGAGTTCTCGTAGGAGGGCTGGCATTGAGATTTGGGGTTGGGAGATGTAGAGGAGGAGGTCATCCGTGTATAGGGCTACCTTATGGTGATATGAGTCCGACTGTAGCCCGTGTATGTCGTTGTTTCTTCTAATGGAATTGGCTAAGTGTTTTATGACCACCACGAAAAGGAGGGGGGATAGGGGGCATCCCTGTCGCGTCCCATTGCTGATCAAGAACGGCGTGGACAAGAGGCCGTTGACTCGGACCTTCGCTGATGGGGCCGAGTAAAGGGTAAACAACTTGTGCAGGAATTTGGGGCCTAATTCAATTTGGGTTAGTGTCTTCTTCATGAAGCCCCAGTGGACTCTGTCAAAGGCCTTCTCTGCATCGATTGATAGTAGGCTGAGGGGGACTTTTTGACTTTGCGCCTTATCTATGAGGAGTAGTGTCTTGATTGTGTTGTCCCTGGCTTCGCGTCCTTTGACAAAGCCCACTTGGTCCATGTTGATAATAGAGGGGAGAAGAGGGGCTAGCCTGTCCGCCAGGATCTTTGAGTATATCTTTATGTCGATGTTCAGTAAGGAGATGGGCCTGTAGTTCGTCGTCAGTGTGGGGTCTCTCCCCTGTTTGGGTAGGATGCTGATATGGGCCTCCAGGGATTGTGGGGCGAAGTGTGTTTCGTCCGTGATTGAGTTGAAGGTGGCCTGCATCTGGGGTAAGAGTTGCGTCTGCAGGGTCTTGTAAAATATTGGGGTGAACCCGTCTGGCCCCGGGCATTTTGACAGGGGTGAGGAATTGATGGCTGTCTGGACCTCTTGTTCTGAGATTGCCGTTTCAAGCGCCTCGACTTCTGCTGCTTCGAGGTGTGGGATTGCCGTGTAGGTGATATAGTCCCGGGTCTTTCGGGAGAGGTCTTCATGTGGTTTTTCTGGGTGTCGACCTTTGAGGTTGTATAGGTTTTTGTAGTAGGAGCGGAACTCCTCTACAATCTCCTCTGGGTTGTACGTGTCTGTACCTCGCTGCCGCTTAATTTTGGGGATGAAGGTGCAGTTCGACCTGGGGTGTAGGAGGCGCGCAAGCGGTCTGCCGCATTTGTTTGCGGTCCTGTAGAAGTAGCCCTTTGACCTTTCCGTCTGACGTTGAAATTTCTGGTCTAACTTTGTTTTGAGCTCTTGTCGTTTCAGAACTAGTTCCGCTAGGACCTCTCGGTCTAGTGACCTCTTGTGCGTCGTCTCCAGATTATGTATTCGGGCCAGGAGGGTTGTCATCTCTTCCGCTTGCATCTTTTTGAGTCTAGTCCCGTGTTTTATTAGGGTCCCCCTCAGGTAGAATTTCAGGGCTTCCCATTTAACGGGCTGGGGGGTCGGGTCTGAGGCGTGGATTTGGGTGAAAGCTTCTATGTCGTTTTTTAGGTCTGTCAGGCATACATTGTCTTTCAGGAGGTTGCTATTGAGTCTCCAGGTCCATGGTTTCCGGGCTGAGTCGGGTAGTGTTAAGGTCAGGGTTGTCGGGGCGTGGTCTGACAGGTACAGGTCCCCGATGGTGGCTGCCGGTTCCCAGGTGAGTGGGTAGTGGCTCACTAGGAACATGTCTATCCGGCTGTAGGAGTTATGAACGTGGGAGTAGTAGGTGTAGTCTCTACCTTGGGGGTTTAGGATGCACCACACGTCCACTAGCTGGAGAGTGTGGAGAAGCTTTTTGAAGGCTTTCAGTCGTCTGGCTGGGATTGTCCCTCTGCCGGAGTTGGAGTCGCAGGTGGGGTCCATTGTGAAGTTGAAGTCCCCTCCAATAATCATAGTCCCCTCTGCGAAGTCAGCGAGACGGGTTAGTAGGGCTCTCCCGACCCTCGTCTTGGTCTCTGTTGGGTAGGTACCAGTTGACTACCGTCAGGATATTGTTGGTCACCCTCAGCTTTAGGAATATGTATCTCCCCCCTGGGTCGATCTGGGAATCAACTACCGAGTGTGGTAGATTTTTGTGTATCGTGATTGATACTCCCCGGGACCTGGATTCAGGGTTGGTGCTATGTAGCCATGTCGAGTATAGTTTGTTGTTTATGGTGGGAATGGACCCTGTTTTAAAGTGTGTCTCCTGAAGTAGGATGATCTGGGTCTTCCTTTTGTTCATGTCGTTAAGGATTTGTGAGCGTTTTTGGGGGGTGTTGAGGCCTCGTACATTGAGGGTTCCAATTTTTAAGGAGGCCATGGTGTGGGGGTCCCTCCGTTTTTTTTGGGTTTAATTAAGTTCGAGGGGCGGGCCGTGGCTCTGTGCAACGTCGCCACGTGTGCCTGGGTGTGTGTGTGGGGGGTGATGGCTGGTGCGGGATCTGGGTGTGGGGGTAAGTGGGGGGACTGTGCGGTTTTGCTGGAGGGGGCTGCTCGCACGTGGGGTCAGCGATGGGAGTGGGGTCGGTGTGTGGGGTCTGCTGCGCCTGCCGGCAGTGTACAGATCTCCTTTTGGGGTTTTTGGCCTTTCCGACGTTAGGGGCTCCCCACGCCGGGGGTTTCGCATTGTGGTGGTAACACAGCAACTAGTTGGCAAAAGTGATTGTTGAGGTAATGTGACGTAAAACAAGGTGCAACTACGAAAAGTGAATGTTTAGGCAAATAGAGGGTCATGTGTAAGGGCATCTAAAAAGACGAGCATAAGGGCGGGTAAGAAGGCGTGTAAGAAGGGGGGGCAGCAAAGGCATATAAAAATACAAATACAGAGTACAAAGAAGGCAAACAGATAGCTGGGTAAATAGGCATACAATAACGGCAAATCAAAGGTATGTAAAATCGCAAATAATAAAACAAAACATATTAAAGCAAATAATCAAGCAAATGGGTGAGCAAATAAAAAGGCATGAAGTAAGGTAAATGAGAGGGTGGTTAAAATGTCGGTTAAGCAGGTGGTAGCAGGAGTGAGAAAGGGGGTGAATAGGGAGGTAGAAACGGGGGTGCGTGGGGGTGTAAGCAGGGGGTTATTAGAGAAGCAGATTGAGAGACTAGTAAGGGGCCAGAAGAGGGGCTGGTAAACAGGTGGGTGGGGGGGGCTATAAGGAGAGCAGGTAATAGGGTCATGAAGTGGGGTGGGTAAACAGGTGGGTGGGAAGGCTGGAGGGAGGGTGTGTGGGTAGGGAGGTAGCAAGAGGGGTAGGGGGAGAGTGTAAGAGGAGCAGATGGGGGGGAATACGATAGGCATATCAAAGGGCAAATTGACAAGCTAGGTACTAGGCAGGTCCCGGACCTGGGAGGGTGTTTGCTCACCCGAGCCATGGTGCGGGCCAACACGACAAGACCGTATCCGAGTTGTGGCGATTCAGGTGGCCGCATGGCCCGGTGGTGTTGGGGGGGGTGCCCCTGTAGTGGCGGCCTCTGTCCATACGGTAGGTTGTGGCCGTTGGTGGGGGAGTGTGGAGGGCAGATCTCCCCATTGGGGTTGGGACCCTTCCTTCGGTGCCCCCTGCTCCTAGGGCCCCCCCTTGCCCGGTACCGTGGCTGTCGTTCTCTGGGTGTTTGGGTCTCACACCCACCCCCTCGTATGTCGGGCTACTCTGTGATGTGGATCCCTGCTGCCGGGATTCCCAGGTCTTTTAGAAACGCGGGGATGTCCCTCAGGTGTGAGATCACGAAAGACTGGCCATCTCTGTGGACCTGGAGGCGGAAGGGGAAGCCCCATGAGTACGGGACTTCCCTTCTGCGGAGCTCCTCTAGCAGGGGTCTGAGGGCTCTACGTTCCTGGAGTGTGCGGCGGGACAGGTCCTGCATGATTTGGATCGGTTGGCCTTGGAATAATACATGGTCCTGACCCCGGGTCTTAGTTAGTATGTCCTCCTTAGCTTTGTAGCTATGGACTCTGCAGATTATGTCCCTGGGTCTAGCTCCTTCTGGAGGTGGGGGGCCAAGGAGCTGTGGGCCCTGTCAAATTCCAGGGGTGTGTTGTCAGGCTTGTGGCGGGCAGAGTTGAGGACCCCGAAGTGTGGCATCTAGGTCCCCGGCGGGGATGGTTTCTGGTAGGCCTCGGACCCTGATGTTATTCCGCCTGTCGCGGTTCTCTAAGTCCTCCATTGAGTCCATCAAATGCTTGATTGTTGATGTTTGGAGGGAGACCTGACGTTCTAGGGCGGTCAAGCGGCAAGTTAGCCCAGCTATGATGGATTCAGAGGAGTTGACTCTCCTTGCCAGCTGCTGGCATTCCTCCTTGAGTGTTGCCGCCTCTGCCCTGAACGAGGATTCTATCCTAATGAGGAAATCCTCCATCTCCTCCTTGGTCGGGATGTAGTGGATGCGGGCTCTTAGGTCCTCCCAGGCCCTCTGTCTGCTGCTAGGGTAGTTGGGTGGGTCTGCGGGGTCGGAATAGGGCCTGGGTAGCCAGGGGCAATGCCAGTGGGGGGGGCCAAAATAGGGCCAAACAGTGAGCGGTGCGGCCTGGATGTTGGTGGGCCATGGATGTCTCTGGGGCCCCTGCTGCCAATGTGTTATGGTGTAGGGCCCTCTAGGGGTGCAGGGTTGTGGGCTGCCTGGCCCTTCCACTTCAGCTGTGGGCTCTAGGCTTCTGTGGCTTGCTGGGCTTATGGGACCATTCACCCCCTCCCTCCCGTTACCTTCTCTGTCGGTTGTGGTCCCTGTGGTCCATGTTGCATTGTTTGGACTCCCCTCTGTGGCTGTGTTCTTGCTGCCTGCGGAGTCCAGGGCCTGCAATGCCAGCCGGTGACCTCTGGAGGGGGCTGTATCTCAGCAGCGTGTGCTGAGAGTCACGGTGGGGCCGGGGCCTCCTTCTGTGGATTGCAGGGCTCCCTTGTTACCTCCGGGGTCTTTGGCCGTGCTTCTGGGAGCCGGTGTGGCTGGAAGGCGTCCTCTGGAGAGTGCCGGCCTCTCTCAGGGTGTCGCGGATGCTGTGGTGATGTCGGGCTCCGATCTGCTGCAGCCTGTAGCACGTGCGGCCCCTGTCCCTCCTGCAGTTCGGCCGGGTGGAGCGGGCCGGGGGTGCCGGGCGGGTACTGTGTGGTCGCCGCATGCCGGGGGAGATCTCCATCTTGCTCCACAGGGCTCCGGGCGTCTTTTCCGGCGGCTGGCTTGTGGGATCCTGCAGGTTCGGGCCCCATGTATTCCGCCTGCATGCCGGCGTTGCGGTCCTCCTCCCTCCTGCCCGTGCTCCTCAAGAAGCGTTTGATTCCAGGTGCTGCGGTCACCGAGGAGCCCGGGCGGGTGCTGCCCTTTTGCCTCTACGTTTCCCTGGCATGTGGTGCCCGTGCAGTCACTTTTGCAGGGGAATTTAGTGCTATTCCCGACGTGGGGAGCGGGAGCTCGTGGCTCAGCTGCTACTACCCACCATGGCCGGAAACAGAAGCCCGAGGATTAATACTTGTTAAACAAGATTTGAAGGATATAATACCCAAGGAGAGAGGAAAATAGACAAGTTAGCGTATCAATAGAAATTAGAAATGTGGCATGTTACCTGCCGTCGTGTGCCTATAGGGATTGATCCAGTTACTTTTATGGAGGATATAGGAATATATCTTGGTCCTACATCAAGAAAATACTATAAACATCATGCTGTCACAGTTGTCTAGATATGGTTAATTTGCAGTTAGCAATACCTGTAAAGGTTTAGAATACTAGGTGCTCCACTTAGGGTCTGGTATGTGAAAGATGTGGTCTCAGGAATCTTATTATCCTCATGGAGTTTTAGTACAGAGTCCCTGTGGTGAGGTACAGGATTGTCACTTATTCCTGCAACACATTAGCCCATGATGTAACATAATGTATATAGGAGATGTTAGAATACATTCCAGGTGGTTATCTACTTATCCCTCATACCTTGGAGTATAGCACTGGTATAAATCCCTATTACACTTTTGGGAGCCTTCCTGGATAAGGTAAATTCTATCCTGTAAATAGATAGTCATAGAATCAGAAATCAGTAAAGTACTTAGCTTAAGTATGTGCCATGGTGTCTATAGGATAGGTCTTCACAGGAGCGGTGTGGTCGTTTGCCAGTACAGTCCGTGCCTTGGCTGGGAATGACAGGCAGTGTCTGTGTTAACAGAACTCTATCTGCCCTGTGCGGTCATGTGACCGGAAGTGACGCGCGGTTGAATCGCGCATGCGCAGTAGCGCATAATGCCGAGATAGAAAGAAACACTGCGCTGTTAGTGAGCGTTGCCATGATGATGCTGAATATCAAATAGAAGCTTGGTGCCTTAAAGAAATAGACATCTAAGGTGGCGGTTTACCTCCTAGTGTATTGGTAACTGGTTACCTTTCAGTTTAAGGGGACTTTTGGTAAATTTGAGTGATTTTGTTATGGACCAGGGTTTTTTAATAGGGAGGTAATTCCTGCTCTTTATGGATAGTGTTAATAACTTGGTAGTGTTTATTATTAAGTGATAGCTAATGCAATGATCATCTTGAAGAGCTCATAATGCTTAAAGTAATATACAATAGTTTAGACTGTAGTTGAGGTAATTAAAGCCTGATAGTGTATTCAATCCTAGGCTAGGTACACATGAATCAGATCACCATATGTAAGGATTATCATTCCATAAACAGAAGATTAATCATGAAAATACATTATATTTAGAGTATATACCACGTAAACATATGTAATTGCACTTTATGAACAGGTCACAGGTAAATCACCTATTGGAATCCAAACCAAAATAAACTCAAATAAATGGAAAAAAGGGGGGAAAAGGGAAAAAGAAAAAGAAAACAAATAGAAAACAAATGAAAGGAAACTTGTTGAAAAACGTTTTCTTCTAAAAAAGGGGGAGGGGGGGGAGGTGGGGAGGTGTAGGAACATATCTTACCCAACACAGAAGTGTGGTAGAAGGCAAAGAGTAGTTATGTTAGAATCTGGAGGAAAAAACGGATCTAGGTTAGCCAATCTATTTCTCTATTGAGTCCTTTGGGTGTTAGGGTATCAAGGGTATAGATCCAATAACTTTCTCGTTTCTTTAAGAGTTTAATGTGATTACCGTCACGTCGTGCTCTTGGGACCTGTTCTATAACCTGAAATCTGAGTTGAGCCACGTTGTGATTTGCTTCCTTAAAATGGTGAGGAAGTGGTAACCATGTTTTACCGCAACGTATAGTCGATTTGTGGCTTGCGATCCTATCTCTTATAGCTTGTGTGGTCTCCCCTATGTATAAGAGTCCACAGGGGCACTTAATTAGATAGATCACAAAGCTCGTTCCACAATTATAGAAGTCCCTCGTACGATATGACTTGCCCGTACGTGGATGGACAACTTCCGTACCCTTAATGACATTTGAACAACATAAACACCCCAAGCAAGGGAAAGTGCCAGTTCTTAGGTTACCAGTCAATGTTCTTGTCAGTGGATTTTTGATGGAACCTATGTCCGCCCTGATGAGTTGATCTCTCAAATTAGGTGGTCTCCTGCTGCACATGAGCGGTTGGTTGTTGAAACATGTTAATTTAGGATGGGCTTTACTAAGTAATGACCAGTTCTTCCTGACAAGGTTATGTATTTTTGGCATAATGGGGTGGAATGTGTGTACAAAAGGAATTCTGTCAGAGGTGTTATGTTTTGCCTTTGTGTTGTCTATATTTGTTCTATGTAATTCCAGTTCTTTTCTAAGCAAGTCCGTGGGATAATCTCTGGCTCTGAATTTGTCTGACATTTCAGTTAATCTAGTGATTTTAGTAGATTCGTTGGAAACTATACGGGTTATACGTTTGAATTGTAACCTCGGGAGGCTATTCTTTGTCGATTTTGGGTGACAACTGTTGTACAACAGGAGGCCATTTTTGTCAGTAGGCTTTGTGTATAAATCTGTGGTAAGGTTGCCATGTATGTCCTTCAGTACCATGGTGTCTAAAAAAGAGATTTCATTTGTAGGTGAGTTCATCTGGTGTATCTGGTTAATCTGGTGTAGGGCAGCAATAGGCCTTAGGGGTCAAGATTACCAAGACCTGGTGGAGCCCATGTACTCAGACAGTAGGTCCACTGTCCTAACAGCCAGAGGGGTAGTTGATGTCAGCAAGGGGAAGATACCTGTCCGTATCTTGAACTGTGGAAGAAGTGATTAGAAGAAGAGGTCAAACTACCTTGGTATCCTTCCATTGCTAAGCTGTTCACTGTCAATAGCAACGCCATCACAGCAGTGGAACCTTTGAATCCGTCCGACCAGGCCGAGGACACCGGCTCTGATTGGCAGCTGGAGCACTGGTGTCAGAAGCTACATGTATTATTTAGAAAGGTTTGGCTCAAAACCCTTTAAATAAGGTGCCCAGGGAAAATCAATATTAGTAGTATATAAATACCTGGCACACTAGTATGTGGAAAAATGATGATAAGGAGACGTCAACTCAGACTATCAAAGTTTTATTCAAAATAAATGTAGCTCTGTCCTTGCCGGTTCGACCACACAGGTCTTCGCAGAGGATACAGGAGCTGTGGCAGTGTGTACAAAATAAAACAAAAAAACAACAGTCAGTTCTTGACAAATAATACAAGGAACAAAAAACAATCCTTACAAGAAATGGTCAAGGAAAGTACAACTTATACGATAAAAGATATTCAACTGCAATTGCAGTTCTTGTATATCAAACAATCGGGTATCTATACCCGTATAATTGGACCCGTTACCATGATTAATATACAGTGAGTGGTGAATAATATATAGTGATATAGCATTTACCTCAGAGTGAAGAACGAGAAAGGAAATCCTTATCGTTCAAGTCAATATGCTAAATAGTGCCAAAGTGGGGTAGAAACCCCCAACATGCCAGACCCGAATACGTGATAAAAGGTATATGGCTACACGGCATAGGGTTACTACCTGTGTTATAAAGAGATGTGGGATTAAGTGCAATCTCATATATAGTAGGAGTATACAACACCTAAGAGCATTAAAAGATAGGTTAAAACATAGAAAACCATTAATATGGGGTAAAAGAGTACATGTGACAGGCAGGAAAATGCTACCTATGTCGGTGGTGTGGGATGAGTATCCAACTGTGGCCACTCACATCAGGCCAATTCTGGCCAGGGATAAATGCTGTTGACAGAAAAAAAGGGGGAACTTATATATACTAATGGTCTAAGGGGATTTGTGTCTCAATATACAGGTAGTGCCAATAGATACCTTAATGGCTGGGGGATATGAGAAAGAAGATGCTTCCTGAAAGTGTAATACAGATGGTTACTGGCATATACCTCTGTGCTACTATACCTCTGTGAAATCGCGTCCTTATGACGCGGATAGGCGGGACTAAGCAGACCTGCTTCCGGTAATTGGAACGCAGGTGGAGCGCAAGCCGCGCGTGCGCCGTGGGGTAAATAGATCGCGCATGCGCAGTGTAATCCACAGACCGCGCAGTACTCACGGCCACTCATGCACCAGCCGCCCTGCAGCACAGAGGTATAGTAGCGTTCCGTTTAACCCTGTTAACCCTTTGATTGATGCCTGATTATGCCAGTAACCATCTGTATTACACTTTCAGGAAGCATCTTCTTTCTCATATCCCCCAGCCATTAAGGTATCTATGGGCACTACCTGTATATTGAGACACAAATCCCCTTAGACCATTAGTATATATAAGTTCCCCCTTTTTACTGTCAACAGCATTTATCCCTGGCCAGAATTGGCCTGATGTGAGTGGCCACGGTTGGATACTCATCCCACACCACCGACATAGGTAGCATTTTCCTGCCTGTCACATGTACTCTTTTACCCCATATTAATGGTTTTCTATGTTTTAACCTATCTTTTAATGCTCTTAGGTGCTGTATACTCCTACTATATAGGAGATTGCACTTAATCCCACATCTCTTTATAACACAGGTAGTAACCCTATGCCGTGTAGCCATATACCTTTTATCACGTATTCGGATCTGGCATGTTGGGGGTTTCTACCCCACTTTGGCACTATTTAGCATATTGACTTGAATGATAAGGATTTCCTTTCTCGTTCTTCACTCTGAGGTAAATGCTATATCACTATATATTATTCACCACTCACTGTATATTAATCATGGTAACGGGTCCAATTATACGGGTATAGATACCCGATTGTTTGATATACAAGAACTGCAATTGCAGCCGAATATCTTTTATCGTATAAGTCGTACTTTCCTTGACCATTTCTTGTAAGGATTGTTTTTTGTTCCTTGTATTATTTGTCAAGAACTGACTGTTGTTTTTCTGTTTTATTTTGTACACACTGCCACAGCTCCTGTATCCTCTGCGAAGACCTGTGTGGTCGAACCGGCAAGGACAGAGCTACATTTATTTTGAATAAAACTTTGATAGTCTGAGTTGACGTCTCCTTATCATCATTTTTCCACATACTAGTGTGCCAGGTTATTATATACTAGAAGCTACATGTAGGCACTGACTCCACCTCTTCGCACAAAAAGCATGGAGTTTACCGGATATGTCAAGAATATGAATGTGTCTTTAGTAAACATTTTTTAGACTTTTGACAGGTAAATGAGGTAGAATATTACATCCCTACTGGAGACCATCTGCCCATTAAAGAGAGGTACCGGCCTGTACCACCAGCTCAATATCAATGTGCCAAAGAGATGTTACGGGAAATGAAGGAGGCTTGGGTGATCAGAGATAGTTGTAGCCCCTGGGCAGCTCCACTATTCCTGGTAAAGAAGAAAGATGGTATAATGAGAATGTGTGTTGACTACAGGCAGATAAATTGCATTACACATACAGATGCCTACCTGTTATCCAGAATTGAAGAGTCATTATCTGCACTGAGAACTGATAACTATTTTTCCACCTTAGATCTCACCAGTGGGTATTGGCAGGTTCTCGTGGCAGAGGCGGACAGAGAAAAGACTGCATTCACAACACTGATGTGCCTCTGTGAGTATAAGTGCATGCCGTTTGGACTCTGCAATGCACCAGAAATGTTCCAAAAGTTGATGGAGTGTTGCCTCGTGTATAGAAACTTTGAAACCGTGTTACTGTACCTAGATGATGTCATAGTCTACTTGAAGACGTACAAAGAACTTTTGAAGTACCTGGCTGAAGTATTTGAGGCATTATACAATTTTGGCATGAAAGTGAAGTCAACAAAGTGCCACTTACTGAAGCCCAAAGTATAGTACCTAGGACATGTAGTCAGCGCTGAAGGTGTGGCACCAGACCCTGATAAAGTCACCGTAATCAGGGACTGGCCGAGGCCCCACTATTAAATAAGTGTGACAGTTCCTGGGACTGATAGGCTACTACTGGAGGTTTATCAAGGGTTTCACGAAGATAGCAGCACTAGAGATGGGCGAATCCTAAATTACTCGGACTCGCTAGACTGTAACGAGTCTGAGTCCAGGACTCGCTACTCGTTGCGAGTCTAGCGAGTCCAATGTAAATGAATGGGGAGGCGAGTATTGCAGTGATTCCTCTGCTGCCGGACCCTATAAGGGGTCTGGCAGCAGAGGAAAAACCTGCAAATCCCCATGTTATTCTTTTAAAGCCAGCAGCAAAAAGCCGCTGGCTTTTAAAGAATAATAATAAAAAAAAAAAAAGATTGAAGGGGGAAGGGGGGTCAGGGGGGGTGAGGGGGGAGAGGGGGGGTGCACCGGCCCGGCCGGCTACTTACCCCTGCCTCCGCCGCCGCTGCCGCCTCCGCCGCAGACTCGCTCCCCGACTCTCTCTGCTTCTGTTTCCGGAGATTCCCGAATGGTGACAAGAGCAGTGAATAAATTAACTTGCGTCACTGCTCGGGAATCTCCGGAGCAGAGCGAGTCTGGCTGACAGCAGAGTTCAGCTCAGGTCCTAATGCCCTGAGCTGAACCCTGACTGTTTAGTCAGTTCTCAGCTCTGCTACATCCCTGTCTGTCTAAGCACAGACAGGGAAGTAGCAGAGCTGAGATTGCGTTTTGGACTACGTCGGACGGAAGAGGATTTTTAAAATAAAGATGGAGTCCCTAATGGCTTTTTTGTTTTATTTTTAATAAAAAATTTTCTCTGTGTTTTTTTTTTATATATTGATTACTGGAAATTCATGGCGGTCATGTCTAATATTGGCGTGACCGCCATAAATTTCGGGCTTAGGGCCAGCTGATAATACAAAGCTGGCCCTAACCCCTTAATTACCCAGTGAGCCATTGCCACCAGGGCCACTGGAAGAGCGGGGTTCAGCGCCAGAGGATGGCGCTTCAATGAACGCGCCATCTTCTGGGGCGGCTGCGGGCTGCAATTTGCAGCGGGGGGTGCCCAGAAAGCTTGGGCCTCCCTGCGCTGCGGATTCCAGCCCCCAGCTGCTTAGCTGTACCTGGCTAGACATAGAAATTGCGCGGAGCCCCACGCATTTTTTTTTTAATTATTTCATGAAATTCATGAAATAATAAAAAAAGGGGGCTCGCCTATATTCTTGTGTCCGGCCAGGTACAAATAGGCACCTGGGGGTTGGGGGCAGCCCGTCGCTGCCTGCTGGATCTGGCTGGTTCCAGAAATACGGCGAAGCCCACGTGAAATTTTTCTGAAAAATCCATAAAACAATCCTAAAAAAGGGACTGCCTCTTTATTAACCCCTCCACCATGGTCGAGGGGTTAGTAAAGATGCAATCCTTTTTTAGGATTGGTTTATAGATTTTTCAAAAAAAAAAATTACGTGGGCTTCGCCGTATTTTTGTAACCAGCCGGATCCAGCAGGCAGCGACGGGCTGCCCCCAACCCCCAGGTGCCTATTTGTACCTGGCCGGACACAAGAATATAGGCGAGCCCTTTTTTTTATTTCATGAATTTCATGAAATAATAAAAAAAAAAATGCGTGGGGCTCCGCGCAATTTCTATGTCTAGCCAGGTACAGCTAAGCAGCTGGGGGCTGGAATCCGCAGCGCAGGGATGCCCAAGCTTTCTGGGCACCCCCCGCTGCAAATTGCAGCCCGCAGCCGCCCCAGAAGATGGCGCATTCATTGAAGCGCCATCTTCTGGCGCTGAACCCCGCTCTTCCAGCGGCCCTGGTGGCATTGGCACGCTGGGTAATAAAGAGGTTAGGGCCAGCTTTGTATTATCAGCTGGCCCTAAGCCCGAAATTTATGGCGGTCACGCCAATATTAGACATGACCGCCATGAATTTCCAGTACTCAATATAAAAAAAAAACACAACACAGAGAAAATTTTTTTATTAAAAATAAAACAAAAAAGACATTAGAGACTCCATCTTTACTCCAAAAATCCTCTTCCGTCCGACGTAGTCCAAAAACGACATCTTCACTGCCACAACCCTGTGCATACATATACATATCTATGCACAGGGAGTGAGCAGGCTGAGAACTATCTCAGCTCTGCTACATCTCTGTGTAGGCGGGCTCTAGGACCCTGGAGCTGCCGCAGCCTGCAAGTCCCAGAGCCCAGCACACAGCACATAGCAGAAGCCGGAAGAGAGGTAAGGAGCATTTCTCCCCCTCTCTTCCTTCGCTCCCTGCGGACTCGTTACTGACTGCGAGTAATCCCTGAGATTACTCGCAGTGTAACGAGTCGGGCGAATCCCTTACTACTCGGCGAGTACTGAGTAGTAACGAGTAGATTCGCCCATCCCTAAGCAGCACCTTTGCAAGATCTCCTGGTAGGCCACTCCAAGAAGACAAAGAACCCAAGTCCTCCGTTTGAATGGGACAGCAGAGTAGAAGACTCCTTCACCCAGTTGAAGTGGGCCCTTACGGGGGACGAGATCCTGGCCTACCCTATGGCCAACCGTTTGTGCTCTACACACACGAGAGCAACGTGGGATTGGGAGCCGTGTTATCCCAGGTGCAGAGAGGCAAAGAGAGAATGATAGCCTATGCTATCAGTAAGCTCCGTCCTACAGAAAGGAACCCCGAGAACTATAGCTCATTCAAACTAGAGTTCCTTGCCATAGTCTGGGCTGTAACTGAACACTTTAAACATTATCTGGCTTCAGCGAAGTTCACCATGTATACAGACAATAATCCGCTGACCCACTTAGAAACTGTAAAGTTAGGTGCACTGGAACAGTGATTGATGGCCCAGTTGTCCAATTACAACTTCACCATCAAGTACCGTGCAGGGCATAAGAACGCCAACGCTGATACACTGTCCAGGATGCCCGACTTGCCAGATGCAGGAGAAGACCCGGAAGGGATAGAGCTACCGGCTTTTCACCGCAGCAGTGCGTCCCAATGTTTCCATGGTGTGAGAGACAAGCGGCCTGTCATGCAAGAAGCCACATTAAACCCATTATCCCATCACGGTTGGGCAGAGACGCAAGATAGCGACCCAGCCATTTGCCTAATCAAGGAGTTGTTGATGCAAGCCGACTCACGCCCTGGTCCAGATGCTCCGCAAGAGGCACACCAGTTGTGGAAAGAAAAGAGCAAGTTATTCATCTATGCGGGTAAGCTGTGCAGGTGGCACATCAATGCACGAAACCATGAATTGGTCTGGCAGATAGTGGTCCCGAAGAGAGAGGTCCAGATGGTCCTGGAAGCATACTACGATGGGGCAGGGCACTTCGGGTGGAAAAAGTTGGAAGTTCTGCTGCGTGAACACTTCTACTGGGTTGGCATGAGGAAGGCCAATGAGGAACGAGCAATCTGTCACCTAGGAAGCTTTGTTCAATCCAATACCCACCAAGGCTGGGCAGAGACGCAAGACAGCGATCCAGCCACCTTGCTCGTCAAAGAGCTGCTGAAACAGGCTGACGCGCGCCCAGGCCCAGATGCTCCACAAGAGGCGCAACTGCTGTGGAAGGAGAAGAGAAAGCTGTTCACCCATCAGGGTAAGCTCTGCAGACGACATATCAACGCGTGAACCCAAGAACTGGTGTGGCAGACAGTAGTCCCTGAGATGTCCAGATGGTCCTAGAGGCGTACCACGACAGAGCAGGGCACTTTGGGTGGAAGAAGCTGGAGGTTCTGTTACGTGAAAGATTCTACTGGGTTGGCATGATGAAAGCCATCGAGAACTGGTGCAGAGTCTGTGGCCCGTGCAACCTGCGGAGGAAGGATCGTAACAGTCAGAGAGCTCCTCTACAGCCTATTGTCACCAGGCAACCACTTGAACTCGTAGCCTTGGACCATGTGAAGCTGACTCCAAGCCGGTCAGGCTACGTCTATGCCCTCATTATTGTAGATCACTATTACTGTTTCTTGGTAGTAGTTGCGGTGAAAGACCTAACAGCGAAGATAGCAGCTAGAGCCTTTCAAGCCCATTTTGGTAGACTCCATGGCTATCCTTAACAGGTTCTCACAGATCAAGGTCCAGCATTCGAGGCAGAAGTGTTCCAGGAGTTTTGCAACTTGTAAGGCTGCAAAAAAATAAGAACGACGCCGTACCATCCACAGACCAATGGCATGTGCGAGCAGATGAATCAGGTAGTGATAGACCTGTTAAAGACACTACCACTGGAAGAAAGAAGTATGTGACCAGAAAAGTTGCCAGATTTAGTGGACTTATACAATCATAATCTTGTGAATTCCACCAACTGTACTCCTGTTTACTTGATGAGGGCAATACCTGGCTAGTTGCCCATAGACCAGACACCTGAGACAAACCCACCAGAAGCAGAACGTCAACAACAGTACCGTAAAGTGCAAGAGTGCATTGAGAGAAACCTATCTCAAGCAAAAGAAAGGCAAGAGAGGGCCTATAACAAACACGCACCCGCAATTCCCTTAACCCCTGGAGAATGAGTCCTCAAGAGAAAAAGGCAAACAAATAAACTGGATGACCAGTGGGAGGCAGAGCCATACACCGTATTGCCTTCAAATAACACCAACGCCAAAGTCTACTTAATTAGCAAAGATGGAGGAGAGACCATCTGTCCTGATCTATTGAGAAGCAGAGGAGAAGTCCAAGATAAACCTCAACCAGTAGAGCAAAAAGAAGAGATGATTCATACGGTTCTTGGAGACTTTCCCAAAACGTGGACCCAAATAAATGGAGCAATAGTAGTGCCTGTATTAACCTTTTCCCAACGTGTCGTACCTGAACCAGTTGAGACTCAAGAACCACCTGAAGAACCACCAGCTACAGTAGAACAAGAGAGTCAACCCACTGCTAGCGGTAAATCTGTCAGTCCCATGGTGAGTCTAAAGGTACCATTACATGATACGATATCGTGAACAATATCACTGAAACGTCACGGGTTTGGAGTCGGTCAAACAACATTGTTAGTACGTCGTTGCGTGTGACACCGAGATACGACTACGATAAATCGTTGGATTTGAGAACATGTCCTCAAATCAGATGATTCTCATTCAGCCAACCAGCTGCATCGTTGTGTGTGACACTGCGATAACGATGTCGTTAACGACTTCCCCTATTCACAACAGTGAACAAATATCGTTTGCTGGGTTGTGTGAACGATAACTGCTCGCCACATCGTTGGTGCGTTGTTCACGATATCTAGACGTGTGACATCTCACCAACGATCTCAAAAAGATGTCCTAATGACCGCGCACCTGTGAGATCGTTGGTAAGATCGTTACAACATTGAAGCATGTAACGGTACCTTAAGACGACACTCTGGTATACCCGTGCTACGTAGGTCCACACGTAGAATAGTGGATAGTGCACCCACAACACCAGCAGTAGACACTAGAAACCAGAACAGACCATCAGAAATACCTGTAGTGTATAGATCTACTTGTAGTAACAGAGGTCAGATCCCAGCACATTACAGGGACTGTTAGCAAGTTAAGTGGACAAGTTAACCAGTTTAAAATGTAAATATGTTTTCATGCAACTATCAAGCCTACCATGCCTACAGGACTTACAGTATGAACTTTTGCACATTCTTGAACATGTAAATATGGACAAATAGGCCACAGGACTGGTTGTGGTCACAAAACACTTTTGTAACAAGTTCCCTATCAGCCAACGGTGGAAGGACTAAGCGCCGTAGTGACTGCGTTTTTCAAATTTTCTTGGATTTTGTAATTTTTCATTTTTTAAGACTCTTGTACAATTGTTGGACTTTTATTTCTAAAAAGGTTTTCTCAGTCCAGGAGTACTGAATTTCACCCCAGAGTCCGGTTGGCACAATGGCATTGCCTCCCTTTGGGCGTGATGTTATGCTTGGAAGCAAAAAGGGGTATCCACACCAGGTAAACCCACAGCATGCAACACTTTTTCTGACTCCAGCCCAGAAGGAGCTCTGACACCCGGCTTCAGGGGAGCTCCCCTGTAAATTCTGGCCTGGGGGCGGGGTTAGTTCAGTTCCTAGGAGGACTGTGAAGACAACCTGTGGACTGGAGCAGTGCTAAGCTCGTCCCAGGCAGAGTAAAGAAGGAACAGCAAGCGTGAAGGACCCATAGGAGAGGGTCTGAGGAAGGAGAGAGGCAGGCCTGGGGAGTGAAGCCAGTTGATCGGCTCACCCCAGCGCAGAGCACCAGAAACGGACACTGGGGTCCGAAGTTGTGAGGGTACTTACAGACCCAGCAGCCAAAACCAGAGGATAGGAGATTCCAACTCTCCCGGCCACAGCCAAGCACCTGGAGGCACAGCAGGATTTGAGAGCTCAGGGACAGTTGCCAGAGGAGTGGTGCCCGGGAAGGGCTCAAGCTGCCTGCCGTACGGGTGGGAGACTCACAAGCAGCAAGAGAGGGTCGCAGCTTAGCTACAGGCAGCCAGGACCAGCAAAGAAGAGAGCAGCAGGGAGGCCTCAGATCTTGCCGGGTGAGGAGATCCCTAACTTGCTTCCAGGCCACCCGAATTCCTAACATCTCCTGTGGACAGTACCTTGGTCTGAACCTGCTACTATCAGTAAAGATAAAGGAGACTACATACTGTGTGTCTGTTGGTTATTTTGCGCCGTCAGTCCAGCACCCCAACGGCCTACCATTGCCACAGACTATACCGGTTGTTCTGAGGAACCGCTCCACCCGTGAGGAGCGATACCACTTTAGCTGCGAATCCCATCATCCCCAGAGGTCCCGCACCACAGCAATGCCCATCAATAGTATCGAGCCCCAGGCCCTGGGGTACTCGGGTATCAGGCTTGGTGGGTGTTTTCACGGGGGATGTCACGGATGGCAGCGCCTGAGCCAGTGGCCTGGGTGACACGTCAAAAAGGGGTGTATGTACAGGGGATTAGAGTTTGTCATTTGATGTCACCTGTAGTGCCTGGCGATGGGTCACCAGCGCCGCTACAGTCCTCTGGAGGTCGATGGTAGTGCGGCTGAGATGGCAAAGCTCCCTACAGGCGGAGCTGGTCCCCCGGGGCAGCATTGCGTAAAGGGGCAGCTTGGAGTGGAACTCCAAGTCAGGATAGGGAGTGATGGAGCAGTCTATAAGGGACACCGGGAGCATAGAGGAATGACGCACACACACTGTAAAGTCTCTTTTACCTTTTTACTGGTGGTATGAGCAGGTAAAGATGTGCAGGGCACTGTCAGGTGACCAGGTGCACAGTGAGCTTCCACAGCAAGTGGGTATAAGGCCTCCTTAGTTTCTCTACGGTTCATGAAGCCCTGTCTGCTTGCAGCCAGACTGGCCTCCTCCCCTCTCAGGTCCTCTCTCTTTCCTCCTGCACGGTCCATGAGTTACCCTCTCTGATCACTGCTGTATTACACTGCGGTGTCTGGCTCCCTTTCCTTGGGTACGCAGGGGGACCGGGTTGACTGAAGTCTTCACGGTATGACGGGGTTTTCTGCAGTCTTGAAGTAATCCTGCAGGTGCGGATCACCGAAGTCTGGTACATCTTTGGGTGAACTTCCACTAGTTCATCACTCCCCTGGCTCTGCTCCTTGCCTTCTGTCCCTACTCCTAGGCTGGTTGGACGGCAGAAGGGCCACTCCGGGTCATTGGTTCGGGCCTAACCGCAGCAACGATCACCAGGACGTCTTCGCAGCTCTCCTAGCGTCTGCACACCCTCACTAACCCCTCCCCCAGCAGCAGTATTTATAGGAGATCTCACCTAATGTCAGTGAGTATAGCTCCCCCTACTATGTCGGGGTGGAAGGTGTTACATGTAGTAGATACCTGCTGTGGAAACCCAGCTGTGCATTAGGGAAGTCTGTGGCTACCTGCGTGAGCAGGGCACCACATACCCCCTAGGTAATTTCAGTACTCCTGGACTGAGCACTTTTTGTGTTTGAACAAAAGGGATAACAATTTTTAACAATAATAACAGGTAACATATTTACAAAGTCTCAAAATATAAAAATTTACAAAAACCACTGAAAAAGATTGGAAAAATGAAAAACAGGTAAGTCCATATGGTGGTAGTCCATTCACCGCAGGCTTTAAAAAAAGAAAAAGAAGTTTGTTGTTACACCAGTCCTGTAACCATGGTCCTTTTAAATTATAATCCGGGGAAAAGTTCAAAGAGGAAGTCTTTCAAAAGTTCAACAAGCCCTTACAGGTAAAGTCTCTGTAGGCTCAACAGTTTAAAATACACAACAACATCTACTACAGGTGTTTTGGCGTAAGAGTCCTAGGTACTATGGGGCCTCTACCGGTCATAAGTGCTGTAGGCCTCCTGGACCTGAGGTCACCTTTTGGCCAAGTTGTTGCTCTCCCTAGACAGCTCCTTACACCAACTCCCACTCACCCCTCTCTTGGTGTTGTGTACCTGGTGAAACTTGTTTTTGGCCTACGCTTTACCCTTTTATACAATACTATTTACATTCTTATTTTACAACAACTGCTGCTATTTACATGTTACTTTCCAGTTTTACTCTACCTTACATTTACTGTGCCCACTCTCCATACCTAGACGGGGGTTGACCTTGTGTGCTTCTCTGTGATCTACGCACTACAAGTGTCACTGTCTCAGGTGATGTTTCTAGTGAAGGGCATGGTGCAGGTATGTCAGGTAAGCATCTGCGTGGCCTTAGTCTCACTGCAGGGCTAGCAGGTATACCGATTGCAGCGTCCTCGGAGTCTCTGGCATCGGGTATTTCTTCCTGATTCCTTTGTACAATTTATTCGGGCTGATAGAAGTTCAGTACAGGCACTAAGATGGCTCCATCTTGCTGAGGCCAATCTTCCGGGAAATCTCCTAAGATGGTTGAGACTACCTTCTCCTTTGGTTCTTCACTTGGATTTAGCTCTCGTACTGGTTCTGACTCTTGTATTGGTTGAGTTGGGGGATTTTGGTTTTCCCATTCAGTAGGACACTTTTTAATGTGGTTTCTTGACACAGTTTGAGTGGTCTTTCATTTGTTCTTGCTGATGAGGCACACTTTATCATTGTCATATCCGGAATCTAATAGAACGTAGGGTTCTTCTTCCCACTGATTGTCCAATTTGTGTTGGGTTCTCTTCCTCTTTAAGACAATATTTCCAGGTGTAATAGGTTCTGCTGGAGCATGTTTGTTATAGTCCCTTTCTTGCTTTTCACCTACTTTCTCCAGGTTGTCTTCGACACAGGCTTGAACCGTTCTGTATTGTTCGAGGCGGTTTTCATTCCAGTTGGGTATCGAGTCATCTGCTTTAGGATCGACTACTCCGAGTTCCAAGTCTACGGGTAACTTTCCTGTACGGGCTCTTATCAGGTAAGCTGGTGTACAGTTGGTAGAACTTACTGGAATGTGGTTGTACATATCAACCAAGTCTGGTAGTTTCTCCAGCCATTGGTTTCTTTCCTCCAAGGGTAAGATCTTCAACATGTCAATGATGATACCATTAATTTTCTCACATAATCCGTTGGTTTGGGGATGATATGGGGTCGTTCTTATCTTTTTGCACCCATACATGTGGCAGAACTCTTGGAAGATCTCCGCTTCGAAAGCTGAGCCTTGGTCTGTGAGGGCCTGTTCTGGAAAACCCAATGGTCTGCAGAATATGTTCTGGAATGCTCTGGCAGCAGTGGCAGCTGTCAAGTCTTTCACAGGGGCAACCATTAAGAATCTCGAGTAATGGCCTACCATGGTCAACGCATATGTGTAGCCAGATCTACTTGGAGTCAGTTTTACGTGGTCCAAGGCTACAATTTCCAGGGGCTGTTTTGTCACTTTGGGTTGGAGCGGTGCTTTCTGGCTCTGTAAGTCCTTTCTTCTCAGGTTGCTGGGTCCACAGTTCTTTTTACCATCAATATTTTTATTAAAGGTTTTGAAATTCAACAACTTTTCAAATACAAACAAAGTGGCGACAAACTAATAGATGGTATCTTGAGGCCGAGTCGTAGTGGTTAAGTTCACCGGTGAAAAGTGAAATCTCTTCGTAGAAAATAGTCTCTGCTATACTACGGAATGTACAGTCAGTATATGTAGTTCACCAGTAATTCTTGATGGTCATTTCTTACTCGGAGGGCACTTATCACGGCCGAGTATACTTGTCTACATATAGATTATTGCAAATCAAGAAATAAGATATAAAACAGAAGAAGAAAGAACAAGAGTATTAGTAAAGGAAGAGGTTATGCCTTAAGGGCAATAGAGTAGATCAGAGAGGGGTATGTCACGGAAAGACCCAGGGACTGGTTGAAAAGTAGAAGGGGTAGTCAAGTGCTGGTGTAAGGAGGAACCAGCACCAGCTAAACAGGAGCTTCGAGTGCTCCGGAGTTCGTGTGGGAGACGAGCCAAGGGGAAGGGCAACTTCTGTAGAGGAGGACCCCAATCCCAACCCGAGACGACAGTCCAATTTCCCGATCTCATCCCAACTGTCAGGTCTTATATCCCATCAAAGGGGGATCTGCATTGCCAACGGGTGCTTTGCCCACATTTCCCACGCCTCAGCAACATATCTTTTAGCGCCTTTGTCCATAGCAAGGTAATATTCACTGCAGAAGATTGTATTAATCCTATCTGTCAAATCGCTCATAGCGGGAGGGGCCTCGCTTTTCCATCTTGCTGCTATACAGGTCCTCGCAGCTGTATATACAGTTAGGGCCAGAAATATTTGGACAGTGACACAATTTTGGCGAGTTGGGCTCTGCATGCCACCACATTGGATTTGAAATGAAACCTCTACAACAGAATTCAAGTGCAGATTGTAACGTTTAATTTGAAGGGTTGAACAAAAATATCTGATAGAAAATGTAGGAATTGTACACATTTCTTTACAAACACTCCACATTTTAGGAGGTCAAAAGTAATTGGACAAATAAACATAACCCAAACAAAATATTTTTATTTTCAATATTTTGTTGTGAATCCTTTGGAGGCAATCACTGCCTTAAGTCTGGAACCCATGGACATCACCAAACGCTGGGTTTTCTCCTTCTTAATGCTTTGCCAGGCCTTTACAGCCGCAGCCTTCAGGTCTTGCTTGTTTGTGGGTCTTTCCGTCTTAAGTCTGGATTTGAGCAAGTGAAATGCATGCTCAATTGGGTTAAGATCTGGTGATTGACTTGGCCATTGCAGAATGTTCCACTTTTTTGCACTCATGAACTCCTGGGTAGCTTTGGCTGTATGCTTGGGGTCATTGTCCATCTGTACTATGAAGCGCCGTCCAATCAACTTTGCAGCATTTGGCTGAATCTGGGCTGAAAGTATATCCCGGTACACTTCAGAATTCATCCGGCTACTCTTGTCTGCTGTTATGTCAGCAATAAACACAAGTGACCCAGTGCCATTGAAAGCCATGCATGCCCATGCCATCACGTTGCCTCCACCATGTTTTACAGAGGATGTGGTGTGCCTTGGATCATGTGCCGTTCCCTTTCTTCTCCAAACTTTTTTCTTCCCATCATTCTGGTACAGGTTGATCTTTGTCTCATCTGTCCATAGAATACTTTTCCAGAACTGAGCTGGCTTCTTGAGGTGTTTTTCAGCAAATTTAACTCTGGCCTGTCTATTTTTGGAATTGATGAATGGTTTGCATCTAGATGTGAACCCTTTGTTTTTACTGTCATGGAGTCTTCTCTTTACTGTTGACTTAGAGACAGATACACCTACTTCACTGAGAGTGTTCTGGACTTCAGTTGATGTTGTGAATGGGTTCTTCTTCACCAAGTAAAGTATGCGGCGATCATCCACCATTGTTGTCATCCGTGGACGCCCAGGCCTTTTAGAGTTCCCAAGCTCACCAGTCAATTCCTTTTTTCTCAGAATGTACCCAACTGTTGAATTTGCTACTCCAAGCATGTCTGCTATCTCTCTGATGGAGTTTTTCTTTTTTTCCAGCCTCAGGATGTTCTGCTTCACCTCAATTGAGAGTTCCTTTGACCTCATGTTGTCTGGTCACAGCAACAGCTTCCAAATGCAAAACCACACACCTGGAATCCACCCCTGACCTTTTAACTACTTCATTGATTACAGGTTAACGAGGGAGACGCCTTCAGAGTTAATTGCAGCCCTTAGAGTCCATTGTCCAATTACTTTTGGTCCCTTGAAAAAGAGGAGGCTATGCATTACAGAGCTATACTTCCTAAACCCTTTCTCCGATTTGGATGTGGAAACTCTCATATTGCAGCTGGGAGTGTGCACTTTCAGCCCATATTATATATATAATTGTATTTCTGAACATGTTTTTGTAAACAGCTAAAATAACAAAACTTGTGTCACTGTCCAAATATTTCTGGCCCTAACTGTATATATGTCGCAATGTGACGAACCACTGGCGGATTCGTCATTAGCCCTATGTTCAGTATGGCTAGTTGCGGAGAGAGGGGGATCTCAGTGTCCGTAACGGACACCATTAGGCGCGCCACTAGATGCCAAAAGGGTGTTATTTTGGGGCACGACCACCACATATGAACTAAGTCCCCCTCTTGTCCACAATGTCTCCAACACTGAGCAGACGCTCCTTTTCCAAATCTAGGAAGTTTGGCTGGAGGAATGTGCCAGCGTAGATGGATTTTTTTTAAGAGTTCCAGGTGGTTAACGCACTTGGATGCTGCCACGACGCACTGGATTGCGTCTTCCCAATCGTCAATATCCGCCTGGAAGCCCAGATCTCTTTCCCATTTTTCCATATGGCCTAATTTCGAAGGGGAGTCCTGATCCACCAATTCTGTGTATAGCTGAGACAAGCTTCTTGGTTGATCCCCATCTGATAGTATCAATCTCCTCAGAGCCGAGGGCTCGCCTGGAGGGCCCAGAGCCGAGCACCCTATTCTGGAGCTGAGAAAGTGCGAAACTTGGAGGAATTGTAGGTAAGAGCCGGTCACTGTAGGGTACTTGGAAAGGAAGTCCCTCAGAGAGAGGATTCTCCCCTGAGGTGCCAAGTCTCCTATGACAGCTGGGCCTGCCTCCCTCCACACGGAGAGTTTAGCGAGGGGATGTGCCATCGTAGCGCTTCAAGTTGCATCTCCCCTATCGGCAAAATGGCTTTTACCGATACAATCGAGCCCCACACCGTCAGTAATGCCCGAGCCGTTCCCAGCAGCTCCCCCCTTCGCACCACTCCAAGGGTTTCGGCAGTCAGGAGGGAGCTGAGTGAGCCCCCTCGTGTCTCAGCCTTCTCGATCTGTAGCCACCCAGTCGGTCCCTCATCCCTCCACCAGAATCTTGCTGCTTCCAGGATCACTGCCCTGTGGTAAGCCATTACGTCCGGTACACCCATACCACTTCTAGTAATCCAGCGATACATAATTTTACCCTTTACTCTCGCGGGTTTCCCCGCCCACACACATTTGTTTATCATGGACTGCAAGCGCTTCAACTGGCCGTGCGTGTACAAGATTGGCATACATCGAAAAAGATAAAGTATCTTTGGTTGCCACATCATTCGTACCGTTTGCACTCTTGCAATCCACGACAATAAGGTCAACGGGAAGTCTCCCATCGCAGCACTCAGTGCAGATAAGAGGCGTTCAATGTTTCGGGCGGCAATCTCCCTCGTCCTACACAGCAGAACACCCAAGTAAGGGATTCCAGACGGGCACCATTTAAAGGGAACAAGGCTTCGTAGCCGAGCCGCTACCCCCTCCGAAATCCCCACCGGGAGGACCATGGACTTGGATGCATTCATTTTGTAGTATGAGGTTCGCGAGAAGAGGTCAAGTACCTCCACTACCCTGGGAAGGGAAGATAGTGGATCGGATGTGGCTATTATAACGTCGTCGGCGTAGAGGCCCACTACGTGTTTCCTCTCCCCTACTAGTATACCCCGTATCCCAGGGTCTGCCCTCAGGTAGGCCGCAAAGGGCTCCATAACCAGAGCAAACACTAGAGGGGAGAGAGGGCACCCCTGCCGAGTACCGTTCGTTATCGGAAAGGACCTTGAGGTGTAACCTGCCGAGAACACCCTAGCACACGGATTGGAATACAGACTGAGGATGCCCGAAACGATTGGGCCTGAAAATCCAAAGGGGGAGAGGACTCCCCTGAGGTATCCCCGGTGTACCCTGTCAAACGCTTTCTCAGAGTCCAATGACAGAAATACACTGGGGCATCCCCTCCTCTCCACCACCTCAATCAGATTCAGCATCCTCCTAGTTCCATCTCTGGCTTGCCTCTTCTGCACAAACCCCACTTGATCGTGGTCTGCCACCAAGGGGACCACTTCTCCCAATCGGTCACCCAGGAGCTTGGAGAATATCTTGAGGTCGACATTAAGTAAAGATATCGGCCTATAGTTCTCGGGACGGTCCCGCTCCTTCCCGGGCTTTGGAATTGTTGTTATCGTAGCTTCAAGTGAAGAGGCTGGAATATGACCTCTGTCTTGCCACAGCCGAAACACCCTGAGAAGGAACGGGGCCAATTCGTTCGCGAACATCCTGTAGTACTCTCCCACAAAACCATCTGGTCCCGGGGCTGAGTTAGTTTTTAGTTCACTAATCACTCTTTTCACCTCGACCAAAGTAATGGGGCTATTTAGTTCCTCCAATCTCTCCAGGGGGGCCTTCGGGAGATTTAGGTTTTCCAAGAATGCCCTGATCCCCTCTTCGGTGGGTTGTGGGGTGCCGCTGTCGTGTCTCAGATTATACAGAGCCTCATAATATGAGGCAAATACCTCCACTATTTCGGACGGGTCTCTCACCACACCTCTCCCAGTCCTCTTTATTTCAGTGATCATGGTTCTTGCCGCCTTCTTTTTAAGCCTACGTGCAAGGAGTTCCCCTGCCCGGTCTCCCGCTTCATAATATTTAACCTTGAGCTTCCTGAGACTCTTCTCATGTTGTTGTAGCAACAAGGCTCTTAGTTTGTTTCGTATAGTCAGAATTTGCGAAAGGAGATACGGGGAGGGAGAGGCCTTGTTTGTCGCCTCCAGACTTGCTATTTCAGCTGTCCATTCTTCTAATAACCTGCTCCTTTTTTTTTTTTTAATTGCGATGATTTTTGCAATAAGAGACCTCGTATTACCACCTTCTTCGCTTCCCAGTGTCTCGTCCGTAATTTCCCCATTATCGTTTATCTCGAAATAGTCTCTCAGGGAGTCCCTCACTGCCTCTTCAACTCCACTCTCTATTAAGAGGCCCAGATTAAGCCTTCAGCGTCTGGTTGCACCACCCCCACCGTCTAGAGCTACCTCCAGAGTGATTGGGGCATGGTCCGACCAAGTGATCACACCAAGCCCCGATGACTTGCACCTCTCCAGTGTCAAATCGTTGACCAGAAAAAAGTCTATTCTGGAGTAGGTTTTATGTACATGAGAAAAGAAGGAAAAATCCCTCTCCTCTGCATGGTGGTATCTCCAGACGTCGTGGAGGTGGTGCTCCCGGCACAGCCGGCCCATAGAACCTCCTCTCTCCCTACCTGAGGTAGAGGAGTCCAATCGTGGGTCCGTGAGTGAGTTGAAGTCTCCTCCGATCACTAGGTTACCTACTGAGCGCTCCCTGAGAATCTTGAAAACCCCTCTCACAAATTTTAATTGGCCCCTGTTTGGAGCATATACACTGGCCAGTGTGAATAAAGTATCTCCAATTTCGCAGATGACCACCACATAGCGGCCCTCTGGTCCGCTATCAACTCCTTAAGGCGGAATTGTACCGTGTGTCTAATCATTATGCAAACTCCCGCCTTTTTGTTTTGTGCATTAGCGTGGAAAACGTGGGGAAAATTATCATTTTTCAGCCTCTCTCTGTCGGCAGCTAGAAGGTGGGTTTCCTGTAGATATACCACCTCCGCCCGGGCAGATCTTATCTCTCTCCATATGAAGGAGCGTTTAGCTGGGGAATTAAGACCCTTCACATTCAAAGAAAAAAGGCTGAGCGTCATGACTACTAACCTGAGTCCTCACACGACCCCTCCCCCCCCGGCTCGCCCCCCAGGACCCCTGGCGGGATAGAGTAACCAAAATAGCCAACAGGATTCCTCAAGGAGGGAACAGCAAAATTTGGGGGGGTAAGGAAAGAAAGGAGTGGTAGATAAAGATTGGTGAAGAACAAGAGAAAGAAAAGAAAAAAGTGTGAAAAGAAGAAGAGTACACTGTAACAAGATATTAAACATGTATGTAAACAATACAAGGTATCCTCTATATAAACAGAGGTACTAAATCGGGGGGGAAGCGGTCAGCTCTCTCTCGTGTCACTACTCTGTGACCTCTCAGTGAAAGAGAATTAACTGACCGCTCAACCAGTTCCACAAAGAACACTAACTGGGCTACTTTCAAGTTAAGGATATCAAGAGCATTCCAGTGGAGTTCTGTATGATTGGCATATAAGCTTTCACGCGACCGTCGCATCTTGAGGATTGGAGCTCTCCACACCGACTTCTGCCCGAGGTGATCGTCGCGGCGATGGTGAGGAAAGATGCCATCCTCTCAGGGTTCTACGCATCAGCGTCGGGGATGAGAACGTGTGTCGTTTGTTCTGATACTTGAAATTCAAAGACACTGGGGAGCCCCACGCATACAGTATCCCATTGTCCCGGAGAATTTTGCAGCTGGACGCGAACTCTCGACGTTTAGCCAAGGTGCCAGGTGATAAGTCTCGTACGTTGTGAGTCCCTTATACGGTTCCGGAAGTGCAGGGCCCCGTCTCATCCACTTCAGTATCTGATCCACCACTCCAGGGCTACGCATGTGGACCAGTATGTCTCTGGGCACCACGTTAGGGAGGTGTTTAGGTTTCGGGATCCTGAACGCTTGAACGATCCCCAGGTCTAACGCCGGGGCGTCCGGGAGCGCCACCACCAGGAATTTTCCCACTAGTGCTGGGACGTCGCCTTCGGCCTCCGACTCGGCGACCCCCGCAGCTTGAAATTGTTACTGCGCAGTTTATCTTCCAAGTGGTGGTACGTGGCTTGAATCGATCCCACCTCTCTGTCCAGAACATCATGACTGTCCGCAAGTTTGTTGTGTGCTTTGGCAAAATCAGTCATTTTTCCCTCCATGCAGTCGGCTCTCACCCAGCGCTCCCAGCTCCTCTCTCATAGAACCCATTAGTACCTTCATGTCCTCCATGATGGACTGTCGCAGGGAGCCCAGGAGGGATCGCAGCATTCCCTGGGTCACCAGGGCTTCATCACCTGTCGCGGCTCCGGACCCGGGCGAGTGGCCGCCCGTCTCCTGTGAGGTGTGCGTCGCTGCCCGTGGTGAGGTCGAGGCCCGCGCGGTGTCAGAAGGGCCCTCCCTCTCCAGCTCCGGCGCCATTTTGGAAGGGGAAGCTCTCCTGGCGCCCGCCGCGTTATAATCTGTGAGTTTGTTGTCAGTCTGGCGGCGTTTAGAGGCTGCACAGGGCATTTTTCCGGTGCCAGAGGTATTCATTCACCTGTGCAAGTCTTTCGGTCGTTCTTTTAGGTCGCAGGAGTGCCGCTGTTCAGATCTCCTCCGTGGAGCTCACTTAGAATGTGACCGGCGCCATTAGCAGCAGGACACGCCCCCGGGTCCACAGTTCTTACACCACCTCTCAATGGATCAACACATGCCGACCCAAAACAACCTGTATTTCAGTAGCATTTCTAGCTTCATCCACCCAAAATAACCAGTCTCGTTGTGGTAGGCGTTCAAGACCATCTGGACTTCCGACTTTGGCACGATAATTTGCCAGCCCATCTCGTGTGTCCTTGGGTTGATGTTCCTCCTGCACAGTTTCTCCTGGTAAATGAACAGCTTGCTCCGCTCGCTCCACAGATGTATGACTTTTGGTTGGGGATTTTCTGGCAGCTTTGCTGACTCCTGGGTTATCAGCTGTTTTACCAAACTGACAGCCGGGTCATTGTCTTGCACGTCCTTCCAACCGAAGTGGGGCAATGGGTTCACCATTCTTGCAGGGTCTTTACGGGTTTGTTGGCACTGAGTTACTCTCAATTGATGGAAGGCATGTAACTCCACTTCTTCTAGCTTGTCTTCATCTACGCCCTCATCTAACAGGTGAGGCATTCTGGATAAGGCATCCGCGTTTCCATTCTGGTGCCAAGCTCGGTACTTGATGGTGAACTGGTAGTTGGACAATCTGGCCATCCATTTCTGCTCCATGGCTCCCAACTTGACAGTCTCCAGCAGGGCCGGACTGGGACCAAAAAGCAGCCCTGGACAACAAGCCCCACCAGCCCACACACTATAACACCCATCAGCCCTGATCAGTGAAGTTTGCTTTTAAGTTGTCATGGCTTCATCACTTTATCTGAAGAGCCAAATGTGAATGGTGCAGCAGAGGGAAAAATCAACTGCAGCTCCATTCACATAGTTATCTTCAAAGCTACGTTTGCCAGGATTGTGGGGTCAAATCCAGAGCGAAGGAAAGTCATCACCTATACAGAAGAGAAGTGATGACTTCCATATTAGGGATAATAAATTAAGCAACATTTAAATGCTGAAAATCAAAGTCCAATACTACCTCTCTGATAACAGGACAGGAGAAGTGGTACTGTGCAGTGTATATGTACAGAATAATTCAGATACTGAGGATTACACCCAGTATACAGGACAGGAGAAGAGGTACTGTGCGGTGTATATATACACAGAATAATACAGATACTGAGGATTACACCCAGTATACAGGACAGGAGAAGTGGTACTGTGCAGTGTATATATACAGAATAATACAGATACTGAGGATTACACCCAGTATACAGGACTGGAGAAGTGGTACTGTGCAGTGTATATATACAGAATAATACAGATACTGAGGATTACACCCAGTATACAGGACAGGAGAAGTGGTACTGTGCAGTATATATATGGAATAATACAGATACTGAGGATTACACCCAGTATACAGGACAGGAGAAGTGGTACTGTGCAGTGTATATGTACAGAATAATTCAGATACTGAGGATTACACCCAGTATACAGGACAGGAGAAGTGGTACTGTGCAGTGTAAATATACAGAATAATACAGATACTGAGGATTACACCCAGTATACAGGACAGGAGAAGTGGTACTGTGCAGTGTATATGTACAGAATAATTCAGATACTGAGGATTACACCCAGCATACAGGACAGGAGAAGTGGTACTGTGCAGTGTATATATACAGAATAATACAGATACTGAGGATTACACCCAGTATACAGGACTGGAGAAGTGGTACTGTGCAGTGTATATATACAGAATAATACAGATACTGAGGATTACACCCAGTATACAGGACAGGAGAAGTGGTACTGTGCAGTATATATATGGAATAATACAGATACTGAGGATTACACCCAGTATACAGGACAGGAGAAGTGGTACTGTGCAGTGTGTATATATACAAAATAAGACAGATACTGAGGATTACACTCAGTATACAGGACAGGAGAAGTGGTACTGTGCAGTGTATATACAGAATAATACAGATACTGAGGATTACACCCAGTATACAGGACAGGAGAAGTGGTACTGTGCAGTGTATATATACACAGCATAATACAGATACTGAGGATTACACCCAGTATACAGGACAGAAGAAGTGGTACTGTGCAGTGTGTATATACAGAATAATACAGATACTGAGGATTACACCCAGTATACAGGACAGGAGAAGTGGTACTGTGCAGTGTATATACAGAATAATACAGATACTGAGCATTACACCCAGTATGCAGGACAGGAGAAGTGGTACTGTGCACTGTATATGTACAGGATAATTCAGATACTGAGGATTACACCCAGTATACAGGACAGGAGAAGTGGTACTGTGCAGTGTATATATACAGAATAATACAGATACTGAGGATTACACCCAGTATATAGGACAGGAGAAGTGGTACTGTGCAGTGTATATATACAGAATGATACAGATACTGAGGATTACACCCAGTATACAGGACAGGAGAGGTGGTACTGTGCAGTGTATATATACAGAATAATACATATACTGACGATTACACCAAGTATACAGGACAGGAGAAGTGGCACTGTGCAGTGTATATATACAGATACTGAGGATTACACCCAGTATACAGGACAGGAGAAGTGGTACTGTGCACTGTATATATACAGAATAATACAGAAACTGAGGATTACACCCAGTATACAGGACAGGAGAAGTGGTACTGTGCAGTGTGTATATACAGAATAATACAGATACTGAGGATTACACCCAGTATACAGGACAAGAGAAGTGGCACTGTGCGGTGTATATATACAGAATAATACAGATACTGAGGATTACATCCAGTATACAGGGCAGGAGAAGTGGTACTGTGCAGTGTATATGCACAGAATAATGCAGATACTGAGGATCACACACATACGCATATAGTGCCTGCCCTCACACACACAGCTTGCCCTCACACACACAGCCTGCCCTCACACACACATACACACATAGCAGCTTGCCCCGTCCCCCACACACATGTAGCAGTGTGATCCAGCCCCCACACACATGCAGCAGCCTGCCCTCGCCCCCCCTCCCCACACACACACACACACACGTGGCAGCCTGCCCCGGCCCCCATACACACGTAGCAGCCCGACCTGGCTCCTACACACACGTAGTTGCATGCCCAGGCCCCACACGCATGTAGCAGCCTGCCCAGGCCCCACCACACGTAGCAGCCTACCGCGGCCCTCACACACATGCAACAGCCTGCCCTGACCCCCACACACATAGCAGCCAGACCTCACACACACATGCAGCAGCCTGCCCTGGCCACCACACACGTAGCAGCCACCTGTCCACACACACATGCAACAGCCTGCCCCGCACCCACACATGTAACAGCCTGTCCTCAAACACACACATGCAGCGGTCTACCCTGGCCCCCATACATGCAGCAGACTGTCCATATACACACAGCAGCTTGCCCCGGCCCACATACACACATATCAGCCTGTCCTCTCATACACGCAAACACACAACAGCCTGCCCCGACCCCACATACATGCAGCAGCCTGTCCTCACACACAAACACACAGTAGCCTGTCCACACACACACACACACGTAGCAGCCGCCTGTCCACACACACATGCAACAGCCTGCCCCGCACCCACACATGTAACAGCCTGTCCTCAAGCACACACATGCAGCGGTCTACCCTGGCCCCCATACATGCAGCAGACTGTCCATATACACACAGCAGCTTGCCCCGGCCCACATACACACATATCAACCTGTCCTCTCATACACGCAAACACACAACAGCCTGCCCAAGCCCCCACGCACACACAGCAGCCTGTGCTAGCACACACACACACACAAAAGCCTGCCCCCCACACACACACACGGAACAGCCTGCCCCGGGGCCCCCACACACGTGTAGCAGACTGCACCAGACCCCATGCACACACAGCAGCCTGCCCTCTCTCTCGCGCACACACACGCAATAGCCTGCCCAGGCCCCCACACACATGCAACAGCTTGTCCCGGTCCCCACACACATAGCAGCCAGTCCTCACACACACACACACATGCAGCAGCCTGCCCTGGCCCCCACACACGTAGCAGCAGTCTGTCCACACACAGCAACCTGCGCCGGCCCCACGCACATGCAGCAGACTGCCCTGCACCCAAACATGTAACAGTCTGTCCTCAAACACACACATGCAGCAGCCTACCCTGACCCTCACATATGCAGCAGACTGTCTACATACACCAGCAGCCTATCCTGGCCCCATTCAGACATAGCAGTCTGCACAGGCCCACAACGCAAACACACACAGCAGCCTGCCCCCATGCACATGTAGCAGCCTGTCCTACACACATACACACACACAAAGCCTGCCTCCACAACACACACATACACCTACAGACGCCCCCATCACACAAGTAGCGCTCACACAGACACACACATGCCACACACACAGCAGCAGCCTGCCCTACACTACACACACACACACACACAAAGACTGCCCTCACACCACACACATACACACACAGAAGCCTGCCTCACACACAATCACAACACACAGAGCCTGCCCTCACACACAATCACACACTACACACACAGAAGCCTGCCCTCACACCAACAGCACCACATCACACACATATAGCCTGTCCTCATCAATACACACATACACACACAGCACCTGCCCCACACATACATACAGCAGACCTGCCTCAATCACACAACACACAGTAGCCTGCCCACACACACACCACACAGACTGCACACCATCCACACACACACACAGACCTGCCCCACCCACACACTAACAGCCTGCCCTCAACACAATCACACACATCACAGAACCTGCCCCTCACACCAATCTCACACATACACACACAGACTGCCTGCTCACACACAATCACAACACACACAGACCTGCCTCTCACTACACGCAAACACACAGAAAGCCTGCCCAACACCCCACCACACACAGAACCTGCCCTACACACAATCACACACACACACACAGAACCTGCCCCTCACACACAATCACACACACACAAGAACCTGCCCCACACACATCACACACACAGAACCTGCCCCACACACACATCACCACACAGAACCTGCCCTCACACACAATCACACACATAACCAGACCTGCCCCCACACAATCACACACACACACAGCCTGCCCTCACACACAAACACACACCACAGCTGCCTCACCACAATCACACACACACACAGCAGCCTGCCCTCACACACATACACACTCACACACAGAACCTGCCCTCACACCACACACACATCACACAGACAGGCCTGCCTCACACACAATACACACACAACACAGAACTGCCCTCACACACATCATACACCACACAGACTGCTCACCCACAACAGACTACCCCACACACAATACACTGCCACACAGAACTGCCTCACACACATACACATCACACACAAGCTGCCCCACAAAATCACACACATCACACAGACACTGCCCTCCACACATCACACACACACAGAACTACACCACCACCACACACAGAGCCTGCCCTCACAAAACACACACACACACACAGAACCTGCCCTCCACACAATCACACACACACACACAGACCTGCCTCACCACAATCACACACACACACGAAGCCTGCCCTACACACACAACACACACACAGACCTGCCCTCACACACACACACACACAACACACACACACACACAAGACCTGCCCTCAACACAATCACACACACAACCTGCACACACACCACACACACAACCTGCCCTACACACATAACACACACACAGAACCTGCCCTCACACACAACACACACACAAGAACCTGCCCTCAACACAACACACAACACACAGAACCTGCCCTCACACACAATCACACACAACACACACAGAACCTGCCCTCACACACAATCACACACAACACACACAGAACCTGCCACATCAACACCACACAAACTGCCACACACAATCACACACACACACAGAACCTGCCCTCACACACAATCACACACACACAGAACCTGCCTCACACATCACACACACACAGACCTGCCCTCACACACAATCACACACACACAGAACCTGCCCTCACACACAATCACACACACACAGAACCTGCCCTCACACACAATCACACACACACACACAAGAACCTGCCCTCACACACAATCACACACACACACAGAACCTGCCTCACACACATCACACACACAGAACTGCCTCACACACAATCACACACACACACAGAACCTGCCCTCACACACAATCACACACACACACAGAACCTGCCCTCACACACAATCACACACACAACACAGAACCTGCCCTCACACACAATCACACACACACACAGAACCTGCCCTCACACACAATCACACACACACACAGAACCTGCCCTCACACACAATCACACACACACACACAGAACCTGCCCTCCACACAAAACACACACAACAGAACCTGCCCTCACACACAATCACACACACAAGAACCTGCCACTCACACACAATCACACACACACACAGAACCTGCCCTCACACACAATCACACACCACACACAGAACTGCCACTCACACACACAACACACACACACAGAACCTGCCCTCACACACAACACACACACAACTGCCTCAACACACACACACAAACACCTGCACCTGCCCTCACACACAATCACACACACACACAGAACCTGCCCTCACACACAATCACACACACACACACAGAACCTGCCCTCACACACAATCACACACACACACGAACCTGCCCTCACACACAATCACACACACACACAGAACCTGCCCTCACACACAATCACACACAACACAACCTGCCCTCACACACAATCACACACACACAGCCTGCCCTCACACCACAATCACACAAACTACACAGACATGCCCTCACACACATCACACACACACACACAGACCTGCCTCACACACAATCACACACACACACAGAACCTGCCCTCACACACAATCACACACACACACCACAACACAGAACCTGCCCTCACACACAATCACACACACACACACAGAACCTGCCCTCACACACAATCACACACACAACACAGAACCTGCCCTCACACACAATCACACACAACACACAGAACCTGCCCTCACACACAACCCACACACACACGAACCCCACACACATCACACACAGAACCTGCCCTCACACACAATCACACACACTCACACGAACCTGCCCTCACACACAATCACACACACACAGAACCTGCCCTCACACACAATCACCACACACACAGAACCTGCCCTCACACACAATCACACACACACACAGAACCTGCCCTCACACACAATCACACACACACACAGAACCTGCCCTCACACACAATCACACACACACACAGAACCGCCCTCACACACAATCACACACACACACAAGAACCTGCCCTCACACACAATCACACACACAACACACAGAACCTGCCCTCACACACAATCACACACACACACAGAACCTGCCCTCACACACATCACACACACACACACAGAACTGCCCTCACACACAATCACACACACACAGAACCTGCCCTCACACACAATCACACACACACAGAACCTGCCCTCACACACAATCACACACAACAAACTGCCCCACACACATCACACACACACAGAACCTGCCCTCACACACAATCACACACACACACACAGAACCTGCCCTCACACACAAATCACACACACACACAGAACCTGCCCTCACACACAATCACACACAACACAGAACCTGCCCTCACACACAATCACACACACACACAGAACCTGCCCTCACACACAATCACACACACACACAGAACCTGCCCTCACACACAATCACACACACACACAGAACCTGCCCTCACACACAATCACAACACAGAACTGCCTCACACACAATCACCACACACACACACACACACACCACACAGAACCTGCCCTCACCACACAAATCCACACACACACACACACACACACACACACACACACACACACACACACACAGAACCTGCCCTCACACACAATCACACACACACACACACACACACACAGAACCTGCCCTCACACACAATCACACACACACACACACACAGCACCTGCCCTCACACACAATCACACACACACACAGAACCTGCCCTCACACACAATCACACACACACACACAGAACCTGCCCTCACACACAATCACACACACACACACACACACACACACAGAACCTGCCCTCACACACAATCACACAAATACACAGCAGCCTGCTCTGCACCCCCCACCACACACACAGACAAGTCAGGCCGACGATAGTGAAAGTAACTTGCCTCAGCTTTAGCTTGCCGCACTGACAGCTCGGCCCCCGGGTCTGTAGCTGAGACAGGTCACAGGAGGAGTAAAGAGGAAACTCAGTCCCAGACTGAGACAGTCACCAGCTGCTGACCGCTGCCTTCAGGCCAGCTCCACTGCCTGCACACAGTGCACAGGGACCTGGTAAAGGCTGGGGTGGCCATGCTTCCGTTTCCTGGGCGGGACAGCAGAGTGTGGCTCTTTCGGCCCACAAAGAACGTACAGGCGTCAGGCGCGCTCTCCTTTTCAATAACCATGAGCTGCTGTCTGTGCTGCCCGCACGCAGATTGGGTTGTGTCACTCTGTGGCTGTGCGTCGAGTGAGTCACTCTCACTCTGATGACGTGTACTGGGCAACTTGGCGGCTAGTGCAGCTCCACAGTCCCTGCTATGCCGGCGGGTAGCGGGAGCTACAAAATCATTTGAAAGCTGGTCTGCAGCTGGAGGAGCGGGTGCTGTGGCCCCGCCCACTCCACAACCACCGGCCCATCGGGAAAAGTCCCGCATCTCCCGCCTATCAGTCCGGGCCTGGTCTCCAGGTGGGTCAGCGAATTGTTATCCGTGTAGGCTGTAAACTTGCTAGAAGCCAGGCAGTGTTTGAACCTCTCTGTGACGGCCCAGACCAAGGTCAGGAATTCCAGCTTAAAGGAACTGTAGTTCTCTGGGTTCCTCTCTGTGGGGCGCAGCTTCCTACTGGCATAGATGATCACCCTTTCTTTGCCTTCTTGTCTTTGAAAAAGGACAGCTCCAAGTCCCACATTGCTGGCATCCGTGTACAGCAGGAATGGCAGGTTGTAGTCCGGGTAAGCAAGGATTTCTTCCCCTGTCAGGGCTTCTTTCATTATCTGGAACGATTTCTCTTGTTCCTTGCCCCACCTCCATGCAGAATCCATAGACTTGCCCTTTGTGGGTTGGCCTACTAGAAGGTCTTGCAGGGGAGCAGCCTTCTTGGTGTACTCCTTTATGAACCTCCTATAGTAGCCCACCAATCCCAGGAATTGACATACTTCCTTCAGGGTTCTGGCCACTCCTTGATAGCCGTCACCTTGTCTGGATCAGGGGCCACACCTTCGGCACTGACTATGTGTCCCAGGTACTGTACTCTTGGCTTTAACAGATTGCATTTGGATGGTTTCAGCTTCATCCCGTATTTGGCCAGAGCTTCAAGCACCTCTGCTAGATGGGCTACGTGTTCATCATAGGTCTAAAGGTACCTTCACACACAGCAATATTGCTAGGCAATTTCACTGGCAATTTGCTGGTTGCAGTGAAATCATGGACACATTGTTCTATTTTGTTGCTGTGTACAAATGGAACAATGTGTCCATGATTTCACTGCAACCAGCAATTTGCCAGTGAAATTGCCTAGCAATATTGCTGTGTGTGAAGGTACCTTTAGAGTACACGATCATGTCATCCAGGTAGAGCAGTACCGTCTCAAAGTTCTTATGTCCAAGGCAACTCTCCATCAACCTCTGTAAGGTTCCGGGTGCATTACATAGTCCGAATGGCATGCTGTTAAATTCACATAGGCCCGTAGGTGTTGTGAATGCCATCTTCTCGCGGTCTTCCTCGGCTACGGACACCTGCCAATACCCACTAGTGCGATCTAAGGTGGAAAAGTAATTGGCAGACTTCAACGCAGCTAAGGATTCCTTTATACGAGGTAAAGGGTAAGCATTCTTGTGTGTTATGCGGTTTATTTGCCTATAGTCTACACACATTCTCATACTGCCATCCTTTTTCCTGACTAGGACTAATGGGGCTGACCTGGGACTACAGCTATCTCGTATAACCACTGCGCCCTTCATGTCCTGTAATATTTCTTTGGCTTTCTGATAATGTGCAGGAGGAATAGGCCTGTACCGCTCTTTGATTGGTGGATGTGTACCTGTGGGGATATGATGTTGCACCCCTTTTATCCTACCAAAGTCAAGTGAATGCTTACTAAAGACTTGTTCAAATTCTTTGACTACCCGGTAAACACCTTGCTTTTTGTACACAGGAGTGGTGCCAGTTCCGACATGGAGCTGCTGACACCAGTCCTCCAATGGCCCTGCTGTATTATCAGGTTTTGACCTTTTGGTATGGGGTAAGGGTCCCACTGTTTGGATCTCGTTATTACTGACTGTGTACAATTTAGCAACGGTCGCATACCTGGGTAATTTAACCTCTTCACTGCCACAATTTAAGATACGAACAGGTACGCTCCCATTGTGTACATCAACCACCCCCATGGCTGTCAAGAGTGTAGGTCTGTGCTCTGTGCTGATGGGCTCCACTAGCGCCTGGTAGTCCTGCCCTCTCACACCTATAGCTGCTCGACACCAAATCATCATCTCACTCATTGGGGGAATCACAATAGGAAAAGGGTCTGTCACCCGTGCAGTATCAATTTCGACACCTATAATTGTTACCTGTTGATGGTGCAGGAGGGCTCTTATTTCACACTGGAGGACCTTCCTCTGACTAGGTTTGGCAATATCTGCAATCTGTTGAAGCAAAGACAAAACTCCCATGCAATTGCTAACATTTGTACCGAGTATTATAAATGGGTCATTTGCATTACTTGCTTCTGCTACGACCCCTTGGTTCTGCAATTCCACCCTTCCCACCTTTATTGGTACATCCCTGACCCCCATTACAGTAATCGGTTCACCGTTAGACGCATTGAGGGTAAAGTCTAGGGTAGGCTGTTTCAGTTCTGCATCAGCCCAGTACTACTTATAAAGGATATAGGGGATGGTGGTCACCTGTGACCCGGTGTCCAGCAGAGCAGGTGTCGGGATGTCATCTAATACAATGGACAGGAACGGGCTCTGTCTGATGAAGGTCTTGTACCAGGTGACTGGGCCCTGTTAAGTTACTCCTGAGGTTTGGCCCCGGCCCTCAGGGTCGGCCCCTTTAAAGGACAGCTCCTGGCGATGTGGCCGGTTCGGTTACAGCGGTGGCAGATGGGCTCCCCAGTGGAGCTATAGCGGTCGGTGGTTCTCCCTCGGTATGCTGTGGCTTGTTTCGCTCTCATCCAGGGTACATCCTCCGGACTGTAAGCAAGTTGAATCAGCCGTTGAGGTCAGGGCTGGGGTCTTGGCGCCGGCTGTTGGCTTTGCTGCAGCTGTAGAGTTTCCATCAATTTTGTTATATTTTTGCTCATCTGGCGCATTTCAGCACGCATCTCAGCATACAGAGAGTCATATTTGTCAGGCTGAGCAGATTGTACATTGTGCGTGGCTGCAGACACAGGTACTGGTTTCAGGGGTAGCCTGCACATCACCAGTGCACCACTGTTTGATGGCAGCTTCATGGGTCTCTACTGGCCGCAATCCTTTAATGGCCATTTCCTTCAGGGTGTTAAAATCAGCTTCCGGGTTGCTCAGTGACCACTAACGCACAGTCTTATTGTCCTCGGGGGATAGCAGTCCCTGGGTGAATTGTTCGATCAAGAGCTTGTTCTCATTGGGTACACTGGAAGTGCTGACATGTTTAAGGGCTCGCAGCGCTTCCTCTAGGCGTAAGCTCTGATATCATCTCACAGCCTCTGGTAGCAGTGATGAAAGCAGCCTCATTGCACTCCTCAAAGGTAGCTCTCAATTTGTCAAATATTGTGGCCGCTGATCTCCGTTCAGCAGCAGACCAGGACTCACTCTCTTTCCCTGCTGCGCCAGTTAACTGTCTGAGTACCACAGCTGCGCGCTGCTGACCGGTCATCGCATACATGTCCAGGACACTAGTGATTTTTTCCTAAAAGCATCCAAATGTATCAGGGCAACCGTCATACTGGGGCAACCACTTAGCCCCTGGAATGTATGGGAGTGCGATCGGCATGATCGGGGCGACTGCGCCCGGCGCTAGCAGTGCTACTGGAGGCAGCCACTGGCGCTGCGGGGTAATTCCTAGGGTCAGCGAACGTACTGTCGTTGTTGCTAGAGGAGGCCAACAAGCTGGAGGCCCCCTATTGAATTACAGCCAGCTTTCAAACAGTTAAACAGTTCGGGAATTTCCGGACTAGGCCGCGGCGCTCGGGAATGCTCGGCTGAGCTAGGGCCGGGTTTCAGTTTCGCACTCTACAGGCCAACACGCCCCCTTTCTTCCCATTCTTCAGCGCAGTAATGGCGGCGTAGCTTTAAAAGTCACTCAATGCAGTTGAAATCATGGCACACAGTACCCGGTAATATCGGGCATGGGATCCTGTTCGTGACGCCAGAAAGATGTGTCAAGCCCCAGGCCCTGGGGTACTCGGGTATCAGGCTCGGTGGGTGTTTTCACGGGGGATGTCACGGGTGGCAGTGCCTAAGCCCGTGGTCTGGGTGACACTTCAAAAAGGGGTGTATGTACAGGGGATTAGAGTTTGTCATGTGACACCACCTCTAGTGCCTGGTGATGGGTCACCAGCACCGCCACAGTCCTCCAGAGGTTGATGGTAGTGCGGCTGAGATGGCAAAACTCCCTACAGGCGGAGCTGGTCCCCGGGGCAGCGTTGTGTAAAGGGGCAGCTTGGAGTGGAACTCTAAGTTGGGATAGGGAGTGATGGAGCAGTCTATAAGGGACACCGGGAGCGGAGAGGAATGACGAACACACACTGTAGAAAGTCTCTTTTACCTTTTTACTGGTGGTATGAGCAGGTAAAGATGTCCAGGGCACTGTCGGGTGACCAGGTGCACAGTGAGCTTCCACAGCAAGTGGGTTTAAGGCCTCCTCAGTTTCTCTACAGTTCCTGAAGCCCTGTGTGCTTGCAGCCAGACTGGCCTCCTTCCCTCTCAGGTCCTCTCTCTCTCCTCCTGCACATTCCACGAGTTACCCTCTTTGGTCACTGCTGTATTACACTGCGGTGTCTGGCTCTCTTTCCTTGGGTACGCAGGGGGATCGGGTGACTGAAGTCTCCACGGTATGATGGGCTTTTCTGCAGTCTTGAAGTAATCCTGCAAGTGCGGATCCCCGAAATCTGGTACGTCTTTGGGTGAACTTCCACTAGTCCATCACTCCCCTGGCTCTGCTCCTTGCCTTCTGTCCCTACTCCTGGGCTTGCTAGACGGCAGAAGCCATTCCATGTCACTGGTTCGGGCCTAACCGCGGCACCAATCACCAGGACGTCTTCGCAGCTCTCCTAGCATCTGCACACTCTCACTAACTACTCCCCCAGTAGCAGTATTTGTAGGGGATCTCACCTAAAGTCAGTGAGTATAGCGCCCCCTACTGTGCCGGGGTGGAAGGTGTTGCATGTAGTAGATACCTGCTGTGGAAACCCAGCTGTGCATTAGGGAAGTCTGTGGCTACCTGTGTGAGCAGGGCACCACAATAGCATCACAACAACCATTCCCGAAACCCTATTCCCTGAACTTTAAAGTTGAAGCCCAGGGCTACAGAGCCGAGTCTCAACCCCTGTGACTCCCGAGAATTTTCAAAGCCCGGTTGCGAGTATCCCACAGCCCTGGGGGTATATCATCTCTTGTCTTTATTTATTTTTTTATGTGTTTTAGTTTCGTTTTTGTGGACTACTTCAGATTTGGTGGACTACATCAGAACTTCAAAGCTGTTTTTTTTATATAAACTCAAGTGTCCTTCCCATGCTGTCTGATTCTCAAAAATGGGGGAGAACCCACATGATATATATATATATTTTACAGTTAAATTATCATTTATCAACAACTTTTAGAAATAAAAAAAACATTTCAGTGACAGGCATTTTTTTCAGGTACGTGTCACACAAGTACACACAGATGAACACATTACTGCTCTGAAGGGGGAGCATAGTTTTTCTTCTTAAGACACCAGGGTCCCATATTTATTGTACCAGTGGTGGGCCACCCTGCACTGCAATGATGAATCACCACGTTTGATATCTTTACTTGCTCTTTTGAAACCAACCTGATGAAATTGCTTCTGTTGTCCGAAAACTAGCAAATATAACATTTCAGGTTCACCAATTCCGGTATCATTCACATATATTTTTTTTTACACAACATAACTTGAAGAGAAAACACCGACTTCATCACTTGCTTCCTTCTCCGCACACAGCATCCATCACTGATCCACCTTCCTCTCCTCACACAGCAGCCATCACTGCTCCATTGTCCTATCCTCACACAGCAGCCATCACTGCTCCATTGTCCTATCCTCACACAGCAGCCATCACTGTTTCACTGTCCTCGTCTCACACAGCAACTATCACTACTCCACCGTCCTGTCCTCACACATCAGCCATCACTGCTCCACCATCCTCTCCTCACACAGCAGCCATCAGTGCTCCACTGTCCTCTCCTCACACAGCAGCCATCAGTGCTCCACTGTCCTCTTCTCACACAGCAGCCATCACTGCTCCACTGTCCTCTCCTCACACAGCAGCCATCACTGCTCCACTGTCCTCTCCTCACACAGCAGCCATCACTGCTCCACTGTCCTCATACAGCAGCCATCACTGCTCCACTGTCCTCATACAGCAGCCATCAGTGCTCCACTGTCCTCTCCTCACACAGCAGCCATCAGTGCTCCACTGTCCTCTTCTCACACAGCAGCCATCACTGCTCCACTGTCCTCTCCTCACACAGCAGCCATCACTGCTCCACTGTCCTCTCCTCACACAGCAGCCATCACTGCTCCACTGTCCTCATACAGCAGCCATCACTGCTCCACTGTCCTCACACAGCAGCCATCACTGCTCCATTGTCCTATCCTCACACAGCAGCCATCACTGTTTCACTGTCCTCGTCTCACACAGCAACTATCACTACTCCACCGTCCTGTCCTCACACATCAGCCATCACTACTCCACCGTCCTGTCCTCACACATCAGCCATCACTGCTCCACCATCCTCTCCTCACACAGCAGCCATCAGTGCTCCACTGTCCTCTCCTCACACAGCAGCCATCAGTGCTCCACTGTCCTCTTCTCACACAGCAGCCATCACTGCTCCACTGTCCTCTCCTCACACAGCAGCCATCACTGCTCCACTGTCCTCTCCTCACACAGCAGCCATCACTGCTTCACTGTCCTCTCCTCACACAGCAGCAGCCATCATTGCTCCACCGTCCTCTCCTCACACAGCAGCCATCACTGCTCCACTGCCCTCTCCTTACACAAAAGCCATCATTGCTCCACCGTCCTCTCCTCGCACATCAGCCATCACTGCTCCACCGTCCTCTCCTCGCACAGCAGCCATCAGTGCTCCACTGTCCTCATACAGCAGCCATCACTGCTCCACCGTCCTCTCCTCAGACCGCAGCCATCACTGCTCCACTGTCCTCTCCTCAGACAGCAGCTATCAATCACTGCTCCACTGTCCTCTCCTCACACAGCAGCCGTCACTGCTCCACTGTCCTCTCCTCACACAGCAGACATCACTGCTCCACCGTCCTCTCCTCACACAGCAGCCATCATTGCTCCACCGTCCTCTCCTCACACAGCAGCCATCACTGCTCCACTGTCCTCTCCTCACACAGCAGCCATCACTGCTCCACTGTCCTCTCCTCACACACAGCCATCACTGCTCCACTGTCCTCTCCTCACACGCAGCATCACTGCTCCACTGTCCTCTCCTCACACAGCAGCCATCACTGCTCCACTGCCTCTCCTCAACAGCAGCCATCACTGCTCCACTGTCCTCTCCTCACACAGCAGCCATCATGCTCCACTGTCCTCTCCTCACACAGCAGCCATCACTGCTCCACTGTCCTCTCCTCACACAGCAGCCATCACTGCTCCACTGTCCTCTCCTCACCACAGCAGCCATCACTGCTCCACTGTCCTCTCCTCACACAGCAGCCATCACTGCTCCACTGTCCTCTCCTCACACAGCAGCCATCACTGCTCCACTGTCCTCTCCTCACACAGCAGCCTCACTGCTCCACTGTCCTCTCCTCACACAGCAGCCATCACTGCTCCACTGTCCTCTCCTCACACAGCAGCCTCACTGCTCCACTGTCCTCTCCTCACACACAGCCATCACTGCTCCACTGTCCTCTCCTCACACAGCAGCCATCACTGCTCCACCTTCCTCTCCTCACACAGCAGCCGTCACTGCTCCACTGTCCTCTCTCCTCACACAGCAGCCATCATGCTCCACTGTCCTCTCCTCACACAGCAGCCATCACTGCTCTCACCTGTCCTCTCCTCACACAGCAGTCCATCACTGCATCCACCTTCCTCTCCTCACACAGCAGCCATCACTGCTCCATTGCCCTTCCTCACACAGCAGCCATCACTGCTCCACTGTCCCTATCCTCACACAGCAGCCATCACTGCTCACTGTCCTCTCCTCACACAGCAACTACACTACCACCTTCTGCCTCACACATCAGCCATCACTGCTCCACAGTCCTATCCTCACACAGCAGCCATCATGCTCCACTGTCCTCTCCTCACACAGCAGCCATCAGTGCTCACTGTCCTCTCTCACACAGCAGCCATCACTGCTCCACTGTCCTCTCCTCACACAGCAGCCATCACTGCTCCCACTGTCCTCTCCTCACACAGCAGCCATCATGCTCCACTGTCCTCATACACAGCAGCCATCACTGCTCCACTGTCCTCATACAGCAGCCATCATGCTCCACTGTCCTCTCCTCACACAGCAGCCATCAGTGCTCCACTGTCCTCTCCTCACACAGCAGCCATCACTGCTCCACTGTCCTCTCCTCACACACGTCAGCCATCACTGCTCCACTGTCCTCTCCTCACACAGCAGCCATCACTGCTCCACTGTCCTCTCATACAGCAGCCATCACTGCTCCACTGTCCTCACACAGCAGCCATCACTGCTCACATGTCCTATCCTCACACAGCAGCCATCACTGTTTCACTGTCCTCTTCTCACACAGCAACTATCACTACTCCACGTCCTGTCCTCACACACATCAGCCATCACTACTCCACCGTCCTGTCCTCACACATCAGCCATCACTGCTCCACCATCCTTCCTCACACAGCAGCCATCACTGCTCCACTGTCTCTCCTCACACAGCAGCCATCAGTGCTCCACTGTCCTCTTCTCACACAGCAGCCATCACTGCTCCACTGTCCTCTCCTCACACAGCAGCCATCACTGCTCCACTGTCCTCTCCTCACACAGCAGCCATCACTGCTTCACTGTCCTCTCCTCACACAAGCAGCCATCATTTGCTCCACCGTCCTCTCCTCACACAGCAGCCATCACTGCTCCACTGCCTCTCCTACACAGCAGAGCCATCATTGCTCCACCGTCCCTCTCGTCACATCAGCACCATCACTGCTCCACCGTCCCTCTCCTCACACAGCAGCCATCATGCTCCACTGTCCTCATACAGCAGCCATCACTGCTCCACCGTCCTCTCCTCAGACCGCAGCCATCACTGCTCCACTGTCCTCTCCTCAGACAGCAGCTATCAATCACTGCTCCACTGTCCTCTCCTCACACAGCAGACATCACTGCTCCACTGTCCTCTCCTCACACAGCAGCCATCACTGCTCCACTGTCCTCTCCTCACACAGCAGACATCACTGCTCCACCGTCCTCTCCTCAGACAGCAGCTATCAATCACTGCTCCACCGTCCTCTCCTCAGACAGCAGCTATCAATCACTGCTCCACTGTCCTCTCCTCACACAACAGCCATCACTGCTCCACTGTCTTCTCCTCTCACACAGCAGCCATCACTGCTTCACTGTCCTCTCCTCACACAGCAGACGTCACTGCTCCACTGTCTTCTCCTCACACAGCAGCCTTCACTGCTCCACTGTCCTCTCCTTAGACAGCAGCCATCACTGCTCCAGTGGCCTCTCCTCAGACAGCAGCCATCACATGCTCCACTGTCCTCTCCTCAGACAGCAGCCATCACTGCTCCACTGTCCTCTCCTTACACAGCAGCCGTCACTGCTCCACTGTCCTCTCCTCACACAGCAGCCGTCACTGCTCCACTGTCCTCTCCTCACACAGCAGACATCACTGCTCCACCGTCCTCTCCTCACACAGCAGCCATCATGCTCCACCGTCCTCTCCTCACACAGCAGCCATCACTGCTCCATGTCCTCTCCTCACACAGCAGCCATCACTGCTCCACTGTCCTCTCCTCACACAAAAGCCATCACTGCTCCACTGTCCTCTCCTCACACAGCAGACATCACTGCTCCACCTTCCTCTCCTCACACAGCAGCCGTCACTGCTCCACTGCCCTCTCCTCAAACAGCAGCCATCACTGCATCACTGTCCTCTCCTCACACAGCAGCCATCATGATCCACTGTCCTCTCCTAACACAGAAGCCATCACTGCTCCACTGTCCTCTCCTCACACAGAAGCCATCACTGCTCCACTGTCCTCTCCTCACACAGCAGCCATCACTGCTCCACTGTCCTCTCCTCACACAGCAGCCATCACTGCTCCACTGTCCTCTCCTCACACAGCAGCAGTCACTGCTCCACTGTCCTCTCCTCACACAGCAGCCTCACTGCTCCACTGTCCTCTCCTCACACAGCAGCGTCACTGCTCCACTGTCCTCTCCTCACACAGCAGCCGTCACTGCTCCACTGTCCTCTCCTCACACAGCAGCCGTCACTGCTCCACTGTCCTCTCCTCACACAGCAGCCGTCACTGCTCCACTGTCCTCTCCTCACACAGCAGCCGTCACTGCTCCACTGTCCTCTCCTCACACAGCAGCCTCACTGCTCCACTGTCCTCTCCTCAACAGCAGCCATCACTGCTCCACTGTCCTCTCCTCAACAGCAGCCATCACTGCTCCACTGTCCTCTCCTCAGACAGCAGCCATCACTGCTCCACTGTCCTCTCCTCAACAGCAGCCATCACTGCTCCACTGTCCTCTCCTCAGACAGCAGCCATCACTGCTCCACTGTCCTCTCCTCAACAGCAGCCATCACTGCTCCACTGTCCTCTCCTTACACAGCAGAAATCACTGCTCCACCGTCCTCTCCTCATACAGCAGCCATCATCATCACTGCTCCACGTCCTCTCCTCACACAGCAGCATCACTGCTCCACTGTCCTCTCCTCACACAGCAGCCATCACTGCTCCACTGTCCTCTCTACACACAGCAAGCCCTCACTGCTCACTGCTCCTCTCCTCACACAGCAGCATCACTGCTCCACTTCCTCTCCTCACACAGCAGCCATCACTGCTCCACTGTCCTCTCCTCACACAGCAGCCATCACTGCTCACTGTCCTCTCCTCACACAGCAGCCATCACTGCTCCACTGTCCTCTCCTCACACAGCAGCCATCACTGCTCCACTGTCCTCTCTCATCACACAGCAGCCATCACTGCTCCACTGTCCTCTCCTCACACAGCAGCCATCACTGCCCTGTCCTCTCACACAGCAGCCATCACTGCTCCACTGTCCTCTCCTCAGACAGCAGCCATCACTGCATCACTGTCCTCTCCTCACACAGCAGCCATCACTGCTCCACTGTCCTCCTACACAGCAGCCATCACTGCTCCACTGTCCTCTACTCATACAGCAGCCATCATGCTCCACTGTCCTCTCCTCACACAGCAGCCATCACTGCTCCACTGTCCTCTCCTCACACAGCAGCCATCACTGCTCCACTGTCCTCTCCTCACACAAGCAGCCATCACTGCTCCACTGTCCTCTCCTCACACAGCAGCATCACTGCCCACGTCACTCCTCACACAGCAGCCATCACTGTCCTCTCTCTCACACAGCAGCCAGTCACTGCCTCCACTGTCCTCTCCTCAACAGCAGCCATCACTGCTACACTGTCCTCTCCTCACACAGCAGCCATCACTGCTCCACTGTCCTCTCCTCACACAGCAACTGCCACTGTCCTCATCAACAGCAGCCATCACTGCTCACTCTCTCCTCACACAGCAGACCATCACTGCTCCACTGTCCTCTCCTCATACAGCAGACATCACTGCACCACTGTCCTCTCCTCAACAGCACCTCACTGCTCACTGTCCTCCTCAACAGCAGCCATCACTGCTCCACTGTCCTCTCCTCACACACAGCAGCCATCACTGCTCCACTGTCCTCTCCTCACACAGCAGCACATCACTGCTCCACTGTCCTCATACAGCAGCCATCACTGCTCCACTGTCCTCTCACTCACACGCAGCCATCACTGCTCCACTGTCCTCTCCTCACACAGCAGCCATCACTGCTCCACTGTCCTCTCCTCCCCACAGCAGCCATCACTGCTCCACTGTCCTCTCCTCACACAGCAGCCTATTCACTGCTCCCACTGTCCCCTCTCCTCACACAGCAGCCATCACTGCTCCACTGTCTCTCTCCTCACACAGCAGCCATCACTGCTCCCTCTCCTCACACAGCAGCCATCACTGCTCCACCGTCTCCTCTCCTCAACAGCAGCCATCACTGCTCCATCACTGTCCTCTCCTCACACAGCAGCCATCACTGCTCCACTGTCCTCTCCTCACACAGCAGCCATCACTGCTCCACTGTCCTCTCTCATACAGCAGCCATCACTGCTCCACTGTCCTCTCCTCACAGCAGCCATCACTGCTCCACCTGTCCTCTCCTCACACAGCAGCATCACTGCTCCCCGTCTCCTCACACAGCAGCCATCACTGCTCCACTGCTCCTCTCCTCAGACAGCAGCCATCATCCTGCTCCACTGTCCTCTCCTCACACAGCACCCATCACTGCTCCACTGTCCTCTCTCTCACACAGCAGCCATCACTGCTCCACTGTCCTCACTAACAGCAGCCATCACTGCTCCACTGTCTTCCTCACACAGCAGCCATCACTGCTCCACTGTCCTCCCTCACACAGCAGCCATCACTGCTCCACCGTCTCTCCTCACACAGCAGCCATCACTGCTCCACGTCCTCTCTCCTCACACAGCAGCCATCACTGCTCCACTGTCCTCTCCTCACACAGCAGCATCAATCACTGCTCCACCGTCCTCTCCTCACACAGCAGACATCACTGCTCCATCTCTCCTCACACAGCAGCCATCACTGCTCCACTGTCTCTCACTCACAAGCAGCCATCACTGCTCCACTGTCCTCTCCTCACACAGCAGCCATCACTGCTCCACTGTCCTCTCCTCACACAGCAGCCATCACTGCTCACTGTCCTCTCCTCACACAGCAGACGTCACTGCTCCACTGTCCTCTCCTCACACAGCAGCCATCACTGCTCCACCGTCCTCTCCTCACACAGCAGACATCACTGCTCCACCGTCCTCTCCTCACACAGCAGCCATCACTGCTCCACCGTCCTCTCCTCACACAGCAGCCATCACTGCTCCACTGTCTCTCTCCTCACACAAAAGCCATCACTGATCCACCTTCCTCTCCTTACACAGCAGACATCACTGCTCCACCGTCCTCCTCACATAGCAGCCATCACTGCTCCACTGTCCTCTCCTCACACAGCAGCCACCACTGCTCCACTGTCCTCTCCTCACACAGCAGCCACCACTGCTCCACTGTCCTCTCCTCACACAAAAGACATCACTGCTCCACTGTCCTCTCCTCACACAGCAGCCATCACTGCACCACTGTCCTCTCCTCACACAGCAGCCATCACTGCTCCACTGTCCTCATATAGCAGCCATCACTGCTCCACTGTCCTCATACAGCAGCCATCACTGATCCACTGTCCTCTCCTCACACAAAAGCCATCACTGCTCCACTGTCCTCTCCTCACACAGCAGCCATCACTGCTCCACTGTCCTCATATAGCAGCCATTGCTGCTCTGTTGTCCTCTCCTCACACAACAGAACATATTCACACTGAGCTCCGCCCCCGAATGTCACATGACCGCCCCACAGGTCCTGCGCTCACTCCTGTGTGTCCTCTGACTTCCGGCCTCTTTCTGTCAGTGATCACATGACGATGACGTCACCACAGGTCCTGCAGTCACCAGTATTGAACATCTGCATTTGAGGTCTAGCTGGGGGTATGTATGACTTGTAATCACTGCTGTTATGTATTGTATAGTTCGTCTTACTTGTCAGTATGCTGCCTGTCATATCTCACCCCAGAAGCCTCTCAGCAGACAGCCAGGTCTCCATACACGGCAGAACTTTCCTATCACTGGAAGGCCTCATTCACACCAGCTTTGACATGTTCTTAGGTTATTCTTACAGCAAACATGTGTTTTACACCAAAATTTCCTTTTGCAGTCGAATTTCATTACAAAGCTTTCCGCAGTTTGGCATTTACAGGCTTTTTGTTTCCTGGCACATTCAACTTCTAAAGGACCCTGACAGCTGATCCGTGCTGTCCGACCCAAGACCCTATCAGACACTGGGCACAGGATTTCACACTTGTCTCTAAAATGCTGCTGACTGTGACAATTAAATATACATTAATAACATGACCAAACTGCATTGGAGACCAGTCGGCTGCGCCCCTTGAGTAACAGATCTCTTTCTGCAGGCGTGTAAAGGGAGAGATCTGTTAGGCTACGTTCACACATGGCATATTTGGCCGTGTATTCTGCAGTGGCGCATTTTGGTGTGCGTTTACGCGCTAAAAAGTGTAACTGCATGCCGACGCCATGCTTTTCCCGAGGCCATGTTATCATGTAGCCTATGAGAAAAGTGTGCCGATGAAATCGCCAAGAATTGGCACAGCAATTCTTTTTGCGCGGGTGCTTTTGCAGTAAATGCGCATGCACAAAAATACGAGGCTAAACATGGCATCTGCACGCTGGAAGGCGTATCCAGCTTTCTTTTGCACTGCTTTTATGCGAGCTCTCAAAGGTGCCACATTAACGCAGGAATAAGCGGCTATTACGCTACGTGTGAACATAGCTTTAATCACTGGTAGTGATGCCCCCATCAGAGGCCAACCGCCTTCACAACTAGTCGTCTGTGCAGCTTGTTCCCTTGCTGTATTCAGGATTTTATACCCCAAACAAATGGCTTTTATGTGAAGTAGCTTTAATGCTAATTGAAGGGAATCTGTCAGCAGGTTTTTGCTATTTAAGCCAAGGACAGCATTCTGTAAGAACAAAAAGTAACTGTGCTTCTCATATCATGGTGTGTGTGCTATTGTTTTTTTTAACTAAAGTTTCTATCATCCGATGATTACCATTACAGGACTACTGTGACACACCCCCTGCTGCGATTGACACTTCCCAATCAATGCACAGTCTATATTAGGAAACTGATGTGGGAGGGGGCAGCTCTACTGTGTTCCTGAAAAAAATTCTTGTTGGATTAAGGGTTTCTTTACCTACATTATGTTGCTGTCAGATGAGGTAGCAAAAACCTGATGACAGTTTCCCTTAAAGTGCGTAATATTCTTGTAAAAAAATTTTTTTTCCCAAATTACAATTTATTGTTGAAATTCTGTGCTAATGAGTTGTAAGGGCAGTTGGGTGGGACAATGCACTTCAGATAGTTGTCTTACCTCTCCCCCTTAAGGCCCCGTTACATGGCACGACATTGTTAACAACATCACTGATACGTCACGGGTTTGGAGGCACACCAGCGACGTCATTGTGACCTCGTTGCATGTGACTCTGGCAAGTTGCAACGATAAATCGTTGGATCAGAGTTGACAGGTTTACCAACATGTTGGAAAACCTGACGATCTCAACTCCAGCAACCTGATACATCGTTCTGTGTGATACAGCGATAACGATGTCATGAACGACTTCGCCCATTCACAGCAATGAGCATGGATCGTTTGTGGGGTTTGCGAACAATACCTGCTCACCACATCGTTGGTGAGTTGTCCACAATATCTAGACGTGTATCATCTCACCAGCGATGTTGCAATGATGTCAAAAACGACTGCACGCCCACGAGATCGTTGTCGACATCGTTTCAACGTCGTGCCGTGTAACTAGGCCTTTACCCACACTGCCTGCCTGCTGTATCTGACTGAAGGGTCACTGAAAGAAGAATGATCTATTAGACACAGGAGGCAGGCGGTGGGGGTGGGTAAGAGTTTTCTTCTCACAATCTCACATAATCCTCTTCTTATCATAATATTGCAATTTGATATCTCAAACCTTCTGATTTCTTTTGCTATTTACTGATTCATTACCTTTGACAAATCGTTTATTTTCTTTAACATGACTATGTACATATGTATATACTTACAACACACTGACATGGGTCCACATGGGACCAATCTTTTATGCATTACTTGCATTTCTTTTCACCATTCAAAAAAATGTCCAAATTTATCCAAGTGCCAAGTTTTCTTTTACTACGTTCAACGAGATTGGATCCTACTTGAGCACCATAACAATGGAAGTGCCGTGGTACTTCTCTATCTGCAAGTGCATTGTTCCACCCAACTGCCCTTATAACTTTCTGTAAGAATGTTGCTCATTTAATAAATATTAAAGCTGTTTCACATACATGCCATTTGTTTGGGGTATACAATCCTGATCATAGATTTGCTTTACTTAAAAGAAAAATGAAAAAGGTCTGTAGAGATGATTAAACTCTGTGAAGGGGCTGGTATAAAAAATCTCCTGGTGCTTATAGGTTTCTGAAGATCGATGATGCAAAATGACAGAGAGATATACAGTATATATCTCCAGTATTATGTGGCTTTTCAAACAAAATTTAGAAACAAAATGTTATACCAGTCTGCGGAGCACTGGGGTGAAGGAATAGTATTCAGACATATTCTGGTTAACAAACATACATTTTAACCCTTCACTCTTACAACTCATTTTGATAGTACGACACTATCTTCATCAGGTGGTACAAAAACTGTTTTAGACATTTGCTCTCCCTGTTCTCTTTTGCATTTTTAAACAAAATTGGGCCAAATACTTCTTATGTGAAAGGTGTCTTATGGGAATACCGTAGTTCAATGGACCAATAGGCCTAGAAGTTCATCCTTATGGGAACATGTGGGTAAAGCTTTAAAGGGAACCTGTCACCTGGATCTAAGCCCCTACACTATCACTACCTGTCCCTGCACCTTCCTAGCTGCTCCCTATCTATCCCTCTCTGAGCTAAATCCGCCCTATAAAACTGCAGAAAAATAACTTATAACTTACAGCAGTCCCTGAGGCTGGGGACTGAGAAGGCGGCGCCAGGCTCCATTCTGCCCCTCCTCCATGCAGCAGCACACGCCCCGCTGGGTGGCGTTATTCTTTCTTCATCGCCGCCTCCTCCATTTGGAATCTCCTGCCTGCTTTACACCTATCATGTTGTGGTGATGCGACCTCGATGTGTCCCCTGACTGAGACACAGCATATGGGAGATTGTATCTTCTGCTCGGTAGCAGCACACACAGGGTGAGCTGCTACTGGAGCTAAGTGCTGATTGAAATCACTGAACCCCAGGTATGCAGGTGAATAGGAGATGATATGTGCTGCCCTGGGCTGTGGGGAGGGGGTGGAGTGTGTCAGGACAGCAGCAGGAGCTGCTGGGATTGTATGAGGTTCTACTCGGCTGTGCCCCGGTGTAACAGGCCAGACTAACCCCCCCGACCAGAATATACTCGGGGTTAAAGTGGCCTAGGCCAGATTATACCCCTCCGTATACCACAGCAGCTGTAGATCAGGGCTCCAAGCAACACATGGGGGCCCGAGGCAGCAGAAAGTGGCCCTACGCAACATACAGGGGCTCCAGGCAGTGCTAGGGCTCCAGGCAGTGCTAGGGGCCCCAGGCAGTGCACAGGGCCCCAGGCAGCACAAAGTGGCCCCAAGCAGCACACAGGGGCCCCAGGCAGTACTAGGGGCCACAAGCTACACACAGGATCCCAGGCTACACACAGGGGCCCCATGCAGCATACAAGGACCCCAGGCAGTGCACGGGGCCCCAGGCAGTGCACGGGGCCCCAGGCAGTGCACGGGGCCCCAGGCAGCACAAAGTGGCCCCAGGCAGCACAAAGTGACCCCAGGCAACATACAGGGGCCCCAGGCAGTACCAGGGGCCCCAGGCAGCACAAAGTAACCACAGGCAATATACAGGGGCCCCAGGCAGTGGGCCACCCGGGGCCACTTTGTGCTGCCTGGGCCCCTGTGTGCTGCCTCTGGCCCCCATGCGCTGCCTGGGACCCCTTTATACTGCCTGGGGCCCTTGTATGCTGCATGGGGCCCCTGTATGTAGCCTGGGACCCTGTGTGTAGCCTGGGGCCCCTGTATGTTGCCTGGGGCCCCTGTATGTTGCCTGGGGCCCCTGTATGTTGCCTGGGGCCCCTGTATGTTGCCTGGGGCCACTTTGTGCTGCCTGGGGCCACTTTGTGCTGCCTGGGGCCTGTGCACTCCCTGGGGCCCCGTGCACTCCCTGGGGCCCCGTGCACTCCCTGGGGCCCCGTGCACTCCCTGGGGCCCCGTGCACTGCCTGGGGTCCTTGTATGCTGCATGGGGCCCCTGTGTGTAGCCTGGGATCCTGTGTGTAGCTTGTGGCCCCTAGTACTGCCTGGGGCCCCTGTGTGCTGCTTGGGGCCCCTGTGTGCTGCTTGGGGCCACTTTGTGCTGCCTGGGGCCCTGTGCACTGCCTGGGGCCCCTAGCACTGCCTGGGGCCCTAGCACTGCCTGGGGCCCCTGTATGTTGCGTAGGGCCACTTTCTGCTGCCTGGGGCCACTTTGTGCTGCCTCGGGCTCCCATGTGTTGCTTGGAGCCCTGATCTACAGCTGCTGTGGTATACGGAGGGGTATAATCTGGCCTAGGCCACTTTAACCCCGAGTATATTCTGGTCGGGGGGGTTAGTCTGGCCTGTTACACCGGGGCACAGCCGAGTAGAACCTCATACAATCCCAGCAGCTCCTGCTGCTGTCCTGACACACTCCACCCCCTCCCCACAGCCCAGGGCAGCACATATCATCTCCTATTCACCTGCACACCTGGGGTTCAGTGATTTCAATCAGCACTTAGCTCCAGTAGCAGCTCACCCTGTGTGTGCTGCTACTGAGCAGAAGATACAATCTCCCATATGCTGTGTCTCAGTCAGGGGACACATCGAGGTCACATCACCACAACATGATAGGTGTAAAGCAGGCAGGAGATTCCAAATGGAGGAGGCGGCGATGAAGAAAGAATAACGCCGCCCAGTGGGGCGTGTGCTGCTGCATCGAGGAGGGGCAGAATGGAGCCTGGCGCCGCCTTCTCAGTCCCCAGCCTCAGGGACTTCTGTAAGTTATAAGTTATTTTTCTGCAGTTTTATAGGGCGGATTTAGCTCAGAGAGGGATAGATAGGGAGCAGCTAGGAAGGTGCAGGGACAGGTAGTGATAGTGTAGGGGCTTAGATCCAGGTGACAGGTTCCCTTTAAGTTCATAGGTTTGTGAGCTTCACTTTTAATATAGGAATGATGATCACTGTGTGTTTAGATGTACATGAGTCTACTTGGTCCAAAAGGGTGGTTTCCCACGGCTATGGGGCTTACTCAATATATGAGCGCTCAGGAGGAACCTGTAAACATGAATGAATGAATGTAAACATGTAGGGGTGAAAAGTGGAGCTCTGTCGTGCTGCTGTGGACTTTAGGATAAGTCATCAATATCTGATCAGTGGGTTACAACATCCAGCACCACTGACAATCAGCTGTTCCCAGTGTCGGCAGCAGCTGGATGTGCTCATTTGCACAGCACATGTCTATCAACAGAATAGTGGTCACGACCAGGAACTGCACATCGTCCCCTTATTTGAATCAATACAGGAGGGCGGATAGGCAGTACTTGATCACGGCTCCTATGCAGTTGATGGAGATGTGCAGTCATGCAACTCAGCTCATCCATCTCGCACCAGCACTAGAAATAGTCATCTGATATTGATATGAAAGTTCCAGACAATCTTTTAAAGTATAGCTGTTGTTTTCATGGAAATACGGAACTTTGTAATATATTTTATCTTCTTTCTTTGTCAGAATTGATGAGTCATTATGAAAATGTTCAACTCTGAGGTAAAATCTGTATTCAGTGATTACTTTCCTATTACTGAGATAGGAGATAGCAGATGTCACTGATGAGATTCTATGATGACGGGAGGAGGGAGGAGCTAGAGGCAGAGGGAGGAGCTATAGATTGAGCTCCACCCCCTCCTCATTCGTCTATCTACATGGAATCTCATCAGTGACATCTGCCATCTCCTATGTCAGTAATAAGAAAGTCTTCACTGAATACAGATTTTACCTCAGAATTGAGAATTGTCATAATGACTGATCAATTCTGATCGCAATGATTTATGTGAATTATCATTTCTATGTTTGGTTGCTCAATGTTGTTTCCATATCAACTAAGTGGCATTCATATAACCATAGTGTAGCTGACTTTCACTTAACTGGAATCATATGCACTACTTATGGCTGGATTTATCAAACTAAATATAAATTCAATAAAAAATTAATTGTGGTTACCGGTAATCTCTTTTTATTAAATATTTAGAAAACATTACAAATTATGCATATATTTGCAAGCCAGAAATTACATGTTAAGGAATCACAGTAATAATACCATATGCATAGGTGATGAAAATGAACAACCAAAAAAAAATATATATATATTTTGCACCCTCTTCCATAATAGGGTCATCCAGTCCCCTATTTATATTCCAGAACCCGAAAAGTAAAATGGTCCTTCTTGGGACATTCATTGGATTATCTCGTAGTGCATTATCACCATCTTTGATTGATCCCATAATAGTGGGCCCTTGCAGAACTCGCCCAAAGATTGGGACATCAAAGACAAACCCATCGTCCGTGGAATTTCTCCAGTCTATGTATATTTTAGCCTAATCCAGTATTACTGGAGACTCGATAGAGGGTGGTCTAAAATATACATTTTCAAAACCAAAAATTAAAGAACATTACAGAGGTAGGTGAGTGGTAGGAAAAGAGAGAGGAAGAAAGATAAAAGATAAAAAGTAGGAGTAAAGAAATATAGAGGGCAAATCTAGAATCACTGGGGTCAGGTGAAGGAGAGGATTAGACCAGAGAGGGATAGGGAAAAAGGATTACCTCGACCCTATGTCAGCCAATAAAAAATTAATTGAATACATTTTTCACATGTTTTTTTTTTCAGTGCAAAAAAAAAATATTTCAAACATGCCTTCGTGCATTGTGAACCAGTGTTGTAACAAGACCGGGCGCAAAGGTCAAAGTCAAGCTATAATGTTTCACAAATTCCCAAATGATATTGGCAAAATAATATCATGGCTGGAGAACAGTGGACAGAAATTTAATGACATACAGGCATTATCTAAGAAAATCATGGATGGCCGATCAACCAGTAAATACGTTGTCTGCTCTGGACATTTTTCAGCTGATTGTTATGACTATCACTATAATGGAATAAAATTAAAACCTGGTGCTGTACCATCAATATTTCCCACTGTTAGTGAGGGCGAAACCATAATTGAAGAGAATTTAAAGAAAAATCGTCACCGTGGGACAAAGCGAGTTTTTGAATCGCCTGCTAAAAAACTTTGTCTGATCGAAATACCAGAGACTGAAGATATGAGCAGTCATGACGATGAATTGACCAAACCTGGATTTAGAAGCTTCAGCACCCAGACATACAGCACACTGATGAATTCTACATTAATCTGGACAGGAAACAGCATACAGGCGATGATGCATCAACCGACGTCCACATCCATTGCTGATAAACAAACATTACATTCTTCCAAAAGCCAAGAATTTTCTTCATCCTTGAAGAAAACATCGAATGTGGGAAACGTCTCCTTCCAGACCAGTGAACCATTATCTCCAATCATAGAGGAACAAACTATGGAGGTGCAGAATATAGACACTTCTTTTGAAGATAACACTTGCATAACAAAATTGGAAAAAGATTCAGATTATATGCCCCGGCTATCAAGGTTTGAGGATTCTGACCTTCATAGACGTGCATCTCTTTTCAAGGATTCAGGTAAGCTACCCTGTTAAGGCCCAGTCACATATAACGATGCACCAGCGATCCCGATAACGATGTGCAGAGATCGCTGATGCGTCGTTTTTCACATCACTGGTAAGATGTCAAACAGGTATCTCACCAGCGATGTGAAAAACAACACACCAGCGATTTAGAATTATACCGAGTTCGTTGGGAATTGTCACTCAATAGTGTAGCATTGAGATCGTTGGTCATTGTCCCTGTCAAACACAACGATGTAGTGCTCCCAGCGGGAGCGCAACGACGTAGAAATGATCAAGAACAGTGTGTAACAATCAACGATCTCACAGCAGGGGCCAGATCGTTGGTGCATGTCACACATAACAACATCGTTAGCGGGATCGCTGTTGCGTCTCAAAATCTGTGACGTTGCAGCGATCTCGTTAGCGATCTCGTTATGTGTGACAGGGCCTTTAGAGTTGAAGCCATATCAGAGGAAGACATAGACAAGGTTGGACAGTTTTAGTTTTTAATTCTGTCACGACAATTTATTCATGAAGGCTAAAGGGGTTGTGCAGGTTTGTCATGAATGTCTACAGTTGCTGTATGTGATCTTTGCAGTGAGTGAGTTGTCAGGATTCTCCAATCCCGGGGGCAAGAGCAGGTAGTTATGTCACGGCAAGTATACGATTTGCATGCTTCGGCCCACATTTTGACTATATGTGCGTCACCTTGCTCAATTCAACTCTATGGAGCGAGGTCGCACACATAGTCAGAAGCATTTGGAAAGTATGCCAATCACATAGTTATGGTCACATGACCACTACCTCTCACCACCGGCAGCAGATAATCCTGACAATGCACAGTGTGCAGTCTGTCATGATTCAGGAGTCTGCAGTCACTTAGAGTTCAAACTTTCATGAAAAACCTGCCCAACCCACAATAAAGACGCAATCTCACAAAGTTCTTTATTCATTAAATGTGTTTGTGCATTTATTGTACTTTGAGTGTATGAATATACTTGACAATCGCTGCTTTCTCTAGTGTCCAGCGGCATTCTTTTCTACCTTTGAGTGGCGTTTCCACAGTACTGACTATCTGGGTTACTCTATGTTCTATACGTGAGCCGTAAGTCTCTTTTACAATGAAAGGCTATGGATCCTTGTTCTGACTTTGCAGACTTGCACAGTAAGGTAGACTTTCAGGTCATGCATAGCGCAGTGTGTCCTCAGACAATATGCTGAGCAATGATATCAATGACAGGAAGAGAAAAACAGTGGGTGACTCTGGAAAGAGCAGGGGTAGGTGAGTATATTAACTCACTCAGGCTACATTACATGCATCTATACACACATATATGGAAAAAAAAAAACTTATTGAAAGTGCTTCTTTAATTAGGAACATGACCCTCAGTGTACTTATGTTAAATGCTTTTAAGAAGTCTTTTGAAGGCTCTTCATGTAAATTAACCGGTGAGTTTTGTGTTTGCATTTTGCTGCTTTTAATCCCTTCACCTTAACAGTAATTAAAACAGCAGCATTATAGATACCGAGGACTGCGCGTTTGTATCATCACTTCTGGGTCCCTCGGGTTTATTCACTGGACTGTACCTCCAACAGCTAATCACATACGCCCACTCTCTGTCAGCATTTGTGAATGGCTATTGTGCCCCCACCTATTGTATCGTCTGTAATTGGTGTACATTGTCAATGAACTTTATGTCTTAGGGTTGTAAAAAATAAATAATTTAAAACTTTTGCATAGGGGTCTCGCATATTTTTGATTTTCAGCTGAGATAATGCAGCCAACTTTGGGTTGCCACCCCCAGCCTGGTTTCACCTTGCCTGGCAATCAAAAATACAGGGGAGACCATTATTATTTTTATTTTATTATTTAAATAAATTTAAAAATGTGTGGGCTTCACCCTATATTTGAATGGCAGCCGAGGTAAAACCAGGCAACTGAGGGCTAGTATTCTCAGCGTGGTGATGCCCATAGTTATTGGGCCCCCCACGTTACAGAATAGCAGCCCGCAGCCACCCTAGAAATTGGCGTGTTCATTAGAAGCGCCAATTCTTGGTACTTTACCCGGCTCTTCCACATGCCTTTGTGCAGTGGCATCAGGTTGATAGAAGGGGTTAATAACAGATAAATGACAGCTGTCATGTAGCCCTAGATTGCCAATGTCAGTCATCTATGACACCCGCACATTACCAATCCAGTTAGTAAATAGTTAAAAAAAAACACAACACAGAGAAAGAGCCTTTATTTTAAATAAAACACACAGACAACCCTGTTTCCCCTGTTTATTAAGCCCAAACTTACCCTCTGACAATAATCCACAGTACAGTGTCTCATGAAGCATCTGAGCTCTGCTACATTGCATTGAGCATAGGGAGACTTTACAGCATCCACTCTCTGCTAGTAGTACGCTCACACTGCTTGCCAGCTGTATGACTGGTGCCATCAGAGAGTTCTTGTGATGAGACGAGTGCTTGCTTACGCCGCCATGGCAACGTTGGGTGTGCATCTCAAGATAGTATAGTATATGGACCCACTGAACCACAGGAGGGACCTGGGCCTACCCAGACTAGGGAAGGGCAGCGATCGGGATCAGTGGCAGCTGAGCATGTGGGCAAGATGGTAACATGCAGGACTAGATGGCACCGCAGAGCTTCAGGAGTTAGGAAATATAAAGTTTACTTAGACATAGCTTTTTACCATGTTCTTTCTACTGTGCCTATTACAATGCCAGTCTCCAGATTCCGCACATCTCAGGTAGGCAGACGTCTGGTGATGGTAAGAGGTCATCATGGGTTGATGCAGTCCAGGGTCATCTGGCATGGGCATATCAGGAGAACCTCTCTCTCAGTCCTCAGGTGTAGCACTGGCTCAGCAGGAGAACATCAGACACCGACCTCAGGCAGATGTCATCCCAGGATGGACCCAAGGGTACAAAACGGACATCAGAACACAGGCGGAACATGGAGAGCACAGGTCCTGGAAAACCGACATGGAAGCTTAGGACATTGGCTGGTCAGATTCAGGAAACACAGGCGGAGCTGTCACTGGAAAACAAGGCTGGAGACTTCCCAGGAACACGGAGGAGGAGCCCGTCCAGGAACCCAAGCGGGATTGACTGAAACATGGGCTGGACCACCAGGACCATGGACTGGACATCTGGACACTAGACATCAGACATGGCTCCAGGCAAGGAATGTCAGGACACAGGTAGGACATTGGGGACACTGGCAGCGGTCATCAAGGGCACTGGACAGCGGTCATCAATGACACCAGACAGTGGTCATCAGGGACACCGGCAGGACATCTGGGACATCGTCAGCGGTTGTCAGGTTCCGGATATCGGACATAAACTCCAGGCACCAGGCAGTTATCATCAGGCTCTGGAAGTCAGACACAGGCACCAAGAAGCGGTCATCAGGCTCCGGAAGTCAGACACAGGCACCAGGCAGCAGTTATCAGGCTTCGGACATCGAACACACCCTGGAATCTGAGCAAGATGGTGCAAGCACTGCCAGAGCGGACCAGAGCTGCACGAGATGGGCACCACAGAAGCGGACCGGAGCCAAGCAGTGTGAGCACAGCAAAACTGTGCAAGCACACCCAGCTTGGACCGGAGCTGAGAGACACATGCACCGCATGAGTGGACCGCAGCGGGATGAAGCTAGCCCAACATAGTAGCATGAAAACACAGTGTAGTAGATGCTCAGCAGGAACGTCGGACTCCATCTTTAAAAGACAAACTCAGGTTTATTCTCAAGACATTGGTTACAGGAAACTCACACTCACTGGATACATGGTTCAAGATACAGAAGGACTTCAGGAATATCACACAGCAGGAATCCTCATTCAAGGGCAAGGACTTTGGTACCAACACATTGACAGAACAGGTCCAGGGACAAAGACATCAGCTTTCTGAGAACTGGTAGTAGGCAGAATAGGAGCTGAAGACAAGGCAGACCAAGAGCTGCATACTGGACCAATCACACATGTCTTGGTTCTGCAACCTAATGAGAAGCTCTGGCAGCACCCAAAAAGGAAAGGGAACTTTAAATAGGAGCTGACCCTCAGCTATAGGCTGGGGACAGCAATTCAAGGTGCACACATTGACCCTTATAAAAGCGGGGAAGGTGTGGCCTCGCGCACCATAGGCACACACATGAATCAGTACAGCATAGCCAGCACAGGAACTGAGGCCCAGGGCACCTGGCAGCGGCTGAAAGCCTGGACACACTTGGAAAGTCATGCACCAGCTGTAGAGGACTTTGCAACCTACGGATAGCTTCCACAGCAGCAGCCAGGGACTGCACACATTGATGGTCGTGCAGCAGAGCAAAAACTCTACAATACGTGTACGACTGCGCAGCAGAGCAGGGAACTGAGCATCATCCATGTAGGTAACATACTACAGTATTCGAGCTGGTTAGGGGGAAAGGAGCATTGGGTAAGAGCACGGATATGCACAGTAACGCTGGAGAAACAAGGTGCAAACACGCCAGCGGTACAGTTCATCTGAGGACAACTGAGCTGCGTCAACTGTCTCCTAGATGAACTCAACTCTGAAGTCACCACTCAGGTCACACAGCCATCTCTGATTATCGTTGGAGGGTATGTTTGATGAAACAAAGTTGCTTCTGTGTACTATTTAAAATAAAGGATTTTTCTCTGTGTTGTGTTTTTTTAACTATTTACTCATCGGATTGGTAACGTGCGGGTTTCATAGATGCCTGGCATTACCAATCTAGGGCTTAATAACAGCTGTCAACTCTCGACTGTCATTAACCCTTTCTATCATCTCGATGCCACCACACCAGGGCATCTGGAAGACCCGGGTACAGTGTCAGGAATTGGCATTTCTAACAAATGCGCCAATTTCTAGAGTGGCCTCGGGCTGCTACTCTATAGTATGGGGGCCCAATAGCTATGGGCCTCACCACGCTGAGAATTCCAGCCCCCAGTGGCCTGGTTTTACCTTGGCTGGCAATCAAATTATTTAAATAATTAAAAAATATTAATGGGCTCCCCTGTATTTTTGATTGGTAGCCAAGGTAAAACCTGGCAGCTCAGGGTGGAAGCCCGTAGCTGGCTGCTTTATCTGTACTGAGATTCAAAAGTACTAGCAACCCCTGCACACATTTTTTTTTAAAAATCGTGTATCTTTACACCCCTATGATGACAGGTTTGTTGTGAATGGAAACCAATCACAGATGCCGACACAATGGGTGGGGGTGCAATAGCCAATCACAGATGCTGTCACGGATAGTGTGTGTTTGTGATTGGCTGCTGGAGGCAGGGTCCAGTGAATAAATTAGAGGGTAATTAGCGGAACCGGAAGTTGTGTTACATGTGCGTGGTCCTCAGTAAGTATAATGTTGCTGATTTAATCTTTTTCTTTCTTATACAGCCCCACAGCCCTTACTGCCAACATTTTATAATTGTAAAGTCCAGGTTCGGGGTTTTGGCTCAAGTCCGATCCTGAATCCAAACTTTAAAAAAACGTCCAGCTGGATCTGCCAAACCTGAACATCTGCGGGTTAGCCCATCTCTACTCCTTGCTCATCAAAAGAAATCCAGCGAATTCTGTGCTCCTAAATCCAAATATCCTCCTTCCTTCTCAGTGTACCTAAACTGCACGTAGCGTCCACATGTTTGTCAGTACCCTAGTAACAAAAGCTTGCATAATTTATGGGGTCCATATCTTCAGCAGCACAAGCTGGGAACAGTGTGCTGGGCATTACAATGTACTGCACACTATGCAAGCGCTACAATAGCAGATTTGAAATTGTGTGGATATTTCAGCGAGTTTTGCATTCAAAAAGTTAATGGCACTACTTCCCCTCTAAGCCCACCTGAGTGCCTAAACAGTAATTTTCCACCACATGGGGTATCGGTGTACTCAAATTTTGGTATTTGAAAGAACAGACAACATGTATAAGGAATGGAGCGATCACCCGAATCAAAAAGATCAGAAAAGTGTTTTTATTTTTAATTCCAAACTACAAAAGCACACACAAAAACAAATAAAAAACAATTAAAAAATGCAAGTAGCCCTACTCATCAAGGTGGTCCCTGCAGATGGAAAATGCCAGCCAAGAAGTAAATTATAATCTACGGTAACAGTCAAATGCCAATATCAGTTATTGCAAACCAAAAACAATAATCCTTAGAATATTCGATTCCTGGTTTTGTAAAGAACACAAATACAAAAAACATCCAACCCCTTGTTTATAGCCACAATAGCAAAAAACGGAACAAAGAAAAAAAATAAATTATAATATACTGTTGTCCCCACCCCTAATAAGGTCTCTATGGAAAGGGGAAGGGGAGTCCCTGAGGAAGTCACCTTTCTGGTGTACGATATGCGTGGGGCCGTGGTGTGTATCCCTGCTTCTCAGCCAGCCAGCAATCTAGGTATGCCTTATAACTGGTAACTGATCAGTTCCAGTTTTCTTCTCTTTTCTTTTTTCTTGCCTTTTTTAATTGTTTTTAATTTGTTTTTGTGTGTGCTTTTGTAGTTTGGAATTAAAAATAAAAACACTTTTCTGAACTTTTTAAATCGGGTGATCGCTCCATTCCTTATACATGTTGTCTGTTCTTTCAAATAGTATATTCGCTCTCTGACATGTAGGAGCAGATCCCCGAGCACTAATTTGTTGTGGTGCCCCTAGCAAAAAACCCCTTTCTCATGTACTCAAATTTTGGGGTCCATTTTCTCCTGTTATCCTTGTAAAAATGAAAAATTTGGAAATAAAGCAACATTTTTGTGGGAAAAAGTATCATTTTATATTTTTTCTTACACATTACTTTAATTGCTATGAAGCATCTGAAAGGGTTAATAAACTTCTTGAATGTGGTTTTGAGCAGTCTGAGGTGTGCAGTTTTTAGGCTGCTTTCACATCAGTATTATTTGAAATTTGCGGCAGATCCGAGAGGTTTACCACAACTGCCGCGCAACAGAACACTTGCGGTAAGCCTGCATTCAGCCCAATTCATTCCCTATGGGACCTGCAGTCACGTGTGGCAAGTGCGGTTTTGCTGGATCAGCTTTTTTTTGATTTGCCGCAAGTGCCGGATCCTGTAACACCACACTTGATGCACCTGACTGCAAGTCCCATTTGGAATGAATGGGGCTTGCCGCAGTCTTGCTGCAAGTGTTCTGCTACGCGGCAGCTGCTGGATCTGCGGCGCATTTCAAATAACGCTGATGTGAAAGATACCTTAGAATGGTGTCACGTTTGGGTAGTTTCTGTCATGTAGGCCCCTCAAAGTCACTTCACATCTGATGTGGTCCCTAAAAAAAATTGTTTTTGTAGATTTTGTTGGAAAAATTGGAAATTGCTGAGAAACCTTAAACCCTTCGAACTTTCTAACACAAAAAATTATGTTTCAAAAATTATGCTGATGTAAAGTAGACATGTGGGAAATGTTATTTATTAATAACAGACATAGCTCTGTTTTAAAGGCATAAAAATAAAAAAATCTCTGCTGAAGAAATTAATAATTACATTTTTTTAGAATTATTTTTTACCACATTTTTCACTTAAAATCTTTTTTTTCCACTTCTAAAACCTGTGTACGTCTCATGGTCCAGTGTGTCTCATAGTCCGAAAAATACGGTAAATTAATATAGCAGTGGAAGATGTGCATAGTTTAGATATAGTTCTCATGCCTAGGTCTATGTGCACACATTCATCAAATACTAGAAAACATTTGAATTATGGAGTTAAATGTATTGATTCGTGGAGAATGATTGTGCAACTGCTCATCTACTTGCCTGTTTAGTAGAATGAAAAACAATTCTATCTTTCGTTGAACTAAAATATGTCCTGTTGACGAAATCAGAGGACACACATCCTAACCTTTTTGTGAAGGGGGTACACACAATTTGAAAAATTGTTGTATCCAGCCTTAAAGGGGTTGTCCACTACTAGGACAACACTTTCTCGATCAACTTTTTTCCCCCAATGTAAAATAATAAACCCAATACTAGCCTCACTTTCTGCCGCCGTTCCAGGGATCAAGTGACATTGTTGGGAGGCGCGAGCCCTGCATTCAATCACTGCCGGCTTCCTTCTCCCTGCCTTCGTATAAAATCACAAGAAGTGATGCTGTGGTGCTAACGTCCTGTGATTTTATATGAAGGTGGGGAGAAGAAAGCTGGCAGTGATTGGACGCTGGGCTCGCGCCTCAGTGTTGTGATCACGTGTTCCTTGAGCCATGGTTTCACACAGCGCTGGAACAGCACATTAACGGAGGAGTACCATTATTTTACATAGAGGAAACAAGTCGATCAAGAAGGGGATGTTCTAGTAGTGGACAACCTCTTTTAAGTTCACTGTAGGTTTTACAGGGAAAGAGATGAGAGAAACAAGATCTGATCTTTGCTCTTGACCAGACTTTTATTTGCACTGTCAGTTAAACATTTAAATAAATAGATGCAATGATCAGTACAGTTATAAGCTTAAACAGGTCTTCTCCTGAGTTTAGAGGATTTTAAAGGATTTGTCCCAAAATGGCTTTTCAGGAGTGTACTGCTCTCCATCCTCCCAGCTTCCTGCCTGCTGGGGAAAGGTAGTCCTGCATTAATGATAGTTCAGACCTTAGGCATGTTTGACCATCTACCCAGTACTGTGTCATTATCAATGCTGGTATATAAGGCTGCTTTGCCTTTGTAGCATTGGAGGATTGGGGTAGCACTGAAGCTGGTTAGTATCGGATTAAAACAACGTGCTCCAACGGCAGCAGCCAACTTCAGTGCATTGCTTGCAAATGAGATATCTGCCACTACTGTTAAACAGCAGTGGTGGACAATAGTCTAGGCAACGAGCACCTAACAATAGAACATGCAAAGTTTTTATAAGCACATTTCAATTATATTGAAGAACCTTTCAATTACCAGTGAGTATTATTATAATTTAACATTCCACTAAACTCTTAACTGACTCTTTTATTGCACATTGAGGTAGTGCCAACATAAGAACAATACTTTGGGTGCTCCCATAGATGGTGCTTCAATGGCAGAGATCCCAATGTAAAATGTAAAGAATAGGCAGAATTGTTCCCATTACTTCAGTGCCTTTTCAGTATCCTCTTCTCTTCATATCTACTCCTATTGTGGTTTACTAAATTGATTTGAAAGAACTTTATATCTACAAACATGCATATTCGTATCACTTGGTCAATCAAAGTCCTCACATTTATGTCATTTATTTCATCACGGTGTATTTGTTTACTACAGATCCATCCAAAAAAAGTTTAACATCAGAGAAATGTCTCAGTCCTCTGTATTCCCAGGATTGTCACAACAACCAACAGGATTGTCAGGTGGATAAAACTGATTTTTAAATATTATGTCATTATGATTTAGTCACTATGTGTAAAACCTTTTAATTTTATAATCCTTCTCTGTTTAGGCTGATGGTCTGCTCGATATTAAAATTGAAGTCCTAGACAAAGAACAGGAGGAGATGTATTTGAGGGCCAATCAGCAGAGTAAGGCAACCTCTTTTGTGTAAAGTATAGATAATAGTTTGATGCTTACATTTATTGTATTCAGTCGTTGTCTCTGTGATTCCAACAGAGAGATCCTGTAAGAGAAATCCCTCAGAGAGATGTCCTAGTCCTTTGTATTCTCAAGTTTTTCTACACCGGAATGACAATGTCCTACAGGATCATCAGGTAAACTAAGTCAAGATACCTTCCTAATTCTTATATAGGTTGTATTGACCCCATACTCATAGTCTTTAAGGGAACTTTTCATGTCCCCAAATACTGATAACCTACAGATATATTGTTATTCTGCAGGTAAATGGCATTTCATTGCTGCCTGGCTGATTTACTGAAAGTGCGGCTAACTAGAAGAAAATGATTTGTACCTCCTGGGTGCTGCTGGCTTCCAGTCATAGAAATGATACAAATGTCTTGGTTCGTCTACAATCATTGACCAGTACACAGTGAGCGACAGCTGTAAGCACGACCTGATGCTTTGGATGACAGCTCACTCTTCAGCTCTCCTGTACATAGACAGCTGTCAATCATAGTAATGGCGCACACTTGCAGATGCTGTTCACAATGTCACAACTAAAGCCACTCTGGCTGTGTCCCCACAACTGAAAACTGGTGTTTCCCAGGAGGAATAAAGTTCATTTTCTCCTAGTAGCTCTGCTTTCAGTAAGGTCCCCTTCACATTACCAAGTTTCCTTTACGTGTGGCAATTGTTTTTTTCATGGATACCATATACTCATTTACCCATTATGACATATGGAGCTGCGTTTGTCTGAGTTTTTACATGGATGTCCGTGTGAACCACAAGAAGACATGTCCGTTTTTTCCTTCCAGCACAGATGACAATGGCCAATACAAGTCTATAGGTCCGTGTAAACATACATCATGCAGATGGTGCAGTCTGTGTTCTGTGCGAGTGCTGTATATGTTTACTTTTGAAAGTATAGGAGAAACCTTAACATTTCGTTTGTTAAATCCATACCCAAAAAATACGGATTGCACACAGTTAAAAAATAAGCAGGGAATGTCAAAACAGAACATGCCAGGGGATCTATGTTTGTATACTGACATGTGAAGGTGGCCTTAGGCAGCATTAGTATACTATTAACCTGCAAATGAACCCGATGTCTGCGGGTTTGTATCATTTGTGAACATAACCGGTCCTTTTAAAGTGCATTTACTCTGGCTGGCAGTAACTAAATGTCCATTAGTCGACTACATCCAAACTGAACAGTGATCGTTTAACAGCCTGTTCAGACAGCATGACCGCACACTAGTTCTCTGCACGAAGCATAACCTTGTTCTCGGCAGCACATCTTATTTTTGCAGGATGATGCACCATGAGAACAGTGATTTTTAAACAAACTTATAACTTTGACCTGATGTTTTACTCGATCATCGTGTGATCAGTGGACTGTTAGAAAGAATGTCAACTGTGAAGTGAGTGGGCCAGTGTAAATGCATTTTATAATATACTTTTAGAATTCTCCAACTGTCTTCTGAATTTTACTGCCAAATCAGGGTGAAGATCTGACCAATATTAAATTGGAGGTTAAAGTTAAAGAAGAAGACAAATATGTGGCTGTTGATCAACAGTATAAGGAAGAGGAAATTCCTGTAGAGATTGATAAAGGTCAGTAATCAAAACATGCATTTAGAAGGTTTTTTCTAAAGTGAAACTTCAGCTTGGAGCCATTGTAAATATTATTTTAGAGAATGTTGCTGTCATTGTAATTCTGATTAATATCAGCTTACCTTTAGCATAATAGAGAAGCCACTTTTGGAATTGGTTGCTCCATTCAAAAAAGGCCAGTTCTGGTGTTGGTCCCCTCATGCTCTAAGAGTGACATCTAATCTCAATGCTTCTTCTTCCTTTATTCGAAATAGGAAAATTGCTCGATGGACAAAAAGGTTCAACTCTTCACTACTTAAGGGGGTGTCACACGCGTCAATATCGCCTGCACGATATCGGCTGCACGTGACGTTGCAGCGATATTGACGCGTGTGACATACTGCATCAACCAGCGATAAATCGCTGGTTTATGATCGCCAGGTTTCAGAACCAGCTCAGAAACCTGGCGATTGTCGCCCGGTGGACACGCAGCATCGCTGCGTGTGACACCGGGACTAGCGATATTCCAGCTCCCAGCGCCTCTCACAAGCGCTGGGAGCTGGTATCCAAGGTACACTGCGGATAACTAGGCAGCGCGCGCTGCCTAGATACCCGACTGTGTACCTTAGTTACCAGCCTCCTCCGCTCACCGGGTGAGCGGAGGAGGCTGGTAACTAAGGTACACGTCGGGTATCTAGGCAGCGCGCGCTGCCTAGTTACCCGCAGTTTACCTTGGAGACCAGCCTGCTCCCGCTTCCAGCAGGCTGGCAGCGGGAGCAGGACATCGTGGAAACGATATTTAAATCGTTTCCATGATGTCACTGGTCAATTGATCGCTGGTGAGTCTGTCTGTGTGACAGCTCACCAGCAATCAGCCGTCAATGTCGTCAGCGATCATCTCGCTGACGACATTGACGCGTGTGACACCCCCTTTAGTTCTATGCACATCTCTCAATTATTTTGTATGCAACATCAGTACATGTTTGCAGGGGTAGACATGAATGACAAATTTGTAGTGCTAGCTTATCTGACAGATGAAGCAGTCAGCCTACTCTCAGTTGCTAAATTTTGTCTTATAAAATAACAACAACAGCCTATACTCACCTTCGGTGTCAGCAACGCTCCAGCGACGATAGAACTGTCTCTCCCGGGATCATGTGACGTTATATTTTGTGAGCCCTGCGACCAATCAGCAGCCACTTCACTCTTTACTTTCTTCGAACAAAACTGATATCTGGAAGAATTGAGAGCTGCTGCTGCTCATTGTCTTCCTCCAAATGTCAGTTATGTCCCAATAAAATGAAAAAAAAAAGTGTCCACTGATTCATTGCAGGACTCCCGTGGCCAGCAGAAACAGTGCAGTCATCACAGTTGGTGAGTACAGGCTGTTGTTATTTAATGAGGGGTTAGTGGACCACCTCTTTAAGTGTCTTCTAAGAAGATTCTTAAAAGTTTCCCAAAATAGTCCAAGGATGTTTTCTTTTTAAAACTTCTTATATTAATAAATCAGTGTGGCACCATATAAAGCATTTTTACAAGTGCATCTCAATAAATTAGAGTACCATCTAAAAGCTAACTTATGTCAGTAAGGGTGCTTTCACACTGGGGGTTTTGAAAAAAACTACATCTGCCAAATTTTCCGCCTAACTGCAGCACTTGCGGCGGGCCCCATGCATTGTTTATGGGGCTTGTGGTAAGTGTGCGGCAGATGCGGCAAGTGCGGTTTTGGCACTTGCCGCAGATGCGGCCGCAAAAAAAAACGCGGTCACTGGCGTTTTTTTTTTTGCAGCCGCTTCTGCCACAAGTGCCGAAACCGCACTTGATGCATCTGCCGCACACTTACCGCAAGCCCCATAGACGATGCATGGGGCTTGTCACAAGTGTGGCCGTTAGGCGGCACTTGCGGCAGATGCGTTTTTTTGTCCAGATCCGGGCAAAACCGCCAGTGTGAAAGCACCCTAATTCAATACAAAAAGTGAAACACATTTATTATATACAGTCATTACAAACATTGGGATAAGGGAAGTCGGGAGCCACTTAAACTGGGAGGTAATTGTACACCATTTGGTACCCTGATTAAGGAAATAGCCTGGGTGGATGTTTGGCGTAGTCGCAACCCGAACACTTACCAATACTCATGTTTTTCGTCTAGTTATTCGTCTTTGTCACGTATAGATATGGCCCTGGGTGACTGGTCCATGCAGGAGAAAATACTGAAAGTTGCCTATCTGCCACGTACTGTCTCGGACCACTCGCCCATGTCTATTGAAATTAAGGGGAAATCTGCTCAGATGGGAGAAAGACTCCAGTGGAGGCTAAACCCATTCTGGTTGCAAATCATAGATAAAGATGATCGATTTGTCCCTGAGCTACAGGAATACCTTGAGTTTAATCGGGGTTCTGCTTCTGGTTTGGTGGTGTGGGATACATTAAAGGCATACCTGAGGGGCATGTGTATACGGGAAATATCAAGGGCTAAGACGAGAACTAGGGCGCACACAGAGCGTGCCTTGGGGGAGCTTGGGGAGGCGGAAAAGGCTGCCGCAGTGGACTTCACTCTTCCCGCCAGGAAGCGTCTGAAACGAGCCCAACAGGCTATGGTTAAAATAACTATACAGGAGGCGGCCCAAAAGAGACTATTTAAATCCGCGCAGTCTTATCAAGAAGCAGAAAGTGTGGGTCATATGCAGGGTGGATAAAAATCTTGATTTTTTTAAAAAAATCAAAAAAATCAGATTTTTTTGATTTAAATCAGATTTTTTTGATTTAAATCATTTGATTTAAATCAGATTTTTTAATCAAGTTGTACACAAGCAAAACTTTGTCTTTTTGCAAATCTAATTGTTTTACACAAATAAAAATATTAAAACAGTTGATTATGAAACCTAATAATTTTTATTTGCACTATTAAACACTCAGAATTGAACTACAGAGAGTAAGTACTTTTTAACAATAGCCTATCTCTAACGTTTGAAGTAAGCAAACATCTTCAGTGAATACATCAGTCCTTTAAGCCTACTGTTTATTTAGGACTTTTAATAGGAAAACCAGTTGTCCTGCTTTAGCAGTTCCTAAGCGGTTTCGGACTGTTGTGTGCACAAAACCAAATGAAGAAAACAATCTCTCTACTCCTGCGGATGAAGCCGATGCAGTCAGTAGCTGAGTAGCTAGATTTATTATCTTTGCTGGAAGAACAAGTGATTGCGACTTCCACCAGTCCAGTGGTTTTAGTTCATTAACGACGTTATCTGCAAACATGTATTTTTGAAATGGTGCAGATTCACACTTCAATTTCAGCACAGTTGCCACAATGTCATGGTTAGTATTGGCGAGCCACTCCATTGCAGAGTTGATTTCCGCCTCAGATAATTTTTTCCCTCTGTAGATGGGATGCAAGATATTGGCTAAATAGTGTTCTTCTTTTAATGCTTGGTCCTTGCGGTGCTGTATTGCAACCTTTACATTGTTTGAGAGGTTCAAGAGATCTAGAGAACCTTCTAAATCTTTCCAAACTTCTGTGGCATCAGCTATGGTTGCAGTATCTTTCTGCATTTTATCCAACGCAATCGATATTGGCTTTAACCTTTCCAAAAGGTCCTCGGCATTTCTCTTCACACCAAGATTTAATACTTTGCTTCATATATTAGCATCAATTTTATCCCGATGTGTTTCGCAAATGGACAGTAATTTTGACCAGTTGTTAATAAACAGTTCCAAGCAGTCAGCCAAGGTATTCCATCTAACATCTTGTGGTAGAACCAACTTCAGTCCTCCCATTTCCTTGTAGGTTGCATGTGCAAAATGATTATTGCGGAAATATTTAACAATTTCTACAACATGTTCCTTGACACCCAAAATATGCAGGTCTTTTGCCAAAAGATGCAACAAATGGGCAGAACAACCGTATGTAATGACATTTGTGTCATCCTGTGCCAGTTCCGCTCGCATTTTTGCCACATTGCTTGCGTTATCAGTAACTAAGCTCCTTACTTTACATCCAAACTGTTCTTGGCATTGGTGAATTGAGTTCTTAGCAATTTCAAGTAAATATTCAGCAGTATGTGAATTTCCAGATGTGTCGATTGTGTCTGTAAGGTAAGTTTCACCATCTTCTGTTGTGACACAAGTGCAAATTATGGGGTCGTTGTGGATGTTGCTCCAACCATCCAAGCTCATGTTAACAACCTTGTCTTTCAAATATTTTGTACAAGCCGCTCTTTCTATGTCGTATACAGCCTGAAGATGTTTTCCTGAGATATCAAATCTACTTGGTGGTTTGTAGCCTGGTCTAATTCCTTCGATCATTTGTACAAACAATGGGTGCTCAACTAGTCGGAAAGAAGAATTGGTTGCAAATATGAATTTAGCAATTAATTCATCAAAATGTTCTTTCTGGCTCGTCGTAGTCTTTAAGATGAATTTTTCTACACTTTCTTGCACGCAAAGTTTTTTTTTGGGCTGCTTTGTTGAAGTTGTACCCAGATATTGATTGTCACGTGCAGCACAAGCCATATTTGACCCTGAAAGCACAGAAATTAAAAATATAAATCGACTGCGTATTTGAAGAAATATAACGAAAATATTGAAACAAACTTTTTGAACAATGTAATGGTCCTCGTCCTATAAGGGCTGTCTCAAAAGTTATGCTACTCAAGTTTTCCGGTGAGGTTGCTGTAATACTGGTAACTAATATCAGAGCCTCAGCAACTGAAAAAAATTATGTGACAAAAGTTTTAAAAATGTTTTTTTTTTTTAAAATGGTCAATTTGGCAGACTTCAAAAGTGAATTGCAGCCTACAATAAAAAAAAAATAAGCGTATACACACTTTATTTTTACTTAAAGGACATGTGCACCTTTATTTTTTAAGGTGCAGCCAGTCACAGTGTGCACATGTCCTCCCCCCGCAGCTCACTTACCTCCGATGTCAGCGCTGCGGGGATCCGTGGCTTCGTTCTGCCCGTCCGCGAGCGCGCCTCCATTCATTTCAATGGAGCGTGCGGCCCGCTGACGTCACGCCGCTGGATCACTGCGAGTAGGCCGCAACCGGAGGACGGGAGGCGGACGGTCAAAACGAAGCCACGGATCTCAGCGCTGCGGGGATCGGAGGTAAGAGCGCTGCGGGGGGGGACATGTGCACCTTAAAAAAATAAAGGTGCACATGTCCTTTAGCGTTAATTTTCTGTGAAATATTGCCTTAACATAAATTTAAATTCTATACTCCAGAACTACCAGTGCTAGAAATGTTTCTTTTCATAGACTTTAACCATCCCAGTAAAATGTCTGTTAAAAAAATAGGTTGTAAATTAATTGCCAGACTTACCACTAGTACTAGGCTCCTGGTGCATAAGAAGCTGTGGGGGTTCATTGACATTAGTTGTATCACTATCAACATCTTCATTTCCCTTCTGGTTGCAGTTTTCATAATGTGATTTCAAACGGCAAACAAGTCCTTGGATATCCTTTTGACAGTATTTGCACTTTGCTCTTGCACCTTTCTTTCCAAGATCTGCTGCTGGCATCTCAACAAAATGAACCGAAATAGGGTCTCTCTTACGACCTGCTGCCATGGCTCACACAGATCACTTATGAAGTTTGATTGTTACTACAGCCTGAGCCAAGCACTGCTGATGTTACTACAGCCTGAGCCAAGTACTGCTGACTATCCAACAAGTTTGGGCATGTCAACTGAATGCAGGGAAAAAGAAACTAAACCAAAACTGAAACCAAGCTAGAAGTGTGGAATTAAAGGGGCAGTATGAACAAAATGTGGAGGCTATTAATAGTTTATACAATTAAGACATGCTGCTTTTAAACACCTACCTATTGCCATATAGTAAAACAAAAAAGATTTTTACTTACTTTGGGGTCCCCCCCTCACCCTGGCGTTAGATCGTTGCCCCTAGTTTCGTCCGTGTAACTATGGGCGCACATGCACACTGCTCTCACTTCTCATTTTAATCGTGATTTATATTAAAAAAAAACCTTTTGATTTAAATCAGTGATTTAAATCATGATTAAAATCATGATTTAAATCGATCCGATTTAAATAGAAAAAAAACTTTTGATTTAAATCGTGATTTAAATCATGATTTAAATCGGCGTGATTTAAATCAATCCACCCTGGTCATATGCTTTCTGTTATTGCTTCGGCTCAAAGGGGGTCTTCTTTTATAGCTCAGCTCCAGAACTCTGAGGGAAGGGTTGTGGGAGATACCCCTGGAATATTGAACGTTCTGAAAATGTTCTATAAAGACCTGTACACGTCCCATACCATGGCCACAATGGAGGATATATTTAGTTTTTTTAAATCTGCTGGTCTCCCTAAGCTGCCCAATCCCATTGGCCTTGGTCTCGATAGACCCATAAGCCTTGAGGAATTGGACGAGGCCCTTAGCTCCATGCCTAATGGCAAAGCACCGGGTGTTGATGGGATGCCGGTTGAAATATATAAGAAATATAAGAAGCTGTTGCTTCCGACATTGCTGGACATTTGTAATGAGAGTCTAGCTTCTGGTATCCTCCCACCATCCATGAGAGAAGCAACTATTGTACTAATATTAAAAAAAGATAAAGATTCAATGTTACCAGCATCGTATAGGCCTATCTCCCTTCTCACGGTAGATACTAAATTACTGGCCAAGGTCATGGCCAATAGATTATCAAAGGTAATTGAATGCTTGATACATTCGGATCAGACAGGCTTCATGCCCAGGAAATCAACGGCCCTCAATATCAGGCGTCTGTATTTAATATGCAGGTGCGGGCGGATAATGCGGGGCGAAGGGTGGTCCTGCCTCTGGATGCCGCCAAGGCCTTCGACAGTGTCGAATGGAACTATCTGTGGGCTGTGCTTGAGTACATGGGCTTTGGTTCGGGCTTTATAGGCTGGATCAAACTTCTATATACGGACCCACAAGCCAGAATACGAGCAAATGGCTTAATGTCTGATCCTTTTCACCTGTACAGAGGCACGAGACAGGGCTGCCCTTTATCCCCGCTCCTGTTTGCCTTGGCGATTGAGCCTTTGGCATCGGCTATACGACGACATCCGGGTATTGTGGGCTTTAGATATGGACCATCTGAGGAGAAAGTGGCGTTGTACGCGGACGATTTGCTTTTGTTTTTGGCCGACCCTGATGACTCTTTGAAAAATACTATGACACTTCTTCACGACTTTGGGAAGGTATCGGGCTGGTCATAAACTGGGAGAAGTCCGCCGTGCTCGCACTTGATCCAGGGGTGGACATTTCTGTACAAATTCCAGTAGTGGAAAAATTCAAATATCTGGGATTAATGTTTTCATTGTCTTAGAGCAGTGTTTCCCAACTCCAGTCCTCAAGGCACACCAACAGGTCATGTTTTCAGGATTTCCTTAGGATTGCACAGGTGTTAGTTTAATCACTTGCACGGGGATAATTCCATCATCTGTCTAATGATAAGGAAATCCTGAAAACATGACCTGTTGGTGTGCCTTGAGGACTGGAGTTGGGAAACACTGTCTTAGAGGACTATGAAAGTCTGAACCTGTCTCCGCTGGTGGCCAAAATTAAACAGAAAATAAGAGCCTGGGCCAAGTTGCATCTATCGGTGGTGGGAAGAGTGAATCTATTAAAAATGGTGATTATGCCGCAGCTCTTGTACATCCTCCACAACTCCCCCGTCTGGTTGCCTCTGAGTAGATTCCACAAAATCAATGCCATATTTAGGGAATTGATATGGTTGAAGGGTGGCGCCAGGATTAAGTTGGAACACCTACAGAAGCCTAAGGATGAAGGGGGTCTGGCACTCCCTAATTCATGGCTCTACTTTTTGTCATCCCAGTGCCAGCATTTGGTGGGGGGGATGGAAAGTGATGAGGACAGAATGAGGGGAGGAGGGAGAACCGTCCTTAGATACCTACTGGGGCGGGGCTCGTTGTTGACTAGTTTAGAAGCCGGAAAGCTTCGCCCTTTAGCTTCCCGGCTCCCAACCGTTGCCCTTATGTTGAGGGTCTGGAACAAGGTCAAACAGATCAGGAACATAACGGCTTTCACAAAATATTCTCCTATATGGGACAACAGCAATCTGCCGGCAATGCTGTCACTAAAGGGGTTTGCGCAGTGGAGGAGGATTGGCATATGGTGGCTCTCGCAGCTATTGGGGAAAGAAACTTTTAAGTCCTTTGAAGAACTGCGGCAAGAATTCCCTCTGAAATATTGCATGTTTTATCAATATCTGCAGTTACTATAATATCCAAAATAGAAATTCCCCCATTGTTATCCAACAGGATTGCATAGTCAATATCCTCAGTGCCTCATCAACTAGAGGTTTGATCTCATTTATATATAATGGCTTGTCTGGTGCGGTATTGTCGAAACATCCAATGTTAGCGCAGTTGAAGTGGGAGCAGCAACTGGGACCGATCTCAGAAGAGCAATGGGAACATATTCTCCAAATGGTTCCTAGGTTGTCTTTCAGTGAACCTAGTAGATTATCACAGATTTATGTACTGTATAGGGTTTACAGAACTCCTAAGTGGTTATGCAATGTGGGATTGCGGCAGGACTCGTGCTGTCCTAAGTGCTCGATGGGAGAGGCAGACATCCTGCATATGTTGTGGACATGCCCCTGTCTGCAGGTATTCTGGATTATTGTCCTTAACCTCATCCATACGACTACAGGGCAAGAGATCCCTAGAGACCCCGTGGTGTCTATCCTGGGTTGTGTAGAAGATGTAGGGGGTGATGAATGTCTTCAGATCACGGTTGCCAGAATGCTATACGTTGCCAGGAAATTAATTGCCACTGCATGGATCTCAGATACGGCTCCTACTAGACAAGAGTATATTAACAGACTAAACTACATTTTGTTTAAAGAAAAGTACAAAAGTACAAATTAATAAAAACGACCTGATTTAAAAAAAAAAAGAGTCATTACAAACAGAGTGATCTATTTCAAGTGTTTATTTCTTTTAATGTTGATGATTATGGCTTACAACCCATAAAAACCTAAAATTCATTATCTCAGAAAGGTAGAATAATTAACACAAAGCACCTGCAAACTCTTACTGAGCGGTTTAAATGGTCCGCTAGGCTGGTTCAGTAGCCTACATAATGATGGGGAAGACTGCTGACTTGACAGGTGTCCGGAAGGCAGTCATTAACACAGTCCACAGGGAGGGTAAGCTACAAAAGGTCATTGCTAAAGAAGCTGTCTGTTCACAGAGTGCTGTATTCAAGCATATGAATGGATAGTTGAGTGGAAGAAAAATGTGTGGCAGAAAACGGTGCACAAGCAACCGAGATAACTGCAACCTTAAAAGGATTGTTAAGAAAAGGCCATACAAAAATTGGGGGAGATTCACAAGGACTGGACTGCTGCTGGGGTCAGTGCTTCAGGTGCCACCACACACACACACACACACACACACACACACACACATATATCCAGGACATGGAGTACAACTGTCACATTCCTTGTGTCAAGCCACTCATGACCAATAGATAACGCAAGAGCTGTCTTATCTGGGCCAAGGAGAATAAGAATTGGACTGTTGCTCACTGGTCCAAGGTGTTGTTTTCTGATGAAAATACATTTTGTATTTCATTTGGCAATCAAGGTCCCGGAGTTTGGAGGAAGAGTGGGTAGGCACATAATCCAAGCAACTTGAAGTCTAGTGTGAAGTTTCCACAATCAATGATGGTTTGGGGAGCCATGTCATCTACTGGTGTAGGTCCACTGTGTTTTATCAAGATCAAAGCCAGCACTTCCATCTACCAGAACATTTTAGAGCACTTCATGCTTCCTTCTGCCGAAAAGCTCTTTGGATATGGCGATTTCGTTTGCCAGATTTTCGTATTTCACAAGACATCAAAGGGTGAATATAATATTGATTTGTTAGTCATCGCGTTTCAGGGCTTCCAGAAATGCCCTGAAACATGGCAATATGATATTGATTTGTCCTGAGGAAGGGGCCAGGGAGCCCTGAAACTCACTGACTAATAAATCAATATTATGTTCACCATTTGATGTCTCATGGAATATGGCAGTGTGGTTTTTAGCCCTTCATTTTTCCTACTCTATATGCACCATGCTGAGGACTGCAGCAGCCGTGATATGCTTTTATAGTGATTGTGACTTTCTCAACCGCACAAGGTGAAGCCTCTGATACCTATTTAGGTAATATTTTATCTCTCAGACCCTTCATCCTCACTACTTTAATTTACTGAGATAATGACCTTTGGGTTTTCATTGGCTGTAAGCCATAATCATCAACATCAACAGAAAGAAACCCTTGAAATACATCGTTCTGTTTGTCATGACTTTATATAATATATATGTTTCATTTTATGTATTGAATTACTGAAATAAATTAACTTTTTGAGGATATTCTAATTCATTGTAATGCACCTGTACATAATAATCAAATTTTGTAAGGAAATACTTTTGGGTTTTCATTGGCTGTAAACCATAATCATCAACATTAACAGAAATAAGCACTTGAAAAGATCACTCTGTTTGTAATCACGCTATACAATATATGTGTTTCACTTTATATATGGAATTACTGAAATAAATCAGCTTTTGGATGATATTCTAATTTATTGAGATGCATTTGTATATCAAAACTGTTTATGCACTGTTCCCCACTCCCATAATCCCGCCCACCTCACAGCAGTGATTTTGAGTGACAGTGAAGATTTTTTTTTTCTTTTTTTTCAGAATAATTTTAATTAATGGTTCAGTGATAATACAGTACAGTCTAGATGGATAAAATCACCTAGGTTTAAAACCAATAAACCAATTATAATTTAACAATAGATAGACCAAACCACAGAAAACCCCTCCCCTCTCCCTTCCCCTCCAGCTATGCGTATGCTTCTGAAGGAGTGGACAAACAAAACAACAGCAGAACACGCCCTCAATTGTCGTATTAAAAGTGCAGTGACATGACTAATGTTCTCAATCTATCACCCCAACATTTTTCAATTTTAGATTCCCTAGGACCCCTTCAAATCTTCCATGATATACCAAGTAGCGTTTCTAAACGGGTGGACAATTTGGTTTAGTTCCTCATCTGGAAGTTGCAAGGATATGAATTTCCCCCACTTTTGAAAAAATTTCTGTGTCAATTTATCCATGTCCCTTTCGGCCTCCATCCTCTCCCATGACATGACTTTTTTCAGTTCTGACACTATGTCGTGTAACGATGGATGAACAGCAGCCACCCATCTCCCCAAAAGCAGCTGTTTCGTTGACATTGCCAAAAGATGTACTATATGTGCATCCCTCTTTTCTATTCTCAGTCCTCTCATGTCATGAAATATCAATCTAAATGGGTCCAATGGGACGATTATATTTGTTATGTTTTCCGCACATTGTTGAATAGACGTACACACCAGTCGGATCTTCTCACAGTTCCATAGTCCATAGTCCATGTAGTAAGTCGTGCTAGAAGTTTTACATTTTGGGCAGTGATCTAGTCTGTCCGGTTTGTCTCTTCCAGTCGTCAGGTTAAAACCCAAAATTGCTCTATGAATAATCCTAAAATAAGAGTCCCTCCATTTCTCATCTTTAACACAGTCTCGCATTTGTTTCCATCCTGCCAATATTCTTGATGTTATGTCTGGGTCATGGAGTTGCTTCTCCCATCCCATAAACATTACATTGTGATCTTTCAGAATCAGTTTTCCTCTCAGTAAAGAATATATCGAAGAAATACTGGCTGACGATGGGTCCAAAGACATCACCTCATCCCACTCGTTCTTAGTGTATTCTGCCCCGATATTTATTAGTAAGTTCATTATGTGTTTGTGTATTTGGCTGAATTGGTGCATTTGGGAACCCACCAATCCGAACCTCTTCATGAGATCTCCCCACGTTGCCCACCTGTTCTGGTGTCATGAAAAAGATCTTGGACTCTCTGCACCCCCCTCTCTCTCCACTCCAGGAAAAGACTTGTTCTCCCTCCCTAATGGAAAAGCCGGATGTCCGCATAAGTCTAGGTATTTGGAGATCCTCCATGGCAGGTGTAGTTTCTTTCGTATAGCCTTTCACGAAGCTATCGTGTCTCTGAATACTGCGGCCGATTTTAAAAATTGAGGTATGTGCGCGCCCGGAGTATGTGATACTGATGATAATATCCATGGTTTACATATTTTGCTCTCCAGGTGATAGTCTACTGGTCCCTTATGGGAAAAGCTAAATTATAACCACGTATGTTTGGGAAACCTAGTCCCCCCCCACCCCTTTTGCCGTCATCAAAATGTTCATTCGTATCCTAGGCTTTCTCCCCTTCCACAAAAACCTAGTAAATAATTTATTTAATTTATTTACATCAACCTGTCTCATAAGTAAAGGCAGAGTCTGGAGCGGGTATAGCAATCTAGCGAAACATATAATTTTTATTAAATGACATCGTCGGGTCAGGGGCAGGTCCTCCCATCTCTTCAGTTCCTTTTCAATTTTGGATAGTAATGGATCATAGTTGAGACGGTAAGTCATTCCCCCCGATCTTGCTATATGGATTCCCAGATATTTCAAGTGGCTAGTGGACACGAGTAACCCATGAAGCTCAGAGTTTAACGTGGCCCCTCCCTATGAGATCCTCTCCCCCCCAAAAACAGTATCTCATATTTGGTTTTATTTTATTTAAAGCCCGAGAATCTATCAAACTCCTCAATTTTCTTTAAGACAGCAGGAAGCTCCCCACCGGGGTCTTTTAAGTAAAGGGCTATATCGTCTGCGAACTGGCTTACCCGTAGTTCCTTTCCTCCCATCTCGATACCTGTATACCATTTTCCCGAGGCCAGCAGTCTAGATAGTGGTTCTATTGCCAAATTGAAAAGAAGGGGAGATAATGGACAACCCTGCCGGGTGCCCCTTCTCAGGGGAAAAATGTCCGATAAGAATCCCGGCAAGCTAATCCTAGCTCTAGGGTTGGAGTACAGCTGTCGCAAAAATATTTTTGCTCGTCCCATCAGCCCCACCCCATCCAGTACCAGATCCAGCCACGGCCACCGGACGTTATCAAACACCTTTTCTGCATCTAAGGTGACCATGGCAGGACCTGTTAGGTCCCGTCCTTCCCTCGCCCTCACCATATCCACCGCCAAAAGAGCTTTCCTGATATTGTTTACTGCTGACCGGCCTTTTACAAAGCCTACTTGTTGTCCACCGATCAGTTTTGGCAGTATCACTGCCAGACAGTTGGCTAGGATTTTAGATGCTATCTTTAGATCAATAATAATTTAGATAGGGCGGTAGCTTGCCGGTTGGTCTAATTTTTTTCTCCTTTTGGTATTAATGTTATATGGGCTAAATTCATTTGTTCGGACAACTGCTCTCCCTCCAATATTTTATTGTAAACATCCGTCAAGCATAGCGCCACACGCTCCCCCTAGGCTCTATAGAAACCGCCACTAAAACCATCTGGACCCGGTGCTTTATTGGGGTTCAGGGACTTAATGGCATCCAATACTTTTGTCTCCCCAAATTTGGCGTTTAACATCTCCAGGTCTTCATCAGAATTTCAGGTGATTCCCATCTCCTGTATCCACTCCCCACCACCCATAGAGGCTAGTGTAAAAACTTTTCAGTATATCTACCATCTTCCTCGGGTCTGACGTTGGGGTTCCCTCCGTATCAACTAGAGTGGTGATTGTAGTGATTCGTTCTTTACCTCTGGCCAGATTGGCAAGGATTTTTCCCGCCTTATCCCCATGTCTACAGTTTAAGTTCCCATTCCGCTTTGAACATTCTTTCCCTCATCAATGTCCACTCATCAATTTTTTTTTTCGGACAAGCCAATGTTCTTTATTTTGTGGGGTTGGCCGCTTTTTAAAGTCATTATAGGCCTTTCTGGTCTCCTCGCTATATTTTAGGAATAGGGACATTGTTTTTTTCTTTTGTGTTACCGTGTAAGCTAGTATTTTACCTCTTAGTACTGCCTTGGCCGTCTCCCAAAACAATCCCTATGAGCTGCATTATCTGAAGCGTATAACGACCACCATTCTCCAATAGCTTTTTGAAGTTAGAGTCATTCTGTAAGAAAACAGGAAACCTCCACAGACATTCAGTCCCCCTGGGATACCTGTCCCTTAGCTCTAATCCAATGGGGCTGTGATCAGAGATGAAGAATTTTACTATCACTGGCACCAGCATGGGAGAGGTGGGCGGGATTATGAATGTGGAGAGCAGTGCATAATCAGTTTGGATTTACTTATGCTTGACTAGCTGGTGCGTAACACTAAATTCTCTATGATTTACAGCAAACTAAAAAGGAGGTCACATCCTATGAACAACAATCTATAACATATAACATTAAATGAATCTCTTTAAATGATACTGTGATATTGAACAGAGTATATATGGATATAATTCCTTAGAGTTTATTGAGGTCTCCTTAATGGTGCTGGCTCAATGAGCACAACCTCCTCTGGTCATAGATTAAAGGAGAGATGGAGGGCTGGTACTATGTATCTTTATTAAGACCGGGCTTCGTGGGAGGGGCCTAACCCTGGTGAAGGAGCACAAACAGTTCCGAAACCGGTCGGTTCTCAGCCCCCTGTGACATCACTGCTAAGCCCCGCTCTTCTTTGCAACACCTGTTGCTGTGAACAACGAACGGCTGAGGCATCCGGCACTGGTGGAGCTCAAGACCGGGCATCTGCATCATCGGGTAGTGGAGGATTGACCTCCATCTACCAGCAGGTAGCTTAAGCCTTTTTGAGCAACGTTTGAACCTCAGCACATGGAGGAAAGGATAAGTGAACATCCCCTCAGCGTATCCCTGGTTCGGGTAAGGGGCTCTCTTGAGCCCATGTGTGTGGGTTTTATCTGACGATATACAAAAAAGTGTCCTTACTAAAGCTGCAGGAGCAGGAGAATCATTCATCACACTTAATTCAGTGTTAATGTTTGTGTAGTATTTGTGGAACAAAAAATATTGGAATTTTGTCTCTGGGATTAAAAAAAATTTTCTTGTGCATTCTGAGGTAATACACATATGTGTGCATATAGTTTAAAAGAAGCGGCTTTTGAATAAAGCACAAGTGAGAGGTAAGTGAAAGGTAATTGCATATAATCATTATAATTCCTGACAACCTGGGTAGGGTTTAAAGAGTCTAATGAGCGGATATATCATTACCTGTGAGCACACACATGCAGTAGAAACCTTTATAATAAGTGTCCAGCTGAGTTAGGAAATCCATAATAAACAATCTTTTGGTTGATATTTGTCTACGAGAGGTATACATCCCCTTAGGCATGTAAACTCAGTTTGTACACTTCTTTTTGAACTAACACAATTTGCGTAATAGCATCCCAAAAATTCTGTTTTGATATTTATTTTCGTGCACTGGTAGTAGGGAACAGTGTTATTTGCTATTGTAGCATCCCCAATACTGGGTCTGGATCACATTAACTCCAATCAGAGTTAAATTTGGGAATCGCATTTGCAGAGAGCACATTTTATTGATGGAAGTATTCCTACTCCATATATGTGCAAGTGAACATTATTTTTTTTAAAATTATTTAAATAAATAATAATTAAAAAAAAATGTGTGGGTTCTCGCCGTATTTTGATCGCCAGCCAAAGTAAAACAAGGCATCTGGTGGCAGTGATTCTTAGCGTGGTAAGGCCCAAGCGTTCTTGGGCCCCACGTTGAAAACCATAGCCGCCCCTGAAAATGGCACATTCATCATAACGCCATTTCCTGGCACTTTACCCAGCTCTTCTAGCAGCCATGGTGGTGGTTGAATGCTTGGGTAATAAGGAGTTAATACCAGCTTTGTATTGTCAGCAGGTATTACTCCCTGACATTCTTAATGTCAGGCCAAGTTAGACTTGACCATTAAGAACCTCTAATAAATAGTAACAAAGACACAACAGAGACAAATTATTTTATTATAAATAAAAACACAGATACACTTAGTGATCCTATCTTTATTACTCCCTCCCCACCCTCGTACCCTTCCACAATCCTTGTCTTTTTTCTTGCTGGATAGATGCAGCTCTGCTACATCAGAGACCGTTGGGATGACAAAGCACGCCCGCTGTAAGAGGTGAGGTCACCCTTGGACAGCGTTGCAATTACTATGGCAATGCTGTATTGGGGTGACCTCAGTTACCCGAACGCTAACCTCGCGGTCTCATAACACTGAATGAATGAGCCGTGGGGACAGCGGCTGGTAACTGAGGTCACCACAGGACAGCATTGCCTTAGTAACCACTTAAAGTTGCTGCTGTCTGCTCATTCAGGCCAGAGCTGCGCAGGATTCCCACCCTGGTGTCTGCATAAAGCAGAACACAAAACAGCACAGGATCTGGTGCCTGAAGTTCACGCAGGCGCAATGCTGACAGATGCTCTGGCTGCACTCCGGCAGGGCTCAGGGCGCCTGTGTGAACAAAGAGGAATCTGCACAGGCACTAAAGAGGAGGCTATGAAGAGAGAAGAGGAGGCTACGAGAAAGAAGAGGCATGGAAGACCAGCGAGGCGGTGAGGACTAAAAGGAGTGTCAAGACCCCTGGACCCTGTAAGTATTCATTTACATACATGGCGGGAAAGTTTATAAAGTAATTATTTAGGTGTACAGGAGGAGGGGGTAGGGGTATTATAACCACTTTTACAGAATGCAGAATAGTTGCTTTTGCAGGTGGCACATTTAGTTTAAAAAGTCCTTTGGGGGGGACAGGTTCGTTTTAAGGGCATAACAATTCAATATTTTAAAACTGCATACTTTCGTTAATGCAAAATATCTGGACCAAATTTACCAGTAGTATAAAGCACAATGCATTCTGAAAAAAACAATGTTAAAGTGTTCCAAGGTTATTACAACCTAAAATGCTGCCCGACAAATTTGAAAAATTTGTATTACTGGCCTGGTCAGAAATGCCAAAATCGGCTGCAGTAGTAAGAGGTTAAAAATAGACCTCTTAATGTGTTTAAAAACTTAACCAACTAAGGGCAGTTTAACATAACTGTGTTTTTGGTCTGAGCGCTCTCTGTAAATAAATAGAGAGCACTTGGGTCAATTTTATTCAATTATTTTTTTCATAGAAAACATCTGCACTTGGAAAAAAAATCACAGCATGTACCAGTTTTTCCAGAAATTGGATGCTTAAAAGGTGTGCAAAAAATGAATCCTATATGGATCATCCATATAGCTTCTGTTTTTTTTTAACTCATCACTTACAGAATAGCAACTGAACCTCTCAACTGAGTAAATGTTCTACGGCTGAGAAGTTTTACACTAACTACAGAGTCAAACAAACCTACATGTAAAATTCCTGGAACGTAGGCATGCTACTTGTCCTCGTCCAGGAGAGGACGGACCTTTGTGGTAGCAGAGATCACACCTTTGCGGACTGCCACAAAAAAGAGGCTTCATGGGTATATATTTGCCAGCAACTGTTTCATCAATATGAGGGCAGCAATTCTGAAGTTAACATGCCTATTAGAAAGTACAAGATTTCTTAGAGTACAAACTGTGTAGCTAGTGCAGTGAATATGTACCATCTTCCATGGTTCCGACTGGTCTCTATGTGTTTACTCTCTGTCGATCTATATGTCAGGGGCGGACTGGCCCAGGTGGCAGGAGGGCTGGTGGTATAGCCCACATCCAGGGCTGCCCCCCCACAGAAACGGGCCGGTGCATTGCGGCCGGCGCGGCGATACAGCAGTCGAAGGTGTCGGGGCTGGTAAGACTCCCCCCCATGGTTCTCAAACACTCTGATAGCGACCCCCCAACAACACCCCCCCCCATGTCATAGCAATGTTTGGATGTTCTGTTTCATGTTTTTGATCTGTATTATACTTTTATATATTTGCATGAAAATTTGGTCTCCATTCATGTGTTGAAAGGGTACACTAAACACAAATTTTCTGTCGCTGGCAGAATTGTATCAAAGTGTCATATCTTCAGTGTTGTTCATAAAAATATATAATAAAATATTTAAAAAAATGTGAGGGGTGTTTAATTCCTTTGTGTGTATTGGAGCAACGCAAAAAATGAGAAGGACAGGCAAATTGGACATAATTTTACATAAAACCAACGTACGGGAAAAGTTGTGTGTGTAAAAAACTGTTTTAAGAAAGTGATGCTCATTGAAATTGTGGCTAGTAACAGTGTGGGCAATATGAAATCATACCTGAATCCTGATAAAATAAGGAGAATTTGACTCAATATTTGCACTGTGTGTCTGTGTGTGCCATACTAAGCATGGAGAAGAGAAAGAGGAGAAGAGAACTGTCTGAGGACTTGGGAAATAAAATTGTTAAACAATATCAACAATCTCAAAGTTACAAGTCCATCTCCACAGATCTCCATGTTCCTTTGTCCATGGTGGGCAACGTAATAAAGAAGTTTACAACCCATGGTATTTTGTCTAATGTAACTGGCCATGGACAGTGATGAAAGGTTGCAACGCAGGATAGTTCGGATAGTGAATAAGCAGTCCCAAGCAAGTCCCAAAGAAATTCAAGCTGTCCTGCAGCCAGGGCATATCAGTGTCAGCACAAACTATCCGTTGACATTTGAATAAAATGAAACGCTATGGCAGGAGACCCAGGAGGACCCCACTGCTGACACAGACCTAAAATAGCTAGACTGCAGTTTTCTAAAATGTACAAAATCCTCCTGGGAAAAACTCTTGTGGATAGATGTTTTGTGTGAAATTATGTCCAATTTGCATTTCTTTCTCTGTTTTTTATTTTGGTGTTCCATTACCCACAAAGGAAATAAAAACATGTATAGCAAAATGTGCAACTATAATTTTCTGGGAGAAATACTCCCATTTTCTGGAACTATTTCAAGGGCGCAAACAATATATATATATATATATGTACATACCAGGGCTGTGGAGTCGCAATTGTGGAGTCAGAGTTGGTAGAAAATCAAAGGACTCCTCAAATATATAATAAATTGTGTACAGTAGTTCAATGCAATATGTGCTTAATATTATTATTCTGAATTATTATTATGTTCTGTCTCAATAGTTTGATGATTGTATCATATTGATGATAAAAGCCTGATGTTCACATTGTACTACAATAGTTTTATTACCTACACATGGGCCTAAACATATGAGGGAGTCAGAGTTGCAGAAATTGAGGAGTCAGAGTTAGTTGTTTGGCATACCGACTCCTCAGACCTGGAAATAACATAGTATTACAGTCTATTCAAATGTTTCAAGGGTTAACAGAACATCTTCATCTGTTACAAAACATTTTGGAACTGTCATATTAGCAACAACAAAAAACTACTTTTGATATCTATGCTAAAAAAAAACGTAAACTTATGTCTCTTAAAACAAAGTTAGTTTCCAAGGAATGTGTGTTTTTTGCTCCAAAATCATTAGAAAATAATATATTCTCTAAAAAAGTTTTAGATAATTTTGAAAACATTTATGTAATAATTACTTTGCAGTGGATGATGTAACTAGACCATGGAGAGGCTGTCAACATCACTATTCGAGGGATTCAATGCAGAATGCTATAAGTGGATTGTCTACTAAAAAAAAGAGGCCATACATATATATTGAACGACTAAGCCTGCTATCATCTATCATTGAGCAGCACCCGTAAGTGCAATATTTGATATGTATGGTACATTTGCAAAATGATGTTTACAGGTTTGCAATATAGTGATTTTTTTCATTATTTCTTACACATTTCAGCTCTGAAAGCAACATAGAAAACGTGGATCCTGTTTTGGAAGAAGAGACAGTTCATCCCTTGGACATATCTGCCAACCCAGATGTAGTGGAACCTGAGGTAACTGAAGACGTCTCTGCTGCTACAACCACCTCCACAGCACCAGAGCCAGAAAATATGGCTTCCTGTGTTTCACAAAGAAGCCATCAGAACACGAGGACAACCACCACTTCTGCGGCTGATATTGATATGAGGATTCTTGATTATTTAAGCCGCATTGTAAATGATGATGGAGAGGAGTCATTTTGCCGGAGCTTGGTCCCTTATGTGCGGCGTGTTCCGGAACAGATTCGCCTTCGGACTCGGGCTGCTTTACAAATTGTGGTTCAGGCAGCTATTCCACCCAATGACCCCTTGGAATTATTTATTGTATTGGAGCATTGGCAACAAACTGGCCACAAGATGGATAATACCCTTATTTCACCCTCTATGCTTTCTCAACCAGCAGATGTTTCTGGGCATTCTCATATGGCTTATTCTGGACCACATGGGCCTCACAAATCTGTTGCTAGCTTGGATCCTCAATTTTATGTTTCCAGCCAAAATCGCCCTCCATTGTTATGTGGTCACCAACCACACCATCCCCTGCCTCCATCCCAAACTGCCCATACCTATACTGCTCTTCAATCAGCTCCAATATATAACCCCTCATTCCACACTTTTCCATCCTCTTCAGCCAACAATCGCCTACCAAATCCAACATCAGAAATGTCTGTATCACCCAGGCATGTATCTCCTTCTTGATCTCTTGGTTCTCTTTACAGTTTGTGATGTATATTCTTTGTCAATGACATATTTTGTTATTTAATAGCTGTTTGTTATTGTATGATTTCTTGGAGGGGAATGTTGTTGGACCATCTTGTTCTTGAACCAAAAACATATCTGTAAATTGTAGTAGTGACTTATACAGCATATAGTAAACACTATTACAATCTCAAACAAATGTGGGTGTCATACATGATAGTCAAGCCTTAAAGGGAACCAACCACCTCAGATGACGACTATAAGCTGTTAATACATGTCCCTGCACCCTACCTACACCATTCCACCTGTTTTTCTTAAGAATATTGATAAATGTAAACCGAAATATACACTTTATAAAATTACATGCCTGTGTACTTCTGGGCGTCTCCTTCTGGGTCAGTTACTAGAGGGCTGTGTCTCCAGCAGCAGGACTGGCTTCTCTAGCCCTCCCTCTTACTTTGCAGGACGTCACATGAAGGGTGTGATGTTATCTATCAGTGGGCGGGCACGCAAGGCAGCTCCCGTCCCTTCATGTGATCCTGCAAAGTAAGAGGGAGGGCTAGAGAAGCCAGTCATGCTGCTGGAGACACAGCCCTCTAGTAACTGACCCAGAAGGAGACGCCCAGAAGTACGCAGGCATGTAATTTTATAAAGTGTATATTTCGGTTTACATTTATCAATATTCTTAAGAAAAACATAGGTGGAATGGTGTAGGTAGGGTGCAGGGACATGTATTAACAGCTTATAGTCGTCATCTGAGGTGGTTGGTTCCCTTTAAATGTAATAAGTAAGAAAATACATATATTTTGAACACTAAATTGTTTAATTTGATCCAAACTAAATACATTTTCAAATGTGCACTAAAATAATGATGTTGCCATAGAGTAGTTTACCTTATGTGTCAGAAAATAATTAGCAAATTAATCCTGGACTCTCATCGCCAAAAAGCTTAGTCTATTTGGCCAAGCATTCTGTAGATTGGCTGCCATTTGGAAAACATCTACGCCATCATCCACATCCACTGGTGTGTTATGAATCCATGGGAAATTGTGGAGAATTACACAGGCTTTAATTAGAGTTGACATTTGGATCACTCATTTAGATAGCACTCAAGTACTCTCCATTTTGCTCACATTATGCCAAATGTGCATGCAACAAAATGACAGGAATTGGATAGTTGGTAACTGAAAATATTTCTGCGCTCATGGAACCCTCTTCGTGGGCACAAAACATTTGTGGTCAATTTAAAGGCTTCTTCTGCTACCATCACATGGCGGAGGTTTGCCGGTCGAGTCAGGTAGGCTCCATAGTTCTGGAACCATCATTTGATTCCCGAGAATCCACTGACTCATTCTGGAAGATGTGAACATTTTTGAATCTCCAGTCCTTCCATAGATCCGAATTACTGTATTTTTCTGAACATAAGACGCACTTTTTTTCCTCAAAATTTTGGAAAGTGTGGCGTGCGTCTTATGGTCTGAATGTAACTTGAGTGCTTGCTGTGGAAAAGGGGCAGTGGTTGACTGTGAGCACAGGAGGTAGGAATAGGCCTCCACTGCAGGAATCCGGCAGCTAGGAGACCATGTGAGCTGGCTGATTATACTACTGTAATATTCACTGCTCTGGGGAGACACCCCACCTGTCAGCGCTGGCTTTTCAGTGCTGAGAATGGGACATGGGAAGCAGCTAATGATTACACAGCAGACACAGGATTGTCCTAGCCAGATTCCTGCAACAGCCGGGGTAGCTTGAGCAGGGATCGCAGCACTTGTGCCTGGCCCGGAGGAGTGTCACTTCAGTGAGAGGGCCAGGCACCACATACCTGAGCACCACAGCACAGAACAATCATCTTATAGGACCTTCAGTGATGTAATGAAGAGAGCCGGATGGAGCATCACATAACACCACCAGGCTCTCCTTCTTCATTACATCACTGCAGGTCCTGTCCAGACTAAAAACAAGAATCTCTGCTTAGAGGACCTGCGGTGATGTAATGAAGGAGAGCTCTGGGCTGTCATGTGATGCTCCAGCCCATCTTACTCAATAAGTCACTTCAGGCCGGGATATTGATGAGAGACTGGTTTCTAGCATGGGAGGACAAGACTGAAAGCATTTATTGTAAGCACACTATGTAAAAGTAAAGAATAAATTGTTAATAAAGCACTCTATGGTACAAGCACTTCACCACTTCTGTGGTGAACTATAAATCCCAGCATGCCATTAGATCTGCAGGACATGCTAGAAGTTATAGTTCTCCCATGGGATCTTAAAGCAACACTCTAGTGTTTTTTCTTCAGTGCTGGAGTGGTGCTTTAAACGGAACCTGTCAGGTGGTTTATACCCCCCCAGCTATCACTGTCTGTAACTGTAGCTTTATAATACCAGTCTAATCATCCCTGTCTGAGCTCATAGTGTAATGTCAATGGTGAAAGATAAGCATTTATACACTTATATTTCCTTATGTAATGAGGCAGTCAGTCCCCAGCTTGGAGGACGGGGACTGTTTGGCAGGTTAATAGTTAACATTTCAGCCTTGTACTAGAACATGTTGGGAGACCTGATGTGATGTCACAACCATGTGACTACAATAGGCAGAGCTAAGTTCACATAGAGCATAATACGTTTGCTGGCTGAGCTCCGCCCACTGTGGTCACATGATCGTTACATCACACAGGTCCTTTAGCTATCCAAGTTAATAGTGAGTTAACTATTATCCTGCCAGACAGTCCAAGGTGGGGACTGAAATGTAAGTGTATAAATGCTTTTTTTTCACCTTTCACTTTACACTATGAGGTCAGACAGGGATGATTAGACTGGTATTATAAAGCTGCAGCTATAGACAGTGATAGCTGGGGGGCATAAACCACCTGACAGGTTCCCTTTAAATGTAAGCCCCCTCCCCCGGTTCTTATACTCATCTTCTGGAATTTTCATATGGTACTTTACCAAAACCTCTTGTGTCTTGCAGCGCCATCTTTCCCTCGTAGCTTCTGACTGGCTGGAAGTCAGCAGTTACGTCACAGGCACTCAATGCATCTCTTTGAGAGCCAGAATGAGGCCTCATAGAGTTGTATTGAGCTGTGACCTCCAGCGTGCTCCATGAAACACAGGAGCTGTCGGCAAGTCACAAACTGCCACAAGTCGACAGTACCAGAGTTTCGGATATAGCGGGCAAAGCCACCAGAGGGTGAATATAAGACTGGGCAGGGGACTTAGAATTAAGACATCACTCCATTGGAGTAATAAAAAGACGCTTGAGTGGTGCTTTAAGGACATAGTCACACTTGCGTATACAGTAACCCGATGAAGCACTAATGCGCCAAACAGTGTGACCGTTGTCCGCCTCTACACACACACACCGTCGCTGCAATTCATGTATCCCACTTGCCTTTGGAATAAAAGTCTGCACTGTACATCAAGACTGGTGAGTGCTGCCCGAACTTTATTCATTAACTGATTATAGCTCTCCGCTTGGGGCTGTGCAACACCCGTCGGTCATGCTGGTTGGTATTCACCAGCACTGGCTTGTTTGAAAGAAAAAAGCCATAGAGTGTGTTGGTGCCTGGATTCACTTTGTTATCTTTTATAATAACAAAAAACAAAAGTTTCATCACAGAGCCACAGACTGGCTGGCTGCTCTACTGACCTCTGATTGTCAGGATGTACCATATTTCTATGCAGCTGACACACTCAGGTCTGAAGAGCCTCTATGGCTATGTGATGAAATCTACGGTGAGCCATACACAAGTGTAACTGCACCCCAAAGGGAACCTGTGCTAATACAGGCTGACCGATCCACTGGCAGTGTGTATCAGGAACTTGCTATAAGACTTCAGCAACATACGGTATGTTTTTACCTTAAACACTGCAGCATTTCAAAGAAAAAACTACCGTACTTTAAAAACCATTGAGACCGAGCCGCACTGGAGACTAGTTGGACAGACGAGTTCCATTGAGTGACAATTTTTCACCACATTTTTTCCTTCAAATTTTTTTTCCTCTATTTTCCACCTCCAAAACCTAGGTGCATCTTATAGTCCACTGCGTCTTATAGTCCTGAAAATACTGTACTACTACAATTATAACCATGTGGTTGCTGTCAGCCAAGGGCAAAAACACTACCAAAAAGTACTGCTTATAATTGTATCGGGACCCAGAGGTCGGCAGTTTCTTAACACAAATGTGTTTGGTATTAAGGACACCAATACAACTGACAATTGATATGAAATCATTAGCAATTGTTACGGTGGGATGGGATGCCTTAGCTTGCCTACGCTCACACGCCGCCAGTCCACAGCGACATGGGGTGTGCGTTCCAGGTGGTGGATATATGTTGAGCCACTGGACTACAGGGGGAACCCGGGCCTGCCCAGACTAGGGAAGGGCAGCGACCGGGGCCTGTGGCAGCTGAGCATGTGGGCAAGGTGGTAACATGCAGGACACCGCACACTTCAGGTATAGAGAACAAAGTTTACTAAACAAAAAGCACAGTACAAGGTAACAAGACAAGACATGAAACCAGGCTCTGGATTCTGCATATCAAGCAAAGGGAACATCACAGACGTCAGGGGATGGCATGGTAGGAGGTCCTCACAGGTTGATGCAGTCCAAGGTCATCTGGCACGGGCATATCAAGAGAACCTCTCAGGCCTCAGGCGTAGCACTGGCACAGCAGGAGAACATCAGGCACGGACCTTCGACAGACGTCATCACAAGATGGACCCAGGGAATAGGCCAGACATCGGGACACAGGCAGAACATGGACAGCACAGATCCAGGACATCGGCTCAGGGTAGAACACATCAAGGCAGGACATATCAAGGACATCAGCTGGTCAGATCCAGGAACTTCATGCAGAGCCAGGAATCAAGGCTGGAGACGCCCCAGAACCACGGAGGAGGAGCCCATCCAGAAACACGAACGGGACTGACTGAGAACACGAGCTGGAGCACCAGGACTATGGACATCCCATCTAGACATCAGGATTCCGAACATCAGGACTCAGAACATTGTCAAGACATCGAGGACACGACTTGAAAAGAAACTCAAGTTGTCTGGGACATAAGGCCATCTCGAACACCAGGCGGGACCTCAGAGCCATCTCGAACACCAGGCGGGACCTCAGGGCCATCTTGGACACCAGGCGGGACCTCAGGGCCATCTCGGATACCAGGCGGGACCTCAGGGCCATCTCGGACACCAGGCGGGACCTCAGGGCCATCTTGAACACCAGGCGGGACCTTAGAGCCATCTCGAACACCAGGCGGGACCTCAGGGCCATCTCGAACACCAGGCGGGACCTCAGGGCCATCTCGGACACCAGACGGGACCTCAGTGCCATCTCAGACACCAGGTGGGACCTCAGGGCCATCATGGACAACAGGCAGGTCCTCAGGGCCATCTCGGGCACCAGCCACGAGCTTCAAGCGCCGGTCAGCGGTCATTTGGCTCTGGACTTCAGACACGAGCTCCGAGCATTGGGTAGCAGTCATCAGGCTCCGGACATAACCTGGAAAGGAACTCAAGCGGTATGGTGCAAATATCGCAGGATCAGACCAGAGCTGCATGACATGGGTGCTGCAGGAGCGGACCCAGGCTAACAACACACAACAGAACAGTCCATTCACCAGGATACAATCCAACATTCTTGTATATTGCTGACCTTGTATATTGCCATTACCAATTAAGGAGATAAAATCCATGGAAACGCCCTGTCACCTAGTGGCAAAAATATGCAGTGTTCTTTACAAAGAATTTCTCATCATTTATAGAAAAAATCCATGTTCCACCACATTTTTTTGACATGGGTAATTCATTGTAACATGTATGTAATTGTGTTGCTTCATGCTCTTCATTCCCTTTCTGCAGAATCCTGTTCTTTTTTATTTTCAATATGACAATACTAGAAAGCTAATTTTTCACAAATAGTTAACCTCCATCCTGAAACCATCTGTGTCCAATTAACTCTGTAGTTATGTGTAGGAGTATTTTGTATATCTATATGTGTCTTTGTTATGTCAATGTGCTAATGATTAAGACGTTTGTCGAAACGTGTGTAGCCGCTACTGCGTGAGCGCTATGATGTTTTTAATTTTTTGTACTTATTAAAAGGATTTGGAGAAGATGATGATACGCACCAGTGTTTCCACAACTTTTTCTTTACAACAGAACGTTGCAAGTACACCCAGCAAGCCCCAGAGCTAAGAAACACATGCACCTCAGGACTGGACCGAAGCTGGACACAGCTAACACCGCATAGTGGCATGAGCACAGCATAGTAGACGCTCAACAGGAACACCAGACTCCATCTTCAAAAGACGAACATGGGTTTATTCACAGTCACAGATTACAGGAAACTCGCAGACACTGGGTACATGGATCAAGACACAGAAGGAATCTCACACAGCAGCAATCCACATTCAGGGGCAAGGACATTGATACCACCACATAGGCAAGACGGGTCCAAGGACAAAGACATCAGCTTTCCCAGCACTGATAGCAGGCTGAACAGGAGCTGTAGACAAGGCAGACCAGGAGCCGCATGGCTGGACCAACCACACATGGTTAGGTTCAGTAACCTATTGAGAAGCTCTGTCGACGCCCAACAGGAAAGAGGAACTTTTAATAGGTGCTGACCCTCAGCTATAGGCTGGGGACCGCAATTCAAGCACACACGCTCCACCTAATAAAAGCGGGGAAGTTGTGGCCGTGCGCACGCTAAGCATAGACAGACAGCAGTACAGCATTGCCAGCACAGGAGCTGAGGCATAGGGCACCTGGCAGTGACTGCAAGCCTATACACAAGTGGAAAGTCATGCACCAGCTGCAGAGGACCTCACAACCCACGGAAAGCTTACACAGCGGCAGCCAGGGTCCGCACACGCGGGTGGTTGTCCAGCGGAGCAATGACTCTACAACATGTGTACAGCTACGCAGCAGAGCAGGGAACTGAGCAGAATCCAAACAGGTAACATACTACAGTATCCTAGCTGGTTAGGGGAAAAGGAGCATTGGGTAGAGCACAGAAAGGCACAGTAACGCCGGCAAAACAAGGTACACATACATCGGCGTTACAGCAATCTTCAACCAATGTTGTGGCATTGGTTTCTGGCTTGACTGATTGTTGCAATTTCTCCCAAATGACATCACAAGTGGACCACACAATCAGCAAAATCTTTGACTTCCTCAACAAGAAATCCAAGTGCAATGATGAAATTGAATTTCCTATAGCAAGATACCTGTGGGCAAAACAAATAAAAGGACACATAAACTTAGACTGTGAGCCCTCGTGGACAGGGTCCCTGCCCCTTCTGTACCTGTACGTCCTGATCACCTAGATTTAGTGTACTTGTTCTTGTCTCCCTCATCCTCATGTAAAGCGCCATGGAACCTAATGGCGCTATATAAATAAATAATATTAATAAGCTTAAGGACAAATGTTTAAACTGGATTTACAGTAAGGGCGTACAACCACTTATGGAACTAGAATATATTCAAACCACCCAAAGGGTTAAAGGCCCTCCAAAAATAATTATATACTTCATAAACAAACTCCTCAGAAGAAGCTGGTGCGAAACGCGTCAGGGGGCGGTCGCAGTAAGGTAAATAAGACCCATGACTTGATGATTTTATTAGTATTACCCTCTCTTGGCACATGGAGTGTACCCAGTATTTGGGGCACTGATTATATTCTTTGAATAGGTGTTTGTTGGTTCCTGTGCTTGAGGATTTAATACCATTGTGGTCTTTAATTTGTCATGTGGTTTTCCTTCTGTGTACCTTGTTTTACATTGTCATTTTTTAACACAGTGTTTGAATTTTAATAAATATTAATTGCAATTGATTGGGCCTGACTCCTTGGAGTTTGTTTATGAAGTATACACTTATGGAACTAGGTCCACATTTTGATGTTCTCTCACTGTCAATGTCCAAAAGCAATATTTTTGTGGGTTTTGTCCAGTTGACTTATTTTCCTGCATATGCAATTATATATCATAAATATATGTTCGGTAATAACATGGTAAGTGGAATGAAAATAATATGATATATCTTATAATAATCATAATAATCCAGTAAGTGTAAGATATCACTTAGGAGAGGGGAAGACCATGCATGAGTGTAGCTCAAAGCACTGTCAACTTTAATAACTATTTCAATGCCTTGAGTCACAAATAGAAATAAGCACCTGGAACAATCAGAACCAGAAGTCAAGAGATATCATTCTTCTTAAATTTATGAGGGCAACTGGGGATGATTGTGCACACCACATCGGTTTGTTTTATTACAAGAAATACATGTAAACAGCCACACTCAGGCAAGCTTTTACTTTCAGCTAAGCTATAGATATTAGGCTAGGTTTACAACAGCAAGAAACGTAAAAAAAAAAACATAACACTCCTCCAAGGCAGCCCTGCTGCACCTCTGTTATAACAACAATCAAGAGAAGGGTTAAACATTAAGAGCAAGTTTTAAGCTGAAAATTCAAATAACATTTGGTATCAATATCTTACCTTAGAATGATAACAAGTGCCTCAGCAGAAATAAACCATCTCTAATGGTACCTTTACACGCCGCGACGGCAGGCTGGATACATCCCGCTACTTCACGTGCACGAGCACGCTCAAACGGTTACAAACGCTCAACGCATCACCTTTACACGCCGCGACAGGATGCGCTACGCCACGCTACATCTATAGCTAGCTACATCGCCGGGTGTCTCAAGTAGCCAGCTGTAGCTCATTTACACACCGCTACAACCAGCTACTATGGGCGTACCTGGTGCAGCAGGGACAGCACATAGACGTGCCACAATTGTGGATTACGAGCCGTCCGTACGCTGATAGGACGAAGCAATAACATCCTGATTGGGCAGGCAACGCAGGAGGCTGAGTAATACAGCACGCTCGAGCGATTGTGTAGTGTGACTCGTCAGCTCCTTAAATATGCCGCCCTGTGTGGCGACAACCAATCGCAACGCACCATCTTCCACCAATGATTGCACATGGGGCGCGGTAACACGGAGCCAAGGTCACGCCTTAGCTACATCGCAGGCTGTCCCGAGTTCCCTTCCGTTGCTTCTTTACACGCCGATACAGCTCGCTACCATCGGCGTTGTAGCCATCAGTTTTCGAGCAGAGCTAGGAAACAGATGTATCTGTAGCCGGCTGTATCGTCACGTCTTCAGACGCCGCTACGACGGGCTACATTGGCGCTACAAGCTACATTTGTAGCCTGTAGCGGGATGTATCCAGCCTGCCATCGCGGCGTGTAAAGGTACCATAATGGTCCCTTTGCACGCGGCCACAGGAAGGTAGACACCGGCAGGCATCGGACACAATTGTGCCTGTTGCCTTGAAAAGACCACGATGTGGCAGCGTGTAATTCAGGACTTTCCTTCCTTCAGGGAAGACACAGGAAGGAAAGTCCTGAATTACACGCAGCCACATCGTGGTCTTTTCAAGGCAACAGGCACAATTGTGTCCGATGCCTGCCCGTGTCTACATTCCTGTGGCCGCGTGTAAAGGGACCATTATTGGTATTTTGAAATGTAAGACAAATGTTCTGCTCCTCCCATAACGTATCAAATGTCCAAATTTACATGGGGCAGAAAGAATAAAATGAAGAGTTCCAAGATGGCTGCCAAAAGCAGCAGACATGCTTGAAGGAGTACTGGGCAGAGTGCACCTAATCCAGTCCATCCGGCCTAAACAAGGCTCTATCCTCTCCTTGCTTAGGTTCCCTGATTTTTCCACATTTTGATTGATGCGCATTACAAATATGTTGCCATTGACATTGGAGCCCTTGGCAGTATTGGGGATTCTCAGTTGTTGCAAACATCACAGATCGAGCTGCAAATTTTTCACGATTATGCAATGCTCCCAGCCCCACAACCTTTGTCAGGCTGCACACATCCAGTTCCCTTTGTGATGGCATCAGATGAGGCATTTCCTTTAAAATAAACCTACTGGACCCATACCCAGGGAGAGTACTGAATGCCCGGCGAAGGATTTTTAATTATCGTCTGATCTGATATTTATAGTGCGCCTTCGGAATCAAGATTAGTGATGGGCAAACCCGAACTGCAAAGTTCGGGGTCCGTACAGGACACTTAGTGTCCGGGCACGGACCTTGAACACAGACTTCCTTGAGAAGTCTGAGTTACAGTTCGGGGGTGGGGACCTGAAAGAACAGAGCACATGGTTACTAAACCTCATCGTTATACTTACTGCTGTCCTGCCTTCCACTGTACCACTTGCACTTCCGGGCTGCTCATTAGCTTTCGGGATATTAACTGCAGAGGCGGGGAACAGCCAATCACAGACACTGTGACAGAGAATGGTCATCTGTGCCTGACTGTTGGAGTAACCTGGAATTTTCCCATGCATCCTAGATGCTAGGTCACTCCAGCAGCCCATCACAGACGCCCACTCTCTGTGACTAGCTATTGGGCCCTTCACAGATTGACAGACATTATTATAATGTAAAAATAAATAATTTAAAAAAGTAATGTTGCGCTCTGCTGTATTTTTGATTCTCAGCACAGATAAAGTGGACACCTATAGGCTGCCACCCCCAGCTGCCTGGCTTTACCTTGGCTGGCAATCAAAATACAGGGAAGCCCAATATTTTTTTTTTCTTAATTATTTAAATAATTTTTAAAAAAAATGAGTGGGCGCCCGCCATATTTTGATCGCCAGCCAGGTAATACCAGACAGCTGGGGGTTGGAATTCTCAGTGTGGTAAGGCCCAAACATTCTGGGGCCCCCTGAAAACTGTAGCCCACAGCAACCTTTGGAAACGGCGCATTCATCGTAACGCCATTTCCATGTGCTTTACCTGGCTCTTCCAGCGGCCCTGGTGGGGGTTGGCACGCTGGACATTAATGGGGATCATTCCAGCTTTGTATTCTCAGCTGGTACTAAGCCCGAAATTCATGGTGTCACGCCAAATTAGACATGGCCACCATGAATTTCTAGTAAACATTAAAAAAACAACACAGAGACAAAACATTTTTTATTACAAGTAAAACAAAAAACACATTTAGGGTCTCCATCTTTATTAGGAAAAAAAAACCTTCCCTCCGACATAGTCCATGGGCAGAGCAATGTCAGCTCTGCTTCAGCGCCCTAAACAGACAAGTGTCTGTCCAGAGCGACAAGCAGGCTGAGACTGACAGTGATATGTTGCTGTCTTGTAGCCAGCATCATCATAATCGTACACACACACAGCCGCCATCACCATCATCCACATACAGCCACCATCCTCACACAGCCACCATTATCCACTCAGCCACCATCATCATCCACATACAGCCACCATCATCATCCACACACAGCTAACATCACCATCATCCACACAAAGCCACCATCATCCACACACAGCCACCATCACATTCATCCACACACGGCCACCATCATCCACACACGGCCACCATCATCCACACACAGCCACCATCATCATCCAGATACAGCCACCATCACTAAAATACAGCTGTCACAATCACTCACACACAGCCACCGCCACCATCATCATCCACACACACACCACACACACCCACCATCATCCACACACAGCCACCGTCACCCTCATCCACACACAGCCACCGTCACCATCATCCACAAAAGCGGCCGCTACTCATGTCCTCTGTGGCGCCGGCGTCATATGACTGCGCTCAGCTGAGCGCAGTCACATGACTGGTGGTCAAAGACTCCGGCGCCACCGCATAACGTCATGCATGTGACGGAGCCGGCCTAGGGGAGACTGTTGGAGCGAGGAGAAATGTCTTCTCCGATCCGACAGTTTTGAATTGCTGGTGCCAGCAGTTCAAAGCGGCAGTGAGAGGCAAGGCCGTGTGCCAGCAGGGAGGGCTCTGCGTGTCCTCCCTGCTGGCATACCATAGGTTCGCCATCACTGCCTTAGGCTATCTGCCAACTAGAAAATAGTGGTGCAGATTTTGTGCTTTCAGAAATCAGCACCTGCAGAAAAAAACTGCAGCAGAAAAATGGCCGTGGCAATGGTGTGTTTTTGCCACGTTTTGTCATGCCGATTTTGCTGCATTTTTTTTCTTGCTATTGTTTATTGTTGTGAATATGAATAAAGCTAGGTTAGGCTGGGAAAATTAAAAGGTTTTAAATGTCATAATGTGATGTGGGCTCCGCTGTATTTTTGGTCACCACCCCAGGTACAGCAGGTATGTACAGGCTGCCACCCATCCGCACCAGCCTAGTGTTACCTGGCTGGTAATCAAAAATACATAGGACTACAACGTATTTTTGGTCCCAGCCAGGTACAACAGGCAGGTATGGGCTGTCACCAACCCCAGTTGCTTAGTTTTACCTAGCTGGAAACTAAAAATATAGGGAGGGGAGCTTCGCTGTATTTTTGGTTCCAGCCATGTACAACTAGGCAGCTGGGGGCTGTAATCCTCAGGTAGGGAGGCCCAAGCTTTTTGGGCCTCCCCCACTGCAAATTGCAGCCCGCAGCCTCCCTAGAAAATGGCACATTCATAAAAGCGCCATTTTCTGGAGTTGTACCGACTCTTCCAGCTGCCGAGTAGAGGTGGCAGACTGGGTATTAAGGGGTTCATGCCAGCTTTGCATTGGCAGCTGGCGCTAAGCCTGATATTCATGATGTAGGGCCAACATTAGACCCGACCATTAGGAATCTCCAGTAAAGAGTAAAACATACACAAGCACAGAGAAAAATATTTATATTACAAAAAAATACAAATACGTATTTAGACCCCATTTTTATTATTCTGCGATGTCTGATATAGTCCAGTGGGCGGTCCCTCGATGATTCTTAGTCATATAGCATTTGGGGGCTTCCCTCATATGCTAGAAGAGCAGGCACCCACCCAGGGGAATGAATAAAAGTTCATGAACTCAGTGAGTTCATGACAGGTCACAATTCTGGGGTTACACAGGGGTTAACTGTGATCTTCATGGTGATCTCCTTTAGAGATCACCATGAAGATCACAGTTAACCCGTGTGACCTCAGGATCGTGATGAGTCATTAACTCACTCAGTTCCGGACCTTTCATGCCCCTGGGAGAGTGCGTGCACACAGAAGAGGAGCACCCACAGCGTGCCACACAGTAGGAGAGACCCCAGGATCACGGGACCGGAGGCATGATTGCAGGTAAGAGGGGTGGAATGGAGGGGGGATCTAACTCGGGGACAGGGGTCTGTAAACTCCATCAGATCTGACATTTGATCACGTCGGATCGGATGGAGTTTCAGAGGAGGCGGCAGCGTGTGCAGGTACTGTGTCGGTGGGGCCAGAGGCTAGTGACACTGGTGAGGGGGAATCGGAGAGACTGTGGTGGACCGGGGATGGCATCTCTATGCAGTCTGACATGTCAGATCATATAGAGATGCAGGGGAGGCGGTGGGCTTTCCCACGTGCCGTGGCTATTTTGGGATTCTCCCGGAAAGGGGTGGGATGGGACAGAGATTATTGGTACCGGGGGTCTTGAGGGCCCTAGGGGGTTAACATTTCTCTTTCAACCAACATGTGTGATCATGTCAGATGAAAGAGAAAGCATTTCTACCAGCGATTACCGTATATACTCGCGTATAAGCCGAGTTTTTCAGCCCAAAAGTTGGGCTGAAAAGTCCCCCCCTCGGCTTATACGCGAGTCATATATATTGCGCCCCCCCCCCCCATCGGTATACAGGGCCCCCCCACCCTTGCTGCCGCAAACCTGTAAAGTAATACATCATTATACTTATCCCTGCCGCCGCCATCGCGCTCCTCCGGCTTCATCCTCCGGTGGGCGCAGGCAATGACGTCATTGTCTGTGCGCCAGAGGAGGAAGCCGGAAGAAGCCGGATGAAGCCGGAGGAGCGCGATGGCGGCGGCGACGACGACAGGGATAAGTATAATGATGTATTACTTTACAGGTTTGCGGCAGCAAGGGGGGGCCTGTATACCGGGGGGGAGGGCCTGTATATACCACTGGGGCTGCTGCTGTATACTACCACTGGGGCTGCTGCTCTATATACCACTGGGGCTGCTGCTGTATACTACCACTGGGGCTGCTGCTGTATATACCACTGGGGAGGCTGCTGTAACACTGCTGGGGCTGCTGCTGTATATACTACTGGGGAGGCTGCTGTATACCACATTGCTGGGGGCTGTATACCTGTGCTGGGGTCCACCCTCGGCTTATACACGAGTCAATAGGTTTTCCCAGGTTTTGGGGCAAAAGTAGGGGGGTCGGCTTATACACGGGTTGGCTTATACACGAGTATATACGGTACTTTTTTTTGTAATGTGATGACTGGTAAATGGTTTTTACCACTGATCACATTACTGATACCCAGAAAAAAATGCCCGATTCACAATCTACAGGGTCTCAGCTGCCTCCAGTAGCTGAAACCCTGAAGATCTTCGGGCACCAGGGTGGCGCTACAGGCTTATTCCTTGCTGCCGTTGAAAGATGGCAGCAATGCCCAAGTACCTAAATTTTCTAAAGTCAGAAGGCCGTCGCTATGGGGTTAAAGTGGAAAACCCCTTTAACATCTCTTGTAACAACAAGAGTATATATAGAGCGGGTGAAGTATCAAACACATCACCAACTTCCTATGTAAATATATTTCTAAAGATGGTGAGAAATCCATATCAATAAGTGTCAGTAAGGGTACCTTCACACGCTGCAATTTCGCCTGGCGATATGAGGCGATCTAACGTGCGCGTGCATGTTTTTCATGCTCGCCTCAGATCGCCGATGGCGGCATTACACGCCGCAATCTCGCCCTGAGAGAAGGGCGATGTGTCACACTGGAAATCACCTCATCCACAGCGGAAGCAATCCGATTGAATTCCCTCGCCGTTTCACATGCCGCAATCCCAAAGGCAATGTGGGCGTACATGTGCAGCGCCGCGAGGACATAGGCACAGTGGTTTACACCGCGCCCCATCCCCTCTCATTGGACAACACAACTGCGTTACGATTGGCCAGCCTACTCTTGAAGGCTGGCTAATACATGACGCAATTGTCTATCGGAGTTTCTCACAAATACATGCTCGTGTTGTCAATTGTGGCTCCTGCAACACACTTTTGAGGCGCCAAAGCGTCACACAGGAGCGGTCTTGTGCAGTACAGTGGATTACACTACAGAATGGCTATGTGTGCGTCTGTACGTGATGGCGTTAACATACAAACCACACTATGGACATATGTGCCTGCAGTGGTCCACGTCATGGCAGAGTTACCATGGCAGAAATGAAGTATGTGTGTGCACACATATGTTGTGTATGTGTACTGAAGTGTACATACATCCCGCACAAACACTATTGCATTCTCCATGTATATGGACAAATTCCCATGTGGACAAACACATCATAATTGACATGGACACACAGTCACAGCACACAGTGTGGCCCAAAGGCCAGGACATTAGCAGACAATGCTGCACGGACCCACCAATACCATTTCACGTATCACATACCTCTGTGCACAGCATAAAGCTATGTGCAACTGCCCTGTTTCCAAAAGTAACCACAGATACAGATTGTTATGTTTTTTTTTTTTTTTAGTAGTACTTCTTCTGCACAAAAAAAAGCATTTTGAAAAACACACACACAACATTGAAAACACAAGTGGGCAAATCACACAAATAAAGTCCAAATCATGATAATTAATGGCCATACACAAACAAGTGACAGCACAGACCCCCCCAAAAAAACTAACTACTTGTTCCAAAACCAAACGTAAAAAACCACAACCCAAACCCTCATGGTGCAGTCACTACATCATCCACCCTACACCTGCTGGTGCTGCCAGGCCACTGCCCCAGGGCCATTAAAGTAGGAGCAGCATGCGTCTCTGCTGCTGCTGGCATCCTGCTGACTCAGACCGTGGCTCAGAGGCTGGAGTGGCGCCACACTATGGTCGGCATCATGCCAATCCCCGGGATGTACCTCCCCTGTTGTGGGGTCCACACAATCCACATAACTTGCCGGCGTGTATGACGACCGATCCCTACGAAGCAGGATGTTATGTAGCACACAGCAGGCCAGCACTACCACATCGATAGATTCCAGTTTCATATGCAAAGGCGTATGAAACACGCGGAATCTATTGGCCATGATCCCGAACGCATTTTTAAAAACACAGCGATCCCGGGATAGCCGGTAATTGAAAATGTGCTTCTCAGAAGTAACCGTCCTCTGAGGATATGGCCATAGTAGGTGAGCCTGAAGTGGGAACGCTTTATCCCTCACAAATGCAAAGTTGAGATGATGGCTCGTCTCATCATTTGAGGGCAAGTTCAGAGCACCTCTCCTTAGGTCTTGGGCCAAGGAGCAGTGTGCAAACACACCCCCATCTGAAACACGCCCGTTCATGCCAACGTCCACGTAGAGGAACTCATAGTGAGCATCCACCAGGGTCATGAGGACCACGCTAAAATATCCTTTGTAATTATAATACAAGGACCCCGTGTTGGGGGGGGTTGCGTGATCCTCACGTGCTTACCATCCAATGCACCGCCCCTGTTTGGAAATTGCCATTGATCCTCAAAACCTATGGCAACATCCATCCAGAGAGGGTTTTTGGGAACTGCATGTAGGATGGCAGCAGACTATTCCAGATGGCCTCACACATCTCAGGGATCAGACGGCTCAGCAGGGACAGTGACACAGCTGAAGTGTATTGCAGGTCTGTCCTCGAACGACCTGTTGCCAGGAACCTCAAAGTTACAGCCAAACGCTCCTTAGGTAGCACAGCTCGATGCATCAAAGTGTCCTGTCAGCTATCAATGGCCTTATGCGTTCCAAGAGGAATGTGAAAAAGTCCTCGTACATACGGAGATCGTTACAGAAATCATGCGGACTCTGATCCTCCAGCTGACGGACCAGTCGCATGTGGCTCAGGTTGTCCCGTTGCCGAAGCCAATCTCGAGCCCACACACGCCGTGGTCTGCGAGCCCGCAACCTCTCAACTCTATCCTCCAACCACAATTCCTCTTCCACCAAGGCAACAGCCACGATAACATCTCCATCAGGGTCCATGATGATCTCACCTACCAACCCCTGCAAAAGGTTTAAAAAAAAATTGTATCAACACAAGAACGCGTCATCAGACATCCAAATTACCCACCACCTCCTTCCCTACACATCTCCTAGCCACTTAACAATATCCTACCCAAGTCTGCTGATATGGCCACCCACATACATATATTGCACCATTGAAGGGTCACAAAACATTACACTGCCTCACAACCAAATCTGTTATCACTACACCCATGGCCCTCCTCAACAAATACATCTCCATCGTCCAAATAGAGACATCATCACTATACCCCCATATAGCTGCCCATAATGTTTATGTATGAGCACAAGGCGTAGGAAAAGACTAAGCTCAGAAATACAGACTGATGCTTGTTACTAATTAAATACAATAACATTAGACACGTACCACACCCATGTGTTTTAAGGACAAAATATCTGCCCACGCAGCAGACTATTGCATACTCATCATGTCCAAGAGACATCCCTGAGGTGTTGATAAGGCCGGATCTTCACACGCAGACATTCACAGAAGCCACATGGCCCACTCCACATCTCAGTATAGGTAGAATACTTCCATTCTGTGTGCTAAACGCCAGTACTATGTGCCCAAAATTCATATGTTCCACGCAACTAACCACAGATGCCTCCTCGAAAAAATTGTCCTGTATGGCAAAGGCAAAATGGCTTGGTGTTTTGGGGCAAGGAAAGGCAATCCATCCATTTTGCAGAACACAATAGATCAAACACAGCATCATTAGAAACTACATACACCAGGACTTGGGCGTCTGCTACAGTACACAATAACGATCCGTAATGCAAAGATGTATCAAACCCTAGACACAGCCATATCACAGATCATGTGTGAACATCAGTACTTAATGACTCTGGGCAGCAAGCGTCATCTAATCGACGTAGCCGCGTGGGCGTTGCCAGGTGCGACCACTGATTATGCGCCAGTGCTGCGTTTTGATTGGTCATGTTGTATTTAAAAAGTGGCGTGCTGGGCCGCCACCCATGCTCCTACTTCAATGTGCATTGTTCTATTAGCGTCTCATCACTAGAACTCTGTTGGACAGACGGTAATTCGGAGGACATGCTATTTTCTGTGTGGCTGCAGAGCCATATCTTGCCAGATGTATGGGCATGTATGTACAGCTTCATGTAGCGTCCTGTAGATGTGTGTTTTGCGACGGCTACGCATCGTTACACCCCTCTGTGTCCTGTTGCACACATAATGATCCTTGAGACCAATGCCAGGACAATGTGTCCTACAGCACTACATTCTTACATAAATGTGTGTTCAGGTCATTAGTGTGTGTGAATTTTTTATGAACGCCATGTGTGCCATTTGTCAATTACACACCTTTTTATTTGTCCCTGGCCAGGGCCAAAATACATATAGCCCGTGGCATGTGCACCATATCCGATCTCTGTCCACATGTAAAGGCCATTACTGCTTCTGCATACACAAGCTAACTACAAGACCACCTGTCATTGGTAGAGCTGGACATAGATTGGCCACACAGAGTAGGGTGTGACCTGATATGTACATGTATGTGTTTTGGTAACACAATCTTTGTTTTTTGGCAGATGGCTGAGGGTACATATTTGTCCGCGACTTCCTCTCCATGTACCAGGACCAGGAATGCCTGTGGCGGGTGATGCTGCCCGAGTATAAAAACAAGGCAGCGAGGGGTGTGGCATACGGGCACCTTGTCGAGCTGGCCAACTGGCTCGACCAAACTAAGATCTGGACGGTGCCCATGGTTGTGAAGATGATCAAGCGCCTGCGGACCGTGTTCACCAAGGCCCATAACAAATGGATGGATGCTCGGTTCGGGGCTGGAGCTGAGGTCCCTAAGCCACGTCTGTGGTATTATGACCTCCTCACCTTCACCCTGGGCCAGGAGGCTCCTCGGGGAACACAGTGCAGCAGGCGCCTTGCACAACCATCTTTGGCCACAAGCCAAGACCCTGCCCTGTCACTGAAGGTGCGTAATTGTGTTTTTGCTACCTATGTACATAGCTTGTTGGTTGAACCGATGTGTGGGTTAGAGCACATGTAAAAGCCACAATTGTGTTGTTCTGTCACCATTCTTCTGTGTGGTGCGTCATGGCTGTTGGCACAGATTGTACTGTCTTATGTGGGGTCTCTTGGCATATCAATTTTGAGCATCAGGTGAGTACAGAGCACTGGTCTACTTCTTTCTTCAGCTCTGTTTCCAACCCAGCTACTGTGACTTTGAGTGTTTGGCATGCTCAGATAGGCACAATGTTGTGCTGGCTGATTGGTTGTGGTAATTGATGTCAGTACATTGCAAATCCTGGTAAGGTGTATTATTTCTTTTTGATTTACAGACCCCTCAGGATCTGGCTCCACTGCAGAGGAACCACCTGCTGGCCAGGCTCTCCCATCTACATCATTTGGAGAGCCGGTGCCTGATCCCAGTGGTGGGGGGCCGTGCCCAGGGCCCAGCTCTGCCATACGACAAAGGAGAACACCTGCCCCACCCAACACGGAACTGGGTACCTGGGCTAAACAGGTCCTTTTGGACAGAGAGAGGACCCCCACCTCGCCAGTGAGATGGTGGGGCGCATGGAGCCAGAGCAACGTGCCATCGCCAAGAGGGCCATATTCCGGGTCCTGGAAGCGGGCGTAGATGGGACACTGAGATGGGGTGGTCCCTTTACCTTACCCAGGAAAACCACCCCGTGCCCACTGCGCCCCAAAGACACATGGTGAGAGGTCGTCAAAATCAGGATCCTCCACCTCCCCCACAAAGACAGCACCAGGGAACTGCCACCACCGGGTGGTATTACGAGGATGAGGGGGAGGAGCCATTTTCTTAGCCAGCAGAGGAGGAGGAAGACGAAAGACGCTACTAGGCAATGCACTATATAGCCTGATGGACTATTTAGAGACATGTAATGCACAAAAATGTGGTTTTTGTTTTAATTTTTGGTGACAACAATAAACCACAATATGATTTGCCAGACCTACGTCCACACGTGTCACGTTCACCAGTATGTTTGTATGTGTGCGTTTGGTACTGTGGGCGTCAGATAGTAGACACTGATGTAATATAGGGGTGCATGGCGGTTGCAATGGTACAGCATGCTCACATGTTTGGCATGCCACACTGCATACTTATTGAAAGTCCGTAGCCCAGTGTGGTTGGGAAAAAGTACCCTCCCAAACGTGATCCTGTGTGTGTTGCGACAAGGGATGACACAGGATTTAGGCTTTCCAACCATTTATTAATGTTTAACTTGTTTTTCTGTGTTTACAAAGCCCCAAAGAGGTTTTGTCAGATTAGGAGTAGCCAATACACACTACCCACTTGCCCAATGTGGGAGACTATAAGAAAAGAGGCCAATGTGGCCTAACAAATAAGGGTGCCAACATGGCAAAAGGTTCAAAAAACATGTCCAACATGGACATAGAAAAACTAAAGGGCAAATGCCAACATTATTGGAGGGGAAATTGGGGAGTTGAGCCAATGGTGGGCTCGGCTGCCTGGATGGCCATGATCATTTGGCGCAAGCGGGCCAGGTGCTGCTGGGCGTCATTGTGGACTTGCAGCATCTGTGCAACTGTTGGAAGGCCTGTATAGGATAAAACCGACATTAGTCAGGGACATGTGTGGGTGACGTAATTGGTGTGGTGTTCACTTACGTGGCAGAGACCCATCCATGGTTCCACATTGTGTGGAGCTGGGGATGGCCTCACATCCCAACCAGCACCACCAGCTCTTGCACCTTCAGTAGGAAGGGACAAAAAACATCACGAGTCACATAGTGATGTCAGGGACACAAAACAAGATGTATATGTTAAAGTTTATAGGCCCTTGACAACACTTACCACCAATAACACCCACTGCAGCCTGCAGTTGATGTTGTGGCCCACGGGAGGTGGAGATGCAGTGGGTGCGGGTGTTTCAGGGGGTTGGGTTGATGAGCCAAGGCCATGGCCTTGGTGATCCCTCCCTGGACGGGGATGGTATGGTCCCAGGGGAAGGTGTGGACCTCCAGGTCCCTCCTCGAATGGTGATGGTGGGGTCCCAGTGGTGGGGGACTTTGATGGGCCGCAAGCTCTGGGGATGGTGGTGTCCCGGGGGTTGCAGGAGTTGATGGGCCCGCAAAGTCTGGGGATGGTGGTGTCACGGGGGGTGCGGGAGTTGATGGGCCCGTGGTGGCCGATGATGGTGGGGTCGCGGGGGGAGCCGGTCTTGCTGTCCCTGCAATTGCAGGTAATGTTGGGGTCCCAGGTGGTGTTGGGGCATGTTGCGCTTCCTCTGCCGGGGAGTCTTCCTCATCTGTAATTTCAACATTGACAAGACACGGATTAGAACAACACAACACATCATACAGCAAACACATACTGTTTGTGTATCAATGTAATGACAGCATCAAGGCTAGGCGGAAAGGATTTTGTCTACACCGACACTATGGTTAGGGGCCACTCTGTTTTTGAAAAAGCCCACAACACCAGTGAGCACATATTTTTTATGTCAAACACCCTTGGCTTACCAGAGGATGAATTTTGCCTCAAAACACAACAGCAGAAAGTAAGCATCTGGTGGTGCCACCATGGGGTCAAAAACATAGCATTCAGCTTGTAGTCCCTTTTCCAAATTGTGATAAATGTGTTGTCCAATGCTATGTGTCAGACTACGCACATATGTGCAGCCAGGTGTGATGTGTCCCTTCTAAACTGCATGAATGTGTTGACCACTACTTTGGTGCCATTACACAGCTATGTTGGCCAACACACAGGTCAATCACCACTCTAGGCGTCGCCAGTCCAAAAACATATTCAGCAACTTTATGTTGCAGTGTGAACTACATGCATATGCACATTGGTTACAGGTCCACATGCTGCTTTATGTCACACTATGTGCCATGGCCCTATAACACATGATGTTTGTGTAATGTTTGGAGTAGGATGCTTGCCATGTGTGTGTCTGGCATTGCCACATACTCGCCACGCAGCCTGGCAATCCGGGCACGAATGTCCACAATGCGCCCTGGGGACTTGTGGTTCAGGTCTGCGATCTTCTTTTGGATCTGCTTGCGGGTCCTCTCCACCCTTAGTTTCTGGAGCAGTGCACGCTAGATCCGCCTGAGTATGCTGCGCTTGCGCAGCCGTGGGTGTCGGTGACGCTGGTCACACCAATAGTTATGGCGGTCACACAGGTCTATCAGCACCATTAGCTCTGCCAGACCCCATGTGGCAGTGCGCTGTGCTGCCGCCATGACTGTTATCCTATGTGCAAAGGTGGGGCAGGCACCTGGCAGGCAGGGAGGAAGAAAAGGAAACGTGATCACGTCACCACGCCCACTGGCCGCAAACAAGGTCGCCGTCGGCGGAGTGGAAGCAGGATAATGTAGCCATCAGCGTCACCTAATTCACAGCCGATTGCAGTGCGTGGCCCATGGCACCCATCTGCTATGTAGAGGGCAACATCTGAGCTGTCATGTGGCACTATGCTTGACAAAGCGCAACTTGTAATACACGCGGCCAACATAGGTTGCGCTATTGAATGGCGTGCATAATTGCATAGATTTAGCGGACGGTTGTGTAGGCGAACATGTGTGTGTGCTGAAGTGACAGCTCTTCAAATATGGCGCCCTGTGAACTCATAGCCAATGGGAAGACAGGAGTCAAACCAATCATCGCACACGGGGTGCGGACTACAGAACGGTTGCGGCACACCTACGGGAAATCCTACCCTACGTTCTTTCCATCACTATCACCCTATTACACGCCACAACACTGAAATATCGCCTTCATGATTGTGGCTGATTTCAGAGCAGTGCTCAGGAATCAGGCTACAGGCAAGAGGCGATTTATCGCCCCCAAATTGCCCAATCACATGCCGCAACCGTGAGGCAATTTCACGGCGATTGCTCTGGAGCGACATATCGCCTTTAGGATTGCCAGGCGATATTGAGGCGTGTGAAGGTACCTTAACAAGTCATCCAATCCACACAAAGGAATCAAACCAGAGATGTCCATCAATTAAGTTATCTATCTATATATTTAACTTGTGGCGTCCGTCATCAACTTGTGTCCCAATGTCCTCCTCTCATGCGCCAGCGTCAGCCATATTTGCAAATTGAAGTGACGGGTGTGCAAATATGGTGCCCGCTGGTGGTACTGGCCCCTTGCACAGTACCACCGAAAGCACAGAGGGGAGACAGCTCAAAAGGAGAGAGCAGAGGGGAGAAGACAGCACGGGGAAGGGGGGGGGAGAGAGAAACTGCATACAGGGTGGAGAACACACGGGGGAGGCTGCTCAAAAGAAAGAACAGAGGGGAGAAGACAGCACACAAGAAGGAGAGACCAGAGGGGAAAAGACAGAACAGTGGGAGAGAGAGCAGACAGGGAGGAGACAGGTGAAAGGAGAGAGCACAGAGAAAAGACAGAAAAGAAGGAGGGAGTAGATTGGGATGGGTGGGCAGGTCAAAGGAGAGAGCACAGACAGAGAAAAGACAGAAAAGAGGGAAGGAGTAGATTGGGATGGGTGGGCAGGTCAAAGGAGAGAGCACAGAGAAAAGACAGAAAAGAGGGAGGGAGTAGATTGGGATGGGTGGGCAGGTGAAAGGAGAGAGCACAGAGAAAAGACAGAAAAGAGGGAAGGAGTAGATTGGGATGGGTGGGCAGGTCAAAGGAGAGAGCACAGAGAAAAGACAGAAAAGAGGGAGGGAGTAGATTGGGATGGGTGGGCAGGTGAAAGGAGAGAGCACAGAGAAAAGACAGAAAAGAGGGAGGGAGTAGATTGGGATGGGTGGGCAGGTCAAAGGAGAGAGCACAGACAGAGAAAAGAGGGAGGGAGTAGATTGGGATGGGTGGGCAGGTCAAAGGAGAGAGCACAGACAGAGAAAAGAGGGAGGGAGTAGATTGGGATGGGTGGGCAGGTCAAAGGAGAGAGCACAGACAGAGAAAAGAGGGAGGGAGTAGATTGGGATGGGTGGGCAGGTCAAAGGAGAGAGCACAGACAGAGAAAAGAGGGAGGGAGTAGATTGGGATGGGTGGGCAGGTCAAAGGAGAGAGCACAGACAGAGAAAAGAGGGAGGGAGTAGATTGGGATGGGTGGGCAGGTCAAAGGAGAGAGCACAGACAGAGAAAAGAGGGAGGGAGTAGATTGGGATGGGTGGGCAGGTCAAAGGAGAGAGCACAGACAGAGAAAAGAGGGAGGGAGTAGATTGGGATGGGTGGGCAGGTCAAAGGAGAGAGCACAGACAGAGAAAAGAGGGAGGGAGTAGATTGGGATGGGTGGGCAGGTCAAAGGAGAGAGCACAGACAGAGAAAAGAGGGAGGGAGTAGATTGGGATGGGTGGGCAGGTCAAAGGAGAGAGCACAGACAGAGAAAAGAGGGAGGGAGTAGATTGGGATGGGTGGGCAGGCCAAAGGAGAGAGCACAGACACAGAAAAGAGGGAGGGAGTAGATTGGGATGGGTGGGCAGGCCAAAGGAGAGAGCACAGACAGAGAAAAGACAGAACAGGGGTGCAAGACAGTCGCTGCAACCAGCACCACAGAGCCCGTCCCCATCATATCACCTCCCTCTCGATGTGACAGCATTGGACCCACATCTAGTGGGTAATAATGAGAAATCCCACAGGGAAAAAGTATTCAACAGATGACAAGTAGTAAAAGCCATGAAAAGCCACCAGGTGAAATCCATCAGTAATTAGGTCCTAGAAAAAGGTATCTATCTCATTGCTAAGGCGCCACACAAGCTAATGTGTAATACAAAGAAAAAAAGAGCACTACTTGCACCTCATTATAAGCACTAGACACAAGCCTGCTCTGTTGTCCTATAATGCAGTTTATGTGAGCAGCTCCCGTGTAATCTCCTCCATCATTGCCAGTGCTGCTGACCTATGTCTACAATGCAGTGAGTGTAGGGAGAGCCCAGACGCCTGAGCCTCCATCCCTGCTGCAGCTTCTTCAGGAAGAAGTGTGTCCTAGCCTAGAAAACACCCGCACTTCCTGGAAATAGCCTCTCTCACACAGAGGCATGACGTCATCACAGAATCTCCAGCATCATCCGCACTCCGAGGCTTGGAACGCACAAGCCGGAAATAGAAGTAACAACTTCCGGTATTTCAGCGAACCAGACGGGGGAGGAGTCACCGCTCAGACTGCGACTTCTAAGGTATTGTGGCCTTCATTCTAGTGTAACCTTCAGCAGGAGCTGACTGGTGTCCTGTGTATTAGGCTATCCTTCATTCTAGTGTAACCTACAGCAGGAGCTGACAGGTGTCCTGTGTATTAGACTATCCTTCATTCTAGTGTAACCTTCAGCAGGAGCGGACTGTGGTGTCCTGTGTATTAGACTATCCTTCATTCTAGTGTAACCTAAAGCAGGAGCGGACTGTGGTGTCCTGTGTATTAGGCTATCCTTCATTCTAGTGTAACCTACAGCAGGAGCGGACTGTGGTGTCCTGTGTATTAGGCTATCCTTCATTCTAGTGTAACCTACAGCAGGAGCTGACAGGTGTCCTGTGTATTAGGCTATCCTTCATTCTAGTGTAACCTACAGCAGGAGATGACTGTGGTGTTCTGTGTATTAGGCTATCCTTCATTCTAGTGTAACCTACAGCAGGAGCGGACTGTGGTGTCCTGTGTATTAGGCTATCCTTCATTCTAGTGTAACCTACAGCAGGAGCGGACTGTGGTGTCCTGTGTATTAGGCTATCCTTCATTCTAGTGTAACCTACAGCAGGAGCTGACTGTGGTGTCCTGTGTATTAGACTATCCTTCATTCTAGTGTAACCTTCAGCAGGAGCAGACTGTGGTGTCCTGTGTATTAGGCTATCCTTCATTCTAGTGTAACCTACAGCAGGAGCGGACTGTGGTGTCCTGTGTATTAGGCTATCCTTCATTCTAGTGTAACCTACAGCAGGAGCTGACTGTGGTGCCTGTGTATTAGGCTATCCTTCATTCTAGTGTAACCTACAGCAGGAGCGACTGTGGTGTCCTGTGTATTAGGACTATCCTTCATCTTCTTAGTGTAACCTACAGCAGGAGCGCTGTGGTGTCCTGGTATTAGGCTATCCTTCATTCTTGTGTAACCTACAGCAGGAGCGGACTGTGGTGCCTGTGTATTAGGTATCCTTCATTCTAGTGTAACCTACAGCAGGAGGGACTGTGTGTCCTGTGTATTAGCTTCACTGTCATTCTAGTGACTCTCCAGAAGGACCTACTGTGTGTCCAGCGATGTGATTGGTATTCCTTCATTTAGTGTAACCTACAGCAGGAGCGGACGGGTGTCCTGTGTATTAGCTTCCTCATCTAGTGTAACTTGCAGGCGATGGTGTCTGTGTATTAGGTATCCTTCATAACGTGTGTCCTCAGCAGAGCGACTGGTGTCCTGTGTATTAGCTATCATTCTAGGTAACCTTCAGGAGCTGACTTGTGTCTGTGTATTAGGCTACCTTCATCTAGTGTAACCTGATAGGACACTGTTCTGTGTATAGGCTATCCTTCATTCTAGTGTAACTCAGCAGAGCGACTTGTGTTCCTGTGTATAGTATCCTCATTGGTGTAACCTAAGCAAGCTGACTGGTGTCCGTGTATAGGCTATCCTTCATTCTAGTGTATTACAGCAGAGCTGACTGTGTCCTGTGTATTAGGTATCCTCTTTAGTGTACCTACAGCAGAGCTGACTGTGTCTGTGATTAGGCTATCTTCATTCTGTTAACTACTCGAGTCTGAGTGTACCTGTGTATAGGTATCCTTCTTTAGTGTAACCTACAGCAGAGCTGACTGGGTCCTGTGATTAGTTTCTTATTAGGTATCCTTCATCAGGAGCGACTGTGGTGTCCTTGTATTAGGCTATCCTTCATTCTAGTGTAACCTACAGCAGAGCTGACTGGTGTCCTGTGTATTAGGCTTCTTCATTAAGTGTAACCTACAGAGGAGCGGACTGTGTGTCCTTGTATTAGGCTATCCTCATTCTAGTGTAACCTTCACAGGAGCTGACTTGGTGTCCTGTGTATTAGGCTATCCTTCATTCTAGTGTAACCTACAGCAGAGCGGACTGTGGTTCCTGTGTATTAGGAATCCTTCATTCTAGTGTAACCTTCAGCAGGAGCTGACTGGTGTCCTGTGTATTAGGCTATCCTTCATTCTAGTGTAACCTACAGCAGGAGCGGACTGTGGTGTCCTGTGTATTAGGTATCCTTCATTTAGTGTAACCTCAGCAGGAGCGACTGGTGTCCTGTGTATTAGGCTATCCTTCATTCTAGTGTACCTCAGCAGGAGCGACTGGTGTCCTGTGTATTAGGCTATCCTTCATTCTAGTGTAACCTACAGCAGGAGCTGACTGGTGTCCTGTGTATTAGGCTATCCTTCATTCTATGTAATCCTACAGCAGGAGCGACGGTGCCTGTGTATTAGGTATCCTTCATTCTAGTGTAACTACACAGGAGCTGACTGGTGTTCTGTGTATTAGGCTATCCTTCATTCTAGTGTAACCTTCAGCAGGAGCGACTGTGGTGTCCTGGTATTAGGCTATCCTTCATTCTAGTGTAACCTACAGCAGGAGCGACTGGTGTCCTGGTATTAGGTATCCTTCATTTAGTGTATCCTACAGCAGGAGCGACGTGGTGTCCTGTGTATTAGGCTATCCTTCATTCTAGTGTAACCTTCAGCAGGAGCGGACTGTGGTGTCCTGTGTATTAGGCTATCCTTCATTCTAGTGTAACCTACAGCAGGAGCGGACTGTGGTGTCCTTGTATTAGGCTATCCTTCATTCTAGTGTAACCTACAGCAGGAGCGGACTGTGGTGTCCTGTGTATTAGGCTATCCTTCATTCTAGTGTAACCTTCAGCAGGAGCGGTGTGGTGTCCTTGTATAGGTATCCTTCATTCTAGTGTAATTCAGCAGAGCTGCTTGGTGTCCTGTGATTAGGTTCCTTCATTTGTGTAACCTTCAGCAGGAGCGACTGGGGTCCTGTGTATTAGGCTATCCTCATTCTAGTGTAACCTTCAGCAGGAGCGGACTGTGGTGTCCTGTGTATTAGGCTATCCTTCATTCTAGTGTAACCTCAGCAGGAGCGACTGGTGTCCTGTGTATTAGGCTATCCTTCATTCTAGTGTAACCTACAGCAGGAGCGGACTGTGGTGTCCTGTGTATTAGGTATCCTTCATTTATGTACCTCGCAGGAGCTGACGGTGTCCTGTGTATTAGGCTATCCTTCATCAGTGTATCCTGCATGAGCTACTGGTGTCCTGTGTATTAGCTAACCTATTCTAGTGTCCTACAGCAGAGCTACTGTCCTTGATTAGGTATCCTCATTCTAGTGTAACTACAGCAGGAGTCTGAGTGTGTCCTGTATTAGATCTACCTTCATCTAGTGTCTCAGCAAGGACTTTGTGTCCTGTGTATTAGGCTATCCTTCATTCTAGTGTATTAGCAGGAGCGTACTGTGTGTCCGATGTATTAGGTTCCTTATTTAGTGTATCCTACAGCAGGAGCGACTGGTGTCCTGTGTATTAGGCTATCCTCATTCTAGTGTAACCTTCAGCAGGAGCGACTGTGGTGTCCTGTTGTATTAGGCTATCCTTCATCTAGTGTAACCTACAGAGGAGTGACTGGTGTCCTGTATTAGGCTATCCTCATTCTAGTGAACTCACAGGAGCGATTGGTGTCCTGTGTATTAGGACCTTCATTTAGTGTACCTACAGCGGAGCTACTGGTGTCCTTGTATTAGGTACCTTCTTCTGTGTAACTACAGCAGGAGCGACGGGGTCCTGTGTATTGGTATCCTCATTCTAGTGTAACCTACAGCAGGAGCGACTGGTGTCCTGTGTATTAGCTATCCTTCATTCTAGTGTAACCTACACAGGAGCGACTGTGGTGTCCTGTGTATTAGGCTATCCTTCATTCTAGTGTAACCTACAGCAGGAGCGACTGGTGTCCTGTGTATTAGGCTATCCTTCATTCTAGTGTAACCTACAGCAGGAGCGGACTGTGGTGTCCTGTGTATTAGGCTATCCTTCATTTAGTGTAACCTCAGCAGGAGCGGACTGTGGTGTCCTGTGTATTAGGTATCCTTCATTCTAGTGTAACTACAGCAGGAGCGGACTGTGTGTCCTGTGTATTAGGCTATCCTTCATTCTAGTGTAACCTCAGCAGGAGCGACTGTGGTGTCCTGTTATTAGCTATCCTTCATTATTAACCTACTGCAGGAGCGACTGTGGTGTCCTGTGTATTAGCTATCCTTCATTTAGTGTAACTACAGCAGGAGCGGACTGGGGTGTCCTGTGTATTAGGCTATCCTTCATTCTAGTGTAACCTTCAGCAGGAGCGGACTGTGTGTCCTGTGTATTAGGCTAGTGTAACTACAGCAGGAGATACTGTGGTGTTCTGTGTATTAGGCTATCCTTCATTCTAGTGTAATCTACAGCAGGAGCGGACTGTGGTGTCCTGTGTATTAGGATATCCTTCATTTAGTGTAACCTACAGCAGGAGCTGACTGGTGTCCTGTGTATTAGGCTATCCTTCATTCTAGTGTAATCTACAGCAGAGCGGACTGTGGTGTCCTGTGTATTAGGCTATCCTTCATTCTAGTGTAACCTACAGCAGGAGCGACTGTGGTGTCCTGTGTATTAGGCTATCCTTCATTCTAGTGTAACCTACAGCAGGAGATGACTGTGATGTTCTGTGTATTAGGCTATCCTTCATTCTAGTGTAATCTACAGCAGAGCGGACTGTGGTGTCCTGTGTATTAGACTATCCTTCATTTTAGTGTAACCTACAGCAGGAGCTGACTGGTGTCGTGTGTATTAGGCTATCCTTCATTCTAGTGTAACCTACAGCAGGAGATGACTGTGTGTCTGTGTATTAGGCTATCCTTCATTCTAGTGTAACCTACAGCAGGAGCGGACTGTGGTGTCCTGTGTATTTGGATATCCTTCATTCTAGTGTAACCTACAGCAGGAGCTGACTGGTGTCCTGTGTATTAGGCTATCCTTCATTCTAGTGTAATCTACAGCAAGAGCGGACTGTGGTGTCCTGTGTATTAGACTATCCTTCATTTTAGTGTAACCTACAGCAGGAGCTGACTGGTGTCCTGTGTATTAGGCTATCCTTCATTCTAGTGTAATCTACAGCAGGAGCGGACTGTGGTGTCCTGTGTATTAGGCTATCCTTAATTCTAGTGTAACCTACAGCAGGAGCGGACTGTGGTGTCCTGTGTATTAGGCTATCCTTCATTCTAGTGTAACCTACAGCAGGAGATGACTGTGGTGTTCTGTGTATTAGGCTATCCTTCATTCTAGTGTAACCTACAGCAGCAGCAGACTGTGGTGTCCTGTGTATTAGGCTATCCTTCATTCTAGTGTAACCTACAGCAGGAGCGGACTGTGGTGTCCTGTGTATTAGGCTATCCTTCATTCTAGTGTAACCTACAGCAGGAGCGGACTGTGGTGTCCTGTGTATTAGGCTATCCTTCATTCTAGTGTAACCTACAGCAGGAGCTGACTGGTGTCCTGTGTATTAGGCTATCCT